>JBAJHW010000003.1:110792824-111992824 GCA_037013535.1 Intellagama lesueurii
CCAGTGTTTAAAAGTGAATTTTCTGGAGTTGTGGGTACTTTTTAGTCAGAGGTCTGTGGTAAAGAAGTGGGTGACCTGCTAGAACTTTTGTGGAAAAGCTTAGTGGCGGGGCTTATGAACCCAGATCTGGGGGAACTAAAGATAGGGAACTGACTCTAAAAGAAAACTGACTCTGCCGCCCAGAGTAGACCTTTGGTCTAGATGGGTGGGGTAGAAATTCAATAAAATAAATAAAATAAATAAATAAAAATTCTTTTTTGTTTACCTCAGGATTTGAGAAACCCAGTGGGCTAGCTTGAAATCCAAGGCTCTGAGAGATAAGGGAGCAGTGTTGGATAAAAATGGAAGCCTGGGTCAGAGCAGATCTGAGGTGATAGGAAAATAATAGCAGAGGCCTGAAAATAAAATTATTTTGGTGTCTGAGAGCAAGAATAGCTCAGACATAGAGACACAGTAACTAAAAGCTTGTGAGCTGGAATAAACAGCAGAAAGACAGGTCATTTGAAAAGCAGTACAGACATTCAGGACTAATTCACTCAGACTTAAACATGCCACCCAAACATAGCCAAAAAGGTAGTCAGGAGGCAAAAAGTTTACCTCAGGAAGTGGAGTGAAATGGAGACCCTCTAGCTCCAGTGGAACAGGAGGAAACTGATGAAAATGCCTCAGAAAGACAAGGTGTCCTAAGCTCCCAAGATTTTGAGAAACGGAGGTTAGAACAGGAATTCAGGCTTAAAGAATTGGAGATCAGAGAAAAAGCGAGGGCTGAAGAAAGAGCAAGGGAAATAGAAAGTAAAGCTAGGGCTGAAGAGAAAGCTCAGGAACTACAGCTCAGGGAATTAGAGATTAAGGAGAGAGAGAAGGCTGAGGACAGACAACTGGAATTAAGACAAAGAGAAATGGAATTAAGACAAAGAGAAATTGAATTTGAAATACAGATGAAACAATTAGAATTAGCTGCTCAAAATAACAATAACAATAACAACAACTCTAGTGAGGGAAATCTCTCAAAAATCGACCTAAAGAAATTTCCCCAATATAGAAAAGGAGATTGCCCTGAATCTTTCCTGATTTCATTTGAGAGAGCGTGCTGGGACTTTGAGATTACGGATGATGAAAGAATCATAGTGTTGAGATCACAAATAAGTGGAGATTTAGCTGAGCTTTATTCTCAGATGCCTCTGGAGCAAGCTAGAGATTTTGAGGCATATAGAAAAATAGTATATTCTAGATTTGGCATAAATGCAGAACACCTTAGAAGAAAATTTCATTCCCTTACCAAAAAGCCTGAAGAATCTTATGCCCAAGTGGGGGCTAAATTGATTCAATGTTTGGACAAATGGATGGAACGTGAAAATGTCACTTCTCTAGACCAAATGAAAAATGTGGTTGGTTTAGAACAATTTTATTCCATTTTGCCTGGGGAATTGCATTATTTAGTCAAAGACAAAAATCCTAAAAATGTATTACAGGCATCTGAATATGCTGATTCCATTAGTGAGATTAGGGATCCTAAATTTTCTGAGGTAAAATTTTACAGGCAGAACTGGGACAACAGTAAGAAACCCTTCAATAAAAATTACAACAGTAAAATGTCAGGGAAAGATGGCCAGCTTAGTACCACACCTAAGTTGCCAGGGCCTAGTCCACAGAAGCAAATGAACCCTGAGGAAAAGTTTGACAGTACTCCTCAGTATGATCAAAGGACTTACAGACAGTGTTATAACTGCGGCGAGTTTGGGCATGTTCAATCAAATTGTATGAAAGACAATAAAAATAAAAATGGAAAAGATGATAGTCAGACCAAAAAGGTTTACTGTATAAAACCAGTGGAAGCCACTGAAGGAGGTTGTAACAATGGCTCTGTCTCCATGGCAACTAGCACGACAGAAAATTCTGATCTGCCACAAGCCAGAGTCGTTCAGTGCTTTCTTATAAAGGCAGATAATATTTTACTACAGAACCCTGGTGAGAAAATTCTTATTAATGAGAAGTCTTATGTGGGGGTTGTTGATTCCTGTTCCCACATAACCCTGTGTCACCCTGATGTGGTTCCTAAAGAACAAATACTTCCAAATCAAACTGTTACAATCAAGGGAATAAGTTCTATGCCAGTGATTTTACCAATGGCTAAAGTAAAGATAAACTATAGAGACTGGGTTGGAATTTGGGATGTAGCAATTTCTGATCAAATACCCTCACCTTGTTTGATCGGATTAGATCTCACTAAGCATGTGCAGAGTGCTTTTGTAGTAACACATTCCCAAGGAGAGCAGTTAACAATCCCTGAGGGAAAAATGGATTCCCTAACTTCTGAAAGTAACCTGGAAAGCCCCAGTTTAAAGGAAAACTCTGATGTGGATTAAATGGCAGAAGTTATATTTATGAAAAACCCTAATAATTCATTATTTGATAAGGGACAAAAGGAGGATACCACCCTTACACAGTGCTTTGAGAAAGCGAAGGGAAATCCCTTTTCATTAACACCTGAATGCCCAGAGAGATATATATAATAGATAACAATCTGTTATATAGAGAAGTTTTGTTAGCACCTCAGAGGGGTGGAGATGGAAACTTTAAACAACTTATTGTGCCTGAAAAATATAGAAACAAGATCTTAAGCAAGGTGTATGGTGATGCTTTTGGAGCTCACATGGGAATATCGCGTACCAAACAAAGGGTTGCAAGGAACTTTTACTGGCCAGGAATGGGTCAGCAAGTTAAGCAGTTTTGTCAGACTTGCGATACGTGCCAAATGAGTGGTACTGGGGAGGACAAGACAAAGTCTAAGCTATGCTCATTGCCAGGGGTCTCAACCCCTTACCAACGCGTAGGTCTGCAAAAATCCTTAGAGATAGAAGGGCAAAGCTGGAGGAGTGCTCATGAAAAGCAGAGGGGCTGGTGTGATGAAAAGGCCCTGGAAAGAGCATTCTGTCTCAAGGATGAAGTGGGGATGCTGAGACCCATAGAAGGGAGTGAATTGCAGTTAGCATGGTCAGGACCTGTAGATGTGTCACAACAGTACTGGAAAGCTGAAGGGACTAGTACTGGGAAGGCTCCACATGCAGCTGCAAAGGCACTGAAAATCTTGCAAGGCAAACCCCTACAGGAGAAACTAGCAATTAAAAGGAGAGAAGCAGATTATGAAAGTCTTGACATCTCTGACATAAACCAAGTGCCTGAGATTTCACCTAAAAGAAATTTGCATAGAAATCTTGAGGTGACCCGTGATAGTGGTTCCCCACCTATTGCTGCTAAAGTACCTGTGGGCAAGTTTGTGGGTGAGAATGAAAGCAAGAGCAATAAGATCACAAAGAAGAATGCAGCCATAGATGTTCGGGAGGAGGAGAAGAAACTGCCTATCCTTTCCCCAGCTGAGAAAGTGAAGCCACGAGCCAGAAAGAAAGCAGGCTTCACCCGGAAAAGGCGAGCAGAGGAAATCCAGTGGACGTCAGAGTACCAGGTGACTGTCGATCGTTGGAAGAGAGAGCGGACTTCAAAACCAGTGTTTGTTGCACCGAACTCAAATCGGGAATTCCTCAGCAGTGTGGGTGCATTGAGCATCGGACTTGGAGCTGGACTGTGTCAAGTGGATGACACTGAGAGTCTACGCCCAGTGACTTTTACCAGCAGAGGACTTCAACCTCGTGAGAGACATTTGTCTGCCATCAAGAGGGCATATCTGTCTATCGTATGGACCTGGAAGAAGCATAAGCCATACAGATGGAAAAGAAAGTTTGCCCTGTGCACTGACCACTCACCTTTGAAATGGTTGAGAACTTGCAAATGAACAGTAGCAAACTGACCAGATGGTCCTTGATTCTCCAAGATTATGACTTTGAAATTAAAAACATCAAAGGATCTTTAAATGCGGTTGCAGACACATTGTCTCGAAGACCAAATGACTAATGGGTGGATAACAGAGTTTGTAATGTTGTATTAAATGGTCTGTTTGTGTACTAGTTATGAAATACGATTGAAATGCAATGTTTGTTTGGATGTTGATGAACTGAGATGTGTATTGTTGTTGTTTAGTCGTTTAGTCATGTCCGACTCTTTGTGACCCCATGGACCAGAGCACGCCAGGCCCTCCTGTCTTCCACTGCCTCCCGAAGTTGGGTCAAATTCATGTTGGTTGCTTCGATGACACTGTCCAACCATCTCATCCTCTGTCGTCCCCTTCTCCTCTTGCCTTCACACTTTCCCAACATCAGGGTCTTTTCCAGGGAGTCTTCCAGGGATATGTGTATAGTGACAGGAAATAATAAAGGTGATGCAATGTAATTGGTATTAATGTTAAATGCAAATGTTTATAATTATATTGATTGACTTAAATGTTTATAAAGTAGTAAGTTTGATCTAGTAAACCTCGTAATGGATAGAAAACTGTATTATAAGGTATGTATAAATAGTGGTAAGTTATTGTTATATTTGCATGTACTTAGCTCTTTGTTTATGAGGGCAAACTGCTGGGTTTCCCCTCATAGAACAAACTTATTAAGGGGGGAGGTATGTAGCGAACACCCTGTCTTCCTATATATATAATGGTATTGGCCTGCACCAATGGGAGCTGTTGGGGGGTGGAGCCAGAGAAAACAGAAGGGAGGGGTGAGTCAGAGTCTAGTCAGTTCAGTCAGAGAGAGCTAGAAAAGAGAGAAAGAGTTTGGGGTTTGAGGTAGAGAGAGTGTTTAAGGAGTGATTAGTCAGAGTGTGACCTGTATTAATTAAGATAGAAGAGGTTAAAGTAAAATACTGAAGCTTTGTGTAACTTTAAGAATGTGATTAAGAACTATTCCTAAAACAACTTGTAACCAATAAACCTGTTTCTGTTTAAAAGTTCAGTACTGAATGGACCTTAGTCTTTCATAGGAAATATAGGTTGATAAAGAGATCAACTGGTAGCAGCGTGTTAACAGGCAGGGGCCATGGGGTAAACACCACAATGGGTTCACAGCTTTTTAGCCTTATCTAGTTGTTTATTACCTGGTCCTCAGCAACACTCTAAGAGCAGCTAGTACATCCTCTCCATTGTTGCTTTCTCCATCTGGAGAGTAATATGTCTAAAGAGAAGCGTCCTACATGTGTACAAGGATATCTCTTCATTAAGCACATCATCCATGTGGAGAAAGCAACAATGAAGAAGAGAGGAGCTAGTCACTTTTCTACAGGCACGTTGCCAGGAACCCAGTAAGTTAAAAAAAAAACTGAACAGGAGTCTTGTAACACAGCAGTCTATAATTACGAACGTAGATCCGTTCTGTACCAAAAACTTGACAGTAACTATTTCAAATATTGAGTTTAGACATGGGGACAAATTAAAAACTGAACCGCAATATTTGTCAGAAATTACTGATTTGTGTGATATTCATCCCTTCATATTCATCACTTCTAGAGACCCTGACAAATACAAACTGACAAATATTTACCCTTGTTATTCGTCCCTTTGTTGGGCTCATAGATCCATTCCAACAGCCTAATTTGTTCTCTCTGCCTATGGGCCTGCTGAACAACTCTCTCTGCCCCCACAGCCTGCCCCCACCCCTTCGCACTACCCCCATTGCCCCTCTACCTTGTCCTGCTTGTTCGGCATACACAGAGGCAGACAGAGCAGGCTAGCTAACTGGCAGGCTAGTCTGATCTCTCTGCCTATGGCCCAGAGCCAGAAAGAGCAGGCTAGCTTGCTGGAACAGCAGTTTCTGTTCCGGCAGTGCTGGCGGTAGTGGCAGGACAAGATATGGAGGTGAAGGAGGGCAGTCGGAAGGGGATCAGGGGGCAGGTGGGGGGCGGGGGGGATCAGCATCTTTTTATTTTTAGACAGTTATGGGCTGTCTAAAACATCCGACGAACCAGAAAAACCCATGGGAAATTTGTGGTTCGTGATTCATCAACCTTGATGAACCATGAACCACGACAAACTGCCATTTTGGCAGTTTGTCCCCATCCCTAATTGATCTCTGCCTTTTCCCAGAAAGAAAGGTATTACATTTGTAATTTAAGAAAGGATAACTTCACTCCTTTTGTGGCATTACCGTAACTTCCAGCTACTTCTCTAGTTAAAGGGTGTGGCCTTGCTAGATGGGGAGGAGGAATATCATATGGTTCAACTGCTGCTCATGCTGTGCCTGATGCTCAGCTGTGGGTGTTGAATTGACCATAAGGTGGCTGCAAAGAGTGTATTTCTACCAATAGACCTGTCTGGCTTTTAAGAAGAATCACCATAACTTTTGGAAAACTTAAAATAAAGAATTACTTTGAAAATAGTTATAACCAGAATAGTAACTACATTTCAGCTTTGTAACTACAATGGCAACTAAGTACTTTTTAAAGTCACATTCCATTTTTTTCTGTACGTTACCATGAATAAATAGTGTACACACCTCTCCTGCGCCAGTTTAGACTGCAAGTATATAATACTTTTGAATTCTACCTCATGTGAAAGTTTTCCTTGAGAGACGGTTGAATCCTAACCAAAGCTTTGTTGCTGTGCTTTCAGATCTTTCTCCCTGAACCATTCAATGAAAAGTATAAAATGAATTCAGCCACTCTAAATAGATAAGTAATTGTTCATGACTCCAAATCTGAACTCTTAATCTCTGGGGAAATTGTGTCAGTCTTTTCCGTAAATGATTTAAATGGCTCTCTTGTGGCATCATCACAGACTGACCTTCACCTGAATTACCCATCCCATTCACCTCAGGGCCATTTTTACCCCAAATGTCTTAATTGGACTCTTTATACAGTTATACACGTTATTTCTTTTTTTAAAAGCCTCATTTTGTAAATTATGATAAAGTAATCAGTGGTTTTGGCATTTTGGAATAATACTGAAGAGAGATGTATCTGATTAAAATGTATATTTTACTCGTATCAGAAATGTCAGGATGGCTCTTGCATGCGAACACAGTTAAGACATAAAGTTGCTTCTGAAATAAAGGTGGGTTTTCTCTCAAACTGAAATTATGCAAGTTTTAGTACAATCTGTTCAAAAGTGAACTCATTTCTTGCCCAATTCCTAATCCCCGTAAAGTGAAACACCCTGATGCACTGGGTAGTGCTACTCCTCTAGCAACAAGCTTTGAAACTTTGAAATGGATTTGAAAAAGATTTGAAAAAGAATATATATATATATGGTGGTTAGACTACAGCAAATCAATCAGCAGCCCTATTCAGGTGTTCTACAACTTATGTCCATGGGGGGGGGGGAGGCAGGCTTTTCACACCAGCCTTGTCCTTCCTACTTCATGGAACAGGAAGACCTTGAATGAAACTGCTAAGTGCATTAAGGCTGAACACAGGGAAGGGGTTCTCAATGATTGGCAACCCTGTACAATGAGATTCTCAATGGCAAAGGATGCTGTTTTGCCATTCACTGCTCTATGTGCTCATCAGAGTGAATGACTTTACTAGGGCACTGCAATCACAGTGCTTTGTGAGCCAGGATGCTGAAATAATTTATTGCAAAATGGACCACGTCTTCTCAATTAGTTCCTGTCACAATCCCATGTGGCCCCTGATTGTTTCACCAAACTAAGAGCTCACACTACGTGTCTTTCAGCTGCCACCAGTTGATTACATCAACATTGTTTATTATCAATGACAGAGGTCCAGGCCATGTGTCATTTTAACAGAACCAAATAGAAATTGTTTATTGTTACAGATGATGATAATTCAAGCAATGTTGTTAACTCTTAACAAACATCCTCCTTCATCCACTCTCAACCACCACTCTCCCTCGCCCAAACTCCAAATCTCCCTAAACTCTCAATCTCCCTCACTAAACTCCCCCTCCTCCTGCTTTGTTTTGTTGTTGTTTAGTCGTTAAGTCATGTCTGACTCTTCGTGACCCCATGGACCAGAGCACGCCAGGCCCTCCTGTCTTCCACTGCCTCCCGGAGTTTGGTAAAATTCATGTTGGTAGCTTCGATGACACTGTCCAACAATCTCGTCCTCTGTCGTCCTCTTCTCCTCTTGCCTTCACACTTTCCCAACATCAGGGTCTTTTCCAGGGAGTCTTCTCTTCTCATGAGATGGCCAAAGTATTGGAGCCTCAGCTTCAGGATCTGTCCTTCCAGTGAGCATTCCTTCAAAATGGATAGGTTTGTTCTCCTTGCAGTCCAGGGGACTCTCAAGAGTCTCCTCCAGCACCACAATTCAAAAGCATCAATTCTTCGGCGGTCAGCCTTCTTTATGGTCCAGCTCTCACTTCCATACATCGCTACTGGAAAAACCATAGCTTTGACTATGAAGACCTTTGTCGGCAAGGTGATGTCTCTGCTTTTTCAGATGCTGTCTAGGTTTGTCATCGCTTTCCTCCCCAGAAGCAGGCGTCTTTAAATTTCGTGGCTGCTGTCACCATCTGCAGTGATCATGGGACCCAAGAAGGTAAAATCTGTCACTGCCTCCATATCTTCCCCTTCTATTTTCCAGGAGGTGATGGGACCAGTGGCCATGATCTTAGTTTTTTTTTTATGTTGAGCTTCAGACCATTTTTGGAGCTCTCCTCTTTCACCCTCATTAAGAGGTTCTTTAATTCCTCCTCACTTTCTGCCATCAGAGTGGGATCATCTGCATATCTGAGGTTGTTGATATTTCTTCTGGCAATCTTAATTCTGGCTTGGGATTCATCCAGTCCAGCCTTTCGCATGATGTACTCTGCAAATAAGTTAAATAAGCAGGGAGACAATATACAGCCTTGTCGTACTCCTTTCGCAATTTTGAACCAATCAGTTCCATATCCAGTTCTAACTGTTGCTTCCTGTCCCACATATAGATTTCTGAGGAGATAGATAAGGTGGTCAGGCACTCGCATTTCTTTAAGGACTTGTCATAGTTTGCTGTGGTCCACACAGTGAAAGGCTTTTGCATAGTCTCCTCCTGCTTAGTCTCTTATATCTCGTGACTCCACCCCTCCAGCACTCCCATTGGTCTATGCAGATAGCATATGAATATTCATGACCTTGGCAGACGCCATTTTCCTCCTCCTTTAATAAGTTTGTTTTAGGAGGGAAAACGTAACGGTTTGCCCTCATAAACAAATGAAGGTTCATGGAAAAATACAAATATCAACCCCTTACATTATTTACATCACTAAGGATACATTACATTACTCTTACATCAATAAATATATATATTAACCTCTTGCATTACTTACATTAATAAGGATACTCACAATTATTTTTACTATCACTATAAACACCTCTCAGTTCATCAACATCCAAGCAAACT
Source organism: Intellagama lesueurii (assembly GCA_037013535.1). NCBI lineage: Eukaryota > Metazoa > Chordata > Lepidosauria > Squamata > Agamidae > Intellagama > Intellagama lesueurii. The sequence goes on from JBAJHW010000003.1 coordinate 110,802,050, forward strand.
CTGCACTTTAAGCATCTTCCATAACTATTACACAAACAGAACAGTTAATACAATATTACAAACTTTTATCCACCCATTAGTCATTTGGCCTTTGAGACAAGGCATCAGCAACCACATTCGGGGTCCTTTTTACGCTGTGGATTTCAAAGTCAAAGTCTTGCAGAATCAGTGTCCATATTGCAAGTTTGCTGCTATTGGATTTCATAGTTCGTAGCCGCACTTAATGGGAATGGTCAGTGCAGAGGATGAATTTCCTGTTTTCTTTTTGATTAGTGGCTTCATTTTCTCAACTGTGGGAAGGGTAGGCAGTTTCTTCCACTCCTCCAGAACAGTTATGGCTGCGTTCTTCTTTGAAATCTTATTGCTCTTGCCTTCACCCTCACCAATAAACTCACCCACAGGTACTTTTGTCACAAAGCTCTTCATATGTGGGGGACCACTACCCTGGGTCACCTCAAAATTCACAGGCAAGTTTCTTTTAAGTGCAATCTCAAACACTTGGTTTATTTCAGATTTATTGAGATTTTTATCATCTGGTTCTCTCCCATTAATTTCTGGTTTCTCAGGCAGGGGCTTGTTTTGCAGTATTCTCAGTGTTTTTGCAGCTACATGTGGACCCTTCTTAATACTAGTCCCTTCAGCTTTCCAGTGCTGTCATAACAAATCTACAGGCCCTGACCATGCTAACTCCAATTTATTCCCATTTATGGGCCTCAGCAACAGTACTTTGTCCTCGGGACAGAATGTTCTTTCCCGGGCCTTTTTATCATACCAGTTTTTCTGTTTTACTTGAGCACCCTTTAAGTTTTGCTCTGCTATCTCTAAGGACTTTTGCAGACCCACATGTTGGAAAGGGGTAGAGATAACTGGTAATGGGCATAGCTTAGCCCTCATCTTTTCATTTACAGTACCTCATTTTTTACAAGTATCACAGCTTTGACACTATTGTTTAACTTACTTCCCCATTCCTGGCCAGTAAAAGTTCTGTGCCGCTCTTTGTTTGGTGCGAGAGAAGCCCATGTGTGCCCCAAATACATCTCTGTGTGCCTTTTCTATAATCTTTTCTCTGTATTTAACAGGGACAATTAGCTGTTTGTGGGGTCCTCCACCTCCCATGAGGAACCATTAAAACCTCTCTATATAATAAATCTTTTTCCACACAATATATCTCTGGGTGTTCAGGAGTCAGTGGAATGGGATTCTCATTAACTTTTCCAAAGCAATCATTTAAGGTAATATCTTCCTTCTGCTCCTTAATAAAGGAGGAACTATTAGGATTTTTCATTAGCACTAAATCAGCTGTCTTTCATTTCAGGATGTTCACCTAAAGTGGGTCTTTCAACAAGAGTTTCAGTGCTTCCCTCAGAGGCTTCAATTTGCCTCCCCTGAGAGCGCGTTACTAATAAAACACTCTGCACATGCTTAGCTAGATCAAAACCAATCAGACAAGGAGATGGGATTTGGTCTGACACTGCTACTTTCCATATACCAGACCACCCATTATAGTTCACAGATATTTTGGCCATAGGTAGGACCACTAACTCAGAACCAATTCCTTTAATGGAGACCTTCTCATGTTCTATCATGTCTTCCTCAGGGATTATATCAGGATGCCAAATACCCTGTTTCCCCTAAAATAAGACCTAACCTGAAAATAAGCCCTAGTATGATTTTTCAGGATGCTCGTAATATAAGTCCTACTCCAAAAATAAGCCCTAGTTAAGTGAAACCCCGCCCTCCACCATTGTGTATCAATCAGAAGATGACATGACTGCATTTGAATAAATGTAGATGGTTGTACATGACAAAAATAAAACATCCCCTGAAAATAAGCCCTAATGTGTTTTTGGAGCAAAAATTAATATAAGACCCTGTCTTATTTTCGGGAAAACAGGGTAGTTATCTGAGAGCATGAATCTTTAAGGCTAAGATATTTTACGCCATTGATAAAAATCTTGTCTCTGGAGCTCTCTAGCAAAATAGGATCGCACTTGATTAGGAAACATTGTACCACTCTGGCTTCAGGAATTTCTGGGCTGTCTGTCAAGTCCATTTCCTTAGCAACAGTGCTGCTGCTAGCTTCAGCTGCCGAAGACTGAAGAAGAAATACTTTTTTAGGCTGAATGTAATTTTCACCTTTAGGCTGACTAAAATCCCCATTCTTTTGAGTTTCACATTGAGCCCAAAAATGTCCCACTTCCCTACAAGAAAAAGATTTCTTATTGGCTCTAGGTTCAGAATAAAGGGTTTTTTATTAACTTTCCCCTCAGGATTATTTCAGGGGACTGTGCTCTGGGAATGAGGGTTTCGCTTTAAAATGGCTTCCCTTAACTTGCGCCTGACTGAGGTAACTTTTGTTTTTACTAGGTTTACTGTCATCCTACACATTCCTACCAAATTTTACCTCAGAAAATTGAGGTTCAACAATCTCTCCCTAGATGTTGAGCTGGATAAATGCATTGGCAAGGCAGATACCACGTTCTCTAGACTCACAAAGAGAGTATGGCTTAATAAGAAGCTGACGGCATATACCAAGATCCAGGTCTATAGAGCCTGTGTCCTGAGCACACTCCTGTACTGCAGTGAGTCCTGGACCCTTTGTGCACGGCAGGAGAGGAAGCTGAACACGTTCCATATGCATTGTCTCTGACACATTTTTGGTATCACCTGGCAGGACAAAGTTCCAAATAGAGTAGTCCTAGAATGAGCTGGAATTTTTAGCATGTATACATTACTGAAACAGCAACGTCTACATTGGCTTGGGCATGTCGTGAGAATGGCTGATGGTCGGATTCCAAAAGATCTCCTGTATGGAGAATTAGTGCAGGGAAACCGCCCCAGAGGGAAACCACAGCTGCGATACAAGGATATCGCAAGCGGGATCTGAAGGCCTTAGGAATGGACCTCAACAGATGAGAAACCTTGATATCTAAGCGTTCAGCCTGGAGGCAGGCAGTGCAGCATGGCCTCTCCCAATTTGAAGAGAAAGCTGCAAAATCAGGGAGCTGGACAGGGGACAGATTGTATTTGTCTTCAGTGTGGAAGGGATTTTCACTCTCAAATTGGCCTTCTCAGCCACACTAGACGCTGTTCCAAGTCCTCCATACAGAGCACGTTACCATAGTCTCTCGAGACTGAAGGATGCCTAATCAAGAGTTAACAACACATATATCTCCAGCTCTCTTTATTTGAGTCCAGTCAGGGATCTTATTCATTTATTTAACAGCCTGGACTATATGAAAGGCTTCATAATATTTTATTAAATGTGGTATGGCGAATCTCCCTTTTTTGGGCTGGTCCATATTTTACACTATGTATAAATATTAAAGTTATACAATTCCCTGCTGTAAACCTTTTGATTTTTTTTGCCAATTTTTTTCATATCAAGTTGTAAATGTATATTTTGGAACATTTTTTAAAATGGTAAATGAACTTTTACTATCACAAACCTACCTGATACATATAAATTTAATTAATCCCATTTCCTGATTTTGTCCTTTACAGAAATAAACACATTCTTATAATTTCTATATGTTAATTGATTTATACTTTTTGTTAGACAGTGTGACGTTCCACCCAGTGTTCCCTGTTTGTTTCCCCCAAACACAGGTTCACTCTCTGGATACGTTTACTCTTTCTTCCGCTACCACCAGTGGATCTCTCATCCACACTGCACCATATATGCATCAGACATGTGCTGCAAATATAACTTGTTTATTTATCTTTTGGTTTTTAAATCACAGATGTTCTTTTATTATTGTGTAGGATCACTCATTAAAACTTCTTATATTTGATTACACGTTTGCTTATTCAGGTGTTGTATTTACTTATACACATTTACTAACTCATTAATATTTTCTGACTATCTATTTAGCTTTACTATTCCATTTATCTCCTTCTCATTCTCTCTAACTCTCCAACTTTCCAATTCTCCTTCCTTAACTGTCCAATTCTCCTCTCTAACTGCTTCCTTCTGTCTAACTGTCTAATTGACTCCACCCCTCCTGTCTTCTCATAGGCTCCTGCACTTGAGCTTCAGCTATGATAGACAGGAGTGACGTGGGCATTCCGCCACAGACAGATTCATAGATATGTAAAACTAGAATAACAAAGGCCTAAGTTAGACATTGCCTTACTTTATATTTGTTCTACTAAAGGAACATTTATAAGCAGCAATTTTGATTTTTGATAGTTAATGTTTAATCCTGCATGGCAGTTGAAGTTTTCCAATATTTGTTTTAATGGCTCTATACTTTTAATGAATTCTCAAGAAGTAAAAGCATACTGTCAGCAAACAAGTTAATTTGATGCTGCCTGTTTTTAAACTTTACACTGATTATATTGATATTTTCTCTAATAAAAGTTGCAGTAGTGTGAGTTGCTCACATACCCCAACTTGGCTGGCTCCAGATCAACCGGGGGCAGGGAGGGAGCAGAGACAGAGAGCATGTACATCTGGTAGCTTATCTAGAAATGGAGACAAAGGGGAAGGGGAAGAGAGACAGATGAAGAGACTATTCCTCTTTACCCTCACTTGAAAGTCAAGGTATAGGGAAAACAGTTGTTCATTTCATTGCATATTGCTGTAGATTTTTATTTTTATTTTTTTAAGCAGAAGGGCATTTTTACTGGGGTTGTGAGAAGGAAGCTGCAAGACGTTCCAAATAAATATTTTGTTGCAGGCCTCTCATAAAAATTATGAGTCAACCAATCCTTTAGAACTAATGGGTGAAATTCAATTCAGTTTTAGATTCTGCTGTTTTGGGGGGTGGGGTGTAAATGACAGAGGCAGGATTAATTATCTCCTTACTCCTTCCATTGAAATCATTGGAACTACTTCAGCTTAGACTTTAGACTACTATCAAACCAGATTATATTTAAGATTCATCGTTGCATGGAATATGCGTTAAACCTATCACCACCATGTCCTCATGGAACTATATATATTCTGAGAGTTGTCCTCCATAAAACAAATGTAGCCAGAATAACAAGACAGTGGCTGAAGTCCAGTAGTAACCAACAAGTAGACTAGGTCCATGGAATCAGTGAGGACTTGGTGAATGAACACCTATGTAAGTTCCATTGATTCAGGGGTCCTACTCTGGTTGTGACATACTACTGGATTTCAGTCAGTGCTGCCCAAGTCCCTAACAGGCAAAATAGGTGAGCACCCCCAAAAATAGCATAATTGTTATGATATAAACTTTTGTAGGCTAGAATGCAGTTCATTTGATGTATGAACTGTTATTGTGAGCTTGTTCATTTATTTAAACCATTTTACAAGTTATACAATTTCTAGGGATGTAATCCTATGCGTGGGGGAGTGCCTTTAATGAATTTGATTTACTTCCCTATAGGCATGCCAAAGAGAGGATAAGGGCAGGAAGGCACTCTCATACAATTTGCTTAAATGTTCTGATGAAGGCCATGTTCAGGTGATCTTTGCCATGGAAGATCTTCCTGCCAAGAAGCAATCTGATGTTTTCTATTTTATTTCCAGCCATGCAATTTTGCTTTAGCAGTTTGTAGGCTGAGTCAGTGTAGCAGAATGGCTTGTCTCCAGAGGGAAGTTGGGCTTTTTATTTTTGTAAAACCATCCATTACATTAATTTATGCATAGGTATAGTAACAGATGGATTTTTATTTTACTTCCTCCTAGAACATCGAAGGAACTCTAAACACAACAAAGCTACAGTTGAACAGGCAATGCCATGATCTCACGGCTTTTCTGTGCAAAATTGATGAAAGCTGCTAGAGCAGCTTCTTCACATGAGGCAGCAGAGTTTAAGTGTCAGAAAAGGTCAAGACAATATGTTTTAAAGACAAACACATCTCATTGGATCTACACTACTTTAAAGCTTTGTGTTCATCTGCAACGACAAGGGAAGTATTGCTTCATGTTGTCCTCTGTATTTTTTAAAAATTCAGTGTTTAATATAGAATCAGAGAATTAGGTGTAAGGCCATCAAGTGTCGTCCCCCCCGCTGCTCATAATTGGCCACTGGTGGAACCAGAGAGAGCAAAAGAAGAGAGGGGGGGCTGTGTAGAATAATTACGATGTAGGTTGTACATTTAGATACTTCTTGGCCCAACACCTTTCCATGGAATTTTCTGCCTTTTTTTCTTCCTGATCCCAGGATTTCCCAGCCACCAAAATGTCTTCTGCTTCTTCCCAGGAAATTCTGCACACAATTCACTAGTCACTGCACAGAAACTGATGCCATTCTCGGCAGCATTTCTTATCAGTGCCTAGATAAATCTTACCCACTGCTATGCATGCAAACAATGAATGTTAACCAGGTTTCCAGAGTACTGGCCACCATGGGCCATTATTTGGCTATTCAGAACAGAGCAGCAAACAATGAAGTCCGTGATGAACCTCATTTGATAGAAGCAAACACACCCAGGTAATGAACATGGATCTTGTTTTCCTGATCTTTCCTGTGTTCTGAAATTCAGTTTCTTTTTCTGCTATATTATTGTGTTGCATCCTTTTGCATTTGGTATATTTGATTACTTTACCTGTTTGTCTTGCTCCCTGGGCTGTAAAACAAGAAGGGCTTTACCCTTCTTGCTAATTTCCTGGGCAAGAATAGGTTGATAACCCTGCACTGCTTGTGCCTGTAATATTACCTTCCTTAAGATTTTTCTATCTCTTTGTTGCTTCTGTCAATTTCAGCCTCTTACAGTGGTCATTTCCAAAGTCTCTGTACCAGATTAACACAACCATTAGAAACTGACCAATGAAAGAACTTGAAATTGATGAGGGCAACGAAGAGACACAACAATTAGGGAGGGTTTTTTTTCTGAACTGCAAATACCATAATTCTTCATTCTGGGAGTTTCCACCTACCTTACCACCACCTTGCATGTACCTGAATGTGATATATATGAGGCAGGATTGAAGGCCTGGGTTCTGCGCCCCCTGCTGGGTTTGCACCTTAGTTGCAATTTTTTTTTAAAAAAAGGCTTGATTTAATTTTCTGCTGCAGTGCCCCCTATAGGGCTGCTATTTAATTCATAAATAGATAGACAAATAAATAAATAAATAAAAAGAGAGAAAAAGAAAATTTAATTACATTAAGGATATTAATTAGGGCATTGGTGTTTATAATTCTATAGCTGATCCGGCTATCATGGGGCTCAAGAAAGGACAGGGTGCCAAGAAAGGCAAGCAGCCTGCAAAGCGCAAGGCTCCTGTCAGTGTACCACCTGCAATTTCTTTGTCAGATGAGGAAGAGTGGTGTGATTAAAGTGCCATTTTGGCTAAGCTGAGTGAACTTGAGAGAAAAAGGGCCCTGGCCAGGGAGGCTTCTAGTGCTGCTACCCCCAGGAGATCAAGCAGGGAGTCTAAAGCACGCAGGATGGCTAAGTTAAGGCAACTAGGTGATGTAATGATGTCCCATATTGCTCTTTTGGAAAAAGAATGTTCTGCAGCTCCTGGAGCAATTGTGGTGGCTTCAGTTGAGGGCGGCTCCTCATCTACACCTATCAGAGTGGAAGAGGAAGGCACGCAGGAGCCTAGGATGGAGACACCTGACTAGTTGAGAGGACAACCAGGGGTGCGAGCTGACCGATACAGGACAGGGTGTTCCAGCTGGCAGGCAGACGGGCTCTGATGGCACTGTTCTTTTCACCAGTCAGCAAGTGAATGAATTGCCTTCAGCGAACTCAGCAATTCCAGCGGTTGTCATCCCGGGTGAGTCTGCACCTATATAACATACATGTCAGACAGAAGGGATTTGGCCTTGCGGTGAGGTCAATCCATCTGCTCCTAGTGTGCTGCCTAACAGCTTTAGTGTCAGCCCCCCCCCACTCAGGTCGGACCTCTTTTGGCTTCGAAGCCGTGGACGGTGCTGTACCCACAGTGGTCATCCCCTCACCAGAAGCCAGGTTTTGTTGAGGGCTTGCAGCAGCTCAACTACCCTGTAATTCCAAACATGGGGTACAATTCCATTCCTCATAGTGCATGCCCCTGCAGTGATCAGTCTTTACCATTGGGTGACTATTTGTTACCAGTCACTATAGAAAAAATCTGATGAGGTAAATACGTGGACGTATTTGAACTGTTAAATAGAAATATTGAGGAAAAGAAAGGTATCAAGGAAGAGGAGAGGGACAAGGAGAGATTTAAGAAGAAGAAAGCGGAGAGGTGTTGGGTGAATTGGTTGCCGGGTTTTTTAATTTACACCAGAACCATCATAAAGGCATAACCGGCTAGGGCCTTTGCACTTCTTCAATATCTTGATCTTATATACAGAGCGTATGTTGATTTCCCGGGCTCTGCGTGGTTGTTTTATGACAAGGAGTTCCGCATGAGGGCCATGATAAACCCCCAGATGTGCTGGGACATGCATCATCATGGGCTATGGCTGCAGCTCATGACCTCATCTCACCCCATGTTGGGTGAATGCTTCAATAGTGGGCACTTGATGCAAAAATCCACCAATTTCAATGCTTCCCGCATTTCGGCGGGCCAGGGGGTTCAACCCCACCTGGTTTGCTGGGAGTTCAACGTGAAAGGTTTCTGCAACTGTAAACCGTGCAGGTTCCAACACCAGTGTTCCATATGTGGGGGCACACATAGTTCCATATCCTGCTTTAGAGGACACCCAGGAGCTGGTGGTGGTAAGGAAGGAGGCGGGGCAAAAAGGCATGCAGCAGGTTCGGTTAACCCTGCAAAAGGGCCCCAGTCCAATTAATGTACTGGTACTGGCTGACTGGTTGCTGCTTTACCCTGATAGGGAGGCAGCGAGTTATTTGTTGGACAGTTTCAAATTTGGTTTTAGGATTCCTGTTCAGGGCGATAGGTGTGCTACTCTGGCAAACAATTTAAAATCTGTCAAGGGTATGGAAGATGTAGTTAGAAAGAAGATTCAAAAGGAACTAGTGAAAGGGAGAGTAGCTGGACCTTTTATGGAGCCCCCTGTTCCACAGTTGCAGATTTCGCCTCTGGGGGTGCTCCCAAAAAAGTCACCAGGGGAGTTCCATCTCATACACCATCTATCTTACCCTGCTGGGGAGTCTGTTAATGACATGATTCCCCAAGAGCTGTGCACGGTTCGTTACACATCTTTTGATGCTGCTATACAGATGGTTAGATCCTGTGGCAATGGGGCTGATCTGGAGAAAGCAGACATTAAGTCGGCTTTTCATTTGCTGCCAGTTCACCCAGATGATTTTGAATTACTAAGCTTCCAATTCTAGGGTTGCTTCTGTATGGACAAGGCAATGCCCATGGGATGCTCAGTTTCTTGTGCTGCTTTCAAGTGATTTGTTGTTGTTTAGTCGTTTAGTCGTGTCCGACTCTTCGTGACCCCATGGACCAGAGCACGCCAGGCCCTCCTGTCTTCCACTGCCTCCCGGAGTTGGGTCAAATTCATGTTGGTAGCTTCGATGACAGTGTCCAACCATCTCATCCTCTGTCGTCCCCTTCTCCTCTTGCCTTCACACTTTCCCAACATCAGGGTCTTTTCCAGGGAGTCTTCTCTTCTCATGAGATGGCCAAAGTATTGGAGCCTCAGCTTCAGGATCTGTCCTTCCAGTGAGCACTCAGGGTTGATTTCCTTCAAAATGGATAGGTTTGTTCTCCTTGCAGTCCAGGGGACTCTCAAGAGTCTCCTCCAGCACCACAATTCAAAAGCATCAATTCTTCGGCGGTCAGCCTTCTTTATGGTCCAGCTCTCACTTCCATACATCACTACTGGAAAAACCATCGCTTTGACTATGCGGACCTTTGTCGGCAAGGTGATGTCTCTGCTTTTTAAGATGCTGTCTAGGTTTCTCATCACTTTCCTCCCCAGAAGCAGCCGTCTTTTAATTTCGTGGCTGCTGTCACCATCTGCAGTGATCGTGGATCCCAAGAAAGTAAAATCTGTCACTGCCTCCATATCTTCCCCTTCTATTTGCCAGGAGGTGATGGGACCAGTGGCCATGATCTTAGTTTTTTTGATGTTGAGCTTCAGACCATTTTTTGCGCTCTCCTCTTTCACTCTCATTAAGAGGTTCTTTAATTCCTCCTCACTTTCTGCCATCAGAGTGGTATCATCTGCATATCTGAGGTTGTTGCTATTTCTTCCGGCAATCTTAATTCCGGCTTGGGATTCATCCAGTCCAGCCTTTCGCATGATGTATTCTGCATATAAGTTAAATAAGCAGGGGGACAATATACAGCCTTGTCGTACTCCTTTCCCAATTTTGAACCAATCAGTTGTTCCATATCCAGTTCTAACTGTTGCTTCCTGTCCCACAAGTGATTTAGCTAATTTTTAGAATGGGCCCTCAAGCATAGGGCAGGGCTGTCCCATGTCATCCATTATTTGGATGATTTTTTATTTTGTGGGAAGCCAGGATCTGGGCAATGTGAGTTCCTCATGTGTACTTTTCAGGCCATCACAAGGGAGCTAGGTGTCCCCTTGGTGGAAGAGAAAATGGAGGGCCCATCTACCATACTTACCTTTTTGGGGATCGAATTGGACACTATTCAGCAATCCAGCAGGTTGCTGGATAGTAAATTATCTGATCTTTGGAATAGAATCTGAAGCCTGTTACATCATAACAGAGTTACTCTGAAGGAACTCCAGGAGGTGGTGGGTCACCTCAATTTTGCTTGTAAAGTCATTGCCCCTGGTTGGGCTTTTCTGAGAAGGTTTTGTGGAGCTATGAGTGGTTTAAAAAGGCCACATCATAAGAGGAAAATGTCAGCGGGCATGAGGGATGACCTGCACACCTGGTTGCAATTCCTAGAAGGAATCAATCGAATTTCGTTTTGGAGAGATGAACTGCACTTGGGAGCTGAGTTCCAAGTTCACTCTGATGCTGCTGGGTCATCAGGATATAGTATTTACTTTAGAGGTCGATGGTGTGCCGGTCTGTGGCCCTTGGAATGGAGTGACTCTGAAGTCACCCGAGATCTCACATGTCTGGATTTTTTTCCGATTCTTGGAGCCTTATGGCTTTGGGCTGATGTTTGGGCCAATTCTGCAGTCACCTTTTGGTGTGACAATATGGCAGTAGTCCATGTAGTGAATACCCTGACATCTAAATCACTGAGGGTTATGAGACTTGTGAAAGCCTTTACACTATGTTGTCTGGAGTACAATATTGTGTTCCAGGCTTGTCATGTGCCTGGTGTAGAGAATGAGCCAGCTGATGCCCTGTCCCATCAACAGATCGACAGGTTCAGGGAGTTGGCCCCGGAAGCTCAACTTTGTCCAGAGATATTGCCTCAAGAGGTATGGAGCATTGGAGGATTTAAGCTAATAGGGCAATAAGTTTAGCGATTGCTCCAAGTACCAGGCGCAGCTATGCAGCGGCATGCAAATAATTTTTTTGCGTTTTGCAAAGGTGAAGGCATGGGCAGACCATGACCTATAACTGTGAACCATTTGCAGCAATTTGGAGTTCACCTCCATTATAAAGGTTTGGCTCCCCACACCATTCAGGGGAGAATGTCTGTCCTGGCCTTTTATGCTAAGGCACATGGTTGCCCCGATCCGACCACTGACTTCAGGGTCAGAAAAATGATTGAGGGTTGGAGCAAGGAAAGGGGTAAGCTGGAAGATACGTGCACTCCTATGTGCCCCAGAATTCTTGTTCAATTAGGTCAAGTTTGGGCTGCTGTATGTGTTGAGCAATATGAGGTTCAGTTATTTAGGGCAGCTACCATATGTGCATTTGTTGGGGGCTTTTCAAATTAGTGAACTTGTGAGAGCATCCAAATTGGATAATTCACGTACAGCGTTGCAGATGGATGACCTATTGGTCTCCAAAGACAGGGTTTTGTTTCATCTCTGCCGGTCTAAGACAGATCAGTTTGGAAAGGGACAAGTTATAAGCTTGGGGCCTTGTTCTGTAAAAGAGCTCTGCCCAGTTAAAGCCCTTACTGAATTTGTACAGTCAAGAGGGGATTCTGGGGGAGATTTATTTTGCCACAGGGATGGCTCGCCCCTTACAAGATGCCAATTTTGGACTGTCACTTCCCGTGGGCTTAAGGAAGTAGGTATTGTGGGATGGAAATTTGGTACTCATTCCTTTCGAATAGGTGCAGCATCCACGGCTGCAGCTTTGGGTTACGGTGAGGATCAAATAAAGAAAATGGGGAGGTGGTCATCACATAGGTTTAAGACTTATGTTCGTTCCTTCCCATAATAGATGTGACTCTGTTTTTCTCTTGCAGGATCCAGGGCAGCTTCCACACGGCTGCGAGTGGTCGTGTATGGCCACAGCTATATTCACTGGGCAGCGAAACACGCCTTGCAGACAGGTTGGGGTCATAATTTAGGTTTGGGGGCTTCAGCCACTCTGGAATGGAAAGGAAAGAGGGGTATGGTGTGGCCTGAGCTTTTGGAGCAAGCCCTCCTGAATATTAAGGATGCGCCCCCTGATATATTTGTTGTTCATGTGGGAGGAAATTACCTGAATATGAGAAAAGGCAAGTCGTTGATTCTGCAAGTGATCCAGGACTTGCAGACATTGAAGGATAAGTTTCCTTCAATGAAGTTGTTGTGGTCTAATATTATTCCAAGGCTCGTCTGGAGAGCCGACTGTGATCCTAGTTGGATTGATCATTCGAGGCATGGTGTAAATCGCGAAATTGGCCAAGCAATGAGGTCGGAACTTGAGTCAGTGATACAGCATCCTGACATAAGGGGTTACCGGCCTGAGTTATACGGAAGTAATGGTGTTCACTTGTCAGAGTTAGGTATGGGCCTCTTTCTGAAGGACCTGCAAGCAGGCCTTAGAGCTGAAATTTTTTGCTTGGGTGGCGGGCTTGGGGCATATAAATAGCCCCAGGCCATGGCGGGTAGTGCGAAGAAAAAAGTTGGGGTGAGTTCATGGTTGGCATGGGGTGCAAAAATTATGCCATCTCTCTGTCAGGTCGAGCCAATCGGCTATCAGATGAGAGGTGGTTTTACATGGGAGAACCTCCCAGCCAGCGGCCCACTTAGGGTCACGACGCTCGGTGGGATGAGTCGGTGTGGGGAGGTACCTTTTCACCGATCACCTGAAGGTGTGCTGTACAGCAGACAGCACGATTCAGAAATAGGAGCTCACCCTGCTTTAGGAAGCGTCCGGAGATCTAGGATTATCTGGACAATGAAGAACATCACACTACAGCAGCCCCCCTTGTATTTTGGGGGGATATAGTTTAAATAGTTAATAAAGTTGTGGCCCAAATTTTAACCCAACAACCTGTCTCACCTCGTTATTTCCGGGCTGGGAGGGCAAAGGCCTAAATTAGAAGTCTCCTGTTCCTGCCCTGTTACTAGCTGGCAGCTTTCTGTCTGAGCAGAAAGTAGTGGTTGACCTAGCTATGCCTCAAAGCCTTCCAATTTCAGCCTTGCTCCGAAGTGCATCATGTTGAGGTATTTGCAATATGCCTGTAAAGTAGGTAGAATTCCAAAAATGGAGAACTGTGATATTTGCAGCTCAGAAAATCCAAGATTCCCACCCCTAACAACAATCCCGCAGAGCCTAATGTTACAGATACCATCAGCGCAGGACTGTCAAATGTATCATTGCTTAGTAAATCAGCTAGGTGTATGCCTAGGGGAAAAGTGTTCAGTATTTTTCACTCCTACTCTTCTGGGAACTCCCCTGGTCTCTCTGGGGCTCCTGGATGGATCTCCTGCACAAAATATAAAAAATTACCAGGACTGGGAAAAAAACACTGAGTACATATACCATCTATACTATAGTGCATTAACAAGAAGAATTTATAATGTGAGATAATGTGCAAGTAACCCTTATCAGTGAGAAAACTTCATGAGAAATTCAGTAGTAAATCATAACTAGAGAAGGACCATTGAACCATTCGAACTCATGGAGGAATTGACTCACCAAATCTCCACTGATTCAATGCTCCTACTCTAGTCATGACTTACTACTCGATTTCAGGCAATTTTTAAAAGTCATGTTCTGAGGATTACTTCCATCTTAAACTGCCGTACAAATCTATGATCTGAAAAGACTTACTTTCTGGAGACAGTTAACACAAGTGTTTGAAAGACTACTTCAGCATGTGTGAACAGAACTTTTTTTTTTCTTCCAGCATAGACCTTTGTGTGTAAATTTTTGTTTTATACCAAAGTAATCTTTCTCAAAGCCAACCTGTTGGGCCAGAAGCTACAGAGATATCTAAAGAACAAGCAGGATGATGAAAAGAAAAAAAGAGAGGGCGAGTATCTTTCCTTGCAAAGTGTTCAAAAACACAGAAAAACGTGGGTTGATTCTTTTCTCCTTTTTGGTGAGATGTCAGTTTGCAGAGCCAATTCCTTGATACAATGGGACCAATCCTTTCTTTCTTTTTCTTTCTTTTTAAGGCATGGTGTGGGAATGTAAATAATTGCTAAATCTTTCTTCCATCAGCTAGGGGTACCTTGCCATGCTGAGAGCCTCCAATAAGGAACTCTCAGTTCCTTTGAGATTTTTGTAGTCAAAGGAAGACATTTCCCTATTTGTTCAGTTGATAATTTTGCACAATATTCATCCATCCATTTGTCTGTCTGAAAGCATGTATGAAAGAGGCTTGTGTTTCTGTATAAACTTGATTTAAACTCACACAGAAAGGGACTTCTCAACTTACACAAATCACCCAGATTCTCCATTTTCTACCACTTGTGCCCTGCACTGACCTTCACTTGATGAAGGACCATCAGGAATTAATGTAACAATTAAGGTCTAATTGGTACCACAAAAAAAGTACCTCATATCTCAGAAAAAAATCAGATGGTGGTGGTGGTGGTGGAATTCAGTGTCACCTCTCATCTGGCTTGAGAGATGTGAGAGAATTTACAGTCCTTGCATCATCCAGGGACAAATGTTCCCCCTTAGGAATTTATATGAATATTGTAGACAAAGTGTAGCCTTTTGCTGTCCTTGATATGACTTATTCTACTTTTCTGGATTACTAAGATCCCCTACAAGAGGACCAGAAAGTGACAGGACTGACATCATTGCGATACACAGTCAATCAGATTTTTCAAGGTAGTGACATCATAGAAGACAAATGTGACCATGGCAGTGGGCCATGTTGAGTGGAACATGAGGCAAAAAACAGATTTGAAAACAAACTAAAACATCATCGAGCCTGGATTAGTAAAAGGCACATGATGCAAGAAATATAGACCAGTGAGCACCCTCAGACTGTAAATTAGTTTTTAGGGAGTTGAGCAATCTTGTCCAGCACAGACTGAAAACTGTAAACTTGTCTTGAGTTTAACTGTGCAGCATCCATCACTTGAACTAGTAGTTCCAGCTGTTTAAATAGTTATTGCTATTTTATTACTACTACTCAGTGGCTATGAAAATCAATGTTCACAGAAACATTATTTCCCATTAATTCCTACATTGGGAGCAACTGAGAAAAAGACGCTGCATCTTTTCAATGGAAGTTCTTAAATAAGTGTTTACCTGACTATCCCCAGGTATCTCTTTAAACCTACCATTTGCAGATTGTAGTGGCAAATTTTCTCTAGATACAAAAATCTATGGATCACCTAATGCAGGGTCACCTAATGCAGATGTTTGTCATGTAGCACAGCGGTCCCCAACCTTTTTAGCCCCACAGACCGGCTGGGGAAGGCAGGGCACCCCCTGCACTCGTGCGCATGCACAAAGGAGCGTGCTCGCGCTTGTGTGCATGCGCAAAGGAGCGGGGGAGCTCGTGCCGGTGTGCGCACGCTCATGCACATGCGCAAAGGGCAGCACAGCGCTCGTGCAGGCGCTCGCTCACTCGTGCGCATTCACAAAGGGTGGTGCGCCACTCAGGGGGCACTCATGCGCATGTGCGAAGGGGTGGGGGAGCACTCACATGGGCGCAGGCGCACGCGTGCAAGTGCAAATGGGCTGTGCAGGCAGGAGTGCGTGCGGGGGTGGGGGGAGGTCTGTCACCACGGCCCGGTCCGGCTCAGGCCACGGACCGGCATCGGACCGCAGACCGGGAGTTGGGGACCTCTGATGTAGCAGATGTTCTATCAGTATCTGACAGCTGGCATTGTAGTCAACATCTGTCGTTATCCAACTTGCTCTTGCTCTCTAGGAGCTGCTCCAACCTCATCTTTGTTCAAGACTGTGGCGTTCGCCCTTGTGGCCCCTGCCTGTCCTTCTGTCACAAAGGCTCAGGTTGCGTTTTCCTCTCACTGCCACCAGTGGATTACCTCAATCCACAATATAAATGACGTTTGTCAGAGCACTTGTCTTGTGAATACAAACAGAACTTATTTATTGAAGTGAAGCAGATTTAATAATAACAGAAGTTCTTCAGATAAACATTATACACAAGCAAATCATTAACAGTTCTCTCAGTACATACTTTTCTCTTGCAATATCATTACCACCTTCTCTACCTATTTTCTTAACCAGCCTTATCACTCTGTATCTGTTCCCTCTCTCTCTGACTAACCAGTCCCTATCTGACTCCTCCTTCTCCCACCAAACCTCATGTAGCTGCTGACTCCGCCTCTCCAGTCCTCTCATAGGCTCATGCAAATCAGCTCATGACTATGAATGGCATGAGTGACGTGAGGCGATCGTCACATTCCTTCCCCCTAAGAAAAAGTTTGTTTCATGAGGGAAAACCTTACAGTTTACCCTTATGAACAATGGAACATACAGGGAACATTACATACAAAACACCACCATAACATTATGCTTACCAGTTCTTCTAAATCATATACCATATTTTACCATATAACATGTTACATTTACCATATACTTATATATACCTTATACTAGTTTTCTCTCTATTACTGTTTACTAGATCAAACTTATTACTTTAAACATTTAAAACAATCAATGCAATTATAAACATTTGCACTACTCACATCAATACAAATCACATTACCTTTACATTAATAGCGCTACTCACCATTATTATTTCCCATCATCCTCCACCTCTCAGTTCATCCCCATCCAAACTTGGCATTTTAATCATTTTTCATAACTATATACAAACAAAACATTTAATACCACATTACAAACTTTGTTTATCCACCTGGCCTTCGAGGCAAGGTATCAGCATCCACGCTCTGAGTCCCTTTTACGCTGTGGATTACAAAGTCAAAGTCTTGCAGGTTCCGTGTCCATCTTGCAAGCTTACTGTTAGTGGATTTCACAGTTTGCAGCCATACCAGAGGGAAAGGGTTGGTGCAAAGGATGAACCTCCTTCCCCAGACATAGGGTTTCAGTCTTTGCAGCATCCAAACAATTGATAGGCACGCCCTCATGTTGGCAGACAAATGTCTGTCACCAGGTCAGAATCTCCTGCTGATCAGAGTCACTGGGTGTCGATTCCCTCTGTGGTCTGCTCGGCACAGCACGGCTCCCAGACTCACACTCGACACATCAATGTATATGATGAACTCCCGGTTGTAGTCCGGCACAACAAAGGCAGATCTTGAAGTCCGTGCTCTCTTCTGTCGACTGGCAGTCATTGGGCACTCTGAAGTCCACTGGATGTCCTCCACTTGCCATTTCCAGGTGAAGCCTGCTTTCTTTCTGGCTCATGGCTTCACTTTTTCAGCTGGGGAAAGGGTAGGCAGTTCCTTCTCCTCTTCCAGAACGTCTATGGATGCATCCTTCTTTGAGAGCTTATTGTTTACGCCTTCCTCCTCACCAACAAATTCACCCACAGGGACAAATAATTGTTTGTGATGTCCATCTCCACTCCTATGAGGTGTTGATAAAACCTCTCTATATACCAGGTTTTTATCAGTTATAAACCTCTCTGGGTGTTCAGGGGTCAGTGGAATGGGATTCTCATTAGGTGTTCTGATGCAATCATTTAAAGTGCTATCTTCCTTCTGCTCATCAATACAGGAAGTATTATTAGGATTCTCCAATATGACCACCTCAGCCATTTCTGCTATCTCAGGGTTTTCCTCTAAACTGGGACATTGTTCAGGATTTTCAGGGGTCAGTGGAATTTCCTTAACTTGTGCAAAGCATTCATTTAAGGTAGGGTCTTCCTTCTGTTCTCTGATGAAAGATAGATTCTTAGGGTTTCTCAGAATAACCAGATCAGCTGTCTCTCTCACTTCTCTTATTTCAGGAAGATTTCCATCATTCCCCTCAGTGGCTTCAATTTGCCTTCCCTGAGAGTGAGTTGTCACAAAAACACTCTGCACATGCTCAGCTAAATCCAGGCCCATTAAACACGGGGCAGGAATTTGATCAGATATGGCCACGACTTCCAAACTCCTGACCATCCCTTATATCTCATTGGTATTTTTGCCATGGGCAACACCACTATTTCAGAACCAATCTCTTTAATAGAAATCTTTTCATGGTCTAGCATATTTTCCTTAGGGACTATATCAGGGTGACATACTGTAACTTGTGAACAAGAATCTTTGAGTGCGAGATACTTATTATTATTAACATAAATAACATCACCTGAGCTATGTAGAAGAAGATTCTGATCACTTTCTATCAGAAAGCACTGAACAACCCTGGCCTCAGGGAGACCTTGGCTCTCTGACCCTTCTGTTACTTGTGTTGCTATGGCAACAGCTCCACTAGCTTCAACTGCTGCATTCTTAGCTGTTCCATGATGCTGTACACAAAACACCTTCTTAGGGGGACTAGAATCTCCACCTTTATGCTGATTACAATCCCTAACCTTTTGAGTCTCACACTGAGCCCAAAAATGACCTTTTTCCCCACACATATAACACCGTTTACTGGACTTGGGTTCAAAACAAAGGGCCTTATTAACTTTTCCCTCAGGACTATTAGGTTTCAGATGTCTGTGCTCTGGAGATGAGGGTCTGTCTCCAAAATGGCTTCCAGTAGCTTGGGTACTTCTGAGGTAATCTCTACTGGGTGGGGCCCCTCTCCTCCTGTCGTCCTACACTTTTCTACCAATTTTTACCTCAGAAAACTTGGGGTCTCTTATCTCACTGATGCAATCTGCATTTTCAGATGCTTCTAGTACATTTTTAGGATTTTTGTCCTTGACCAAATAACGCAATTTCCCCAGGCAAAATAGAATAAAATTGTTCTAACCCAATCACATTTTTCATTTGATCTAGATAGGTGACTTTCTCACGTTCCATCCATTTGTCCAAACATTGAATCAATTTAGCCCCCACTTGAGCATAAGATTCTTCAGGCTTTTTGGTAAGGGAACAAAATTTTCTTCTAAGGTGTTCTGCATTTATGCCAAATCTAGAATATACCATCTTTCTATATGCCTCAAAATCTCTAGCTTGCTCCAGAGGCATCTGAGAGTAAAGTTTACCTAAATCTCCAATTATTTGTGATCTCAAAACTATCATCCTTTCATCATCCTTAATCTCAAAGTCCCAGCACACTCTCTCAAATTAAATGAGGAAAGATTCAGTGCAATCTCCTTTCCTATATTGGGGAAATTTCTTTAGATCGATTTTTGAGAGATTTCCCTCACTAGAGCTGTTATTATTGTTGTTATTATTTTGAGCAGCAATTTCCAGTCTTTTCATCTCTATTTGAAATTCCATTTGTCTTTTTTCTTGCTCAAATGCCATTTGTCTGGCCTCTTGCTCAGCTTTGAGCTGTAGTTCCTGAGCTTTCTCTTCAGCCCTGGCTTTGATTTCTAGTTCCCTGAGCTCCAGCTCCTTAGCTTTCTCTTCAGCTCTGGCTTTTTCTCTAATTTCTAATTCCTTTAGCTGTAATTCCTGAGCTTTCTCTCTGAGTCTATACTCATGTTCCAGTTTCCATTTTTCAAAATCTGGGGAGCTTAGAACACTTTCTCTCTCTGAGACACCCTCATGAGTCTCCTCCTGTTCCACTGGAGCTAGACGGTCTCCATTTCCCTCCACTTCCTGAGGTAAACTTTGTGCCTCTTGAGGATCAATTTCCTCCATTACTGGCTTTTTAGTTCTTTTGGGTGGCATAAATATGTACTTTATTAATAAAAGGAGCTGGTTTCTATTGCTGAGTCAGGCCTTTTTTTCAAAAACACTTTTACTGCTGTTTTCTTTTCCCAGTATTTTTCTGGGGTACTATGTAGCTCTCAATCGGCAGCTAAAGATGGCTACACTTTTTCTGGCACCACGCCAGCCACGATGTTTCTTGGTCTGAGACAACCTTCTTGCCTCGAGACACAAAAACAAATTCTATTTTCAAGCCTCTGCTTTTTATTTTCCTATCACCTCAGATCCGCTCTGACCTGGCTTCCACTTTTTATCCACCAGTGCTCCCTTATCTCTCAGAGCCTTGGATTTCAAGCTAGCCTACAGGGTCTTTTGAATCCTGAGGTAAACACAAAAGAATTTTCCCTTTACAGTCAGTTCCCTATCTTTAGTTCCCCCAGATCTGGGTTCAGAAGCCCCGCCACTAAGCTTTTCCACAAAAGCTCTAGCAGGTCACCCACTTCTTCACCACAGACCTCTGACTAAAAGGTACCCACGACTCTAGAAAATTCCCTTTAAACATTGGCTTCACTGGATTATTTTGTATCCTGCCGCTGGACAGCAATTGTGGTGTTCACCCTTGTGGCCCCTGCCTGTCCTTCTGTCACAAAGGCTCACGTTGCATTTTCCTCTCACTGCCACCAGTGGATTACCTCAATCCACAATATAAATGACGTTTGTCAGAGCACTTGTCTTGTGAATACAAACAGAACTTATTTATTGAAGTGAAGCAGATTTAATAATAACAGAAGTTCTTCAGATAAACATTATACACAAGCAAATCATTAACAGTTCTCTCAGTACATACTTTTCTCTTGCAATATCATTACCACCTTCTCTACCTATTTTCTTAACCAGCCTTATCACTCTGTATCTGTTCCCTCTCTCTCTGACTAACCAGTCCCTATCTGACTCCTCCTTCTCCCACCAAACCTCATGTAGCTGCTGACTCCGCCTCTCCAGTCCTCTCATAGGCTCATGCAAATCAGCTCATGACTATGAATGGCATGAGTGACGTGGGGCGATTGTCACAAAGACCATTCCAGCATTTATCTGTCTTCAGATCTCCAAGCAATAAAAAATAAAATAAAATATCCTGACTTAAGTAAATCTTTGCGTGAAGGAAACAAGGAAAAATGGTTGTGACTCGATGGGGGTGTTAACCAGTGCCATGTGAATTATTTCTATCAAAATTAATTGCCCCATCTGCAACTCAGAGAGCACAAGAAAAAGGGAAGCAATGGACAATTATTCGGAACTTTGGCAATGACATTAACACACAAATAAGAAGAGAGAAACCAAAGGGGCCAGGATAATGTGATAGATAGACCATAGTGTACTAAAGTATGCCACATTAAATCCACATAGGAAAGCAAGCATTAATGTACATATGTAGAAACACACAGGCCTAATAGTGTAACTAAGTTTGTAAATAGAAGGAAAAAATATTGCCCAGACAATGTGTTATACCCACACGTTGTATTGCAGCCAAAAATAAATCAAGTAAAAATGTTGAGAATGGCTGCTATAAACTGGTAAGTGGTAATGTTGGAAATTCTCAGTGACTGCAGTCAGTAGAAGAGGTAGTCATCTTTGTTGGGAAATAAGCTATTTGTCTCCTCCTTTACCAGCTCATGTGGTATTGATAATGTAAATTCTCTTTTCCCCATTTTTAATCACATGGCATCTCTTTTACTTTTACATGTTTAATTCCACTAATGTTGGAATAGCTAAAAATCCCAGCTTTTTACCTACAGTTGATTTTCAGTTACAATCAGAAGTGTAGAAGGATGAAAAAGGGGGAAGGATTTCTCAGTCATCTGGAAGAGGGAGAAATCCATATGACCATGTGGTTGGAAGGTCAGAAAGCAGAGAATTTGCACACATGTCTGCTCTGATCAATGGTCAGATAGGAAGAGAGAGAGAGACAGCAACCAACCAACCAGAAACAAAGAAATAAAAAGAGGAGTTTGGGGCTTGCCTCAAGTCTGGGAAAAGGGACTTTGCTAATTGGTTAGCAGTGGAAGACAGTCACCTTAGTTTATGGAAAAACTTCCCTCTTCCCACTGAAACTCAGTGTTAGGTTGAAGACAAGATTATGTTATTTTCTCCAACAAGATTTAATCCAATGGATCTTTGGGGAGTGCCACTCCCTTGTGTAAATGCCTTTTGCTTTGCTCCATGGTCATCTCAAGCACGCAGAAATAGCTCTGACTCAGTCCACATTCATACATTTGTCTCAAGGCAGTGTGGTTCCCTAGTATGCAAGGTGGCAGTCTGCAGGAGAAATTTTGAGACAGTGGCATCTGCCAGATTCTTAAATGAAGTGCAGACTGGCTTACCTAGGTGAGTAAATTTACCTAAAAACAATCACCCTTGTCTTCTCAGTCCTCAGACAAGTTTGTTAGAGAGATAATACATCACCTTTGATTTATATAGATAATGCAACTGCATTTTAAGAGAATTGTTACTGTAATGATGGACAAAAATGCATGGGCAGAAATCAGTTTACATGCAGATGGCCCTAGATATATATCCTGAGGACACTTGGTGGTGTAAATGCACTCTTAGAGGTCGAAACTGCACCTTGGCTTGTCTAAGATCTGCAACTGCACGACTGGTGAAATGTCGTGGGATTTGCTCCACTTATAAAACGGGTGAATTCAAAGTATGTTTTACTGACCTTATGACACAACGGCTGATTCAAATCAATCCACCCCTTTTGTGTTGGCTTTCTTCTCTGCCAGTGGTGGGGCTTCTGCTTTTTCAAGCCAGAATGATTTGAACCGGCTTTTCTCTCATGTGGTGAGCTGTCATGCATTCTTGTAAAGATGGAGGCATGGCTGTAGGTGGTGTTTTGGTAATGTAGGCAGTTGGGACATGATGTCCAGAACTGAGGAACCAGCCTCCATCATATAATCTTAATTTCTCTATTGCAGTGGTTCCCAACCTTGGATCCCCAGATTTTCTTGGGCTACAGCTCCAGAAATCCTGGCCAGCACAGGGCAGATGAAATATCTTGGGAGGATTCAGACTACAGCTCATTTGCTGGAATGACCGGTTCCCCCCCTCTTTTTTTGTTCTGCCATCTGTGCACCAATTGTTTCGTTGGTTGATTTTGGATTCAGGATGCATTCTTGTATTAGTGAGTCCCCCTCTTTCTTCTTTTCTTTCTGATACAGGTGCCATTCATGAGCCTTCACTTGTCAACCTCAATGTGAGGTTTGCAAACCTCTGTTATGACCTCTCTCTTATCCAATTGTTTGTCCTTACCCCAGGCATTATCACATCACTGGAAGGGATTCTTGTCAACAGACTTCAGATGAAGACAGTGTTTGTGTAAACAGAAGCATCTACCCAATTGATTTTCATGTGGCTGTCATGGCTCAAGTGATGACATCTTGTTAAACCCTATAAATATCCAACCACAATAGGCCATTATCATGTGGAAGCACTAATGTATACAAATGATGCCATCACCTGAGTGTTGCTGATCTGAAAGCCTGAGAACTACTTAGCCCATCCTTCAGCTGCTTGTATGGGAGGTACTGGGAAGTGTAAACTGGAACTTTAAACTGAGTTGTTGCTAAACATAAAATTCTGCTCTATTTCCAGGAATTTGCACAGAGATGTGACACTGAGGATATGAACACAGGTGATAATTTACTCAGTGGTAAATTAATACAAAATAACTACTTCATACACTAGTATATTTGCCATCTCATGGCTTCTCTGAATTTTAGATCAGATACAAAAGTATGGTGAAATCTTTCTCTGGAGCTGTCAAGACATTTGGGTCTCTCAGTTACAATTTTGTTTGGTTTCTTTGTTTTCCAATCTTATGTTCATGTTGTCCTTTTTCCTCATAAACGTGTATTTTTTTTTAATTTTTAAAAAAGCCTGTACATACAAAGGGACATAAATCATCACTTTCAGAGAATGAAAAAGCATCGTTTTTTCCCTCCTCACTTGTGAGATGGCAGGATCTTTTCTGTCAGGCTTGACAAAAATGTTTGCATTTGAAAGAATAATTTTTGAGCAAATTTCACAGCTGAAATGTGATCGCTGCTTCATTTTTTCGCATGGGCGTCTAAAAATTAGACACACTAAACGGCTTAATCAGTGAGCCCTTCTGTGCTTGCTCTGGGTGTATCTTTTGTTACACAAGGACACTGGCTTTGCACTGAGTTGCTTTGTGCAGATTCAAAAATCTGCTCACATGCACATGCACACACACACACTTCTTCATTGTGTCATTCTCATGCTAGTGGTGAGAAATCTCACAAAGTTTGTTCACCTCGCAACAGTTTGCCCTGCCTCTCTCATTGGAAGTGTGCTCTCTCCTTTAGCACACCTCCCCAACTCAGACCACGTGACCCCACTGGTGGTTGGAAAGACACACCTACCCCAAAAGTTAAAGAGAACAAAAAAATACAATAGATTCTGCACATTTTTACAGACAAAAAGTCCAAATGGAGTAGGAGAAAATCTTTCCCTTTTGCAAAGATGATGTGGAGAGAATGCAGCAAGTTTTCATCACAACAAGAAGTGTCACACTCTTGAATTGCCTACTGGGAAAACTAAATCAACACATTTCCTTAGTTAAAACATCTCAGCAAAAGGGCTAAATCAATGAAATTGTGGGAATGGCCTGGAAGTTGACAACACTGGGAAAATGTTTTCTCCCCAGAGCTTGAAATCAATTTCCCCCCTCCACGTACAGCGTTAACAAAGAACCATTTATACTGAAACCTCCAGTGAAGGCCTTTAATTTGATTTTCAGTGTTGCCACATGAAGGCAAAAAGCTTTCTATATACTTCAGGCTGACCAGCTATATCATTTAGATGTAGACCTTGTGAACTCCAAATGGCTTTCAAGATTGATCAGATCAAATTGTGTCACTTTTCTCGTTATAAACACCAGGTGTGCACACATACACACCTTATTCCAACATCCAGATCATTCAAGTAAAAATGCAGCTGGAGAAAGCCACTTCCAACAAGCTAACTGAGAACAGGTATTGCTGCTTCCCTCAGCCGTTTTCCTCTGCCTTCATCTCTCGTCTCACATGAAGAAATGCTGTGGAAATCAGAGAAATGACAAGAAGGCCTGTGTAAGTAGACTGCAATCCATGAAAGTTTACAGAAAACAGGAAGTTAGTATTGTATGGGTTTGTTCTGAAAGATGTCCAAATCAGTACAAAATAGAAGCATGAAATCTGGTTTGTAGAGTACTAGCTGGTTCCCCCAGGGCCTCAATTTGGTTTGACTGACTGTCCTGAAAAATCTCTGAAACAGTACATGTTAAAAACATAAAATCTTACATGGATATGACTGATATTGTGGCTTAAATATGAAGAAACCTTATTTAAATGTTGCCTCTCAAACATCTGTAAAAAGAGCAAAAGCAAAGCAAAGCGTGCTGCTTATATACCGCCCCATAGCGCTTCAAGCACTCTCTGGGCGGTTTACAAGTTAATTATGCAGGCTACACATTGCCCCCCCAGAGAGCTGGGTACTCATTTTACCGACCTCGGAAGGATAGAAGGCTGAGTCAACCTTGAGCCGACTACCTGGGATTGAACCCCAGGTCGTGAGCACAGTTTTGGCTGTAGTACAGCAGTTTAACCACTGCGCCACGAGGCAAAACAGTAACAAATGAGCAAGCATTTGAATGCCCTCATTGCATGGGTCTGTATAATTTTGTAATGGAATTCTTCTGAAACAACCCTGAAGTAGTGCTGAAGGCATGACATTAAGTCATGCATATGTGAAGGCCCTTCTGTATTTAGGAACTGTTAGCATTTGCCAATACTCTGTCATTGTATTTGGATGACTTGTTAAAGAATATGAATTTTTGGTGGCAGATAAATTATTTTGATGTTCGATATTAGAGATGGGCATGAACCGCCGGTTCAGCGGTTCATGCTGGTTTGTTTATTGGTTGAACAGGTGTTCAACGCTTTGAAGCCTCACCTCCTCTAGCAGGTGCCCATTCAGAGGCAGTGACCCAGCTTCCCTGCCCTACCTCCTTTATGTGCTTCATCTGAGTGAGCGCCCGCAAGGCTGCAAAGTGTCGAACACCTATTTGATGGATAAATGAACCAGCATGAACCACCATGCTCATCTCAATATCATACAAGTGCTGCTGTAGTAAATTTCTCACCCTGCCATAAGCAATGGCCATTGCATGCTGAGGTGACAGTCCAAAAGTATATAGTTTGGACTTAATATCTTTCAGCTATTTGCTCTCACATGTTCCTGCATAACAAAACAAATCAGACCAGAAGGCGCTAAATGCAGCCACAGCCAAAAGCCAGGGCCACATAGAAACTGAAGGAAGACTACCTTCCACCCTGAAAAAAAATATGGAGCACAGAGTGGTATGGCAAATATTTGCCAGAGAAACTTAGACTGTAAGATTTCTTGTGATTTTAAGTTTTTATTGTACAGCAACTGAGCTAACTGCTTGGTTCTGGAGAATTTCAGAACTGATGGTATAAAACTGACCATTAGTGTGTGTGTGTGTGTGGGGGGGGAGAATGCCTTTAGAATTTTCTGCTGTGTATGGCCTTTTCTATGACATATTCTTGTTGAGCGGTCCATGTCTCTAATGCTTGAAAAATCGTGTCTAAGTAATTTAAAATTCTGAATTTTTCAGCTGGTTGCCCATACCCTCATTTCTCTTCAGAATGTACACAGTAAATCTTTTTGCCTTTTACTAACGATTTCCATGGAGAGGAACAATTAGGACTAGAAATGGGCACAGATCAGAAAAGCATGGTGATTCATTTTGATTCATCAAGGTTGATGAATCATGAATAACAAATTTACAATTTTTCCCCTGACAAATCATTTGCCATTTTTGCCTTCAAAACCCTATAAAATGTCCCCAAGCACCCAGAGACACCAAAATCACAAATAAACTTCCCTTGACTCTGTTCTACAATCCCTCCAAGTTCAGTGAAGATTAGGTTCCAGACATCCAAGTTGTACACCCAGAAAGTAGGTCCCCCCCAGGAAAGTGCCCTTTAGCAGCTGGCTAGAGGAAACCCAATCTTCACCAAACTTGGAGGGATTGTAGAGGAGAGTCAGAGGAAGCCTCTCTGCAGTTTTAGTGTCTCTAGATGCCTGGGGGGGCTGTTTTATAGCCCTATGAATTAACAAATAAAATATCACTAAAAATCCATTGATTCATATTTAATAGGGGCATTGATTTGTACAAATATGGATCAACAAATAAGCAATTTTTGACAAATTTTGCAATTCATTTTTCAATGTGTGCCCATCTCTAATGGGGACATATTATTTGGCACACCTTAGAGAGCCACTGCCAGTCATAATAAACAGACATATAGTCTGAGGTGATACAATGTGTGATCATATTATTCTATGGAGAAGAGCTTCTATAGGAAGTGAACTTTGAAAGAATTTCTAGATACACTGCAAATGCCTTTTTTTGCTCAAATGGGAGACTCCTATGTTCAATATTGCTTCTGAAAACATAAGTGTAGTGGTCACCCTGCTTTGGCTCAGGCAGAAGATTATTTGCATGTACCAATGAGAGCTGTTGGGAGGCAGAGCCAGAGAACTAGAAGGGAGGGTGAGTCAGAGTCTGGGGTGTTCAGTATAGACAGAGTTTTGAGGGGAAAGAGTTTGGGGTTTGAGGCAGAGAGAGTGTTTAAGGAGTGATTAGTCAGAATGTGACCTGTATTAATTAAGATAGAAGAAGTTAAAGTAAAATACTGAAGCTTTGTGTAACTTTAAGAATGTGATTAAGAACTAGTCCTAAGACAACTTGTAATCAATAAACCTGTTTCTGTTTAAAAGTTCAGTACTGAATGGACCTCAGTCTTTCATAGGAAATATAGGTTGATAAAGAGATGAACTGGTGGCAGTGTGTTAAAGGGCGTGTTGGGATACTTGGGTGAGCTCTTTGTTTGGTGAAACAAGCAGGGGCCATGGGGTAAACGTCACAATAAGTAAGTGGGTACAATGTGTTGTCCTTTTGTAACTTGCTTTTACACTGCCAGGAAATGGTGGATGGCTTTTCACAGTGCTCATGCTTAAAAGGCCATTTCTGTTACCAGGACAATACAATACAATACAATACAATACAATACAGTGTTACCTTACATGAGGGATCAGTCAAGGGGATGTAAGGTCAAGTTTTTTAAAAGCTGTATGCACAGCTGGGTAGGAACTGCTCAATAAACCTGGTAGTAGGTATGCAGAAATCAGGAGGTCATGACAGACCATAAAAATTGAAACTATTCAATATATTATTGACTGCTTGCCCAATCAAAATCTGCTGCTTCATTAAGGGACACCTGGAACTACAGGTGTTTGGGCTCCTCTGGGAATTATATCTATCTATATAATATTTGATCAGCCATACCATGTTGTCAAGGGATGTATGTTCCTCTGATTCATCATTCTGGGAAATAATATGAGATTTAGCAAAGTACCAAAAATCAAGAAAGAGCCTTTGGCCATTACCTTTTCTACAAACAGTCTGTTAGGGAGTCATTCTCTACATTATGGAGAGAACTATGGTACATAATTATCACAGGCCTCTTGAGCTGACTGGATAGGACCGTGACATAAACAGTATCCTGTCTCATGCTTCATTTCAAACCATTCTTTCCTCTCTCCTGAAATCATTTTTAACTCACTGCATGGATTGCCTTTTAGCTCTATGGGCACCTGTGTTTCAGCGCAGAGCTATCACCAAAAAGCAACTTTTGTTACACTTGTGTATTTGAGTTGTGTTCATGGGGGCATGCTAATGATGATTAAACATAATACATTTGGTTATGGAGGTGCCAAACATTCCTCATGACTGCTATAATCTCAACTAAATTAGCCAGGTTGTACTCTCAGATAATGGAATTCTTTTTCTACCATGTTGTTTCCTTATTTGTATCTACTATAGCTGCAATGAGTTAAGTGGAAAGCCTGTCTCTAGATTCCCATAAAATTGTTCAAAGTCCAGTTTCTAGTCGCCAAATGGTTTATAACACCATCTGTACATTGAAAGGGGAAAAGTCTGTATCAGTTTCATATGTACACACCCATGAGGGTTTTTTTTTGCCATGCTCAATACTAATTTTCATTTTACATCCATACAAACATGCATTTAAGTACATAGTTAAATCTTTATTTTTGCATACTATCTTTTCCTACAACATGTATTTTTACCTCAGAATATGCATTTTGAATCATATTTTCTTAAGACCTTTTTGAGCCAAGTGTTTTATCACAACATTTAGGGAAAGCAGTTATTAATCTGGAGTGTGTGGACAAGAATACTGCACAGCAGAATTAGCAAAGATCAAAGGAAGGTCAGATGGTAGCCATGGCCAAGAATACTTTTGTCCAGCTTCAGCTGGTGTGCCAGCTGTACCCTTTCCTGGAAGAAGCAGATCTGGCTACTGTGATTCAGGCCTTAACTATATCTCATCCAAACTGCTATAATGAAATTCAGTTCTTCACAAAACCTTGAATTTATAAATATGGGATACTGTGCTTCTGTATCTAGAATTCAAAATCTCAGGAAATGGCCTGATATTGCAATATCGTGCTGGCTTTGCTAGCAGGAAAAAGGATGCCAAACTTTATATAGCAAAAGGCAATGTGAATGTTGACAACACCTATGGCAGTAGTCAAGATGGTCTACAGCAGTGGTTCTTAACCTTTGTTACTCAGGTGTTTTTGGACTGCAACTCCCAGAAGCCTTCACCACCAGCTGTGCTGGCTGGGGTTTCTGGGAGTTGCAGTTCAAAAACACCTGAGTAACAAAGGTTAAGAACCACTGGTCTACAGGATACCCTGTTGTGCTCACTACCAATCTGAAAGAGACACCAAGCAGGGGGAAATGCTAGAACCTGACTCCTTTCTTCACCAGTTAATTACTTCTCACCCAAACACAAAGCAATTCTCAGAGCTCCTTTTCCACAAGTTCTCTAGGTTGAACTTGATTTAACAAATATTTCCTGGTATTTTGAATCACAGATACAGAAGCACAATATCCTATATACATAAACTGGAGGTTTTTGAAAGGCTTTTGAAAACTCAAATTTTAGTATGCATAAACTACATACAAATGCCAACAGAAACTTCCCTCATGTGGATCCCAGAAGATGACTGCCTGATCTCAACTATGGTTGCTGGGGGTGGGCAGAAGCAAAAACAGTTTGGATTTTGGCACAATCCCTCTGTGCCAAAATACGTTTAAGGGTCGATTTGAACTTAATGAGATGGTGAAGCAAATGTGAAAATGAGTGAAACACATACCATAAAAAACATGCACACCCTTTAACATCTCAGGTAAACTAATATTGCCAGGTCCACTCCTCAGAATGCAAACTAGAAAACTATCTTCCAATTTCCAAACCCTCTCTGTACAGATAGCTGAGTGGGTGCTCAGCCAAGTCAAGTCTGAACCCTCACTAGAGCAAAAATGAATACATTGAGTCTATTCTACCGTGCCCATATAGTGATAATACAGAACTGACCAGAAAGACAATACTCCTGGGAAAACTGGTGTGGGGAGCAGAAGATGAGCTTTATTCTCATTATATGGGAAAGTTAGAATAGGCTCTATTTACCCATGTTTGCTCTAGTGAGAGTTCAGACTTGACTGAGATGGGTTGACTCAACAAAGGAATCTAGAACCGTTAGTTTGCAAGACTTGGACAGAACTTACTGGAAGAGACAATACTGCTGGGGGGGGGGCAGTAAAAAGAGAGAATGACCAAACATGAGATGTTTGCAAGATCTGATCAGAGCTGGTAATGATAGGATAATTGGGATGCAATCACCTCATATAGTCACCACACATCAGAAGTGATTTTATGGCACATAACATTGTCAAAGTTTTTTTTTAAAATTACCAAACAATAGTGACAAGAAGGGTGGAATTCAGATTATGATAGAAAACTATGACAGATTATAGGCATCAATTCTCTGCTAACATCAAATAAAACCATCCCCAGCCACAAAGCAAAAATACAGTAATTTCACAGCTTAAATGAATGAGCTTCTGAATATTCTTCATTTTTCATACATTTTTATAAATATTTTCAATATCTATATTTTTAAATTTTTTAATATTCTTTTTTTTCTTTTCATTTTTACAACCAGATACAGAATCTCCTTGCAAGCATGAATCTTACTAGTACAAAACACAACAGCTATCTGTTTTTCTAAGGTAATGTACTGATATCCCTTACAAGATACTTAGCAAAATGTCCCCCTTTCTGGAGGATTGTCACTCCATTACTGTCTTTAAAGCAAATGTGTTTTTTGTTATTCTTTAAAGAAAACCTGCATTTTAACTCTGCTTCTGTGACCTTTAGTTGCCCTGCAACTCTCCCTCCCCTGACTACAAATGTATACAATGTATCATTTCACAAAGCTCTTGCTGTCAAGACTGTACCACACATTCTCAGGGTTATAACAAAGTGGCTGTTTTCTCTTTGGAATGACCTTTTTGAGAATCAATATTTCAACCCCTGCAGCCTGTATCCTTCCCAAAGATAAGCGAGAGTTGTCTTTTCAATTTACTTGATCTATTTTAAATCTGAGATTGTTTGAGATCTGTTTCTGAATAGGGAGCAAAACAGTTTTACTTTTTCAAAAATCTAAACTCAAAAGCCCTTTGCTCACACTTCCCCAAATTTGATATACAGTAGAACAAGAGCAGGCTGTCTGCTTCATTTTTGTAATATTTGATGCTGATCTGAAGTCCAGTTTCAATGTTATAATCTTGTGTTTGGGCTGCTCTTACTTTTTAGAATTGCCTTGTAGAATGTTGATTTGTTCTACTGCACAATAACATGATTGCAGTCCCATTCCACTGGAATCGATATATGCCTTCCTTTGAGAAGTGTTTGGAAGGTACAGCTATTGTACAGTGCAGAAGACAGCCTGCTGTTTGCTATTTTTCCTTTCTTTTTTTGTTTTTGTTGCTTCTCTTTGCTTTGCTAATGGGTTATATAATACAAGTCTTGAAGCATTTTCACTGGTTTCATGTCTTTGAAGCCCATAATAAGCTTCAGAGTAACTGAAAATATTGCCTCCTCCCATATGAAAGTGTCCACAAGCTATGACTGTCCTTGGAGGCCTGTTATATGTCCTATCACCTAGAAAAGTTACAATAGTGAGTATGCAAGAGAAGCCATTTCTATAGCAGAGTTCCAATTAGGAGACTCCTGAGCCAATGAATTGAGATTAGCTTTAATCCTATTTAATCATGTAGAAATTGTGTACTCTCCACATGCAGTGATGGAAATGCAACAGCTCCTCTATAACCCTCTGTCATTGCTTTCAAAATGGAAAAGGGACCATCTGAAGAGCAGGAGGCTGATGTATCCCTTGATGCTCCTCAGTTGTCACAGAAAATGAAAAAAAAAAAAAGGAGGGGAAGAAGGGTGCCTATAGGGATACAGCAGACGGTTGCATTTACATCTTGAATGTGATGAGACCAGGGGCAGGGCTAGCATGCCTTTCATCCTGAGGGGAGAACATGCACCATAAGAACGAATGAATGGAGTTTTACTCTTTACCATGTATTACACTGACAGTGACAGACTGTGTTCTGTAAATGCTCTCTGTTTTTATTGGATGCCTTTTTTTTCCTGCTTTGTCTTTTTAGCTGATTGTTTTGATGCCTTAGTTTTCATGTTGTTTTACTGTTGCTTTCACACACTATATATCACCCAGAGCACCTATGAGGCAGAGGTGATTCATAATATCTCCAACAGATGAACACTCAAAGGTACACTGTTATGGTACATGGAGATAATTATTTAGCTACAGTGGGTAACAGCTATTGTTGGATATTTTCCAATGGCTATTAACTATGGAAACTTAAAAGTCTAATTGTGTTTAATGGGGCTTTCTCTCAGGTAAACATATTCAAGACTGGAGCCTTAACGTTTAAATACTTTTATTATAAATGTCTGCATTGGGTTTGTACTAGTCTCTTTACAGTTGTCTTCAGGTAAGCGGCATAAGAAAGGCATAAACATTCTAAACTAACTATATTACTGAACCCCAACAGAGTTTAAATTGTGTTCTGGGAACAGCAGAAAACATTTGAGACCCTTCACTCCTTGAGCAAGAACTATTTGTTTGTGACAAAATTTCTGGAAATTCCAGGGCAATTTTTTAACACTGGTACAGGAGGAAACACACACTTTCCTCCATGCAGTCTTCTGGACCCAGGTCAGTCCTGAATCATAGGACCTGCAATAATGATGCACTAACAACTCAAACTACAGCTTGGAGGTTGTACATTTTACTGAATCCAAATTCTGCAAAACTGCAGTAGAATCTAAATTTAAGAGCAATGATGTAAATGATTTTGCCATAAAGCATAGATGCTAAGAAATAGAGTAAGGTAGAACAATTTACTATGTGTGCACCAACAATCAGATTTGGTTTATCCCCAGTTTGGCAGTCCAATTCCTAATTCTTCTCAGACCATTTAGAAGGCTACCTGATTTCATGTAAGTCCATCACCAAACCTCAGTTCAGAAATATAAACCTTTGTGACTCCCATGGACTATGAAAGGCTGTAATTTCTGATGTACAATTCTTTAAAAGAGGATCATAATGAATGAGAGTAATGTTATGAGGGGTATACTTGTACAGTGGTGCCTTGACTTATGAACGTCCCGATGTACGACCATTTTGAGTTATGACCAGCTCCGGCCGCAAAATTTTGTTTCGACTTGCGGCCGGAGCTTTGAGTTGCAACCAGAAAAAGGCAGGGGAAAAAGGCGGGAAATTCAAATTGCTAACCGTTGGTAGGCGAAGAGGCTGCTTCTTTGTAGCTCTTTCGCCCCAACGGTTAGAGTGAGTGCGATCGGAGGAGGCTTCGGACTGCCTGGTAAGGTAAGGTGCTGCCTTCTGCTTTTTAAAAACTGTTCTGGGTGGGTTTTGCAGCGTGGTTTTGGGCTGGGGGGGTTATGTTTCTGTGCTGTGATGGGTCTTGGGGGGTTTGTTTGTTTTTTGGAGTTTTTTCCCCCCATTTCCGATGGGTCTTTGGGGGTTTGCTTGCTTTTTGGAGTTTTTTTCCCCCATTTCCGATGGGTCTTGGGGGGGTGGTTTGCTTTTTGGTGCTTTGCTTTTTCCCCATTTCCGATCTGCCTTGCATGCTTCGCTTGCTTTTTGCTTTGCTTTTCCCCATTTCCGATCTGTCTTGCATGCTTTGCTTGCTTTTTGCTTTGCTTTTTCCCCATTTCCGATCTGTCTTGCATGCTTCGCTTGCTTTTTGCTTTGCTTTTCCCCCATTTCCGATCTGTCTTGCATGCTTCGCTTGCTTTTTGCTTTGCTTTTTCCCGATTTCCGATCTGTCTTGCATGCTCTGCTTGCTTTGCTTCCCCCCCCCCCTTCAGCCGGAAGGGATTAATCGCGTTTCCGATGGGTCTTGCAGTGATTTTTTTTTTTGGTGATTTTTTTCTTTGGCCAGAACGGATTAATTGCATTTCAATGCATTTTAATGGGAAATGGTGCTTCGACTTACGACCATTTCGAGTTACGCCCATCTTCTGGAACGGATTAAGTTCGTAAGTCGAGGCACCACTGTATAGTTCAAAGAGATAACAGGGTCACAGACGTGCTATATGAAAATCGAGGTCTTCTAGATCACATTTCATCCAACCTGGCACCCTTCAGATATGGAGGCTGGCAGGCTGGCATCATCTCCAGCAGTCAAATGTCATATTGGTTGGAGCTCTGATTCTCCAGATCTGGAGGTCAGTGGGTTTGGAAGGCTCATCTAGACCTTCTTGTTTTCAGCAAGGAGGAGTCTGGGCTGAATAAGATGAAAGCCAGCTGCAGGAACCAACAAGGAAAGTATGACTCTTGTGCACTCTTTCAGATGTTTTCCTCTGATTGACATTTTTGTAGAAATGCACAAGTCTATAGCATTTAATACGGAAATGTGGGCTTTTGAGGACTTTTATTTCCTTTGAATGGGTGACCTAATTGTACACAATAGTTATATTAGTCTGTTCTGACCTGGTTGTGCCATTACCCAATGGATGCATTTTAAAAAAGCATAGAAAGGAGAGAAAATTTCATCTTTTCTGCTGGGGAACTCTGTGAGACAACCATAGCTACCTTGCAGCAGCCTCAGTAAGGAACGTTCTGCTTGTCCTCTACAAAACAATGCCCTTTCTCAGGAGCCATATTTCAAGAAACCCGCCCATTTACTACAGCATTGTTGTGAGTGAACACTGGGGAGTTTTCTTCTCACTTCCCTCTGCTATCCCATATATTATGGGAGTGTTTCAGAGAATCAAGCAGCACATATGAGTAATTTTTTCTTGGCTGTTATTATCAAGTAGATCACTAGAAATTAAGGACCTAATATGGATTGTTCACATCCTATGTAGTAGTATTGTGCCTGTCTTCCAGTGACCTGAACATTCTTCAATGACCTCAACGTTTTCTTTCCCCTTGAAAGGGGCTCATGTTGTATGTGTCATTCTGTTTGGATAATGCCTTTAAACCTTTCACAATTGCTCAGAAATGGCCACATTCTTGGAATTGTTCTGCTGCTACATATCTTCCTACCTTTCTGTAGCCTTCCCAGTTTCCCACATTCCTTTATCCAAATAATATGGGAGGAGTTTCTCATTACATCTTAATCTGGGTTTTAAGTGAAGAGTAGGGATTTCTGAAGGCTGGCAACCATTGGAGGGATGACTGTGTAATGAAAGACAAGATTAGGCATCTTGAACTAAGGTAAGTGCAAGAACTCTGCATCCCATCCATGAGAATTTCACCAAAATTTTATTCCTCCTTTGAGATAGTCCTGGACATTTCCATCAAATTAAATGAGAAAGGGTTTTGTTTAGTTTTGTTTTTTAAGGGAAAATAAATTTTCAATACAATACAATTGTGTAGCTTAATCTTTTGGGGAGCTATTCAATTCCTGCTGGCAGCAGGAAAGTCACAGTGACTCCCAGGCATAAACCAGGGAAGCTGCCAAAAATGGTATTCAAATGTGGAAACACTGAGCAAAGGAGAAGAAAAGATACTGATTTAAAAGCAGGCATCAAATAGTGCAAATTAAATTAATTCAGGTTTGTAAATAGGGTTGAGTTCAAGAGTTTCTGCTGGCATTTCTGACTTGGATTAATCTATCACAACACATAAACGTCTACCGGCTGTATCCAGAAATGAAAAATGTTGATTAAAGTTATAGTGAGGTGACAAGGAAGGGAAAAAAAAACAACCAACATATTCTTAAGCTTCTGCATCAAACACCATCCAGGACCAACATAAAATGTAAGAGGGAAACTTTGTAAAACTTGCAAATACCAAAGTAATTGAATTTATCTCTACCTACTCAATTAACCTGCACTTAGAATATATGTCATAAGGTTGAGAAAAATGAATAGGCAACAAGGACATGAACTGCAAGATAGTGGATGTTTAGTCATGATAGTTCTCAGGACTGAGACCTACCCATACTCACAAAAGGATTCCCATGAAAAAATATTTATATATAGTGGGGTTCTTAAAACCTTAGTTTCTTGGTGAGTACACTCCTTGACCATGTGCCATTCTTCCATTTTTTTTTTCTGCTTCTGGAATTCTTTCCTGGATAATGAGCATGTGTTCTTTGGTGACGTTTTTAGTTTGCATTCCCCTTGAAAAAGGCAAACTGAACACCTCACCAAGGTTATTCATTTCCAGAAGTACTGATTAAACCTGAAGCCATGAAAATAGACCTTGAAATTTTCAGCCTTTTTGACAGATAAATGGACTGGGGGTGGGTAAACGAGAGAACATATGAAATAAAACCCAATAATTCTCTAGTTCAGGGACACAGCCATAACTCTGGCATGAAATTAGGCTGGGATTATGAAGCCAGGATAGTCCAAAGTCATTTCCAACAACCCTAGGCTGGGAGGAGAGGTAGAATTCAACAGAGCTTGAGGTGGCCTTTTGAGAGCTCAGCAGCCCTTGGCCAACACAGCCAATTACATTTCACCAATGTCATCAAACTCAGACTGTATATTTTGGGCGTTCTATTGAATTCATTAAAAATCAAGCAAATGAGCAGTCTTCTAGGTCAATAAAGTAACATATGGAGGGAATTAGCGAGTTATCATTGTCATCCTCATAAATATTTGTTGATGAAAAAAGTATTTTTTTCCAGATCATATCAGTGTTTCTACTTGCAGTTTATAGTGACCTAATAAACTTATAGCAGACTTATAGATAGTAGACTTATAGATAGGATGATGATCCTGCTGGTGAAATGTCTGTAGGAAATGATTCAAAAATACTTGTAGACTCCAGTCCAAAGCAACGTGAATGACTTTCCACTGCAAAATAAGAAATGTTAGTTAGTTGATAATCCCCCTGGTTTACTATTCTTTGGATGATATACGTATCTTTAATACAATATTGCAAAATATAATAGTTTTTGAAATCTGGCTGATGTAATACAAATGTGGAGGGAGATTAAATTATTTTAGGGTTTCTTTAGGTTTTTTTAAAAAAAGGATAAAAATCATGGGGTAAGGGAATGTGACTATTATCAAGATAGATCTTGTTATATTTTGACCTAAATATTTCATATAGTCCTCAAGTATCCATACTAATTTCCTAAAGAAACTTGTGTCTAATGGAGATTGTCCACAAGAGCAAATGTCTATGCTAACTTAATAGCTTGTGGTAATTTGCCAATGAGATTTATGGAAGTTGCATTAAGTCAGTGGACATAACTAATAGGATTTTGATCCTGACTTCCTAATGTGGTTTGCTTAGGATAATATTTAGGATTCCATTCCTAAAGATGCAATGATCACATCCAGCATAATTTCTCCAGAATTGCATTACATAGTGAAATGTGTTTTATTTGCTTTGTTCTGGTGAAACAGAGACTCAATGTGTTCTTCTTTACTGAAAACAATGCTTGTTTTCCACACTTGGACTGCCTCTTTTATGGATCACTTTGTTACATGTCATACATCTTTATTCCACCCCTGTCTGTTTCAGAGAAAGAAATGTGCAGTCTTCAACACTTTTTATCATAAAGTGTGAAAGATTTTTCCAAAACCTTCACAGATTAAGTTGCAAGCACCCATCATAACCAAATCAAAAACATACCACACTCTTTGGTTGTTGTCTTTGTCCTGTAGCAAAGGAAACATACACATTTAATGAACTTCCATATTAATTGCCATCACATGAGTGCAGCAATGTCTGACAGATCCCTTCTGGAGATAAATATTAAAGTGCCTTTGCAATGAATACTGAATATAATGAAATCATCTGCTTCCAGTATGCAGACAGATAGTTGAAACTTGGTAGACGGTTTGACATAATGTTACAGAATTAAGTCTTTATCCAGTCTGATCCACAAATTGCAATATGCTGCCATTATAAATATGTAATAGTTATCACCATTTAGGCATGTTGTTTAGAATATTTGTAGGTATACATGATGAGTATTGTGTCTTCTTTGCAAAAAAGAAAATAGTTTCACGGTAAGATTTTGACCCCTTTTCACCTCTTTTATGTAAACAGTAATCCTGCTCTAAATACATTTTGCTTGAATAATTAATCTGAGAATGTAGCATATTTCCTGAAAACCCACATATGCTGCTGATGCAGACATAAAACTAAGAAGAATTCAGTAGGTCCCACAGTCTCACTTGCATATAAATTTTGAACATACTTGGTCATTCAGCATTCCTAGTCTAGGAATCTGATCAGGAGAACATAAAGAGAAGGTAGAAACAGTATACTACACAGTATACTGAACAGTTATACTGAACAGTATTCTGAAGACCTTTACAGAAGGGACAAAATGATGACAGAATCCTTTGAAGAGGAAGCCTATGATAGAGAACCTGCATTTCTAGAAAGTGAAGTGAAAGCTGCTTTGAAAGCATTGGGAACTGATAAATCACCAGGGGCAGATGAAATGCCAAAAGATAATCAAGTGTAAGGATGTGTCATTGAAGAGCCAAGACCAAGATCCCCCACACTCTTGCATTTCTGATCACTATGTACGGGTGTGAAAGCTGATATACGGGTGTGAATGCTGGACAGTTAAGAAAGCTACAGGAAAAAAAAGATTCATTTGAAATGTGGTGCTGGAGAGAGTGTTGCAGATACCATGGACTGCAAAACAAACAAACAAGTGGGTCCTGAATAAATCAAGCCTGAACTATATTTGGATGTGAAAATGCTGAAACTGAGGCTGCCTTACTTTGGGTTCAACATGAGAAGACAGGACTCCCTGGAAAAGATAATAATGCCGGGAACGGTAGAAGAAAGCAGGAAAAGAGGAAGACCAAATATGAGATGGACTGACTTCCCTAAAAGAGCCCATAAGCTTGTGTTTGCAAGAGCTGAGCAGGATGGCTGAGCACATTTTGGAGACCTCATTCATAGGGTTGCCATGAGTCAGAGGCAACTTGATGGCACATAACAACAACATACATGATACATTTTCATATGTGTAATTATTAAAGCATACTTTGTGCAGCTTTATTCTCTCTATACACCATTTGGATGCTGATGGGAATGTTTGTTTTTCCAGTCATTTTGAAAGGTTTTTTTTTCTTTTTCTTTCTTTCTTTCTTTCTTTCTTTCTTTTTTTTTTTTTTTGCTATTGCATTATATTAAAGTTTGTAATCTGATGTAGTAAGTGAACAAATGTAAGAATACTTAAAATAATGAAATGACCAGAATCTGATTACTAGGGGGAGGATTTTTATGACACTTCATATTTTCTCTACAATCTACATTTGAATCTATAAGCAAGTTCAAACATGTTTATGAGTAATCTGGCTTTCTCACCAGATTACTCATAAACATGTTCAAACCCACCCATAAGCTCAAACATAGGTTGCAGGAAGAAAAATGTCATGTCATAGAAATCCTCCCCCTACTGAGGATTTACAACTTCGGGTATTACAACTTCAAGTATTTAGTCTAATGGCATTATTTGTTGTGGTGAATTGCTGCTTAAGAAAAAGAAGCATGTTGTTCTTGCTGCACACCAGACTTGGTACAAGCTTTGCTTTCTTATTCTGAAACAATTAAGTGCAGTGACTTATGCCATTTGATTTATGCCCACAGGTAGAAGTAATCACAGTAAAAAGTAGTTGGAGTCTGGCCATTGTTTGCAAGAAAGACTACCAAATATGATTGTTAGAACCTCCAAAACTCCTTGATGTTACAGAAATATCAAACTTTTCCACCTTGATCTGCCCTCATACCAGGTGCCTATTTCTGCAAACTTGGTGTTTAATAACATGATAATGACAAAATTTGTCATACAGATGTATGACAACCTTGATAGAATCGTTGCTCATCTTATGAAAGCACACTACACTGACTCCATAGAATTTGATAGGATTTGCTTCTCAAACATCAAATACGTATAGGATTTCACGGTTAATGTCTCCCAGAATTTCTACATATATTTTGCCTGAGCCAAAGACATTAACTGATGGTCAGCAGCATGTGATCCTGGGATGTTTAAAACCCTCATTAATGTTGTCCCCAGAACCCTGCAACCTAATATTGATGGGAAGCAGTTCGGTGGACTTTATTTCTCAATTAAAACATGTAGGCCATATAAGTTATTTCAAAGGAGAATTGCACTCCCATAAGTATAGTTCTCATCTTACAAAGGCGCACAGTTTCTATATCTAGTTATAGACCCCAAAATTGATTTCTGATAAGCTAGAAGTGGGAAGAGGCCACTGGGAAAGAGGAATACACATAACAATTCCCCCCCCCCCCCAAGCCTACTGACTTTGCTCACCTCTTCACTGAAATGATCTGACAATTCACTATGGGCAATTTTTATCAGCAAGTGAGGCCTTTTCTCCAGGTGGGCTACATTTAAGTGCCTGTAAGTGGGTCCATCGGGTGCAACTCCCAGAAGAGACAATTATGGGATTTGTAGTCCAAGATGCCCAAAACTTCAGTGCCTAAGGCTCACCAACCATATTCAATAGAGAATAATGATCATATCATGATCTGGAATTGTTAGATTCTGGAATAGTCTGTACCCTATTCCAGGGAAAGAATCTATCAGAATGGGTACCTTTTTAAAGTTAAGGTCCAGGAGTAAACAATGAGACTTCCATTGTCATAGAAACAGACAGACATTCCTAACCACCTAATTGGTATGTTGTTGCTATGTGCTCTCAAGTCAGAATTGACTTATAGCTTTCAAGGTAAGTAAGATATTTAAGGAGTAGTTTTACCAGTTCCACAACCCCTTTGAGCTTCCATTATTGAGCAGGAATTTTAAATCAGGGCTCCTGAGTCCTAGTCTGTCACTCTATCCACTACACTACATTGAGTATTAACCATGGATGGGGACTTGAGCTCTGGGACTTGCTGTCAAGTCCAACGTAATTTACACTGGTGACTTGATTCAGACTGGACTCATTTTTTTTTCTTTTGTCAATGACTCAGACTTGAATCGTGACGCAGAACTCACCCACCCCTCCTTTTTTTCTGAGGAAAAAAGCTTGGTTTTGGTAGAGACTTGGACTTGGTGGTTGGGACTCGGGACTTGGTACCAAAGACTCGGATTCAGACTTGGAGTTGCCAATGTCTCTGATATTAATCACCTAATAAAAGACTAAAATAGCCATTTTTGTTCTGAGACAGTGAAGGTAGATGTAAAAAAACTGAGTTTCCTAACTTTTACCAGGGACTAGATAAAAGCCAGAATGGAACAGAACAGAACAGAGAATTCTTAATAAAAACTGATGCCAAATACTGTGGAATGTGCTGGACAAACTTCCAAACAATATTTTAGACCAGAAATATTACTTTTTCATTACCCCAAAACCCACAGAATGGAACA
Organism: Intellagama lesueurii; assembly: GCA_037013535.1. NCBI lineage: Eukaryota > Metazoa > Chordata > Lepidosauria > Squamata > Agamidae > Intellagama > Intellagama lesueurii. Next base: position 110,843,816 of record JBAJHW010000003.1, read on the forward strand.
CAATGGCCCAGAATGGCAAAAAAATAATAAAATAAAATAAAATAAAAAGCTCAGAATGGAGACTTCTGAGTAGGTCAGCCAAACCAAATTCACCAGACCCGTCCAGTTAGAGGGGACTGATGTAACCAGATGCAAAACACCCCCAGGAACAACATTCCATATCCATTCCAGACAGAAAATCAATATTGCGGAAAACGGCCTGGCAACACATATTACTCACACCTGTTTTGGAGTGACATCCACATATATTTTGGATTCATTTGGGACTTTAGTGATTTTAAGGGCTATGCAAATGCAAAGAATCATTACTATTCTAAATTTGCTGGAGATTTTTGTATCTTTTTCGACTAACGTACCCTTTTCTATGTTTCTGAAATGTTACTTGCATAATTCATGTGTTTTAAATTTGCATATTGTTGTGTTCTACCAGGTGACGGTTCATTTACATTCATTTATGTGATTTTACATGCTGGTCACTATGCTGTTGTTTGAACATCACACATACATGGGTTTATTTATATGAATTATTTAAAGCCCTCTTTATGAGATGGAAATCTATATGGATAAAAATCTTTCACATTCCTAGCCTCTCAGTGAAATTGGCTCTGATAAAGGAACATATTGAAGAAACAGAGGCCAATCAATGGCAGAGCATGTGACGCCAAAATGGCAATGAATAAAACCAGTCATCTATAAACTGTTTACCATGTGGTGATTGCTTTCTAATGTTGTGTTTCGAACATGGCATCCATATAGTATATGGTCTTAAGGAAAACAGTGGTAAGCAGATTGAAGGAGTTTGTTCTTCTTCCAGTCCTCCAAATTTACAGGCATCAAAGAGTTTTGATAAGAATTAGCAAGAAGCTCTGAGCATATTGACGCAAATACATTCCAGATGCTGAGGGACAAGATTCCTTCTGAAGCTGTAAAGTAGAAACTGGCTGGTGTGAGAAAATAAAGGTGCTCAAGGAAAACCTTGAGGAGAACTCCTCAGAGGAGGTTAGAACAATTGATCTTAACTCCATGAAGCAGATAGAATCAACAATAAGTGTCAGAAGAGCACAGAAGGGGGTAGTTTTTGCAATCTCTCTCAGTGTTGGCATGGGGACAATCTATTTTGACCTTAAATGTCCTTTTACTCCCATATACCATAATATTGCTTAGACAAAATAAGAAGTATATAATAAAAATCTAACAAATCTAGCATGTCCTTGAGCTGTTTCAAAAAGTATCCTAAAAAGAGCAATTGTTGTGTAGTAATAAGGGAATTAGACTGGAACTTAGGAAGTAAGACAGGATACAAAAGCAACAAAGAAATGAAGAAAGAAATGAAAGATGTTGAACAAATGGAAACTAGTGCCGAGTAGAAGTGAGTGGAATCGTGTTAGGGAGATGGAGCATCACCCAACCAGAGTGATGCTCAACATCCCTAACCCTGTTGTGCTGAAAAATTCATACTTGAGAATTTTAAACATACTTATTCAATTTCATAGGAAACAAATTCCCTTCAAAATGATTTCTGAGACATTCTCATGGCTGATGTTCCAGATCCTCATGGTTAACTTGACTGTGAGGTAACTGAAGAACATGTTTGTAAGTCTTGTCCCTCACAGTGAATTTGTGTCTCTGGCAGCTAACTGTCCCCTTCCCCAGCTTCACCAATCTCAGTGAAGGCCTCAGGTTGCTTGTAGCCCATCTCTGGCACAAAACATGAAAAACGAGTTCAATACAAGCAATGTCAACATCATTTAACAAAAAGATTAGATTAATACATACTGGTAATTTGCAGGGATGTTGGTAAATCGGGTCCGAGTCCCAAGTCCAAGTCTTTGGTACCAAGAACTGAGACCTAAGCCTCAAGTCCAAGTCCCTATTAAAAACACTTTTTTCTACAGAAAAAAAGAGAAGGGGATGGGTGAGTTACGAGTCATGAGTCAAGTCTAAGTCACTGAAGAAGAAAACATCCAAGTCAAGTCTGAATCAAGTCACCAGTATGACTTAAGTCTGACTTGACAGCGAGTCCCGTGACTCAAGGCCCCCTCCCTGGTAGTCTGCACATACACTTACCAGTGTAAAACTCACCCAGCAATTTGCTTAACTTTTCTGTTGTTTGGCCCAAAAGAGTAAGAAGGGGGCAAATTTACAACCATACTAGGTACTACTACCAGGAGCACATTTCCTGTGTAAGAGTCTATGCTTCCTTTTTGAAAACTTACCATGTGATTTAGTCAGAATCCTTCACCATTAGTGTAAACCTCATGTCTCTAAGGTTATATTTGATAAATGTTATGAGAATAATTGCATAGTGATTTACAGGATGCTGCTAATGCCATGATGATGATAATAAAAACCAGTTTAATAATGTGCTATTTCAATTTTTATCACAAAAATGTGAAGTTTGGATATGTCACTAGGCTGGCCCAAATTAGTGGGTGTAGATGTTGCTTTTGGAGACAAATGGATAAAAGAAGCATTTTAAACCACACTTTAAAATCTACAGCAAGTCACAGAGGAAGAAAAATAGTGTGATTTAGTACTGAATTATTCAGAGTAGTTCTCTCATGAAAGATACAAGCAGAATCAGGTTGTATATCTTTAAAATTGTTTGCAATGTAAAGTTTTATTATAGATGTCACTTCCAGTTCTTTTCTGTTGTTGGAGCATGGTAAATTTAAGGATGGGATGCAGACTGAAGCCTTTTGAATTCCCACTGGCATCAACGGGAGGATTAAGCATGTGCTGCTTGTCTTTCCCATGGAATTACATCCCAAGAAGACCAACTATCATCAGTTATACCCAGCATAGCAAATGCTCAAGTTGGTTGGGAGCCATAGCCCATCAACATCTGAGGAGTGTGCGCTGGGCTAGATCTTTTCCTGTGGCAGTTTTAAAAAAATCACAGTACACAGGCATTTGGTTGTGTGTTTGCAGTTCATAGTTCTAAAATGGCCTTCATAAAGACATAACAGTGCACATGGAATTTGAACCATGTTATGGAATTTATGAAGCATGGATTTCTCTTAACTTCTTCTTGCACCCCAAATCTTCCCAAAATCCTCAATACCTTACGCCATCTGCTATCATCCTATATTTCTTAGGTAGGAATACCCAGTGTGCATCTCCAGGAAGTACCCCATGCATGATCAGATCTCTTGAATTTCCCAGCTCAAAAATCCTCAATATGGAAAAAAATATTAGGATAAAGAAAGCAAATGACTACAGGTCTTTAGAATTTCTTCCAATTATTATGGGAAAAGTTTGTGCAAATTTAAGCTGTACTGCTTCACAATAGGTTGGCTTTTAAAGGACTCAGCCCCTGACACACTGTCAATTTCAGGCTTGGCCCCCTGGCCCCCTGAGAATCTGGGATCTGCAGAACCCTGTAGGTCCCTTCCAATATCCAGTTCTGGCAACTCTAGATCAACTTCATTAAAGGAATCATCCGATGGGGATGTGATATCTGGGCTTCATTATTCACCGTTGATACACTATCTAGAGCAGTGGCTTCCAAACTTGTCCTTCCATTTGTTGTTGGATATCCATCCATCCATCCATCCATCCATCCATCCATCCATCCATCCATCCATCCATACATACATACATACATACATAGCCTGTCCTATATCACAGGATCTCAAGGCGAATTATAGAACTGTATAAGAAAATTATGAAACAAAAGATATTTAAAACATTTAATAACCAAACAATTTAAAACACAAAATTAAAATATTCAAACATTAAAACCAATGCACTAAAACCTCTGCAGGCCATGATCCTTAACCCTCAAAGCTCTAATAAATACATATATTTTGATTTGGCACCAAAATGATGTCAATGTTGGTGCCAATTGAGCCTCTGGGAGGACAGCATTCCACATTTTGGCAGAAAAGGCCCTCCCCTATGTCTCCACATAATGAGCTATTCTCCATGGTGAGACACAGAGGACAGCCTCCCCAGAAGATCTTAGTGATATATATAGATTTATAGAGAGAGAGAGGTCCATCAATTTCCAGTAACTCCAAACAGCATAGGCAATTCTTAAGGATTTCGGCAGTTATGCTGCAAAAACATTCAGGGAGACAAGGCTGGGAATGACTGGGTTAGAAAAAGACCAAGAAGTGGAATCATTTTTCAAATGGAGTCGTATGGCCTCCTAGGCCTTCCATGTGGGAGTCAAAAGGCCCTTGGGGATTGTCACAGGAACTGAACATCTTATGTGGTCTCATCCCATTCCTTTATTGCAACTCACATTTTGCAGTCTATAGGTGATGCCTGAGTCTCTCCAAGTCCATGGGATCAGGAGTGGTTCTGCTCCCCAACCCTGGGCCATACTCACTTCTCATCTTGGCCAACTTACTCTCACTATGTCTGCAAATCTCACTCCTCTCAAGTCACCCAAGGACATCAGTCAGTTCTCTTGGTGGTAGCACCAGCAAGCCTGGTGCTTTCACTACTACTGCCTCTTCTGGGTTGAGGTGGGCCTCTTGTCATCTCATACCATCTGACCTAGCAAGCAGTCTGACACAGTCTGCAAAACCTAGTACCAGGGGAAGTCAACAAGGGCATAGTCCACTATCCAAAGGGGCCAATTTCCCTCACTCTCCTTGCCATCCCCATTGTCACCTCTCCCCTTCTCCTGGGGTGTCTTCTCCTTTTATAGCCAAGGCCCCACCCTCTTAGGACTACTCCCTCTCAACTGACATCATTATATGTCCCCCACATATGGCAGGTGGCTCCTCTCCTTCAGCACCTGCCACCCCTATGCCTAGTGGTGGCTGAATTAGGCCTTGCCCTTATAGTATTGCAACCCAGTCAGGCCTTTCCTTCCTGAAGAATCTCATGGGGTGTTGTTAACTGAGTGTGGTTAATGATATGTGTGATGGGAGGTGCAGCTATGGGCTGACCTGGGCAGCTTCACCAGCTTCATCACGGATGATAACATTGGGGAGCTTAGAGGATAGACAACCACACACTCTACAAAGGGGAGGTGATGTTAGTAACAGTCAAGAACATTCCAAGGAAAGAGCATGCATACCAACCAGTTAAATACTAGTACTTAACAACTTCTTAAAATGAATTTTGGGTTACAGGGGGAAAATGGAAGACATTTGGAAGATAGAAACCAGGCCAAGGTGGGTCACAATAGTCACAGAACAAAAGATGAAAGATTGAAGATTCACTCTGAAATTAAGATGTATTCTGATAATTACTGCAGAGCAAGAGCGTATGAGACCATCTGTGCACTCATACATTTCACCCAGGGTCATATTTCAAATCCCTTCACAATGTTGAGAGTTCCTAGAGGGCAATTCAGTCTGCAAAGGCAAATTCATTATTAAAACCATGACCCAAATAATATTTTGTATCCCAATCTTCAAATCAGTCTCACCAGAGTGTTCTCACTAAAGCTAATGAAGCAAATTCTAAAGTGCTTAGAAGAATATCATCACTTTTTAATAGATATTCTTTTAAATTAGGGGTATGAAGAACCTTTTCTTTAATTTTTCTGTCATAAAATGTGCAGACACCTGAAAAAGCACGTATGTCATCTCAGTGTGGGAAGGACCCAAAACCTGAGCTTCTTATGTTTTTCGATTGAAAGAATTGGCAACATAAGTTTTCAAATGCCCATTTCCCCCTTGATTCCTGGGTATTGACTCCACATCTCACCATTGACTACCCATTTCATTGACCTTGCCAGATTCAGTGATTTGCAATAACACGTTAGAATCAAATAAGTTATCCATTAAGTTGGTCTTTTTCTAACACAATCAGTTTAATTGATACTTTTCATTTCTGTTTTTTGTCATTTCTATCTTGCTGCCTGACTGTTTTTTTTTTTTAATGGATTGTTGTCCATTTACTGCTTTGAATGTGTTTTTGGTGTTGTTCTTGTTTTAACTGTGTTTTAGTGTGGTATTTGCTTGGCCCTTTTTAGTATTTGTAGATTTAACTAGTTTTAGCTTTAAATATTGTCTTTTAATTGATGTAAGCTGCCCTGTGTCCTTTTCAAGAAGAAAGGCGGGGAAACATATTTTAAATATATAAGTAAATAAATAAACATGAGAAGGCAGATCAGAAGGAAAGAGAAGCATTGCCTGAAATCCAGTAGTAAGTTGCAACTAGAGTAGGTCTTTTAAGCCAATAGGATTAACAGAGAAGTTGACTTACCAGATCCCCACTAATTTAATGGACTTACTCTAGTTGTAGCTTACTACTGGATTACAGCCACTGAGGTGTGGAACTAAAAGCATTTGCCCACCCAATCCAGGAATAAAGACGCAAGACAACAGTATTGGTTCAAATACGGGCCACACTTTATTAATTGTTCATCAAATTGTAATTGCCCTCCTTGGCCAAAGAAAAGGGGGGCCTGCTGTAGTGCTAAAACAGGTGAAAAGGTAGGGGTCTCCAAATGCCCCTTGCTTGATCAATGGGCGAGTCCCAGACCTCAGGTTCCAGCGGTCTAAAAGACTGCAGAAACCCGGCAGGCCGCTATTAAACACCCCCAGACCTCAAGCCATCTTTATTTGATGACTGTTGGTCCGGAAGTGGCCCAGCGCATCTTTCCCGCACCGGCCCTGTAATCGCACGATTCCCAAAGCCGGGAGGTCGGATGCGCTGTTGGCTTACCTGATCTTACAATTGGGACACACCAAAATACCTGTTTTCCACACTACCCACCTGTGCGACCAAAAGTTACCACCACAATATCAACAGCCCTGTTCCAGTGTGGGATAGGCGAAAAATCCCCCCATCCAAACGCCAATCAGGATGAAGGTCAAAAATTCCTATCCGGCCCCTAAAACGGCAACCATAGAATCACACTAGTATTAGGGAGGGCGGGTGGGTGCCCAAAAGAAAAAGAGAGGGCGAACAAACGGAGAGAGCTCTTTTATACTTGCGCTCTCCTGACCACACAACTAGTGTTCTCATCTAAATTTTGCGTCCTCCTGTCTGGTGGGCAAACGCCATCTGCGTTATGCCAGATCGGAAAACCGATCGTTCAACGGCTGGGATCGTTGCACTTCATTGTGGACAGGTACCACATCCAGACAACATAGCTGTTTCAGTTTCCAAGTAACACTTTGTAGTTACGGTTGTGTGAAGTAGTCTTTACTTCTTCCAATATTTTTGTGTTTCCACAAACTGGCTATAATAACCACAGACAGGAAAACAATGATTTACACTTTTGTGGACTTATGATACACTGATTCTTTTATACCTTATATACTAAGTTACTGTTACTTCCAGATTCCTGTTCTAACTGTCACATTGTAAAATGAACGTTTGAACAAAGGAAGCTAGTTTAAACTCTAAGTTCTTTTTTTGTCCAGATCTGACTATTCCAGATGACAGAAGCTCTCTAAAATCTAAAGCAGAGAGTCTTTTTCAGATCTGCTATCTGAGATGATGGGTTAGAATTTCGTTTAATTTGTTTGTTGCTGAGAATCTTCCCAAATGTACAATGTCAAGGGTATATCAGAAAGTATTTGTGCCTTTTTAAAATGTTATCCAGAATACAATGACTATGTCAGAGTAGATTGATAACATTTCTACAGTGTGTGTTGTCATATATAATGATAAAGTGTTGTGTTTGCATTTTGGTGAAAAATAATAATAAAATTTAAAAATTGGTGCAACAAACTTTGGATATACCTTCCCACTTCATATATATATGAAGTCTCTCTCTCTCTCTCTCTCTCTCTCTCTGTCTCTGTCTCTTTCTCTCTCTCTCTCTAAGTCTGAGGTTTCAGTTCTTAAAATTCTGTCTTTGAAGCCCTGCACACCCATGTTTCTTGGCCTGAAGTCGGACTTCCATCTCTTTATTTTCCTGGCAGACTCACATTTTTGCACCGGTGTAACATGATCTTCCCCGTGCTAGGAATGGCATGTGCCTATTGAATTTGTGCAGTGCAGATAGCAGAGAATTTCTGTCCAGATCATTTTTGGTAGGGACATATCAAAAATCATTTATTTGTTCCTCAATGTGACAGGAAAAAAGAAGCAAATACTTCCCCCCCCCCTCTCCACAGGAGAGACTGTGGGAGAAAACAGAACTCACAGATAGGTGCCTCTCTAGTCTGACCAAGCCAGAAAAAAAATCACATTCAGTTGATTTAGATAAGAACCTCATGCTCAGGATGGTCAAATACAAACTGAGGCAATGCCTGTGGACACCATTAAAGAGACCCCAACCAGGAAATAGTGATCCCTAGAGTAGGGAGAAAACAATTGGGGACTAGAGGATATAAAAGAGGTGCTAGAAGTGGTAGGGGATCCTTTGGAGTTGGAGGGGAAAGTAAAGGATGAGACCTTAGATCAGGAGATGCAGATTGGGAAGAAAAGGACCTGGATATACCTTCATACTTCAGGTAGAAGAGGGTGCCTGGGGAGATGCCCAGGAAGAACTAGGGGAAGTCTACCCAACTGAGAAGGATAGGGAGGAAGATTAGGAACCCAACAGTGAGTGGGATTACATAATCAAAGAGAGAGATGTCCAGTTGCAGATGAGGTGCTGAAAGGGGATGGAGAAAAGTACCTAAATTCTCGTCCTCCTCCATGCACGTATTATTGTGGTGAAAAAAGTAGGAGACCAGGGCAGCAATGACAGACAGAGATGGGGTCTGAGGAGCCAAAGCTGACCCAATTCCAATCCTAGACAAGAACATTCCAGAAAGGATTTCCAGCATCGCCTCCAAGCAGAGCAGCAGGAGATCTCAAATGTGGTGAGAGGAAGAAGTTGAACTATGGCGCAGTGTCTGCCCTGTCCACATTGAGGGCTTATCTGCCCTCACTTTTGTGGGCCTCAAGATGTGGGCTAGCATGGGACAGAGTCAGAACTAGTGCTGCCAACTAACCTAGTCGACCAGGTGAAGCCTGTTCTGTTGTATCCCCCTTCTCAGTTGGAAAAAAAACCATTTTGCTGGAAAGACCTGTTGTCAATCAGGGGATGGAGAAGGGACTGCCAACTGGACCCAGACAGGGCCTGCAGGGCTCATGCGACTCTTTAGACATCTCACATATCTTGAAAACTACTGTACATTAGAATTGCTGGAACTTGGATGCAATTTGAAGTAATGCAACACATTTTCAATTTGTGAACAAACAGAATATCTGCCCTATGCTGCCCTGTGGACAATATGTACAAGACCTGAGATCCTATGGACACAACTGTCAACAGCCTTGTGACTGGAAGGAACATCATTTATTCATTCATTCATTCATTCATTCATTCATTCATTCATTCATTCATCCATCCATCCATCCATCCATCCATCCATCCATCCATCCATCTATTTATTTATTTATTTAAACAGAGTTCCTCCACACACACACAGCACTACCACCACTTGAAAATACCTGCCTGTGTTAACAATCAGCCATGGCTAAACATTTAATGGGAGCCACAACATATTTCCCATGGACTCATTCTGAATTATATAATCATTGGGATTCAGTCAAATTACAATTGGTTATCATTTGAATTCATTTTCTCTCCCCTCCCCTCCCCTCCCCTATATTTTGCTTAATTGCCTCATTAGAGGTCTTCTAAAATTGAGCAGATGATGCCTGTCTGCTATTTTTAATAACACAATGCTAAAACATTTAATTAACACCGAGTTTGCAACTGCAGACCTACAGGAGACTGTAGGTCATTTAAAGGTGATCCCTGTTACTCCATTTTAAGAGTTCAGAAGAATTGGTGAGACAATGGCTTGACAGCAGGTTAACTAGTTGTGTAGCCAGAGATCAGGAGTTTGATTGTTCACCGTGCTTCTCAGAAGAAAAACCAACCTGTGTATCCTTGGGCAAACTGCACCTCCCCAGAACACCCCCAGAAGAAGCAAATGGTAAACCACTTCTGACTACTATATGTGGGGGGCCCCTCCCCAAGGTTGCTAAGCTGTTATCTATTGTAGTGAGAGCATACTCTCCTAGTGGACACAGCTGCTTCTGAGAGGAGGGGCGGCTACCCATTCTTCCTCTTTCTCATAGAGATAGAGAGCCTAACTTCAAAGCCTTTCTTCGGCCAATCCTAATTGGCATTACATAACCAGTACCCTATCTGTATACTATCAACAATCTGTAAGCTTGTTAAAGTTCATAAAAAGGAGCCCTCCTGGGGGTGTTGCCCAGGACGGGCAGGAGGACTCCGCTGGAGGACATCTGTGTGTCAACTCTCTTCATTAACTTCTCTCTCTAAAGTTAATTGCCTTCTTAATTATCACCCAGTTTCTGTTTCTGTGATCACCTAAACCATCAGCCTTCTTTTGATCCCGTGATCACTACAACTATATACTTAGAAATCCCCAGAAAGCCACCTAAGTTGAAACCAACTTGATGGCACATAATTATTAAATCATTATTATGCTCTTGCTATGGAGTTATTTTTGATTTGGTCATGCTACTGAAAGATGGTTCGTTAAAAGTAAAATATTAGCTAAAAGCAAAATATGAAACTATTTTAGAATGGGCATTCAACTGCTGCCAATTCAAGAGTAGTAATTAATGGATTCTCCCTCAGAGGTATACCAACAGACTCTGAGATACATATATTAAACCCTAATCTGGTAAATTATAATAGGAATGACATGTATCCAAAATGCAGGTAGTAAGCCACAAGCCACAAAAAAGCATCATGCTGAAACCTATCCATCAAAGTTTGTTCTAACCATCCATCTGTGATGCAGTTAAAACTATGTCGTCCAAGATTCAATGAACATGAGCAATTTTGTCCACAAAATCTGATGCAAATCTGTCACTGTGAGCTGTCAGGGTTCCTGCACCTGCTGTCATCCATCTAAAACAAGAAGGCTCCTTGCCTCTTGAAACACTTCTACTGGTTGTCATTTTGTAGGTGATGGAGATAGAAAACTCTTTTTTTCCCCCACCATTACTGTCACTGAGTGAGCCTGAAAATCCTTTCTAACTGGTGTTCAGTTTGTAAACTTTCTGTCATCTATGTTCTAGTTCTTGGCCTGACCATTTCATGGGCAAGATCTCTAGAACCCCCTGCAGAAAACTGGCATCCATTCCTTTCAAGAAGCAAAGCACACAGCAACCATGAAAGGACTAGGGGATTGTGTTTGTTTATTTTTCAAATGTGTGAAGGACCCATCCAGTGCTTTCTGTTTTTAAAACATATGAAACAAAGCAGCTGTTATTGCAATTCTGAATGGGTTGCAGAAGTCATGCCGTTTCGGTAAAACCATTGAATCAACAGCATTAGAATACATCTGGCACTCTCAGGGCAAGAAGAAAAACGTGTGCTATGTGTTATCCCATCCTGCAAGGATGAGACAAGCAAAGATTTATATCCCTAGTTCTGGGCCCATACATGGGAAGATTAATTGATTGAATGTGGGCCAAAAAACTGATATTTAGTTTAGCTGCCTGTTGTGGGTGGTTCATCTGTCTGGGTAAATCATCAACATTATCATCATCTTAGAACTGCAGAGCTGGAAGAGACTGTATGGATCATCCAGTCCAGCCCCTGTCAAAGAGGCACAGTGAGGAATTGAACTCCCAACCTCTAAACCACTGAGCTATCCAGCAGATCTAGTATTCACCTGTCCTGGAAAACATTGAACTCACCATTTCGAACAGTTTGGAACTGTTCTTAGATCTTCACTTTGAATTATTTCAGTTCTGTCTCTGAAACTGATATGGAAATTCTAACAGGGACTGGCCAGTATATCATACTATACCAATAATTTGTTGTCTGTACTGGCAACTTAGATGTTTCTGGGCCCAGTTTCAAGTTCTGCTTTTATCCTTCTAAATTCGTAAGTGGCTTGAGACCAGAGTACCTGGAGAGAGTCTCATGATTTGATGTCCTCCTACTGTTGTAGCCACCAAATAAGGTGAGGTAGCTTTAATAGACAGCTTGAAGAGACAACTTTGTAGTGATGGGGCCCTTCTTTGTTACACACCCTTCTCTGAAAGAGTGCCCAGAGGTCTAGATCACCATATGAAGCCTTTTTATTCTCTCAGATATTTAAAGAACTGTTCTGAATGTTCTTATAAATTTGTTGTTATGTTATGTACTGTCAAGTTAGAACTGACTTACAGCAACCCTAACAGGGCATTCAAGGTAAGTCAGATATTTGAGGAGTGGCTTTACCAGTGCCACATCCCCAGTGACCTTCCATGGCTGAGCAGGCATTCAAACTCAGCCTCCCGAGTCCTAGTCCATTACTATATTCACTACACCACTCTAGGTATCCCTTTATATCTTAGCACTCTTTTATTTTTATTTATTTTGTTCATTAGATTTGTATCTGCTTTTCTCTTGGAAGCATCTTACAATATCATTTTGTTGGAATGCATTCTAGTGAAGAGCACAATATAAATAAATATTATTCAAAAATAACTACAATAACACAGTACATTATACTGTAAATATTAATTTAAACAGTTGCAATGTTAAAATAGAATGAAAAAAATAAATTCAAAACATCCTGAAAAAAAATAATTACAGTTAAACATTCGAGAAGTGCAACATCCCTGGGCATTCAGCCAGTTGCTAAAGGTCTTGTGCACTGGAGGATTTTTGCTCTGCTGGCAGGGTAACAGGACAAAGCAGCCAACATGAACTCCTTAATCTGAGAGCAGCCACTGAAGAGATCCTGTCTCACATTCTCACCAGATTCTCACCATTCTCAACATGCTTTTGAGGCAGGGTCAAAGCTAGACAAGCTTGCATTTATTTTATTTATTTATTTATTTATTAGATTTCTATCCCACCCATCTAGACCAAAGGTCTACTCTGGGCAGTTTACAAATTTAAAAACAATAAAACCCAAAAGCATATATTATAAATCCAAGATGGCAAAAGTGTAAGAAATTAAAATACGGCCGGAGGGAAAGCCTGCCCAAATAGCCAGGTCTTAAGTATGTTCCTGTAAACACCCAGAGAGGGAGCCAGGCGGATCTCCACTGGCAAGTTGTTCCAAAGAATATGGAAGAATATGGTATTTCAGATATCCAAGATTCAAAATAAGTAAGTGAGTGAGTAAGTAAGTAAATAAGTAAGTAAAAGGGCTTAGTAGGTAATAACCAGCACATGTAATGGTGCCTTGAAAGAGATGAGTAACATGTGGAACTGTTGTAACCCTGTAACTGGCATTTCTACTGCTGTCTTTGCTTTGAGTGTATTTGCAGCAGTGCTTAGTCATTGTTGCTCTGAGACCTTTTGTTTGTTTGTTTGTTTTGAATAGTATAAATCTTCAGTAAATGAATAGTATTTTTAAAAATGCATACATGTATCTATGTATATACAGATATGTTCCTTCCATCACAAATCAGAGCAGGACTGCTGCCTAAAATGTCAGGAAATTCCCAACAAGACCTTGGAAAATCATTGATATTCATCTTCCTAGTTAGGGTATCCTGTCACAACTGGTCCACAAAACCAGTGAGGGCTATGACTGTCCAAAAGATCAAATTAAGTCATATACATCCATTATAATGGAGCTATTTCAGTGTTGCCGTCTTGTGCATAAGTAGCACTAAACCAGAACATAAGACCAGATCACGTGCATATCATAAGTGTAATTTGAAGCAAGCCCATGGTCATCATAATGGCCAGGAAGTTCTGAATATGGCTGTGCATAAGTGGCCTCTCAAATTCTCCAATCTATTTGGGAAAGAGAAATTGGAAAGAGAATTCCACTGAATTTCTCCAGAGGGAGAAGAAAATCTCCAACTATTTCTGAAAGGTGTAGCTCATCTGTACCTGTCCCCACATGGGTTTTTGCCATGGCAAAGTAGCTCCAATTTCACCTTTGCTGGCCACCTGGCCACCATTTCTCTGCCTTTGCAGTGCCCTCTCAGCTTCTACCTAGCATCATGCTAGTGGATAATGGAATTGCAGTAGTGGCAGCGATGAAACAATCTCTCAAAAAACTTGTGGATTAATTCGGCAGAAAAGTTTTGCAAATTTTGCAATTAAAAAAAAACCTTAAGAAGACAAAAGCCAATTTTTAATTCCAGCCAGAGTGGATCCACTGAATCAGTGGAATGTATGTGTGCTGGCCCATTCGTTCAGTAGGTGTATTGCGATTAGTATTAACAACTGGATTTAGGCCAAGATGATTCTATTTGTCCTTCAGGTTCAATTTATTTCCTGATGTCTCCAAATATTATATGTTTGAGGGGCATGTGTAGATACCCCTAATCTCCACTACTGATGTTTGTAATAGAACTTCTTCCATGTACATCCTGTAGCAGATATGAAAGTGTGTTTTGTCCATCTCCAGGAAAAAGGTGAATCTAGCATTGTGCTTTCCAACTTTATGACCGTTCTCTTTCCTGATGAAAGACACTTCTAGTTTTGTGTCTCACATTCAGAGCCCTTCAGAATTTCTTCTTGGTATATTCTGGAAGATTCTGGAACATCTCAAAATGACTGAAGATGCTGCATTTTGTATTTTTAGGTGTTGTTTTTATTACACATCTCTTCACCATTCTTCAGCTTCCTTGGAAAGAAGGTAGGCCCCTCACTGTCACAGTGTTAGGACAAGCACTAGGAGGTGGGGGATGAAATGGGAATAATATATACTGATCAGAAACAACCTTAAAACCACCTGCCTAATATTGTATAGACCCCCCCGTGCTACCCAAACAGTTCAGATGCATTGAGGCATGGACTCCACAAGACCTCTGAATGTGGCACAAAGACATTAGCAGTAGATCCTTTAAGTCCTGCAAGCTGTGAGGTGGAGCCTCCATGGATCAGATTTAGTGTTCCAGCACAGCCCACAAATGTTCAATCAGATTGAGATCTGGGGAATTGGGAGGCCAAGGGAACACCTTGAACTCTTTGTCAGGTTCCTCAAACCATTCCCATACAATTTTTGCAGTGTGGCAGGGTGCATTATCCTGCTGAGAGAGGCCATTGCCATCAGGGAACACCACTGCCATGAAGGGGTGTGCATGGTCTGCAACAATCTCTAGGTAGGTGATACATGTCAAAGTAACATCCACATGAATGACAGGACCCAAGCAGAACATTGCCCAGAGCATAACACTGCCTCCGCCAATCTGCCTTTTTCACATAGTGCATTCTGGTGCCATCTCTTCCCCACATAAATGATGCATGCATACCAGGCCATCCACCTGATTTAAAATAAAACATGATCCATTCAACAAGCAACCTTCTTCCATTTCTCCATGGCCCGGTTCAGATGATCTCTAGAGAGCTTTTGTTGCCACTGTGGTTCAGATTTTTCATACTGCTGCCTTAGGGCATCATGCTATTTCCCTTCATGTTAGGTCAAAACAGAAATTGAAATAAAGATTTTTTTTCCCCTTTCTAATATCCCTGCTCCAATTTTGCAGTAAAATTCATTGTTCTGCAAGAAAATCACTGAGAAACTGTGGAAGTCCAACAGATAATGAATATTCTGTAAGCGGACTTGAAATATATTGTGGAGTTTTGAATTTCTGGTAAAATTCGTTTTGCTATGCAGTAGAGATCCAAAGAGGAGAATAGTTACAAGTTCCCCAAAGTCCACCCCTTTCTCATTACCTGGCACTTAAAGTCTCAGTAACTCATTCCGAGACATTTGTAGGAGACAGAATGAAAAACATTTATTTCCTTACAGTTACTTGAAATCAAAGACTTGTGCACACTGCTTTCTTTGCTCCACACATACTTTGCAACCAACTGATTAACAGCAAACAAACAACTGCCACCAACCCAAGAAAGAGAAAGAAAGAACACTCAGCAAAGAGTTGGGACTCTCTTTGAATTCAAAGACTGGAAGAACAATTGATTAGTACTAGATAGACAATGAGCGCAGCCCAGAAAAATCCCTTCCTGTCAAACTATAGACAGCAGGTGAGGTTGCAAATAAAACTCTGACAAAATATCCCTGTGTTGCCAATGCAGTTTGCCAAAAATAAAAATGTAAGCAAATTTGAAAGTTCTTTCTTAAATGAAGCAACTGAGAAACTCAAAAGAAATCAAATTAATGGTATTTCTCAGTTAGAACATTTCTAGTGATAAACAAAGATAATACAATAGCAATTGGATTATGAATAAGTTGTGAAGATTCACCTAGAGCAGCGGATATAAATTTTCCGCAGCACCCACCAGTTGTAGTCCTGGGCCTAGAAATGTCCCAAATTATCCCCAGAATGGAAAACAAAGCAAAACTTAGGGGATCCACCTCAACTTCTCAAACACAAAGATGATCAATCCTGGAAGGTTTCAGGAGTAGGAAAAGTCTCTCTCTGAGTCTCTTTCTCTCTCTTTTAACAAAAATGCACATACAGATGTGATTCAACCCTTACAGTGGAGCTTCTTCTGGGCTCCTCGCCCTTGAGATGACCCAGGGAAGGCTTTAAAAATGCCCCTGCAAGCTGTACTTTGCCCACATCTTTTCTAGAGACATGCAGAATGCCTGTTGCTACTGAATTTTGCCTAGCTGAAAGCTCCTGATTGGATAAAGCATCCAGGGAATTTTGAAGCCATAAGAAAGAGATTCAGTAATCCTTGTGAAATTATTTGAGGGAGGAGTGTTGCATGTTCACATCCTGGATAAACCTTTAGATTTTGATAGCGATCTGATTCATGACAAATTCAGTCACAGTTTTCTTGCAAGAAAGAAACAGATGAAATCAAATAGCAAATCTGCATTCCAGTGTTCTCTCATTTTTGTACGTATGAATGTTTAATGGTTTTCAATTATTACAGCCATTCTGTAATCTTTCTTTAATGAGATTTTGCTATAATTAGGTTTTCTTTTAATAATCTCACTTTCAGAGGATAATAGCTAGCTAAATCAATTAAGATCTCCAATACCTAAAACTGATGATGCAGAATGAAAATGGACTAAAGAGAGAGAATGTGTGATATTTTCATTTTACAAAAGCTGAAGAAATATATGTTAAGGTGTAATGAATTACATTTCTTGTTTTTTAAATTAGCATTTATATGGCATTTTCTCCTTGAAACATACCACACAAATTATCTTGGTAATTTATATAACAAGCATGCAAGGTAGATCAAAATTCTGACTGCAGTGCAACAGATGTGATGTTGGATCTAGTCGTTGTTTGCTTAAGGCTAAAATGCACCCTACTATACACAGTTACACAGAAGAAAGTCCACTGAACTCAGTGGGACTTATCCCAGAGTAGAGATGTACCAGATTAGGCTGTTAGTAGCTAAGATGTCAACCTGAGATGGCCCAATTTACAATATTAGCTATTCTACTGTGTTATGAAAAATAAGATACTACTACTTGTATACAGATTGTGAAGATGTTTAGGTGGCTGCAATAATATTGAAATGCCAGACATAATATGCAAGTTTAACAGTTATTTCTTGTCAATCTTTAACTTACATGGGGTGCATGGGGAGCTTTTGTTGTTGTTTAGTCATTAAGTCATGTCCGACTCTTCGTGACCCCATGGACCAGAGCATGCGAGGCCCTCCTGTCTTTCACTGCCTCCCAGAGTTGGGTCAAATTCATGCTGGTAGCTTTGGTGACACTGTCCAACCATCTCGTCCTCTGTCGTCCCCTTCTCCTCTTGCCTTCACACTTTCCCAACATCAGGGTCTTTTCCAGGGAGTCTTCTCTTCTCATGAGATGGCCAAAGTATTGGAGCCTCAGCTTCAGGATCTGTCCTTCCAGTGAGCACTCGGGGTTGATTTCCTTCAAAATGGATAGGTTTGTTCTCTTTGCAGTCCAGGGGACTCTCAAGAGTCTCCTCCAGCACCACAATTCAAAAGCATCAATTCTTCGGCGGTCAGCCTTCTTTATGGTCCAGCTCTCACTTCCATACATCACTACTGGAAAAACCATAGCTTTGTGAGAGTGGTCATCAATCCAAACAAGAAAAAATATCTCATCCCGTTTTATGTACACTGAGAACTTTTAATTCAACATAGCATTCCTTTAGGCCTTTACATACAGGGAACAGATCACAAGGATATTCCACACTTACTGGTCTGAGTAACAAACCCAAATATTCCCTTTTCTTTGGGCTACTCTTGCTATTAGGCAGACTGAAGAAATCAGCTAAGGTGAAAGACAGTTGGGGGCTACAGTGTCAGCTTTCCAACTATTACTCCTGAGCTCTCAGCTAGTCCCATTTCTTGAAGGACAGGAATATTTGTGCCCCATAGCCTCAGAGCAGGAGATGCCCCTGCTGTATTGTCAGTGCAGAAGTAAGACTCAATCTGATCGGCTTCAGCATCTGGAATGAGGAGGACATTTCGTCATTTCTCTCAAGTGGGAAGTGTTTTGAGATGGCCCGGGGCACTATGAAAATGAAGTCTGTTTAGTGATTAGTTTAGTCATTAGTTGCAGACTGAAGCACTGAATGGTGACTTATTTCATAGGAATGGTGTTACAGGTTTTAACACCATAGACAGAACTTCTCTGTTGCCTGTACAAACTCTGTCATATTGTTTTTCAAAACAAAACTTCCAGATACTTCTCTGTTGCCTGTACAAATTGTTTTTCAAAACAAAACTTCCAGATACTTCTCTGTTGCCTGTACAAACTCTGTCATATTGTTTTTCAAAACAAAACTTCCAGATACTTCTCTTTTTAAGTGAGAAATTTAGATGCCTGTGTGAACTAAACTGGAGAACCATCGGGTTTATTTGGTTTTGGTTTTGCATCCATGAAGGAGAGAGGCATGACCAAAATGTTTAGGATGCAAAAGGAGTGTTTATTTTATATAGATCAAAAGTAACATAAAAGTAAGTGGAAACAATAAATGGGGATAGAAAGGTACTCGGTATCCAAATTACAGTATGTCTCCTGTAATTTGCTCTTCAGCCAAGCCATCATATTGCTGGACAGGTTTGACTCAGGGAAGCCATTCTGGGAATTGCCCATGTCTCACTGGTGATACCCACAGGCAGAGTCCTGTCCAGTGCTGGTCCTTATATCCAGAGTCAATCTATACCCCTACTTTCTTGCTCCCCATGACCTTCCCATCATGGTTAATCCAATACTAACATGAACAGAAAAAAAAAATACTAGGTCCATAAATTACACTGTGCTAGCTTGGTTATATCTCAAGGAAGTTGAAAAATAGGCTATCCTGAAATCTGTCTGTACACGAAAATAGATTATTCAGTCTCAGCCTGGGGAAACTGAATGAAGGGTCAACAGGGTGTGTTCTACTGCCTACTGCTCTGCAGTCATGTACCCAGTGAAATCTCATCTTGTGAAATTATATCTCATGAGATTTAGGCCTGAAATCTTGTGGTCTTACATATCTCAAGATTTCAGGTTGCAGCCAGCATGCTGAAAGGCAAGCACTCATTGACTTGACT
Organism: Intellagama lesueurii; assembly: GCA_037013535.1. Lineage (NCBI taxonomy): Eukaryota > Metazoa > Chordata > Lepidosauria > Squamata > Agamidae > Intellagama > Intellagama lesueurii. The sequence goes on from JBAJHW010000003.1 coordinate 110,863,122, forward strand.
CAGCACCACCTCCTACGTTCTCTCCACTACAAAGTAAGCTGCGAGGGATGCCATTTTTCGTTGACTTCAGTGAAGTTGTTGAAAATATTCCCCCTCTTCTATTGCTTCAAAGGACTTAACTTTGTATAAAGTATATTTTCTGTAATGTCTGATTCTTGCAGTCTGTCCTAGAGATAGATTAGATTCCCCAGACATTTTTGCACACAGTTCATTATTTCTGCTTCCAGATATAACTGTGACATATGAGCTCAACTAGAAGCTGCATTCTGATACTAATGCAATAGAATGAATTGATTATTTTGATGACATGGGTCTTGGGCGTTAGAAAGCTGATTATGCCAAAGGGTCAACAGGATGACGGGAGTTTTATGATGTTTTGAAATAAATTTTCAGCAAACATCTGCTTCATCATTAAACGCAAAAGAAGATAATTAAAATAAATAAGTATTTTAAGAAGGATAAACAGCAGGCTTAATGAATTATAATATAAAAATTCCATCAATCTCTTGAGAACACATTGTAGCTGGGAGGTCAAAATGCCCTTTTAACAAGGCACAATAATTAGGTCCCTGCTGCAAACCAACCAACAAAATTATCTCTAAGACCTTCAAAAGGAAATATTTCCCAATCAAACCCCTGATATTTTTTTACTGTTCTTTGTCTTTTTATCTTCTTTGACATGTCTTCCTTTCTGGTTTTTGATTGGTTTCCATTCTTTCACTCCTTGAACTCTAAGTGCATAGCATGCAAACCCATGGCCAGCCTTCCTAGCTTTCAATTAGAGATGGGCACAAACCGCTGGTTCAGCAGTTTGTGCCAGTTTGGTGGATGGCCAAACAGGTATTCTATGATCCACCCCCCCAATGGGCACCCACTCCAAGGCAGTGCCTGGAGGAGGCGGGGCAGGGAAGCCAGGATGCTGCTTCTGACTGGGCGCCCACTGGAGGGGGTAGGGCACTGAGCACCTGTTTGACTATCTGCCAAATGGGCACGAACTGCCAAACTAGTGGTTTGTGCCCATCTCTACGTGAGTCCATTGATGTGATTCACATTTTGATGCTGAACTGATTATAGATTAGATGTATGTACAATTTACTGAGCAATAGTATCCTTGTTTCTTAAGGCCTATGAAGTTCAATGGGGCTTGTTCCTGGGCAACTGATCACATAACCAGCCCTGAAATGAGGAGGGTACCTGTTCCTTTCATCTTCTCATCTCTTTCCACTGAAAAAAAAACAATCACGCCCTCTAGTCATCAATATTTTTGAGGCAGAGGTGCATGGCAAAAGTGCCTCCCACACTTTTGAAGAGCACAAAGGGATGTTTTGAACCACTTTAGAAAGAAGTTGAGCGGGAGGGCTTGAGGGTACATTTGGGTTATGGGAACCACATGTATCCTGCAGATCATACTGAGTCCATGTCTGTCTTAGTCCAATAGCTGCTTGGTAAACTGAAATAGCCTATCATAGGTTTTAATGAATGGCATCGTGAGCACTTCATTTTTGGGAAGGACTTCCAAAAATTAAGAAATGTGTTCATTTTTGGGAAGGGAAATTTTGAGTCTTTTTTTTTTAATGCATGTAGGAGAAGGCAATGCAGACAAATGTTTACAGCCATCTCTGTGATCCAGTCTCTTTTTTCCCTCACTTCCAACAACTATGTTTCAAACAGTATACTTCAGATAGCAGCATCTGTGGAATTTGGCCAGAGCCAGTGAGGAAGAATTTTGTTCCAGTTACTATTTGGTAAGAATTTACCAGCATCCATTTGTATCTTTGTATTTGGAGTGGAAAGGTCTTGAGGTGTTTTAAAAAATCTGATTGCAAGAGAAAGCAAATTGGCTAGGTTTTCCCCTCCTCACTAGAACTGCAGTATTGTTGTGCTTGTGCCTCCTTCTTGACTTTGGGCTTCAGTTGTGTAATGTGCTTCAGTAGTTCCTTCACTAAAATCAAAGCTGAAAAAAAAACCTTTTACCTGCAAGACTGGTGTTAAGAGACATACCATACTTTGTTATCTTGAGATGTTATTCGAGGGAATGGACAGTTGCTCCTTTTTGTACAGTCAGACATCAGAGTGTTGCAATTTGCCCTATTCTTGCAACATTTCCTTTCACTGTTCTGTGTTGGGTAATTTATTACTTACTTTATTACATCACTAAGAAGTCACAAACAAGATGAGCTTCTGAGTTCTCCAAAAAGTCTTCACCACCTATGTCTATGAAGAGTTCTGTAGAACTTGAAACTTGACTTTATTTGTAACTTTTTAGGGATCCAGTAGAGTATAACTCAACCCAAAACACTGCTTCTATGGATGGATGACATGGTTGCTTCTCTATTTCCTGACACTATATCCTTTCACAAAGGCTCCTGAACCAGTCCCATGTGTATGGGAACACAGGATTGTTCTGGATTTCCTGTACTGAACACAGGATACTATAAATAACCTAGAAAGTCCCATGCAACTCTATGGTCGCTCCGCCAGGTGCGAAGCTGCCTTGGCGGGAGCACTTTGTCCTCCCATCCGGAGAACGGATCGGGGTGGACGTTGCCACCCTCAAAGAGGGCGGAGGGACTGAACTTTTAAAAATAGGAGTCCCTCTTTGCCCAGCCTCTTTTGCATCGGCCAAGCAAGAGGGAAGCCATGCTGCTCCGGAGGAAGCGGTTTCGCTTTCCCCGCATGCGGCTTTGCGAGAAGCCTCGGACTTTTGAGTCGCGCATCGGTGCGGCCCCTGGTTGTTCCCCCATTTAATTTTATTAATTGTTTGAAGTGTCTTCAGGGAGTTGCTGTTGCCCTCTAGCTAATTGTGTATTAAAAAAAAGAGGAGGAAATATTTAATAATTAGTTACATCCAGAAAGGAAGCCAGAAGGGAAGCCATTCATTATGATTGTGGATTGCATTTCTTTTCAATAGAGTAGGGGATATTATATTTTAAAAGAGAGAGAGAAGATGATTGGTAGGACTGAGACATTATTAATTATAAGGAAAAAGAAGAGAGAGAGAGAGAGAGGAAGATTAATTGTAAGAATTGGGTCAGTTGTCACGCCCCCTGCAGGGCTCTACTTTACTTTTCAATAATAACAAACAACAACAACAACAACAAGAAGAAGGAAAGCCTATGGCCAGTTGGCTGGCTAGCTCAGTGGCTTGAGTGTTTGACTGGGAGCCAGAGGTTGGGAGTTTCGTTCCCCGCGGGACCTCCTGTGGGTTGAGCCGGTTTGTTTTGGCCTTGGGCGCACTGCATAATTGTCCCATGGCAGCCCCCAGAGGACGGGAGTGGGAAATCACTTCTGAGTACTCTTATGCCGGGAAAACCCTGGGAAAGGTTGCCATGGGTTGCATATGCACCAAGGGCATGCATTGATTCTTGCAGAGCCTAAAGTTTGACGGTTGAGACATCGCCTTTCAATTCTTTGATGTAATGTTGTCAGGAATTGCTCTTTTAGAAAAGCTGTATACAACAGGAAAGGAGGGTTCTGCATCAGCAAGAATGTCTTCGGTGGAATCCGCAGGCAATGATCATCAGACTGTGAATATCGACACTGAAAGGGGCATCAGGCCTGAGAACATGGCAGCCAGATTTTGGCTGTGCCACGGCGGGTTTTGGCAGACAGAAATAAGAGGTACCTTCCAACAATGCTAATACCAGTGCTGCCAGTTGCAAGTAAGGCAGCAACCACATTCACACACACATTAGAAAGAATGTGGCCTGGGGGGGAACGTAGCCTCGAATGACTGTAGGTACATACCTCGCTGTGCATAATGCATGTAAAGCCACATATATAGCATTGGGCAGGCTGCATGATCCCTGGAAGTAAGAATTGCTGAAGGGCGGATAGCTGTACCTTTCACCGGGCCAGCTGTACACAATTGCGGTTCTCCCCATTGGGGTTGATCCTTGATAAAGTCATTGGTGGTTTTTTTTAGCTTATTCATCAGTTATTTTTTTGGATGGGGAATCCGTCAACAGTCCGTTACACTTCACCTGAAGTGCCAATTGGATGATTACGTAGATCCTGTGGTAACAGGACATGCTTACTGAAATCCAGCTTGGGTCAGTATTTTGATTATTGCCCATTCTCCCAGCAGATTTTGAGTGTTAGGTTTTCAGTTCAAAGGACTATACTATATCTGGGCAAGGCCAATAGTGTGCTCCATCTCTAGTGATGTGTTTGAGCTTCTCAGCTCATTGTTGGAATGGATGCCGAAACACAGGGTAGAGCGTTCACACGGACTTTTCAAGCAGTGCCAAGGGACCTTAAGGTTCCTTTAGCTGCTGTTGAGGGAGCAGTAAGACGTAGTAGGTCACCGCATTTTTTTGTGCAAAGTGATTGCTCCAGGCAGGGTTTTTTCGTGGTAGGTTGTGCAAAACCAGGAAAGGTTAACAAACCCGCACCACAGATGGCTATTTTCTGTGGAAATAAATAGGACCTGCACATTTGGTTGCAGTTATTGTTGTTGTTGTTTAGTCGTTAAGTCGTGTCCGACTCTTCGTGACAGTTATTAGTTAGTCTTAATTGATTTTGGTTCTAGAGTGATGAGGGCGCTTAGGTGTAGAGTTTTTTTTTAAAATCTGATTCCACTGGGTGAATGGGATATTGAATTTTAGGGCCAATGCAGTGCCGGCTTAGGGCCGATGGAGTGGCATGACTTCTAAGTTCCCTGAAATCTCTATTCTTGGATTTTTGTCTAATATTAGAGCCCTACGGCTACCAGCTGACATTAGACCAATACTGCCATCATATCTGGTGCTCACACAGCGGTGTGGAAGCATCACACGTCAAGTTATGAAGGCCGGGCCCATGGCTGTTGGAGCCGAGTGACTCTGAAGTCGCCTGGATCCTTACAGTCATGGAATTTTCTTTCCAGTATTGGGAGCCCTATGGCTTTTAGCTGTCATACAGGCCAATTTTGGCTGTCCAGCTTTGGCACGACAACAGGGAAATGGCCACGATGTAAATACCCTTATTTCAAGTCACAGAATGCCGGCTTGGCCGATGGAATGGCATGACTTGAAGTTACCATGGATTCCCTTCTTGGGATTTTTACCATTATTGGGAGCCCTATGGGCTACGAGATGACATTGGGCCGATACTGGCATCCTATTTGGTGTTCACACAGCAGTGTGGAGGCGTCACCATCAAGTGATGGAGGTCAGCCCTAAGGCTGAAAGAGTGAAGTGACTCCAAAGTCACCCGTGATCTTTCATTGTAAGAGATTTCCCAATGTCAGGATCCCTATGACTACAAGCTGACATTGGGCCAGTACTGGTGTCATATTTGGTGATCACACAGTGGCGTGGAAGCATCACCATCAAGTGATGGAGGCCGGCCCTAAGGCCGAAAGAGCGGAGTGACTCCGAAGTCACCCGTGAGCTTACATTATAAGAGATTGTCCCAATATTGGGACCCCCTTGGTACAAGCTGACATTGGGCCATTATTGGCGTTATATTTCATGTTCACACAGCGGTGTGGAGGCATCACCATCAAGGGATGGAGGCCAGCCCTAAGGCCAAAAGAGCGGAATGACTCCGAAGTCACCCGTGATCTTTATTTATAAGAGAGTGTCCCAATATCGGGACCCTTATGGCTACAAGCTGACATTGGGCCAATACTGGTGTCATTATTTGGTGATCACACGGCAGTGTGGAAGCATCACCAGCAAGTGATGGAGGCCGGCTCTAAGGCCGAAAGAACGGAGTGACTCCGAAGTCACCTGTGATCTTTCATTATAGAGATTGTCCTGATATCGGGACCCTTATGGCTACGAGCCGACATTGGGCCAGTACTGGTGTCATATTTGGTGATCACATGGCGGTGTGGAAGGACCACCATATTTTGCATTTGCTGTTACAAAGGCTTGGGTAGACCATGGCCTATAACACCACCCCTATGTCCCCCAAAACTTGTTCAGTAAGGTTAGGTTTGAGAGGAGATTTGCACGGGACAATATGGGGTCAAATTTTTTAAAGCAGAGACGCATTGTGCAATTTTGGGACGTTTAGAATTAGCAAGCTGATAAGGGCATCAATTGTTGATAATTCAAAAATCAGCGATAGATGGACAACTTATTGGTCTCCGTAGACAGAGTCTTGTTTCATCTCCATCAATCTAAGTCGGATCAATTATGAGAGGTCAGGTGGTAAGCCTTAGACATTTTTCATTTGAGGAACATTGCCCAGTTAGGGCCTTATCTGCCTATGTTGAGTTCAGGTGACCTCGGCAAGGAATCTATATCGCCATAAGGATGGCTCTCACCTCACAAGGTCCCAGTTTTGCCTGTCCCTTCCTGGGGGCAGTGCACGGCAGGCATTGTGGGATTGTAATTTGGCACCCACTCATTTTGGAATGGTTGCAACATCCGCAGCAGCAGCTCTTACTGTGGATGTGAGGAAGACCAGTTAGGAAGTAGGCAAGTGTCTTCATGCAGGTTAAAAATTTATATTTCTCTTCATCAATAGACGCTAGTGCTTGTGTTCTCTTTCAGGACTCCAGGCAGTTGCCACCTGGTGTGAGTCAATTTTTGTGGCCACAGTATATACACTGGGCGGTGAAGTACCCTTTGCGTATCAGTAGGGGCCGCAATTTAGGCCTTGGTGCTTGGGCCGCATGCGGAATGGTAGGGGAAAGGAGGCAGGCTTGGGGACCAGCTGAAGAACCTGGTATCCCAGAGTATGAGCGAGACTCCCCCTGAATTTTATTGTTTGTTCACCGGGGATTAAATGACTTGGCACAAAACAGGCAGGTCATTAATATTACAGGCGATTGAGGTCTTGCAGGCCATACAGGACAAATTTCCAGCCCATAGTCTGATATGGTCAAGCATACCTCAAGATATGGTTTTGGAAGATTGATTGCGATCTTCAGTGCATTGACTGTGCAATGCGTGGTGTGAATTGTGAAATAGCTGGGCATTAAAGGCTGGATTGGTCATTGATTATGATCTGGACATAAGAGTTTGCCAGCCAGAATTTTACAGAAATGATGGGGTTGGCTTGTCTGATAGTTTTGGGTCTTTTTTATGAGGGACCTACAAGGGGGCCTTTGGACCGAAATTTTCGGTTGTGTTGGCGGGCTTGGGGCATATAAATAGCCCCATGCCGTGGCGGGTAGTGCGAGGGGAAGAGTCGGGGTGAGTTCATGGAAGTCACTAGGTGCAAAAAATATTCCATCTCCCTGTCAGGTGGTGCCAATAGGGCTGCTGACAAGAGGTGGTTTCTCCATGGGGGGACCTCCCGGGTAGCAGTTCACCTAGGGTCATGAGGCTCGGTGGGCTGGGGCGTTGGGGGGTAACCCTATCACCAGGCACCTGAATACATGCTGTACAGATGACAGAACGATTCAGAAATAGGAACTCGCCTTGTTCTTGAATGATCCGGATGTAAAGGCTACACCGGATTTGGAGATAATATCGCACTACGGTAGGCCCCCTTGTAGATTGGGGTTTTTAGTTTAAATAGTTAATAAAGTTGTGGCCCAAGTTTTAACCCAACAACCTGTGTCTGTCTCTATTCCGGGCTGGGGGGACAATGATTCTACCTCTATTACCCAGAGTTGTTGCTTTCAAAAAGCAAAAGGTGAAAAATTTCATGCTGTTTTACATTAATGTGGCTGAATATTAGCTTGTTAAATGCATACGGCACAGCAAGAAAACTGAGGAATAGGCACATCCTTATTAAAAGCAGGATCAGCAGACATCACCCAAGGATGTCTTTAACATTTTTAAATTGGGAAAAAAGTAATAATAACATATAAGGGAGGGGGCAAATACAACTGTCGACAACAGAAGCATTAAGTGAAGTGTTCATTCTGAAGGCCAGATAAATGTGCTTATCTATTCATTTGCTTACATGGCTTCAATCCATTAAGGCATCAAGAGTACATACAAATCCGGCACGTAAAGTTGCTAAAAGCAACCAAGAGTCTGAAGTCTTCAAAAAACTCCTAGTTTCTCAGAAGGTACACTTTAAATCCAAACACACTAAACAGGATAAACTGGGACAAGGTGAAAATATAAGCTTGCTTTCTTACAAGGCAAAGACATCTGTGAAGTGCACTCCTACACTCTGGCCCTCGGAGGTTTGCTGTTCAGTAGAATCCATTAACTGGAGGGTGGAAAGAAGCAGAGAAAGGGTGGTAGGAATTAATTTGCAAGTTTTAGATACATTTGGATTGTGAATATGTAAAAGTTAATATCCAATATAAAATATTTAGGAGACAATTAATGCAAATTGAGATCATGGCAGTGTGCTTATCCTAGCCAAGGTGTGTGCTCAAAATCCTGATGGCACAACAAAGGGCTGGGGGATAAGCATTTTGTTTTTTGTACTAGTTGTTTTCTAGAGTCATTTTGAATCAAGGAATGCTTAGACAGATGGATTGTTGCTTACTGTAACAAGATGCTAAGCAATTGGTCTATGTCTGTAGGTTCTCTGGGAGCTGAAATGTATTATTTTGGATGAAAGATTCTTCCTTGGCCAAGATCTGGCCTCCATGCTTTAAGAAATGAAAGAGCTATCTGGAATGAAGCAGATAAACTGCTTCATGGGGACCATTCAAAGACTCTAGAACTTCCTGATGAAAGAAACTTGGCTGGTGCCCTGCCTCAGTCTTTCTCGCATCAAATATCTTTTTATTTCCACAAGTCCTTGACATATTGACGAATTGTTTCTGAAGAGGGCTTTAGCTGATAGGGTGGTGGTGTTTTGTTCATACTGACACTTTTTTTACCCTCATACACTCCAATGGGACATTTAAGTCATGAGCACAAGAGAAAACCTTCAGTGTAGGTCACTGTATTATCTTTTTACATGTGCAGTTGTAAATGATTTTCCCTAGGCATATACCACTACATTTCATGCACCAATTTCTCTCCTATAAACAGATACATCCTAAGAAATTGATTGGTTTTTGCCAGTGGAACACTTCTTTTGTCTTAACCAATATAACATATTAGGACAAAAACATCCTGTGCTGATTTCAGAATTTAGCAGAGAAGAAATGATAATGCCATGGTTGACATCATTAGATGGATGTTGATTCACCACCACCATTGCAAGACACTGGAGTTCCTTGGAATGGGAAATATTATCTATCTATCTATCTATCTAATTTATAGATCGCCTTTCTCCTGACAAGGGGACTCAGTGCGTCTCACAGTATTAAAAAGAACAGAAGTAAAAACCCAATAAATTAAACATTAAAAACAATTAAACTATAAAACTGATTAAAATACATTGAATTAAAACATACACATTATTAAATGAATTGATTTTTAAAATGTTAAAAACTAATTTAACTTTTAAAATGGCATTCAGGGACTCAGTCATGATTGTTCAAAGCTTGCCTGAAGAGGTGGATCTTCAGCTGTCAGCAGAAGGATAGAAAAGAGAGGGCAAACCTAACCTTCTGAGGGAGAGCATTCCATAACCTGGGAGCAGCTACAGAGAAGGCCTTCTCTCATGTACCCATCAACCAAACCTGCGCTGGCAAGGGGACCAAGAGGAGAGCCTCCTCTAATGATCTTAAGAGCTGAGAAAGCTCATATGGGGAGATACAGTCCTTCAGGTAGCCTGGACCCAAGCCTTTATAGGTGATGATGAGCAAAATATCCTACAATACTAGCAATGCATGCTTTTTGTTTTCATTTTGACTGATTTTATTTTATCTTTAATCCACTTTGTGTTCTTTGAGTGTGCAAAGGAAGTATGTACATGAGAAATCAGAGTGTCAAGTCTACTTCCACACTTTTGCATAATGACCAATATGGTCTGTCCTTAAAGTTGTATTATGCCAATACTCTATTGAGATAATACTGATTTGCTATTACTGTATGCAATTCTGAAGATTTTAATTCTATGCTTGCTCAATATGTGCAGTTAGTTCTCTTTCATTCATTTGATTGTAAATGTATTATTATGCTTTCTTCTTCCTTTCAGATAATAACTTAAACAAGAAGTGACAATATGTGGGCTTGTTTTTGCTCATTTAAGTTGAAGAGCTGGATGAAGTGAAATAAAAGACTGAAGTGGTGAAGGAAATGCAAGAGCCAGCTCTTAACAGCTTTAACTGAAGCAAAAACACACACACACAAAAACCACAAAACAATGATGGGCCATGAGCCCAGCCTTACAGACCTATAAGAGACAAACATTTGTGGAACATCATTGAGATGGTGCTTTAATTGTTTCAAGAAAATAACAAAAAAAACTTTGAGTGTGTTGCTGCATAAATCACTTCATTTTTACAAGAAGGGAATATAGCTATAATTGTTACTGTTTGGCACTCATGATACTAAATTATGATGGAATTATATATGATGCTCTTGTGTTGAATTCCTCCCTCTCTTCTTGTAATGTTTAGACAGTCTCACCTGTGTCATTTCCTGGCCAACAACAACCAACATCAGCCTTACTCAGATGTAACAGAATTCAGTATAAAGAACATGCTTAGAAAGGAGTGCCTAGTTTCTTCACCCTCTGTTGTTGCCTTCTTCATACTTTCAGCACTGAGCCTGAAGTGGAGATAATCCTCCTCAGGTGCAGGCTATATACAGTACATGAGCAAGAGCCTACATGTGACACATTTCAGACTTAGTATGGAGAAGATGATGACGGAGGAGCAAGAATCTCCCTTCTAAGCATGCTCAGACTGCAGGATTCTATCGCGACTGACTAGGGATGCAATCCTAACTAGCTAGGCTGACTGATCCATTCTCAGGCCAGCTGAGGCTAGGTTATATCCAAACCCCTCCCAGCTGAGGAAGGAAGCGATAACTGCTGGTTTAATGGAAAATATCACAAGCCAGGCATAATCACAGTGGAAACTGGGCTGATAGGTACCAATCACCATCATCATCTTAAAACTGTAGAGCTGGAAGTTACTTTATGGATCGAGTCCAGCCCTTGTCAAGGAGGCACAGTAGGAAATCCAACTCCCAACCTCTGACTCCACTTCCATATATCTAAATTCCTGAACTATCTAGCAGTTCTCAGCAGCTGGAAGCCAGCATAGCCCTAAACTCCACCTAACAGCCCAGTTAGCCAATGAGAATGAACGATCTGGCAGAGGAAGTAAACACAGCTGCACCATTAAAGGGCAAAGGACAGTTAAAGGCACAGTGTGATAACTCAGCCAAATGCAAGCCCTTTATGAAGCTGGTGTGAAACCCACTGCAGCACCAGTTTATGTTCTCAGTGCCCAGAAGGCTTAGCTCCTCCTCCTGCAGCTGGTGCACTCTTTCTGTCTCTCTCACACACATATACCACAGTCCAAGAGAACCAAGAACATGTGGGGGTTAGATTACAGAAGCAGAGTGTAAGGTGTGCAAACAAGAAGGGAAGCAGGCATGACAAACATTCATGGAAGTGTCCTACACAGTAGCAGCAGGAGGACTCAGTTGTCAGCAACCACAAGGATGATCTCCCCCAGGACATGTTCTTCTGGAAGCAATGCCTTCAGAATGCCCTCCTTGGGGCCCATGCCAGAATGGGAATGGTTTCTGGCTCACCTTTGCAGTTCTGAATATGTTTTGTTCCATCTCTTGTGTGCAGCAGTCCCTGAGTGCTACTGGAACCCAAGCTGAGTAATCTTTTTGGTTGCCTCAGCAAACCACCTTTTCTTCCTTCTATCTGCCACTGGCCCAGCCCAGACATAAAGTATTATTTCATGGACCTGAGCAACTAACTCATGCATTCTCCTTCTCCTGTGCCTGCCAGCTGGGCTCCCTCTTCTGGCAGTCCTTGACTTGCTTAACTATTACTTTCCCATGGCCAACCATTCTAAGTGCTAAAAGCATAAATGTGAAAAAGAGGCAAGGCAGGTGCTGGCAGGTGGCTGAATTCCATCCCACTTAAGATATGTTTAACTGCAGCTCCCAGAAACTCTCCAGAAGCATCTTCCTATATCAGCACCCCACCCCACAAAAGGCACCTTTTATCTGACAAGCCAAGGCCATGCAGAATGGCCAGAATAGATAAAGTATGCTCCTTATATACCACTCTATAGCACTTAAAGCACTCTCTGGGCTGTTTACAATTTCATTATACAGGCTACACATTGCACCCCCCCGTGAGCTGGGTACTCAGTTTCCCCACCTCATAAAGATGTAAGGCTGAGTCAACCTTCAGCCATCTAATCTACCTGAGTCCATTGACAATGAAATCAGGTTATGAGCAGAGTCTTGACTGCAGTATTGTGATGCCTGGTCCACAGCTCCAGGGGTCACTCCAGTCAAAGTGTAGAATCACTGTTCTGAAGATTCTACTGGGACTGTATTACTTGACCACTGGATGTGGGCAGGACCCACAGTGTGTCAAGTCCTCCACTAGCGAGGCTTTCAGTGATTTCCTGGATGCCATGGTTCACCACTGCCAGTGGTTTATCTAATTCCCACCATACAGGAAGAGTTGGCAGTAACCAGTGAGGCCTTTTACACCATTGCAGGCTTCCCTGGGGACTTGGGACACATTGATGGAACCTTTGTGAGCATACTGGCTCCTCCTGGCAAGGCCCTGTGTGTATCACAACAGAGACAATGTGATGGCCACCTCTAACATGCACGGAATCTTCACTTCAGTGAATGACACTATGCCAGCAATGGTTCATATTGGAGGCATCCAAGCTGCTTGCTTTATCTGGAAAGCTGGTCTGCTGGCCATGGCTGGTTGCTGGGTAAGTATAGTGTGCGATGAATGGGAAGAGATAGGGAGGACCCATAGATTGTCTCAATAAAGGAAGCCACAGCTGCTTTTTTAATATCGGCAAGAGTGGACTTTTCAAGTTATGTGAGCTATTTTAAATCTAGAGTAGCTTGGGATTGCCTATTTCTGGATGGTGGAATTAAAGGGTTTTTACATTTGAGAAATAACTTGAAAACTCTTGGTCGATACTTCCCCAAATGTGCACAGAGCAAGAGCTGTCTGCTACAACGGTGCCTAATTTGGTGCTGATCTGAAGCCCAGTTCAGAGGTTGTAAAGGGGGAGGAGGGGGAAGGGATGCTCCCATTTTTTAGAATTGCCTTGCAGAATGTTGATTTGCTCTGAACAATGATCTTGCTGTACAAGATCATTGTAGAGAAGAGCTACAATAACCTCCTTCCAGCTCCCACTGATCCCCTTCTATATTTTCTGATGCCTAGAGATGCAATGGCACTTCTAGTATTTCCATCTTTACTTCAATGCATTTTCTATTCTACACAGGTTTTACAGTCCATGTTTCCTTATCTTTAGGACTATAATAGCTCCTGAAAGGGAGTGAAATATTTTGTTATACATCATAAACCTGCTTCCAACGCATGGCAACCCTGTGAATTAGTGACCTCCAAAAGATTCTGTTATTTAACAGCCTTGCAAACTCAAGATCATAGTTCTTTTATTGAGTCAATCTGTCTCGTAATTGGCCTTCCTCTTATCCTGCTGCCTTTTTCTAGCATTATTGTCTGTATCAGTGAGTCTTGCCTTCTCATGATATGCCCAAAGTACTATAGCCTTAAGCGTTTATTCGAATATAATCCTCAATCTGCTTTTTAAACACCATCTAATATTCTTCAGCTCCAGAAATGCCAACTGCAAGATTGGCAGGGCTCCACAAATGCAGTTGCCAGGTTACTATGACAACTAGCCTTGTGCCATGGAAATTTCTCTCTGTTTCCCACAAATCGTAAAATATTTGGTAAGGAGAGGTCTTGCTGTGCTCTTGCATGCTGTGCTTTTGCAGAACGCAGTACCATGTTCAAATGTGTTCTTTAATGTATATAGTGGTGGTACCATGTTTGACATTAAAGCATAATATTCTAGAGGAAATCTTTCCTTCAAATTCAGTCTATAGAGGGATTTTTAAAATTATACCTCACTGTCTGACAGAGAGTGATGTCTCCCGCAGACATTTTGTCTTGATATCTTACAGTTTAAGATATCAAGTTGGTAAACATGAACATTCACAAAGAGATTAAAGCTGGAAACATTTCAGGAACAAAGAAACAAAAGAGACAGCATTTCACAGGAATCACCCATTGTACAATCTGGAAGCAAATTCATTATTAACTGATTGTATAATGACAGAGATGGGCAGTGAAGCTGAGGGCTACTGACACAAGTTGAAACAACAGGATGGTCTCCGATTCGATAGCCAGCTTCAAATAACGCAATTAGGCTTAGTTTCCAAATTGCTTTAAAGGTTCATTAAAGAGAGAGCTCGAGAGAAAGCCAACTGTGTTGCTAAAATAAAGTATGTGATCCAACAAGATAAATTGGATGATTCCCTGCAAATTCAACACAAGCCCAGGTATATTTCTTTTCTGAATGAAGTCCCAAGTGCTTCATAAAGAAATACAGTCTCTCTTAGGCAGTCTCCGTAAATCCATGAAATTGAAGCATTCCATCTTCACAGCCTAAAGCATTATAGCTGCAGAGACACAAGGATGAGGCGGGTGTTCAGAAAGGAAATGGTAATTGTTCACACATACAAAGCAGTAAAACAGCCCTCTGCTTACTCCCATTGTCCACTAATTATTAGAAGATGTTTTAATTTATAGCAGCAGCTAGCTCTAGAGTCATTAATTAGTTTTAAACACTTTTGAAGGAGCTCCAGAGAACCATTTGTTACTAGGATAGCCCTGAAACAGGATACAGAATATTTTAACAGCTTCATAATGAGCATGACTCTGTTGTACTCATCCGTACAGGAGATCTACAAGTTGATTGCCTGTGAGATTTATCTGGCTAAAGAGTTTGTTGGCACTCCATTAAAGCTGGATTTGGTGAGGTTCCAGCATTTTTATTCAGGCCTTCAGCTGAAATAACTAGAAATCTAAGATGGGATGGCCTCTCTCTCTCTCTCTCTCTCTCTCTCTCTCACACACACACACACACACACACAATATCGAAGGTCTTTTGCTGCCCCTTACAAAGCGACATGCATCCACATACAAGGCTGTGTTTTACTGATTATTGCCTCACACAAACATAAAATTGAAAATGGAAAAAGAATTGAAGGGAAATTGTGTTTGTGGCTGGTACGAGTACCCCAACAACCTGTAGAAACTTGGGGAGGGGGGTTGATGACATACATATTTTTTCCCCAAAACAAATTCAACTCAGACAATGCAGTAAGAAACACAGTCCCCAGGTTTTGTGTTGTGGTGGCACATTCAGCTTAGATTGGCTCTCCCCTCAGCCTGGTGCCCTGGACAGCCACTCAGGTCATCCACCTCTGAGGTCAGCCCTGTCTCTAGTGCATACAGGAAGACGTTTTTGCTCGTGAACCAATAAAGTATCTGAGCCTACTGATTCCACCTCCCCGCTGCCTCCAGCCTGTCTTAAACCATTTTGACCAATATATCCACAGCAGCAGTAGGGATACCACCAATTCATATTCTAATGAAATCATTGAGCATTTGCAGAGATATTTCCCCAGAGGGGAAAAATCTCTCAGTAGCTTTGGTTTAAAGCAAAAAGTTGTGGCTAATGCTTATCTCCAAAAGTAAAATAAAAATTCAGACCATTCTTCTCCAGCTCTCACTTAAAACATGGGTACATTGGCACACCCTTCTTGTACCATACCTTCAACCCCAAATAACTCTAAGAAAAGTTGTATATTATGGCCATCGAGTCAGAACCAACTTAGAGTGACCCTGATAGGGCTTTCAAGGTGAGTGAGATGTTGAAGAAGTAGTTCCACCAGTTCCACACTCTTCCACGGCTGAGTGGGGATTTGAACCCAGGCCTCCTGAGTTTTAATCTGTCACTCTATGCACTACACCACACTGCATATCCCATAAGGAAAGTAGACCCACTTAAAAAAGGACAGAGAGCTTTATTTAAGCCCTTCTCTCAGATAAACTCTTTCTGCGTACTGAAAGGTGACACTCATAGATCTGCCCATCATGGGCTGTTGGTGTACTTCCAGAAGTTACCCTTGGCAATCATGTTCCAGGATACACATATTCCACCGGAACTAGTTTCACGCATGTGGGGGGGGGGGGGGGGGTTTGGAAAACTATGATTTTCATCCCACAAGTATAGCTATACATTGAGTACTTGATTAGAAGGTATCCAAACAGATATCATACTATCAGAAAGTAATGAGAGGGATGAGAGGTAGAACTGTAGGATCAAGGAATAATAGTAATTACAAAAAGATTGCTAAAAAGAAAAAGAACCATTGTCTTCAGTATTGTTTCTATGGGAGGGACAACTTGAAGATCAGATGCCAAACATAACTATGTGGTGGTTACAGAAATTCATTTATTTATTTATTTGAAATATTTTCATCCCATCTTTCTCCTTAAAAGGAGATTATTAAAAAACAGTATTTAAAAGCTAAAAACACTAAGCATACACACACACACACACACACACAATATACATATATACACATATACACATATACATATATACATATATACATATATACACACACACACACACACACACATATATATATACACATATATACATATATACATACACACACACACACACACACACACATATATATATATATAAAATAAAGAATTAAACAAGTATTATATTAAAATGGTAAATAAAATCAGTATTAAAAGACATTTAAAAGAACACAGCACAACAAACTAAAACCATATTATAATCTGCATTTTCTGTTTTAATTCTGATTTTGTCTAAATAGGGATTGGAGAGCCAATCAGTTTCTCCAAGCCCCACATCCTCCTCATCCTCCTCATAGTAAATATTAGAATTAGAATTGTTTTAAACTTATCTTCTCATCTTTACAGAAATGAACCAAAGGAAATTCTTAACCAATTACTTTCAAAATTCAGCAGATACTGCCATTTTCCGGAAGAGAGAAAGTTCATAATTTACATGAACAAGTAGATGTTAATGATTTATTTATTTATTTATTTATTAGATTTCTATCCCGCCCTTTTAGACAGAGTCTACTCAGGGCGGGGTTCCATTAACATTATAAAACTAAAACAGTTAAAACAATTCAAAACAATAATGTTAGTAGTGCTCAAGATGGAAAAAACAGAAAATTATAATAAAAATGATGAGGCGAAAGAAATGGCAACACTCATACAGGAGCATAAACATGGCTCAGTATGAAGGGATTCAAAGTCGTCCATTTCGCTTTTCCCCACATTTGATTTTAAAAAAAATTGAAACAAATCTTTCAAGTCTTTTGATCAAATCCATGAGAAAAAAGTATTAATTCCTGAAAGTTGTAATCAAAAAAGAAACCAAATAGAATCGTTGCCCATCAATAAGCCGAATCAAAACCAGCCCATCACTTATGGACTTTTTATGATGTCTGTCTAATTTGGATAGTATGGCTAAACAATTTTAAAGTGTTTTTGTGGAATTACTGAACTCTTGACGAAGGAGAAAAGCATTGCATGACAGTGATAAGTGAGGCTGCTTTGAAGATGCTGTCTGAGAAAAGAGCTGCCAAGAATTAGAACCTGAAAGCTTGTGGAATTGAAATATTAAGATTTATGAGTCAAATGAGATTATGATTTTAGGGTTTCTAAAATTGGATATTAGTCAATTGGCAGCTGTAAATGAAACAATATACAGTTGAACAGTACACGCCAGTGATACGATTGACATTGGAACTGAGAGGTAGGAAAACAATTCTACACCAGATTTCATCCCACACATTCCTAAAAATAATGTCAAAATTTCATTTAGAAAACATGTTAAAGGATCTTGTTTATTTGTTTTCCCTGATATCCTAACTCCTTAAAGATTATGATATGGTATCCTGGCTGCCAGTTGGCTGGATAGCTCAGTGGTTTAGGTATCTGAGAAGCTAGAGGTTGAGAGTTTGATTCCCCACTATGCCTCCAGAGGAAAGAGCCAGCCTGTGTGGTCTTGGGCAAGTTGCAGAGTCCCAGGGCACACCCAGAAGAATGGAATGGTAAGCCACTTCTGAGTACTCTCTACCTAGAAAACCTTGAAAAGGGTTGCCATAAATCAGAATTGACTTGACAGCACATTATTATTATTATTATTATTATTATTATTATTATTATTATTATTATTATTATTATTATTATTATTATTATTATTATTATTATTATTATTATTATTATTATTATTATTTCTGTACAACACAGGTACAAAACTGTGTACACACATTTTTCCTTTTTTAAAGCCAAGTTTACACACATACACACAAACACAGCAAGCACAAAAATGGTAGCTGATTGATCATGAAGACACAAACCCTCAAGTTCTGCTACACTTTACTACTTTATGCAACAAGGCAACAGTAATTATATTTTCTGAATCTGTGCTAAGCAGACTTTTCTCTCCAGGCAAGCTTTCCCTGAGTGACTGGCTGCATAGGTGGGGTTTTAAATGGATTGTTGTGCCTTGCTGCTTTGAATGTGTTTTTAGTATTGCTTTTTCTTAACATTTCTTAAAGTGGTACTTGTCTGATTATTTTTAAGTATTTGTATGCTTACTACTTTTGCTTCAAATATTGTCTTGTGGTTATATAAACTGCCTTGGGTCCTTTTTACAGAGAAAAGTGGGGTAAAAATATTTTAAATAAATAAATAAACATCCTGCACAAAACTCCTCTTGCTCCTAGGCTCTCTGTATCCTGATGGCCTGGATTGTGGGCCTACTGCTAGACAGGCCCACCCTTCCCCAAATTAAAACACACCAAACACATAACTGGAGAAAAAAAGGCCACAGCTTTTATTGATTATAGAATGCAGTTCCCCTGGCTCGAGCTTTGTTGCTGGATCCAGTCCCATAGAGAGGCCTGAGTGCCACCTGATGTATCATTTATCTTTCCAGCTCCTTCTGGGTGATAACATACGGATGACAGCCATTGGAGACCCTGCAGGCACAAGCCACTCTGTGTTCCCCTGCCACCCAGGGCCTGGCTCCTAGTCCCTTGAGCTGGGGCAGTTCCTGACCCCACACCTTGGTCCCTCTGAAGAGGTTCCTTACCAATCGTGACCAGCAGGTCCCCGCCTGCTGTCCATTGCTCCCCGGATCCATCTTAATGCTCCCAAACAACCAACAAAGTTGTGACTAGAATGAAAAAGGAAAAAAAGAAAGAAAAAAGAACACCAGTTAACAACCATAACCATGCCGCATGGCTAATTCCTAACCAGTACCATGAAGCCTCTGTGCTGCAAAGTCAGAAGACCAGCAGTCGTAAGATCGAATCCACGTGACGGAGTGAGCTCCCGTCGCTTGTCCCAGCTCCTGCCAACCTAGCAGTTCGAAAGCATGTTAAAATGCGAGTAGATAAATAGGTACCACCTCGGTGGGAAGGTAA
This sequence comes from Intellagama lesueurii, assembly GCA_037013535.1. Classification (NCBI taxonomy): domain Eukaryota; kingdom Metazoa; phylum Chordata; class Lepidosauria; order Squamata; family Agamidae; genus Intellagama; species Intellagama lesueurii. Next base: position 110,882,396 of record JBAJHW010000003.1, read on the forward strand.
CGGCGTTCCGTGTCTAGTCGCGCTGGCCACGTGACCACGGAAACTGTCTTCGGACAAACGCTGGCTCTATGGCTTGGAAACGGGGATGAGCACCGCCCTCTAGAGTCGGACACGACTGGACTAAATGTCAAGGGGAACCTTAACCTTTACCTTTTTACCATGAACCCTTAGGGGTGGGGATGGGAAAATGTTGCCCAAAGTCAACTGGAGAGCCTGGCAGCTGAAGCTCCTGTTATATGCTTGGCTGGCAGACCAGATTGGGAATCCTTCCTTTTAGGTCCGCCAGCCAACTGCTGCCTCCGTGCGCCTCCCGAACTGGCCAAACCAGAAGTGCCAGTGTGATTCTAGCTGGTCAGGCAGCTCCCAGGGGGTTGCCAGTGCTCCCACGTGGAGACAGCCATCTTCTCTCAGCCCCATTGGACCGCAGAGGAGACTGGGCCACCACACCGGCCACAGTGTGGCCCTTCAATAAGTCTTGGACCTGTTTTTAGTAGATGGCTGCCTTGCAGCTCAAAGAGATCAAAAGAGAAGAATTAAATAAATTTGAATAAACATTTTGTTTAGTTGGTGATGGTTGATTTGATGAAAGATAAACATATTTTCATAAAAGGTTATATGAACTGGGAGAATACTAAGGCAATATTAAAATTGTAAAGCTATTCATAAGGTTTATAACTCTGGCTTTTTAGCCAATTAGTCCATTTTAATAATGGATTGACTTCAGTTTATCTAAATTTTATAGCAGTGTGAAACAGAAGAATGGGCTATGGATTAAAATGATGGGAAGAAGGGGTAAAGTAGAAGCTATAAAATAAAGATAACAATGTCAGAATATTATTAGTGTTTCTAGATATCGCTCAATTCCACTCACATACATCCACTCACACACATTATGTGGACTGCACAATTTGAAGTGGTTTTACATTTGCTGTACGTAAAATGAGCCATAAAACAATCTTTCAAAATAGATCTCAAAACTCTGACTTAAACCTAATTCTGCAATGGTAAGCAGTTTAGCCGGATAATACTCTGCAAAGCTAAGTCAATGCTGAAGCTAATATTCTAATCAACGACTCAAGTTATTGAATTTTCAGACATTCAGGTCAAGCCTGGGGCTATCTCACTGTCTGAAGTGATGGGTTTTCTTTTGATGGGTGTTCACTCCAAAAGAACACTCCTAAATAGCTCAAGATTTGTTCATTTATTTGTGTTTGCCTTTAATGGGAAAGATACATGTGTGAAAGCCAGTAGCAGCCAGTGGAACCTTGAGGTGGTGGGATAGACAGCTGGTACTAGGAATATTTCAAAACAGGGATCAAATTAATTGAAGGATGAGTGGAAAGACAAATAAGCATTGCCATTATTTACTTAGCTTGTGATCCATACAGGCTGTTTTTTTCAGAGAATGCTAAAACACAATTCTCAGTAATGAAACGTTCTCCTCTGTGCAGAGTACCCTACCTAGGGAGATCCACCTGCCTCAGTACATATATTTGGAGGTCACTTTTTCATTACATTTTCATTACCTGACATAATCATAGTCCTCTCCCCACCACTCCCTTGATTGTGCTGTATAACTGAATGGCTACCTTAGACTGGATAAAACTCTTAGTTATTGTGAATTTTTAAACTTCAGTCAAATGTTTGTGCATCTGTGTCACCAAAAAAGCATGACTGATACACACACGGTGATCTTTTCCACCTCAAAGTAAAACTCATGTATACTGTACATATCTCCTGGATTGTTAATCTTCCCTTATTGCACTCAAGCAGGTAAGAAAGGAAAAAGAAAATCAAAGGTATTCTCAGGCAGTGAGATTACGAGAGTTTTCCTGCATTTTTTACATTTTAGGAATTTGTGTGTGTGTTAAAAATTCACAGAACTGTTTTTTTGTGCAAAACTCCCTCCCCTCCTCCCATATTCTGTACTGGAAATCTTGTATTTTTTGCATAAAAAGGCATATTTTAAATTTTCATGGACATTTTATTTTCATAAAAATATCCTCCACCCATACTGAAGATGACGGGGATGGTATTTTAATGCTGGTCTTTTAGCTCTTCAGCAGGAGTGAGAAACTTCCTGGCAGTTGTGAAAGTTTTTTATTTTTTGAAGTAGCAAATGTTAAGGGTGAAGAGTATTTTTTTTCCCCCTCTGAGGGCTTGTTACACCCTTATCTGAGTTTATATGAGTCTAAAAACCTTGTATTTGGCTCTTAAAATACATTGTGCTCGATGTAAATGTTTCTGTAGCCTGCAATATTGCATTGAGGCACTAGGTGGCAGACACCAGGTTCCTCTGAAGTTAGAAGTAAAAGGGGTCTTGAAATGGTGGAGTCACCTTAAGAATGGGAAGTATTGAGAATTCAGCTGGTTTAGGTGAGATTGTAGAAGCTGTGACTACTTAAAGCATCACTTCTGACTTTTCCCCGCTGCTGGAACATGACATGTTTATCTTTGTAACTCAGCTGTTTGGTGAAATGTATTTGTGCCTGATTCAATGTATGCTTACCTAAGACTTCTTTTTCTGGAGTCTCATGTGTTCTAGCTGTGGCTTCCTATCTGCTTTATCCACTCTCATGCTCATTCCATCTTTCCTACTATTACCCTCTTTATATCATGCTCCAGAAAGCTTCAACCAAATGATGGGAATTTAGGGAAAAGTTCCCCATAAAAAGATGGTACAAGATTCAAGCCAGCAAAGCCCTAAACAGATGGCAAGTCAGTTGGGCAAGAATACAATGGTGAAGCGGTGCGGTCAAACAAAGTTCAAGGCAGAAAGGGAGCCCATCAGAGCTAAAGTCAGGTCACCCAGTGAAGTGGTAAAGTGTTAAAGCTAGAAAGCAAGTGCTGCCAAAACATTTATGCTTAGGATTGGGGGCTTATAATGATGAGATTCAAAATGCCTGTCCTAGAACTGATCTCTTGAGGAGGTCTTTTTCCCCCAAGCCCTCTTTCCTTGTAGGCATTCCAATAAATAATTGATCTGTCTGTACTTTTATCTGGCAAAAACCCTACAGCCTGGGTGGTGGTGCCACCTCATCTTCCAACTCAGGTTCCCCCCAATTTGGTAGTGAATTCCTTGCTTTCTCCCCAATGATCTAAGATCTGCAGAATGATGTGTTCCTCAATGCTGTCTTGGTCTAGGTCTTTAAGTGTCCAACTGGCTGGGAAGCACACCAGTCACGGGTGCAGTCTCTCAGGGAGGGTTGGAAAGGAAGGCCAGAGAGGGATAGGTTGGTACATAAACAATAACAGACAATTTGAAGGAGTATACAAGCTAAGGGTGAGCCATAAATCAGCATCTTACTGAGTAGTCAGTCCAAAGAATGAGTAGGCAGCAGCTAAGACAGTGGAGTGTCAAGATGAAATTACAAGTGTATCAATCAGTCAGTAATTGAAGGAATGCTGAGAGCAGCGGAAATACCAGGCAAAGCTGGAGTAATTCTCAGTATCTGGCTTGCATTTTGATGCATCTTGCTGCTGGGTGACTGCTTTCTTCACTTGCAACCAGTCAGAAAAACCCTAAACTTAAACACTCTGAGCAGTCCTTGGCTGGGCCTCTTTGTCCTATACCTTTAGACAGATTTTCTCCCTGGGCATGGGGATTCTACCTTCTTGAGAGACTATTTTCATATACATGCTTCTTTGAAGGGAGCAGAACTTCTCTGGGGAAGCAAGCTTTGCCTCAGCCTCTTGCAAGGAGCTTCCATTTTCTGCAGAACTCTCCAACTAGACATGTCATCTTGGCTTTCATCCACAGAGGAAGTGGTCTCCAAGTGGGGCATGATAGGCGCCATGTAACCCTGGAACTTTGGACTGATGCTCAAAAGAAAATCCCTCTGGTGGAGGAGTAACATCTTATCAGAAAGCATACCTCCCCCCTCCCCAAGTGTTTGATGTTTGGAGGACCTGCCTAGGAAATTGTCAGTGGAGCTGCCAGAGGACCATTGGAAAGCAAATTGCCTTCCACCTTTTTCTGTAGAGATAATGGAGGGAAATTTGTTTCTACTCTTTTTATGCCCATGAACCTTCCCCATTTCTTGTATTGGCTTAGGCTGCTGAAAACTGCTGTCTAAGAAAATCTGGAGGACAACTCATTCCCCATCTGTACCCTAATCTCTAGAAAGAAGAAACAGCTAAGTCAAAGGAAGGTTTCCTCTGTTTGATTAGTTTCTTTCTACCATAATACTTTATGAGTTATCTGTTCACAATAGAATTTCTGATGTTGAGGCATTAAAAACATTCAGTCTGTTGGTGACTTCATTGTGCCACTTGGCAGTGAATACTTTTTCAGTATCACTCAATCCCCAAAGCTTCTCATGAGTTCTAACAATAAATCATTTTCAATCTGCAGTACAGTGAAGTCCACCACAATAAAGCCCCATACATGTAATTAGGGCAGTGTCCTAATTGAGTGACACATCCACTCAAAGTCCATACTGCAATTATCCTTCTATACTGACAGAAACACACACTCCTAACACTGTCATAATGTTTCAGTAAAGATTAATAAACTAAACTGAAGGTGCAGCTATACAGTGAGGGAACTAAGAATTCACTTGCATTCACTCACTGTGAAGTTGCACTAGAGAGTTTGGGTTTCTGCTGGTCTGTTTGAATTAACTGGCCACTTGTTTGCATCTTGTTGACATAGTTTTCTTGTAGCTCAGCAAACAGTGCAGCTTCAGAACAGCTACTCAGTAAGCTGTAAACAAGGAGAGAGTGCCAATTTCCTCTTTGCTTCCTTTCTCATTCTTTTTTTTTCTCTTTAGGTACTCTAGCGCATCAGTTCTGTTTTAAAAAGAGAAAGAAAAGTCTTGCTGGGTTTGCTCACCATTTCTAAGCTGAAAAAAAAAAGATTTCCTGGCAAGGAAAGCCTTGTCAACAGACTTTGCTTCCCATTCCTTAGTGTGTGCTGGTGCAGTGGCTTTTTAGCATTGGTTCAAGTGTTCACATATCTGATCCATTTTTTAAAAAAAGTAAAAGCCCTAGGGGCAGGGGGGGGAAAAAACCCTACAAATTTTGGGGGAGAAACTCCAGGCTGGTTTGCATTTCCCTTTGCCTCATATGGTCAACAGTTTTTTTTAAAAATCAGCCCACTCTAACCTGTAGCATTTCTCACATTTTTTCCAGTGTAGTCACACCCTGAGTGAGAGAATAAAGAAGGAAAATAATATTCTCAAAGGCAAAAAGACTAAGAAGCATCATAAGACTTTCTTTTCATCACACAGCTGTTCACATACACACTGAACAGGTGTAGATAAAAACTTCAGTTAGCATCTATGGGGACTTTCCCCCCCTAAATCTTTATAGCTGCAGAAGGTTAAGGGGCTGTAAGCTCAGGCCTGGAGAGTGTTATGCATGGGGAGAGCTTGAAAAAATCATCCCAAATGAAAAACAAAGTATGTAAAAAATGGCATTGCTCTTGGCTAGATTTTTAATGTTTTTATTTAGATAGTTCTGCCAAGTTAATTTGCTTCTTTTACTGATCAAGATGGCTGATTTTTCTTCTGCCTAATGTTCTATGATTTTTATTGTTCCCTCCCCCACCCTTCATTGATTTGTTTTATCCATTCTTGTACTTCCTGTTGTTATGTTGATGTTCTGGTAACATTGCATCATTCTGGTAACAACACAGTGAGGAAAACATGTGGACAAGATGAATGGTATGATCTTCCTGACAGTGTCACCTTCTGCCAGGCTGTAAGGACGTTTCCTTAATGAGGCTTAAATTGCCACCCCAGCTAAACAAAAAAAAAAAATAAAAAAAAAATAGCAGAATGCCTTTGGACATAATTAGACATTTCTGGCCCCCCACCACCACATGGCATAGAAATGGCAAAGTGTGGTTTGTAGGCACTATGAGATCCCGGGTACATGTTTGCAGTCTCTGAGGTTATATCATAACCCCCATGTTCCCAAATGCTCCCCTCCAAAAAAAAATTATAAAGTGTGTGTGTGTGTCTAAAACCCACAAAACATAAAACCCAGAAGTTTTTATCTCGGCATTTCTGGATTTTCTTTTTATTTTATTTTTTGTCATTCCTGGGCCTGACCAGGCCCATTATGGGTGTCGGCCCCCAGGCCTGCCAAAGCTGCTCAAGTGATGTACACACAAAATGTGAAAAACACAACATTTCTCTAAATACTTGTTTGAAAATGAATGTTTTGAAGCACCATGTGGGACAGGATTAATCCTCCCTTTTTCTGGTGTTTTACCAGGAAGCTGTCCTGTCAGGCTTCTTTCGTGGTCTTCAGGATCTGGATATATAGAAATGAGATCTAGAGCCCAGCTGGGAGATTGGATAACTACGTAGGGGCTGTGGGAGAAGGAAAACCATCAGACAGAGGTTTAGTCACACTGATCATGACAGTTCCTGTCATTACCTACATCAGTTTCATGCTTCTTTTCCTTACTGTTCTGAGCTACTTTTAGATCTCCTGAAAAGGAAGCTGTAGCATCTGTTTACATCATCTTGTGCAGCTTGGTTGCTATGGAAATCTTAGGTACCTTTCCAAAAAGGTGTATCAGTGCTACAGACAAGTCGAAACACAGTGCTTTGCTACATACAGTTAAAAATATCCAGTATACCATTTTTTTGTGCTTGTGTGTGTATGTGTGCAATGAGTTAAATAAATATCTGGGAACATGGTTGCATGAGTGCAAAGTAGCATTTGAAACAGTGGAGTAACTGACTGCAAGGTGGAGATCAACAAGGCTCAGCTGCATCACTCTGCCCATGGAAACTGTTGCGCTTCACAAAAAGAAATAGGATCCAAGTCTAAACATTTTAATAGTTTTACAATGTAATTTAGTTTGGTAGCTTTCAATAAGTGGTTCTGACTTGGGTGCCTTGAAAGCTGATTATGTCAACAGACAAAGGTCTAAAGCCTGCATTGAAACTACTACTTGTCTGGTAGTTGTTTCTCCTCTTCCCTTCTTCCTACAACCCTCTGCACTGCCACAAACCTCTGGTGGATTTCTGTGCCCCAGTTTTGCTGGCATAATTACTTCTGTCTTTTGCTAAAATAACAGCAAAAAAAAAAGATGTACTGCTTATTGTGTGCTTAGCAGCTCTTTAAGGATGCAAATATAAGGGGCCAGATTCACTCTTCCTGTAATTAAGGCTATGTTTTATCTGATTTACAGCCCCCCCTTTAACAAATTTAATTAATGTGATTAATTTGATTAGAGTTCTTCCTTCATGTGCACCAGCCATTGATTCACGTGTGTGGCGGATGACAGAAGGAGGAACGATTGTTCATGGCTGGTGCCAAACCTTTTCACAGGATGCAGCCTATGCAAGGCCAGACTTCTAACAACCAGTCCCAGAAGGTGCTTACTTTCTACACAAACATGATGGATTTGAACTTAGAATGACAATGTCTTGAGATTAATTAAAAATGAAAAAAAAAAAGGTATAGAAATACCTATTGGATTCCTCAATTAGGGCTGCACTGTTGGTTACACTTGCATGCAAATTAAGCTACACATTCCAGCAATTATTTTAGCTTAACAAAACCTGAGCTCCTAAGAAATGTGATGTTTCCACTTTGTCTTTTCTGTTGTTGTTGTTGTGAACAACAAAGCCCACCTATTTCCCACCATGTGGTCCAAAATTCTTTTAAAGTCTACCTTTTACTCTGTAAGCTAGCCAAGGAGCCTTTTGTTTGGCTCATAATGTGAGTCAGTTCTTTTTCTTGCTTCATGCACATGTGTTTTTTTAACAAATGTATTTGTTCTCCATGAAGATCTAAAATCACCTCTTGTTTCCACGTGTGTTCCTTTTGGGAGCTGGGGTGCAACTGAATTCTCCGGTAGTTCTGGAATTGTGCAGGGAATTATATTTCTCAAGTAGCAGTGCAATAAAGCACTTGCACTAAATCCCGTCAACATGCATGCACCAATATACAAAATGGAAGACAATGCTCTGTCCCCCACATTAAAAAAAAAAGAGAAGAGAAAAAACATTTCTGAGTATTACTGAGGAAACTCACAAATATTAAGGGTTCATTCCAACAGAGCATTTGTTTTCCTGTTTTGTACCTTATTCTATGCCAGTGAAATAGATATTTTTCCACAATGCAGATGACACAAGGCTTAAATCAATACCAACAGTGACAAAGAATGCTCCTGCCCTGCTCTCCACAAAAGAAGCCTTTCTTGGTTATTTATACCATATCCTGCAGATGTTTGTTAGTTTGGCATGGTACCAGGGTAGAGGTCAGGTGGCAAAAGCTTCTTGGGACGGAATTCAGTGTTAGCACTAATCTACTAATGAAGAGACAAAGAAAAATTCAAAGGGCTCCACTCAATTCTTTGAAGAGAAAAGCAGCTTATTGGTAAAGTAGATTAGCAGTGGGGTGAAGCCACCACTGAATAGGGCTCAGATTGGAAGCTTTCAAGTACAGTGCTAATCTATTCTTTTTTAAAAAAAAAAATCCACAGAAGGTAATTTTTAAAAGTCGAAAGGGTTTCACCGCTGTCTGTGACACTGTTGTGAAATACAGCTGTCTTCTGAAGTGGATCACTTGTGGAGCAAGCCTCTACTGAAAAGGGCTCTGATCAGAAGGATTTCTCTGAGATTGCTAACACACTGCAAGCAAGCCAGCCAGCAAACAAGCAAACAAACAAACAAATCTAGCACCAAAGACAGTTTTAAAAGTGTTTCTTTAAGCTTTCTGAAATATTTTATCATTCCTTTAAAGCAGTGCTTCCCAACCTTGGGTCCCCAGATGTTCTTGGACTACAATTCCTAGAAATCCTGGCTAGCACAGCTAGTGGGAAGGCTTCTGGGAGTTTTAGTCTAAGAACATCTGGAGACCCAAGGTTGGAAACCATTGCTTTAAAAGATGCTGATTCCTCAAAAAGAGAAGTGAGGAAATAGGAATAAATACAGACAAAAGCCCTGGTAAGATCTGTGCTCATCCACTACTATGAGGTACCAACTGTGAAAAGAGGGGTAGAGGAAATACTCTGTCTTGGAAACCTCTGATACAGGTCCAAACTGAACCCTGAGTCAACCATATGTCCTGACAAATTCCTACCCCACAAAACTGTTTTATTCCAGAAGATATGAACTAGAATTTTAGGAATCGGGTTTGCAATTATTATTTTAAAACTAATATACTTTTTTCCTAGGAACAGAGAAGAATTTAGTTGGCATTCATATTTCCAATAAATGTACCATCCCACATCTTCTCAGAATCATTATGAGGCAAGTTCCACCCTTGAAATGCAAGTATCTGTGAAATTTGTGGTGCATCCTACCTCACAATTTGATATGAACAAATTATTAGAGACAAACGTGGTGAGTTTCAGAGAAATGCAACAACAATTACGATGCCTGGAAGATTCTGGAAGTTGCAGATCAGGAAAGTAACTTTTTCAGCTTTGTAAATGGCCAACAAAACTAAATTGAAGCTTTCATCCATTAAGTGAGAAACTCTACATACATATTCCCCTGTTATCTTATAATAAGTTTAGAAGTCTTCTGTGTAGGATTTAAACATTTAAACAAAACATTTAAGCTGTGTGGTTCGCACAGATAACAGTATTCCTCCAAAAAGCTTGCCATAAATCTTGTTCTTTTAACCCAAGTAGTTTCATTGTGCTATCCGCATCATTAAATTACAGCATAAGCATACCTAATTTGCATATTCCAAAGGAGAGTTAAGTTTGCTTCCTTCAGAACTTGTTAAATGGGATTTTGGAAATGAATATTTATTAGGCATTGTGAAGTAATTTTGATCATGATCCTTAAATGTGAAGCTTGTTTTATTTACATGTGTAGTATTATATTTATGCAAATCAGAGTGGTGTGGAAAAGTAAAACAATCAAAATGTAGGGAGCCAAGTAGTCTACAGAAGAGCTATCTAAAAGTTGGTACAAACCCTGCAAACAGAGAAGGAAAAATGTCCAGGACTATGAAATGACCATACACACATAGACAGTTGCCCACCCAATCCTGGAATGAAGACGCAAGACAACAGTATTGGTTCAAATACGGGCCACACTTTATTAATTAATCATCAAATTGTATTGGGGGCCTACTGTAGTGCGAAAACAGGTGAAAAGGTAGGGGTCTCCAAATACCCCTTGCTTGATCAATGGGCGAGTCCCCGACCTCAGGTTCCAGCGGTCTAACAGACTGCAGAAACCCGGCAGGCCACTATTAAACACCCCCAGACCTCAAGCCATCTTTATTTGATGACTGTTGGTCCGGAAGTGGCCCAGCGCATCTTTCCCGCACCGGCCCTGTAATCGCATGATTCCCAAAGCCGGGAGGTCGAATGCGCTGTTGGCTTACCTGATATTACAATTGGGACACACCAAAAATACCTGTTTTCCACACTACCCACCTGTGTGACCAGAAATTACCACCACAATATCAACAGCCCTGCTCCAGTGTGGGATAGGCGAAAATTCCCCCCATCCAAACGCCAATCAGGATGAAGGTCAAAAATTCCTATCCGGCCTCAAAACGGCGACCATAAAATCACACTAGTATTAGGGAGGGCGGGTGGGTGCCCAAAAGGAAAAAAGAGGGCGAACAAATGGAGAGCGCTCCTTTAAATACTCGCGCTCTCCCGCCCACGCCATTAGCATACCCAGCCAATTTTGCATCCTCCAGGCTGATGGGCAAACGCCAGCGGCGTTGTTCCAGGTCAGTAAACTGACCGTCCAACGGCTGGGATCTTTGTGACCAGAGCAGGAGGGTTACCACTTAAATTGGAGAGTTAGACTCTCTCCTCAATCCACAAGCTACCTCTGCAAATACATAGTTTGCACTCCATCCAGTCCTCACTACTTTCTTAGTGTCTACATCTTCTCCCCCATCTTCAGGCCATTTATGTTTTTCTCCACAGGAGATCACTCATGTGACCAAAAGGAAAAAGGAAAAGGCAATCGATGTTTCATCTACGGTTGCTGCCTCAAGAAATAAACAAAGGCTCATGCCAATCGGAGCCTTGCTGGAGACAGAATCCTCTGTGCTTGTGGACAACCTAAAGTGTGTATGGGGCTGGAGTGAGAGTGTACACTCCAGTGGTACAGAGCCCAAACCAGAGGTCTAATCTGTTATGTATAATTACAAATAAACAAACAAAACTAGGGGGGGCAGCCATTGAGGTGCTGCTGGGTAGGGGAAGGAATGACGGTAGGGGTAGAACATGCCCATGTAGGAGAAGAGAGGTTAGATACCTTACATCTATCCCCTCTTCTAGTCCTACCCCCAACCAGATGGTATCAGGTGACCATATCAGCAAACCCTCGAGCCACACGGTGCTGTTGATGAACGCCAGGTCAGTACAAAATAAGACTGCCCTCATCCATGATGTAATTCTGGATGAGGGTGCTGACCTGGCGTGCATTACTGAGACCTGGGTGGGAGAAGAGGGTGGTGTTCCCCTCTCCCAGCTGTGTCCGCCTGGGTACTCGGTCCAGCACCAATGTCGCTCGGAGGGTCGGGGAGGGGGAGTTGCTATAGTCTATAGGAGTTCTATCTCCTTGACCAGGCTTCCTATCCCTTTGAGAGGAGGTCTTGAGGGCCTGTATTGTGTGTTGGGCTTGGGAGACAGATTAGGGATTCTGTTGGTGTACCGCCCACCCTGCTGCGTACCAACAGTCTCCCTGCCTGAGCTGACGGAGGTGGTCTCGGACCTGGTGTTGAGGACTCCCAGGCTGTTGGTGCTGGGGGACCTCAACATCCATGCCGAGGCTGCCTTAACTGGGGCGGCTCAGGACTTCATGGCTGCCATGACAACCATGGGGCTGTCTCAATGTGTCATCGGCCCAACACATGAGAAGGGCCATACCCTGGACCTGGTTTTCTCAACGGGACTGGAAGATGGTGGTTTGGATGTGGAGGGGCTGGTTGTGACCCCATTGTCATGGTCAGACCACTTCCTGGTCAAGTTTAGTCTATTAGCTTCTTCTTCCCTCTGCAAGGGTGGGGGATCTATTAAGATGATCCGCCCTCGGAGACTAATGGATCCAGATGGTTTCCTGAACGCTCTGGGGGATTATCCGTCTGATATGGTCGGCGCTCCTGTCGAAGCTCAGGTCACCCTATGGAATAGGGAGATGACCCGGGCAGTTGACACGATTGCGCCTAAGCGCCCTCTCCCTGCACGCAGAGCCCAGACAGCTCCTTGGTATACTTCTGAACTGCGGGCGATGAAGCGAGAGGGGAGACGGCTGGAGCGCAGGTGGAGGAAATCCCGCTGGGAGTCCGATCGAACACGACTTAGAGCCCATTATCGGGCCTATTTCGTGGCAATACGGCTGGCGAAACGGCAATATTTCTCCAGCCGTATTGCTTCCTCAGAATGTCGTCCAGCAGAGCTGTTTCGGGTGGTCCGGGATCTTCTTCAACCGGGAAATCCGGTGGAGGTCCCGGACTGCTCATCAGCTCGCTGTGATGAGTTTGCTATTCATTTTGAGGGGAAAATCGCTCAGATTCGCAGTGGGTTGGACTCCACCGTTACTGCAGAATCAGAGGATGTGTCCAGTGTGCCGTGCTTAGGTCAAGTATTAATGGATGAGTTTCAATTGTTGAGACCTGAGGATGTGGACAGGGTGCTTGGATCTGTCCGTTCTACCACCACTCCGCTCGACCCTTGCCCATCTTGGCTAATTGGAAGATCTGCCAGTGGGGTTCGCACCTGGGTCCAGGAGGCCGTGAACGCCTCTTTGAGAGAGGGAGTGGTCCCTACCACCTTGAAAGAGGCGGTAATTCGTCCACTCCTTAAAAAGCCTAACCTGGACCCAAGGCTGGTGGTTAACTACCGACCAGTGGCGAACCTCCCTTATTTGGGCAAAGTGTTGGAGCGGGTTGTGGCCGGGCAACTCCAGGCGCTGCTGGATGAAATGGATTTTCTGGATCCATTTCAATCGGGTTTCAGGCCGGGTTTTGGTACGGAGACTGCCTTGGTCGCCCTGTATGATGACCTTTGCCGGGAGAGAGACAGGGGGAGTGTGACCTGTTGATACTCCTGGACCTCTCAGCGGCTTTCGACACCATCGACCATGGTGTCCTTCTGGATAGGCTGGCTGGGTTGGGAGTTGGGGGCACCGCTTTACGGTGGTTCCGCTCCTTCCTGGCTGACCGTGTCCAGAGGGTGGTGCTGGGGGACAGTTGCTCTGTCCCATGGCATTTATGTCATGGGGTTCCTCAGGGCTCAATACTGTCCCCCATGCTGTTTAACATCTACATGAAACCGCTGGGAGAGGTCATCAGGAGGTTTGGGCTGAGGAGTCAGCAATATGCTGACGATACTCAGCTCTACCTCTCGTTTTCCACCAATCCAGGTGAGGCGGTTTCTGTGCTGAACTCGTGTCTGGACCTGATAATGGACTGGATGAGGGTTAATAAATTGAAACTCAATCCAGACAAGACGGAAGTGCTGTTAGTGGGTGCTTCACCGGACAGGCTGGAGGGCCATTTCCCTGCCCTGAATGGGGTTACACTCCCCCTAAGGGACAGGGTCCACAGCTTGGGGGTGCTCCTGGACCCCAGTCTAACACTGGAAGCCCAGGTGGACTCGGTGGCCAGAGGCGCCTTCCTTCAGCTGTGGAAATTATACCAGCTACGGCCCTACCTGGACGAGCGGAGTCTCATGACAGTTACACACGCACTGGTAACATCTCGCATAGATTACTGCAATGCGCTCTACGTGGGGCTGCCTTTGAAGATGGTCCGGTGACTGCAACTGGTCCAGAATCGAGCTGCATGGCTGGTGAGTGGTGGGGCCGCTAGGGACCATATCAAGCCGATTCTATTTAAGTTACATTGGCTACCAGTTGCTGCCCGGGCCCAATTCAAAGTGCTTGTTTTGACATATAAAGCCCTAAACGGCTTGGGCCCTGGATACCTGAAGGACCGCCTCCTTCCATATGAACCTACCCGGCAGTTAAGATCTAGCCAGGGGGCCCTTTTGAAAGAGCCGTCCCTCAAGGAGGTAAGAGGGATGGCTTGTAGACAAAGGGCCTTTTCGGCAGCTGCCCCCAGACTATGGAATGCCCTCCCGACTGAGAGTCGTCTGGCGCCGACGCTGATGACATTTCGGCGCCAGGTCAAAACCTTCCTGTTCCAGAAGGCTTTTAATTGAAATGATATCAGCTGTGGGTCCGATGGCAATTTTTTAGAGTATATATTTTAATTGCATTTTAATTGTTTTGTCTTTTTATTGTATTTTAAATGTTGTAAGCCGCCCAGAGACCTCTGGGTAGTGTGGGCGGCATATAAGTTAAATAAATAAATAAATAAATAAATAAATAAAAACACTGAGACAAAGGAACCTAGTATTGCCTTCTGGTTTCCTTGCAACTGCATGTAATGGGGTGGGGAGAAACAGGCCACACCGTAGTTTTTGCAGGTTGGTTGACAGGCCAAATAAAGCCTGCAATAACTCAAAATAAAGCTTAAAACTGCACTTTTTTTCTTCAGAAAATAAGGTGTACACAATGCTACTAGGTACATTATGTTTTCCCCAAAAAATATAATGTTTCTTTCTTCAGAAAGAAAATGAGTTTGTTTGTTCTCCAATTTTTTCAGTGTGTGAACTGCCTGCACTAAAGAAATGGAAGAAATTGTCAGTTTTCTTTCTGTCACATTTATATGTTTTAAACCTCAAATTCTTTCCATTCTAAAGATGTCGTTTGCTGAGGTTGGCATATTATTCAACAACAGGTTGAAACAAAATTGACCCCCTTTGCACTGGACAGACTCAGAAAGCACCGTGTGATTGCTGCTTCCTGCACTAATGCTAAAGATCAGGAAAACTTTTTGCTGCTGGAAGGGTGTCAACTAGAGATGGAGGACAAATAAAAAAAATGGCAATTCGTTTTGATCCGTTATTCGTCAAGGTTAACGGATCAGCGAATACGAATATACGAATATTCTTCGACGAATTGATGGATCGATCTGTTGATTCATCTGCACTTTAAATGGCTATAACACTGGCCCCCGACAACCTAGAGACACCAAATTTGTAGGGATGCTTCCTCAGACGCTTTTCTACAAGACCTAAAAGTTTGGTGAATATTGGATCATGGACCCCTGAGTTATATTGTCACAACGAGGATCCCCAGGAGAGCTCCCCCCCAGGTACTTAGAGAATCCAGAATCTCAACGGAGCTTCCTATGTCTTTCCCCAACACGCCTGCCAACTTTGGTGAAGATTGGATATCGGAACTCTGAGTTATTCACCCACAAATTTGGTCCCCCTGGAGAGTTTACCACACGGCACAGAAGCCCATGGCATTGAGGGAGTTATATTTGGCCCCAGCAGAATGAGAGGTCCCTTTGGCAGAGTCATGCATGAGGCATTGCGTTTGTCTTCAGCTCAGCACAACATTACATTTGCCAGTGAAGTAGAGTTTGCCCTCAGGAGGACTGGAGGCAAGGAGGTATTTGGCAGCACAGCAGGCTTTTTGGCTCCGTCGGGCACTGAGGAAGCTGGCAGCAGGAAAACAGGCTCTTTTGGCCCCATCGGGCACTGAGGGAAAAGGCAGCAGGAAAGCAGGCTTTTTTGGCCACATCAGGCACTGAGGTACTTGGCAGCAGCAAAGTGGCTTGTACTGCCCCATCGGGCACTGAGGCACATGGCAGCAGCAAAGTGGCGTGTCTTGCCCCATCGGGCACTGAGGTAGTTGGTAGCAGCAAAGTGGTGTGTGCTGCCCCATCGGGCACTGAGGTAGTTGGTAGCAGCAAAGTGGTGTGTGCTGCCCCATCGGGCACTGAGGCACGTGGCAGCAGCAAAGTACCATGTCTTGCCCCATCGGGCACTGAGGTAGTTGGCAGCAGCAAAGTGGCGTGTCTTGCCCCATCGGGCACTGAGGTAGTTGGCAGCCGGAAAGCAGGCTTTTGGGCCCCATCGGGGCACTGAGGCAAAAGGCAGCAGAGCAGACTCTGGTCTTCTTCAGGAACATCAAATTTGCCTGCAAAGCAAAGGTTTTTGCCCCCAGGAGGCAACTGAGGTTGCAACTTCCAACAGCACCATCAGCACCATCAGACGAACAGGGTCGGTGCTACTAACAGCGGTTAATCCACGGGGACACGGGGCTGTCAGAAACAGATCAGCTCTGTAATCTGAAGCCAAGCAATGGGGCTATGGGGCAACGCCCAGACAGGCTTTGGGTTCGGCTGAGACAGGCCCTCTTTGGCACAGGGGATGCCCGGACAGGCTTTGGGTGGGGCAGAGCCTGGTCTAGGAGACTCACCTGTCACCACCAACGTCTAACTAGACTTGCTGACAGCCTTCAAAGAAACAAAGAAGCTTGTTTAGAATTAAAAAGCTGGGGATTGCAACTTGGCTGCTGAGACCGCCCGGATATGATAAAGATAGCCCTTGGAGGTTCGTGGGGGGGGGGGGCTTAGACAGGCCGGCCCTCTTGGCACGGGTTAAAAAACCAGACAAGCTCTGCACTCTGAAGCTGGGCAATGGGGCGACACCTGGACAGGCTTTGGGTGGGGCTGAGACAGGCCCTCTTTGGCACGAGGGACACCCAGACAGGCTTTGGGTGGGGCAGAGCCCGGCTCTCTCGGTACAGGAATGCCTAGACAGATTTTGGTGGGGCAGAGCAGGCAGACCTTTTGGAATGTAGCCCAAGTGGAAGGAGCTGCAGGATTAGGAAATTGTTCAAATGGCCAGCAACGTTGTTGACTTTTTGCCCCATCAGGCACTGAGGAAGTTCGCAGCCGGAAAGCAGGCTTTTTGGCCCCATCGGGACACTGAGGCAAAAGGCAGGAGACTCTGGTCATCTTCTTCTGCAACATCACATTTTCCTGCAAAGTTACTTAAGTTTGTCCCCAGGAGGCAACTGAGGTTGTCAAAGCAGCAGCAACAGCAGGAGAATAGGGTCCGACTGCAAGGTGCTACTAACGGCGGTTAATCCGGGTGGCCACTGGGCTTCTTGAGCGGAAGATCAGCAGTTCGAATCCATGCAATGGGGTGACCTGAGCTCTTGTCACTTGTTCCTGCTTCTGCCTACCTACTGAGTTAAAATGCTGCTGAGCCACTGGGCTTGTTGTAGGTGTTGTTGTTGTTGTTGGCACAGGGACAGCTTTGGGTGGGGCAGAGCCCGGCTCTTTCGGCACGCATGACTATTTGTAAAAGGTGGCCGTGGAGGTGTAGTTTGTTTTGTTTTGTTTTTTAATGGAGAAAAGGGTTGGTAGTTGTTTTCAGGGTTGGCATATGTTGGCACGGGAACGCCCGGATAGCTTGGGGGGGAGGGGCTGAGGCTGTGAAGTTAAGTTTTCCCCAAGGAGGCAACATTGGTACCAGCAACAACAATAGCAGATGAATAGGGTGGGCAGAGCCCGGGGATGCCCAGGCAGACTTTGGGTGGGGCAGAGACCGGCCTGGTTGGGGCTTGGATGCCCCGAGCCCAGTTCTCGTGGAATCATCACCAGCAAGAGAACAGGGTCCAAGGGGCTACTAACGGCGGTTAATCCGCAGGGCCGCGGGGCTTCTCGAGCGGAAGATCCAGCTTGTTCCACGTTCTGCCTACCTACTCACGCAGTAGAAAAGCCTAGGAAGCTGGGATGAACAACAGTCTTCCAGGAATTTGGAATGAAGCCCGAGTGGACTTTGGAGCAACGTGTTGGCACTGCGATGCCCGGACAGGCTTTGGAAGGGGATGAGACTGGCCTGGTTGGGGCTTGGATGCCCCGCCGACACCTTTGGTGGGGCAGAGCCCACCTCTGGGGGGATTATTGCCAGCAGGAGCGCAGGGCCGCTGGGCTCGAGTGGAAGATCCAGCTTGTCCCAGGTCCTGCCTACCTACTCACGCAGTAGAAAAGCCTAGGAAGCTGGAATGAACAGTCTTCCAGGAATTTGGAATGAAGCCCGAGTGGACTTTGGAGCACAGTGTTGGCATGGGACGCCCAGATGTAGCCCTTTGCATAAGCAAGCAGGGAGGCAGGGAGGAGTTGGAACAGACATGGCCCGATGAAGAAACTTCACCCAGCAGACCCGATTTGGAAGGCCCTTGAGGTAGGAATTGTAGGAGGCACTGAAAGTAGAGTGTGTTGCCCCATCGGGCACTGAGGAAGCTGGCAGCCGGAAAGCAGGCCTTGGCCCCATCGGGGCACTGAGGCAAAAGACAGCAGCGGACTCTTCTTCAGCAACATCGCATTTGCCTGCAAAGTTAGTTAAGTTTGTCCCCAGGAGGCAACTGAGGTTGTCAAAGCAGCATCAGCAACAGCAGGAGAATAGGGTGGGCAGAGCCCAGCCCTCTTGGCACAGTCAGAAGTATTTTGGAACATCAACTTCAAATCCATGCAACAGGGTTACGACTGAACAGGCTTGGTGGGGCTGAGACCATCCAGAAATGACACAAAGATAGCCCTCAGAGGTTTTGGGGGGCTTAGACAGGCCAGCCCTCTTGGCACAGGTTGAAAAACCAGATGAGCTCTGCAGTCTGAAGCCAGGCGATGGGGAGATGGCCCTCTTGGCTTGTTCAGGGTGCCGGGACCAGCTCTGGGTGTACCAAGAGGGTTAGATGGCCCTCTTGGCACGTTCGGGTGACGCGCAGACAGCCTTTGGGTGGGGCATAGCCTGGCTTAGGGTGTGCCTTTATGTTGTAAAAACTGGATGAGAGTTAGTAACAAAACACTAACACAGTAATGAAAAAGAGAAGGTATTGGCAAATAACAATAAGTAATAAAAATGTTTGGAAGTTACTCTGGATGCCCAGACAAGACAGGCAGGAGTTAGCCCGGTGAGGCACCTGGAAACAGCAGCAGGCAGGAGTTCTACAAAACTTGGCTTGCTGGGCTGACTTGACCCAGCAGGCAGGAGTTAGACCGGTGAGGCACTGAGGTAGTTGGCAGCAGCAAAGTAGACTGTGTTCCCCATTGGGCACTGAGGTAGTTGGCAGGGCAGCAGCAAAGTGGTGTGTCGACTCTTGTCCCATCGAGCACTGAGGCACATGGCAGGGCAGCAGCAACATAGGCTTTTTTGGCCCCATCGGGCACTGTGGAAGTTGGCAGCACAGTAGAATGTGGTGCTGCGAGTTAAACTGCTGCTGAGTCACTAGGCTTGTTGATCAGAAGGTCAGCAGTTTGAATCCGTGAGCTCCCGTGGCTTGTCCCAGATTCTGCCAACCTACTCAGGCAGAAGCCTGAGTGGACTTTGGAGCACCATCCCATGCCACCGTGTTGACATGGGATGGCCGGACAGGCATTGGGTGGGGCAGAGCCTGGCCTAGGAGACTCACCTGTCCACCAGCGTCTAACTAGACTTGCTGACAACCTTCAAAGAAACAAAGATGCTCATTTAGAACTAGAAAGCTGGGGATTGCAACTTGGCTGCTGAGACCGCCCGGATATGATAAAGACAGCCCTCAGAGGTTTTGGGGGGCTGAGACAGGCCTGCCCTCTTGGCACGTTTGGGATGCCGGGACCGGCTTTGAGTGTGCCAAGAGGATTGGCTGGCCCTCTTGGCACGTTCGGGTGTGCCGGGCTTGATGAGATGTCTGAGGGATGTCTGAGGCAGGCATGCTGGTCTGGTTTAACCCGTGCCACGAGGGCCGGCTGGGCTCTGCCCCACCCAAAGCCTGTCTGCGCGTCACCCCATCACCAAATCGCCTGGCTTCAGATTGCTAAGCTCATCTGGTTTAACCTCTGCCAGGAGGGCCGGCTGGGCTCTGCCCCACCCAAAGCCTGTCTGTGCGTCACCCCATCATCGGCCCGCTGGGCCAACGTGACCCAGCAGGCAGGCAGGCAGGCAGACATTAATAAACTTGGCGCGCTGGGGCTTAACCCAGTGAGCAGGAAGAAGATGATAGGACTAAGCTTGGCCCGCCGGGCCGACTTGACTCAGCAGGCAGGCAGGAAGTGGAACAAACTCGGCCTGCTGGGCCAATATGACCTAGCAGGCAGGCAGGAGTTCATCAGTTCTTGGCCTGCTGGTCTGACATGATCTGGCAGGCAGGCAGGCAGGAGTTCAACAGTTCTTGGCCTGGTGGTCTGACTTGATCCAGCAGGCAGGCAGGCAGGTGTTCAACAGTTCTTGGCCTGCTGGTCTGACTTGATCCAGCAGGCAGGCAGGCAGGCATGACTTGGTTGGAACTTGGCCCAAGGAGGCAACTGGAATCGGCAGCTGGACTTCTGACTGAGGGGCAGGTTTACAGGCCATCAGGCAAGTAGGCAGGTCTCTTTTTTTCAGGAGGACTGGAGGGTGGGCAGGTGGGCAGGCTGGCAGGTGGGCAGGCAGAGAGGAGGGCGCAGGCAGGCAGGCGGTGTGTTAAGGGAGAGACTGTCATTGGAACCCTACCTCTTTGGGTTCAGTGAGGGGAAGCCCAACAAGGAAAGGTTCACCTTGATAAACGACAGTCTCTCCACAGTAACGGGATCCAAATGCGAGCGGCGTGGTCAGAGTATGTCTCCGAGATGGGAAAACATGTGCTCGCTCTGGATGCTGGTGGGGGGGATGGAAAGGAGGTCCATGGCCACATTGGACAACTCCGGCCATATGACTAGTTTCCTAGCCCAGTAATGGAGGGGATCGGACTGATGGGGCTGAGGGGGCTCAGCCAGATATTCCCGCACCATAATCTCTGCCGAATCCTCCTCAGCCGGCTGTCTTTCCTCTGAGGCAAGTGCCAAGGTCACCACAGAGCTCCAGTAATGTTGGTGGTGAATGGAGCCTTCACCAGGTGAAGTCCTTCCCTGTGGTTCGGGCAAACCACCCTGCCCCTCGTGGCCTGACGTTCTCGGCCCCCCACGCAAGCGTTGTGCCCCCAATGCCCTGTGGACCTCAGTGGAGAGCTCCGTTCTCCACTCCTCAAGGTCTGAGGTGTGTGCTGCCAAGCCCCCCTTGATTCGAGGATCACACAGGCAGGCCATGCGGTAAGCTCTGTTGCTGTAGACAGGATGGAGTCACTTCTGCACGCCTGCCTGCAGCCTCTTCACCAAAGCCCTGGTCCGTGGAAGGAGGGAGGATCCTAGTGCCACAGCAGTCTCCAGGGACCGATCGAGGGCATGAATCAGGGGGATGACCTGCCCCAGGCTTGCCGTATAACCACACAAGATGTCTGTGGTTTCCAGGAAGGGGTTGAACACCTCCACCATCTGGAAGAGGGCCAGCCAATCCGTGGCACTGATGCCCACCTCTCTCCCCCCAGGCAGAATGGGCATGGAGGACATGATGTCCTCCAAAACAGCCTTCTGCTCCACCAGGTGGGACTCCATGGTGTAGGTGGAGTTTCATCTGGTGGACAGGTCTGTCAGGAGAATGTGGGTCTCCTGACCCAACTCCTCCTGCCTCTCACGCAGCCGGCGGGCAGCTTTCAGGCTGCAGGAGAAGTGGCCCACTAGTTGGCGGCATTGCTCCAGGAGTGCCCCCGTCTCCCGGGTGCCTGCGTCCCACTCGGGCTTGACGTGGCTGCCCAGGCCAAGGGCATCGCACACCACAAGGTGTAATTTGTGTGCCATGCATACAATGCCCTCAAAGCCCGCCACGTTCAATGCCACCAACATGTTCCATCCAGCATCTGTGACCATGTGGCCACGGGTCACCTCCCCCTCCGGTGCCCACTCCTGCAGCGCAGACAGGAACTCATTGGCGATGTTCCTCCTCCTTCGCCTGAGCTTCCATGTGCCGCGCCTGCAGCAAAACGAACCTGTAGCCTGGGGGCAGGGCAAGGGCCTCCCCCTGTGGCCCTGTTGCTGATGCCGTGCCACTACTCAAGTCCTCTGGCTGCCACCAGTGGGCTGTGAGCGAGAGGTAGCCATGCTGACCTCCGCTCCACAGGTCCGCTGTGAAGTGCACCTTGCGCCCCTGTATCCGTGAAAAATGGTCACGGACCACCTCCCTCACAGAGTCATAGAGCGAGGGCAGCACTCTAGAACTGAGAGGTCTCCATGAGGGGAGGTCGTACCAGGGGGCAAAAAAAATGCAGCAACCAACGGAAGGCTTGGAATTCCATGATGGACAGTGGAAGTTCGAGCAGGGCAATCGTCTCGGTGACAAGATGAGTGGCCGCCTGCTGGGCCTTGCCCTTCGATCGCCGGCTGATGGTCATGGTGGACCCAACAGGTGCCACTTCGTGGAGCATGGCCTGCCTCATGCTCCCGGCCCCAGAAACCCCTGTGGCTGCCCTTTTGAAAGGAGGTGCCTCCTCCTGCCTCCCTTCTGCCTCCCCTGGAGCTGCTCTTTTCCCTCTCCCAGATGGCGTGGATGAAGTGCCTTCCCTGGACAGGAGCCTTGGGTGGTGCCTCTCCAGATGTTGGCGGAGGGTGGTGGAGGACAGATGCCTGGGGTCTGGCCCCCTCTGGACCACCACAAAGCAGGCATTGCAGCGTGCCAGCTGTGGGTCATCGAGTGTCGTGAAATGAGCCCACATGGCCCCTCTGCCATGTTTACCCAAACGAGGACCCACTGCCTGCCCCTGACTGCTGGCCTGGGAAGAACTCTCTGTCCCAGGGGTGCTGCTGGTCTGGGAGGAGGGAACAGATGACTCTGGGGACAGGGGTGGAGGGAACTGTGAAGCCTGCCCTGCCGTTACTGGTTCCAAATCAGACTGGGGATCTTCAGAAACAACCAGTAACTCCTCAGAGTCCTCTAGGAAGAGGAGCGGCAGTTCTTTAGGCACCTCTGGAAGCTGTGCTTCCGTGCCTGCCTCCAAGGCCACCAGAGGAGGAACAGTGGTGGTGGTGGTGGTGGTAGTAGACATACACATGGTGGTGATGGACATGCGGCCACTGCCTAGCCTACGTAGCTTCACAGCCTTCTTCCCCTTGGATTGGCCATGAAGAAATGCCTTCATTTTCTATTGCCTGCCTACCAAACCAACTAAACAAATAATAATAATAATAATAATAATAATAATAATAATAATAATAATAATAATAATAATAATAATAATAATAATAATAATAATAATAATAATAATAATAATAATAATAATAATAATATAATTAATAAAGCAATGGAGAGAGGGAGTGACTGTGCAAATTTTATTTTTTGAATGATGGGGTGGCGGACTAATTCTTTTACTAAAATGTGACCTCCCTACCTAAACAACCCCCCCTCAGTATAATGTAATTAGTAAAAGTTCCCCCCCCCGACCCACTGTGGCTGAATGAAAAGCCAAAAAAATTCAAAAAGAAAAGCCCTGCCAGCTAAGTCTCAGTCAGAGACACGCACACACACACGTCACACCAATTTCATTTTAGGGAAAAGGAGAAAAAAGGATTGATCCAGCTACACCCCCACCCACCCACTGTGCCTGAGATGCAAGCTTCCCAAGTCCCAAACTAAACTTTTGAAAACTGATTGAATAATGTAGTCCTGCCAGTTAAACACACACACACACACGTCATACCAACAAATTTTCCCCACCCACTGTGCCTCAGATGCAAGTCTCCACTTGCCTGAAGACAACACGACACAAGCCTCCAGAAAAAAAAGTTTGAAAAAAGCCCTTCCAAATAGCCTAAGCTACCTGAAAATCCCTTCCCAAATCCCCAGTACAGTTGATGATGATGATGATGAATGATAATTTTGAAAAAGAAAAATACAAGCGACGCGTTCGTTTGCCTTGCTGCCACAAAAGTGAAACCAAACCACCAGAGCAACAGCAAGCCAGTAGCAACTGTTCTCACTCCGGAGAGCATGAACAGAAGTGTGCAACGCCTGGAGGGGGAAAGCTTATATACAGCCTCTCGGCACCTTTCGGCAGCGCTATTGGCTACTGCACATGCCAATCCACAATCTCTGTCCTGATTTGCCAAAGCTTCTAATTGGCACCAGCAAGCTCAGAGAGACCCCCCAAAAGGTAACGAATATATACGAATATTAACGGATCGACGAATAAAACCGAGGAAATATTCGTCCAGCCATATTCGTCTAGATTTATATTTTTATGAATACGGATCAATGAATATTTGACGAATCGGCTATATTCGTCAAAAAAACCAATCCGTTTTTATATTCGTCCCCATCTCTAGTGTCAACCCTTCTGTTGATTGCCCTTCCCAGGCAGAAGGAAACAAAATAGGTGGTCAGAACACGGACACAGTAGGTCCATAGCATGCTCACTCCTCTCCCTGAACAGGCCAATCTTCAGGACCTAAGTAACTAACTAACAGGATAATGAAACCTTGGGCATCAAAACTATTATTTATGGCTCTGATAGTGATTGAAACTAATTAACAAGATAGCAGTCATTCATTTGGTCACACAACCAGCTATCAAACAGGTAATTGGCACCTCATTACCTTGTCCCAATTAGCTAATGTGAGTTTTGTTATTGTGCTTCTGCTGAAGGGAAGAAAAGTTTTAGGTCATAGTGAGACAAACTCAGACTTTTTATATATATATATAAGTAGGCTGGTTTGGGCTAAATAGGGCTGCTTAAGGTCAGGTAGAGGTCCTTGTATCCATATGGCATACTTAGCTCAATAGTCACCTACTTGATCTGCCTGCTGGAGGGAAGAAAATTCCCCTCCTGTGTCCTCCCACTTCTGGGAGGAAGTTTACAATTCTTTGAAATGTTTTTTTTCTAAATGGTACAGCAATCTGCACTTGCCCTAATTGGGTTTTTCTTTTTTTCCCCTTTATCCTTTTGCTCTGTGGGCTGGCTGATACTCAGTGGTGCGTTAAGGCGGGTTCTTGACCTGATATTTCAGAAAAGTCAAAAAAAGAAAAGAAAAAATACCCCTTCTTACTTCCCCCTGCCTCCTCTGGCTTCCAGGAGGAAGTTTTCATTTATTTATTTTTCTAAGTGTTGCAGTACATCAGCACTGCTACTTCTTCTGATCCATGGAGCAGAAGAAGTGTTTAATTTTCCAATATTGTGAAGTGTATGTCTTCTTAAGCCAAAGGAAATTGGGAAATTGAAAGAGGAAGGCAAATTTAAGTCACAAGCTATGCTTTGTTTCATTTCCTGTGATCGCACACACTGGAAACAAACCAAAATAGAGCAATCTTATTGCATCAAAAAAATAAAAGCCCCTGATAGGGGCCCAGAAGAGTGCGTAGGAAAGCTCTGGGGACAGGCTGATTCACTCCAACAATTACATCATGTGATCATTGGAAAAAGGAGCAAAATAGACTACCCACAGTGGACTAAACAGGGGAAGAAATGCCTGTCTGATTGCACCTTTAATTACATATGCACATCATCATGTTTCAGTCAAAAGATAGTTGACTGAAGCAGCCTTTTGGAACTCAAATTCAGTAGGCTACATACTCAATTGAATTGTTAGAATTGTGGTGTCAGTCACAAACATATCTAGTATATTGAAATTCAGCTGTTTTCCCCTTTTAAAATGTATGCTTTCATTACATATAAAATATATTTCACACATTTATTTCAAATTTACAGAAATCCAGGACAACTAAAAGGTAACTAGCTTACCTTAACCCAACTACCTCTTGAACTAATATTGCAACATTTCTTAGGCCAGCCTGCCAGAAATCACCAAAGTATGTTGCTGATTTATTTGACTCACTCCTATTGTGGGAAGTGTTAGAAAGTGGGGATTGCATACCTAAACCAATTGTACTGATGCTCATATAAACAGTGGGCATCAGCTTGATACTTCATTGCATGATAATGCACCAGCACTAAGTGCTTAGTGTCCAATAAAATTCTCTCTAGCAGTAGATTAACTATGAGTTGTGATGCAACTGTATTCTAGAAGGCTTTCACGGCCGGCATCCAATGGTTGTTGTAGGTTTTTCGGGCTGTTTGGCCGTGTTCTGGAGGTTTTTCTTCCTAACGTTTCGCCAGTCTCTGTGACCGGCATCTTCAGAGGACAGGAGTTAGACAGACAGCGTTCTAACAGTTCAAACAGCCTGCAAAACCTACAACAACCATGTGATGCAACTCTTTATCACATGGTTTTTTTCATGGTGTAAGTTCTATTCAATAGTTGCTTTATCTAGCACTGTCAACATGGGTAAAAAGGGGTGGTTTGTCCCACTCTCCCATTGATTTGCTTATTGATTTGCAGAGAGTATTCAATAGTTGAGAGGTCCCTCAGCACTATCCTCTTCAGACCTGTCAATATTTGCATGAGCAAAGCAACAGAGGATGGGAAGAAGCAAGCCACTCCCTCTCTCTGAGCTGATGGTCGAATGAGGTAGCAACTGAATAGTGATGTAGCACTTACATTAAAGTCATCAAGTTTAATCAGGAAAAACAAAACCAGAAAGACTCGTTTGTATACCAGATAAGAAAGGCAAACAATCACAAAGGCTTTTCTTCCACAGAAAGCATTATTGGTATTTGCAATTAGTGTCAGCATTTGATGATACTCTGCTATTTAAAGTATATCTCTAGGCCAGCAAAACATTCAGGCTAGTGTGTCTTTCAAAAAGAAGCTGACAATGTGCTGCCAAGTCAATGTTATAACAGAATAATTCTCTCCCTTTCTTTCTCTTTCCCTTTCTTTGAATATCAATGTCTCTTTTAAATAAATCTACTTCTTGTCATGTTGGTTGCTCCTTTTCCCCATGTTTGTTTTTGTAAATATACATTTTCTATGGAACAAAGTTAATCAAAACAAAGAGCCACATCATATGTTTTTAATAAAGCCTGATGTAGAATTCATATCATGTCAGTTGTCTGTTTGCATGAGGTGCATGCTGTTCAGAAGAGTACTTGTGGAAGATACAATAGCAACTTGATACAGAAAGTCATGCTGGTTAGGTTGAAATTCAGATTCACAAAGATTTCCACTTGTTTTTTTCATGAATATTCCATTGGCAAGCTGTTGTTTGTGCACTTAGAGCTGATTCATCGACAACACTCTCACTTGGGGCTCAACATTTTGAATGAAGATTAATTCTACAGAATAGATGTTTCTGGAAGAGATGAAAATGACTACAGTAAGAGGAAGGAAGAAGTAAAAGATCTTACCACCAGCTATGAAACGAGAAAAACCAGTAGCAGTAAGAATAGGAAGGAAGAACATCTTAACATCAATATGGACTGTCCCCAAAGTTGCCAGATACAAAAGATGACAGGGGACCTTTGTAAGAGTTGTGTAGAAGTGGGAACTCAAGCAAGTGCAGGTTGCTTGATGAACTTAGCATTTCTTTTTCTTCCACAGGTCAGGTGGTTTGCCATTAAGATAAAGCTGCCATTGGAAAGAACCCAAATGGGCTTCCTGAAATAGTGGAGTGAGGTATTTTGCCAGCAAACCAGGCAGTTGCTCAAAGGAGTTCAGAGGGACATACCCTCCATGACCAATTGCTGTGTGTGTTTGTGTTCTGTGCTGTCAAGTCAGAAATGCCTTATAGCAACCCTAACAGGGCTTTCAAGTTGGGGGAAATATTCAAGGAATGGTTTTACCAGTTCTGCTCCCCCATTGAATTTCCATGGCCAAGTGGGGAATCAAATCCTGTCCTCCAGAGTTCTAGTCCGTCATTCTATCCAGTACACCACACTGGGAATTATGTACTTTAAGCCAATGGAAGAAGCAAACACAGTCACTCCAATCTGTTTTCAAGCTTGAAAAATGAGATGTTGGTATTTAACTATTTCTTTTTTTTAATTACATTAATAATGTTTTTGCTTATCTATAATAAGAGTGATTCATTGTGGATATTTGTGCTATTCTGATCAGTATTTTTTATAAGTAATTAAAAAAAAACCTCCTAGATGCTGAAATCACTTTATAGCTGAAAGCCACACTGTCAATAGCTAGTAAATTCAAAGTTAAGCTTTTTATGCTGAAACTGGCTGTTTTCCAAGGTGTACATTTACTCTCAGAAAAAGAAATCTGCTAATGATTTTTACTGCCAAAGAGCCAAAGCTAGCGATTCATATTTTACTCACAGTCCTGTGGATAAAAAGTGCTTCTCTTGACAGTTCAGAAAAGGCAAGTACCAGCTTAAACTATGGATGCCTTCAGTGGCTTACACAGAAACATTTTGTTCCCTGGTATTTTTTTTCATCCTAAATAAGACTGCCAGATTCACTTTCTTCAAGCAGTAGCGGCAAGATAATGTTATCCAGGATGTTTATATGCAGGTTGACCAAGAGGGAGATACAGAAGAAACCCAGAAACCTCATTAGAGTACAATTGCTGTTCCTTACAGATCCCTGAGAAATTTGTTCATTGAGAATTCTGCTACACATTGATGCTGGACTACATGGTTGATTGGAATTCAGCTCACTTTTTTAGATGTTGTACTGCCAAAATACGCCTTGAATCACCCTGAGAATGAGTGAGAAAAACAGAAGCCCCTTTGGGCAGGTGAATAAACTTTGGGGGAAGTGGATTGGAGAATTGATTTGGCACAATGATACTTGAGAACTTTGGCACTTGTCCAAGTATCTAAATTTAAATCTCCTGTATGTTTAAGCTGCCAAGTTTTAAAAGAGAAGAGCAACCCTGCTGGTTTAGTTAAAAGCCCATTCAACGCAACATTCCTGGTCCCACCGCAGCCATCAATATGCCTGTAGGAAGCTCACGATTGGAACACGAGTTCCATGGAACTCTCCTTTTCATGTCCTTCAAGTGGCATTGAGAGGCATAGTTCTGTGCATACTAGGTCAGTTTAATTAACCTCATACTATAGAGGAAGTGGCATGGTTCTGAGCGGGCAAGTAAATTAATGAGGTAGTAAATTAATGGCACAGGTAAAATGTGACCATCGCAGAGTTATATACTTGGACTGCAAATTATCTTCTGAGGAAGTGTATTCACAATGCTTAATTTAATGGTAATACAGTGAGTTGGCATCACACAATATATGCCTGAAGTCAATATTCAGAAGACAAAACACTCCATCTGCTCTAAGGAAAACCCTGAGATGACAATCTCTCTCTCTCTCTCTCTCTCTCTCTTTTACAAGCAAATAGCAGAAAAAGCAGGTTAAATTAATTTACAGTGTAACTAAGTTATGTGACATGACCTTGACCTTGAAGTACAAAACCCAAAAACAAATGAATGCACACAGGACACACAGAAAAAGTGAGCTGGGAGGGATTTTTGCTCAGTGTCATTTTTATATTAAGTGAGTTTTGCTACTCGATGACAATTACAGTACTGGAGTCTAAGACATGACTGTTTGAGGAGGAAAGTGTACAAATTGTATGTATTCTATTTGAGGGGGGAAAGTGTACTCCACCGGGGGAGGGAGGGGAATATAGACTTAGCATATGAAAACAATTTCTCATTCCCACCCACAGAGGTATATAGTTGGACTGAAAATTATCCATATAATCTATTGATTGATACTGATTCAGCATAACAGTTGCTGTTGTTCTTGTTGTTTCTTAGTTTGTCTCCAGAATTTGACATAGGTCTATAGCAAAAACCAGTTCACTAAAATATCGCAGAACATACATCTACTTTTTGTCATACTGAAAGATTGACTACCTTTCCACAGAGGAAATATGGTCAGTAAGTAACATAAACTATAGTTACACAGGCCATTGTCA
This sequence comes from Intellagama lesueurii, assembly GCA_037013535.1. Classification (NCBI taxonomy): domain Eukaryota; kingdom Metazoa; phylum Chordata; class Lepidosauria; order Squamata; family Agamidae; genus Intellagama; species Intellagama lesueurii. The sequence continues at coordinate 110,911,807 of JBAJHW010000003.1, forward strand.
TTGTGGATGTAACTACAACTTTTAAGGTACAATGCTGAAATATTAAATTTTATGTGTACCCTCTTAGGCTTTTAAATATTTATATATATACCTGGTACTTGAACATTTTTCTCCCTCCATCTATCTGCCTAATCTGGTACCTGTCTCCTCACCCTACCAACCAGTTAGGCAGTCTCCTAGCTACCAACATCACTACCTGTACAGGTCTTCCATGTGCCCACTTATTTGTTCCTTAAATCCAAGCACCCTGCTGTCCTGAAGAGTTATCTTACCTCTGGCTACCTTGTGTAGGGTTCCTATTCACCACCAAGAAGGCTGCTCCCCCCTCCCATGGGAAAGAGCACTGTTTCCCTCTAGATAGGCTCTGTTCCTGGACTGTGTTTCTGTCTGCTTCTTCTTCTTCTAGCACCTGTGAGTTTGTCTGTCTTTGCCTGCTGTCCATCTAGACAGGGCTGCAGATCCCCTTGTTGTTCTCTCTGCTGCTTTCTGCTACTATCGCTACATTGCCATTGACCTGACTTTTGTGTGGCTCATGGCTTAAGTCAAACAATAATTGTAATGTTTACAGTTCAGAAAAAAGAGGGGTGTGTGTCAAGAAATGAGGACTCAACCAGATAGCTTTGGTGGTGCAGAGGACCTTCCTGTACAAATACAATCAAAGGCGTCTCCCCCTCCTACCAAATTTTACTCTCAGTCCTTAGAAGCACAAAAAGAGTGCCAATTAATTATACATTCTATTATTATTGTCATAGTAAACCACCAAAGACTGTTGCATTGGCACAGACAGCAGCTGTACACTTCTTGATGGTGGCCACCACCACCGCCACCTCTCCGCGTGCCTGGGTGCAAGGTTCCAATGCTCAGAGGCAACAGCTGGCTTCCCTGCAAGGAGCCTGGGTACTGCTTCTGTGCATGGCATGGCAGTGGTGGTGGCAGCGTGATGACAGGGGTGCAACAGGTAGCCCCCCCCACTGGACATGAACTGAGAACTGAACCATGAATCAGTTCAGTTTTCCAGTTGGTTCATGGTGGGTTGTGGGTCATGCGTCATGGCTAACCATGAACCATTACAAACCACAGTTTTTCAGTTTCATGCCCATCTCTATTCATGCCCCATTCCAATTGTATTGTTGTTGTTTTCTGGAAGTAAGAGTTGTCCAAAAAAACACACAAAGTGATAATTTCTCCAATGAATTAATTTGCTACACAATGCCAAATTCCAGCTAAATACAGCAAAGATAATGCACTTGTTAGAAACCTTGCAATGCGGTCTGCACTGACATTGTATACATATAGTCAATACTACTGAACTATGGAAGTGGTCTATGATTAAGGCATTTGCCATTTCCTGTAAAACCACAAAATCCCACCAAAAAACCCCATGCACATCCTCAGAGGGGTATGTTTACCTCATGTGCTAATTTTGTCCTTAAGTTATGAAAACTAGTATGGAGAAATCCTTGAACAGAGAATACAAACTGTTCATGTTTCTGAGGAATCAAATGCTAAATGACTGGGATACAGCAGTTTACCTGGCAGCAGAAAAGTTATTTTTGAACATTTTGGTTTTTTTTCTCTTTGAATGACAAAACTATCATTTAAAGATTATGTTTAAACACAGGCACTTTTGAAATTAAAGGGTGCTGCTGAGTTATGCATTTCAACAGAGTTTTGAAAATCTATTGGCATACTTTCTGTTTTGCGATGTTATCTCTTTTCCATCTTGTTTAATGGGGGGGAGCAGGATGGCATTTCCATTACTTATGCCCAATGGGAGACACAAAGAGTATAAGCAGCTTCTGGTTTATACCTGAGAAGGGACAGACTTGAGAAGTGCATGCTGATTAATGTTGTTGTATGAGCTATCAAGTCATTTCCAATTTATGGTGACCATATGAATTCACGACTTCCAAAAGAGCCTAACCTTAACAGCCCTGGTTAGTTCTTGCAAAGTCAAGACTATGTCTGCCTTTATTGCGTCAATCCATCTTTTGTTTGGTCTTTCTCTTTTTCTCTTCCCTTCAACTTCTCCCAGCTGATTAACGAGGGAGATTTATTGTTTTAATAATGATGCACTTCCTTGTAGAACTAGGTGTGACTCAGCTTTTTCCAGCCTTGTAGAACTCTTACGTGGTGCGACTCAGCTTTTTCCAGCCAACTATTCCCGGACTCCTCCTTCCCCATCTTGCATCAATGCTATGGAGAATATAAGGCAAGCACTTGTGGGGGCAGGGTAGCACTGAAGAGGGGAGCTGAGAGCAAGGGCTAGTTCCCCTGCCTGATAAAGCAGTGGGATAGGAAGGACTTGACTACTTGTTTGTGTGCCTTAGTTTTTTGTGTATGTGAACCCCTGAAGAGTGGCAGGTTGTGGTCTGCCAGGGAGGAATGTGTTATCAAAAAAGAGAGGGGGATGAAGTTAACTGGGGAGTTCCCATCAAAGCTGTACCTGGTGGGGGAAATATGGAGGAGGACAGTACTATTTGAAAGAGGAGCACAACCGAGTGTGGTTACTCCCAACCTGTGACCCATTTCAAATAGCCTGAATAACCTTGACAGAAAGCCCTCTGGCCTTAAACTGCTGTTGTTAAATGCTAGGTAGGTAAAGGGAAAATCAATAGCCTTTCAATATTTGATCTTGGGCGAGCCTGCTGATTTGGTCTTTATTACAGAGTTCTGGATGGATGAAGCTGGGGGCAGGGAGTGGGATTGAACACAGTCTAGAGCTCATAATAAGACCGATTATATGGCAATGCTAACACTGAAAAATCATTTCTCTCTGTTAGCATTGCATCTGCTCAGAGTCATCCAGCAGAGCAGTTTCAGGTGGTCAAGGATTTGTTAGCCATTGACCCACAAGAGGAAGCTGTAGACCATTCAACAGATTGCTCTGAAAAATCTGCATGACACACTGCAGATCAAATTGCTTGAATTCCTGGAATGGATTGTCTAGCTTCATTTCAATCTGGCTTCAAGCCTGGCTTTGGGACACAAATAGCTTTGGTCACCTTGGTGGTTGACCTATGCCCAGAACCGGACAGCGGAGTATGTTTGTTCTGATGAACTTCTCTGTGAGTTTTGTTACCAATGGCCATGGTACCATTTGGAATTTTTATATGGGATGGGACTTGGTGGCACGGTCTTGTTAGGTTTCCGGAGGCAAATATCATAAGGTAGTATTGGAGCACTCCTTCTATCCAACACCTTGGCCACTGGCTTATGATGTCCCTCAGGATTCTGTCTTGTCTCTTATGTTATTTAACATAGACATATCATATAACTCAATGTAATTTTCTTTTTGTGTTCATCATTTTATTGTACAGTGATGCCTCGCAAGATGAAAATAATTCGTTCCGCGAGTCCTTTCGTTTTGCGAAAAATTTCATCTTGTGAAGCGCGGTTTCCCATAGCAATGCATTGAAATTTTTTTTTAAAAAGGCAAAAAATTCATCTTGCGAAGCACGGCCATAGAAAAATTCATCTTGCGAGGCACCAAAAAAATCGCAAAACGCTTTCGTCTTGCGAGTTTTTTGTTGTGCGAGACATTCGTCTTGCGAGGCATCACTGTATTTTAATCTGTTACGATTTCAGATTGTTTCTGTAAGCTGCCTTGGGTCCCACTTTTGAGAGAAAGACAGCAAAAAAATAAATAGCAACAGAAGGCTCTGAATAGGCCCTTACTGAGTACAGTACCAATCCTTCCCCATCTGGATGATACTGCCTGCATGAGGATCATGGCACTCCCAGTTAACAGACAATTTAAAATTCAAAATTAATAAACAAATAACAAATGTTAGGACATTGAGAGTCACTTAATATATTAATATTATTAATAAAATATTTTAATATTTAATATATTAATAAACAGAGTCACTGGTTTCAGTTCATTCTTGATCGCTTGCAATGAATAATTTCAAGCATGGTATCACTACTGTTTTCATTTAACTCACATGTAAAGAAGCAAATAATGTCAATTAATTGTTTTCAAGAAACAGCACCATACCTAACACTTTTATAGTAGCAGGTAAAGAAATTCAGAAGAGAATTATTAAAAAATACACTTTGATTGCAATTTCACCTTGATTTCAGCTTGATTGCACTATCACACAGAGCTTTAGAAACATTACTCTCTTTTTTTGGTCCTAAATTACCACAATGGACTACAAGACCCAGATATGGACTTGGTGGGTGGGGTATTGCTGGGACATTACCAATCATGTCTTATTTTTATGAGAATCAAAGAGCCAAGAGGGCAGAACTAGTCAGCTGTGTATTGAGTAGACACATTTATTGGATTAAAAACCCTGTTTTGCCTCAATTAAAAATATAACTGAAACAAATTTGCAAGCAAACCATTTTTTCAAGGAGACAGTGGTCAGCAGTTCTGTCCTGTTCTATCATTTGGGATTAATTTATCTATATTTACATGCTGAACTCATTAGAAGTTGTTTGTCTTTGGCTTTCTAATGTTTGAAAAACAAAGAGAAGGAATTCTCTTTGCTTTGTAAGACAAGCCACCCATTCCAGAATGCAGTCCTGTATATATATTTACCTAGATATAAGTCCCACTGAAGACAAGTGTACCATATCTATGTATGTATAGTCTGATGTGACACGCCCCATATCCAGTGAGGCTGATTTCCAGGTAAGTGCAAGTAATCCTGATTCTCCAGGGTTCTGTGTCCCATGGAAAGTCTTTGTGCCTAGACGAAACTCTTTTCTTGAGACTCACCAACTCAGCAAAGTAACAATGAAGGGCGGGGGGGGGGGGGGGAGGCAGGTTTGAAATGCCCTTCTTTGCCTTGTATATTTGCTTATCACAGAGAATGCTTGAATAGGACTACAGATTTATAGTCTTCCCATCTGCAAGAAAAACCAGTTTGGCTTTTAACAAGATAAAAATATACAATAAAAACAACAGTATTAAACAGTGCAGCACAGTCAATAAAACAAAGGAGAAGAACACAATCATTTTAAGAGCAAGAAAGAATAAAAATCATAGCTGTAGCCACTTAAAGCCAGAAGGCCTTTGCATTTCATCATTGCAACCCCCACCTTGAAAAGCACTTAGGACCATTTATTTATGTCGTGGAGGGCAAGGTACAGTCCATGGACCTCATAAGACTGCCACTGCCACTTATGTGCCCCCTAGGGCTACTCAGTTTTCCCCACATTCAAAACAAGCCACAATTTTAGTAAATTTTAGTGTTTGTAGGAGCAATGGGTTTGTGCTCCTGAGCCTTGTGTGCATGTGTGTGTGTGTGTGTGTGTGTGTGTGAGTGAGAGAGAGAGAGAGAGAGAGAGAGACTTCCAAAAAGAAACGGGAAATGCTCAGGCTATCTGTGTTTGACTGACTGTTGCTTGTTTTGACTGCTTTTAGCAATTCAAATGCTTATTTCCACACTGTCTCTGTGAGTTCTTCATTAAGTTTTCACAATTGTTGCTTGATATAACTCTTCTTACAAAATTATGCCATGATTGCTTCATATGTTCTATAAATCTACTGAGGATTTTCATTTGAACTTACTGAATTTAGTCGAGCAAATGCAGAGTTCAGAAAAGTTGGCTTGAGGATTACAGATCCCCAAATCTCTCCGACCAACCAGGCTACCGTCATGTTGAGTGGGGTATTCTGGGACATGGAATCAAAAACAATAACATTCCCAAGGTAGTCACATCCATTTTTAAAGCTTTCAGTCATTTTTGATTTCTAATGGTTCATGTCAGCTAAACTTTGATGGATTTGAAAGGGATTGTGCATTGCAGATTGACTCTATCTCCGGGTTAGCCCTACTATTAAGCAAAGAAAACCAGCAGCCTCAAGTGGAGTATGCTATAATGGAGCAGAGGGCAGTAGTGGCAAGATTGTTTGCTCTCCCTCCTAGGTCCCACATGTATCTTCCTCTACTGGAGGACAGTGCTGTGTGTGCCACATGCCTTATAAGCTAGCTTTCTGCCAAGCGCTTGAAAAGATTGAGCTGCCACTCCATGTACCTTTTGCACACCAGAAAGAGGCAGAGGACTTACATTTAATCCTTCATTTCAGGCACTGAAATATCTTAGGCCAGCATTCTTCCTACTTATAAAATGTATGAAATCAATAAGATTATTTTTTTTGGGGGGGAGAGGTAATTACCATAATGATCCACATTTACATTACCTCAAAATTGGGAGTTCTACTGAGAATAAGTCTTTTAATAAAACAATTCTCTATGAGGTAAAAAAAAGAGGTGCTGTGTTGTTTTTTCCTTTAATGCTTTTCCTGCATTTAGTTCTTTTATATACTAAAAATGAAATAATTATGAGAGACGAGGAGAAATGAATTAAACATGAGTAACCTTCTAAACAACAATTATTCTTTTTCTCCCTAACACCCAGAAAGAAAGCTATTAATTCTTTATAAGACAGACAATTAAAGAAGCATTTAGCATCACCAACATTCTTGTGACAAAATTTAAGGGGACTGAAATGCTCAGTTGCCATGGTGTGGGGATTTTGCTTTGTGTTTCATAACATTTCCATCAAAGCCACCTTATATGTTTTGAGCTATCCTTCAGATAGAGAAATGGGCAGTGCCAGAACGTTAAGTTCAGACAGAGTTGAGCTGTATCCACCAATTATTTCTACTTAGATATCTCTGTTTGATATACCAGCTTTGTCCATGGTGAGTTTTGTGTGCAGCAAATTTGTTGTTCAATAATTGGCTCCAAAATGCATTTTCCTCAGGAACAGAATCTTCTTTCGTTCTTTCTTTCCTATTGTGCTTATATAAATGTTTATTTAGTGTCCTCTGGTTGCATATTGTGCATTGTAAGGAAATAAATCTGAGCAGGAGGAATCCAGTTACGATGGATGGTGTTCAGACATTACATTTATTATATAAAGTACATAAACTACACTGTAAGATGATGGTCAGACTTCAGAGTACTCTCAGAGTTCACTAAGTCTTTGTGAACTTAGTAAACTGCTTTCTTTTCCTGAGCTGCCAGGCAATAAGGTAAATCTCCAGATGAGGAGGAAAATTTTCAGGTGAACATCACCAGAGGTGTAAAAAGTTTAAAACTCTGGGCACCCATAGCTTCAGTGTTCAGTGGCTCAGTGTGGAGGTATTTCCACATCTGCTTGTGCCAGAAAGCTAGGAAGAAGAGAAGGGCGTTAGAGAACTGGTAGTCATATTCACCTGGCCATTCACTATTGTCACAATTTGTGAGGAGGTTTTTTTTTTGGTGTTGCACAAGTGTGTTGCACAAATATTATTTTGCAATTGCTACAGAAGGACTGGCCCTGTGACATAAGAAAGGTCTGGCCAAGGGCCAACCCTAATGATGTCACTTGATGTTCTCCTTTCCTGTATTGTTCAGGAACATATTGTCATTATTCTGTATTTGGAAAATATTGCCCCCAAAAGGAAACACCTTGCTGCCTGTCAACACATAGTAAGTACAGTGATATTCCTATGTGTACATGCACATCATTCAGTTATGGGGGATCACAGAACCCCCATTAGCCTCTGCAGAACAGGGTTAATGATATGACTCAGGAACTGAGAAGGTGGAGGGCTAGCTTGGGGCAGTGGGCAGGTGTGATTAACAGCCTTCACATATTCTTTTCCTTTTTACTGAATATTTTTACCTAGTTATTTTTATTGGAAGAACCAAATAGGTGCTGCTCAGATTCCCTATTTGTTTCCTTTGGAATTCATTGCAATAAAGTACTGATCTAAAGTATTGATCTACACTAGAGGTTGTGCTGATAATTGTAAGTGACTGGAATGCAAAAGAAGGAAATAAATCAGAACAAAAAGCACTGGAGCTTTCTGTCTCTGAGTTAGAAATGCAGTAGGACAGCTGTTCATGACATGCTGCAATGTCAGCGGTTCCTTTGTTGCAAACACTGGCTTCAAGCAAACAAAACAGGCAATTGCACATGGCCAATAGAGAACAAATAGACCCTGAAAAATACAATTACAAAATACAAAAAGGTGCTGCTCATTCAAGGAAATCAGGAAGCAAGCATTAACATTACCCTCTGAAACATTTTTGAGCTTCTCTAGTGTACACCATTGGGAGCTGTCACTTAAAAAAAAGACTGTCATTTGCCATAGGTGCACATAAAGTCTGCATATATGAAGAACAGGAATCTGTGAGTTACTCCATTCCCTGTGCCCCAAATGTGATTTCAATCACAACTGTGATTTCACTCCTTGGCTAAACAGAATAAAAGGCTTTAACAGATTTGCTAATTGCAAAACAATTAGGCAGAATAATGAGTGCTTCTTTTGCCTCATATCCTGGCTCATACAATGGTTGGAGATGTGATCTCTTTTTTAAATGAAAGCTGTTTAGCTAGAGTGTAAACAGGTATCAGGTGGTGTGGATAGAATTTGTGTAGACCCCAGCCAACTAGGCAATGTGACAGTAACAGACATTATGAAATTTTAAAATATATTGGACATTTCTCCTCAGACAAAACCAGAAAAGCAGCTCTTAGAGAAGAAACATCAAATGTAGTAGAATAAGAAGGCATGCAGCAAAAGAGGTATGGGTGGCTTGCTGTTCTTTGAAACATACAATAATGCACATGACCATCTAAAGGGGGCACAGCTTGTAAGTTCAATAAGGCCAATTTGTGTTCCTTTACAAAGCATGAGAAAAACTGTGTTAAAAAAAGAAAATCCAAATCAGAGAAATTTGTTGGTGGTATGTACAGTCATGGCCAAAAATATTGTCACCCTTGCAATTCTGTCAGAAAATGCAGCCCTTCTCTCAGAAAATTGTTGCAGTTGCAAATGTTTTGGTACTCACATGTTCATTTCTTTGTTTGCGTTGGAACAACACAAAAAAACAGAGAGGAAAAGTCAAATCTGATTTAATCCCACACAGAAACCCAAAAATGCACTGGCCAAAATTATTGGCACCCTTAACTTAATATTTGGTATCACTGATGGAAATATCCTGTCCAATCTCAAACACCTAGCTGCTGGAGGCCACCCATGCAGACCCAGAATAAAATGGTTAAAATGTGTGTAAGAGATTTATCAGAGCTGAAATGCAAGAGGTGCATTCTTGAGACACATTCCATTGCTCTGAAGTCTATTTTATACCTTATATTCACCGTACAATATCCTGAGGCGAGGCTGCCATTTTCAGCACACCTGGACTCTTTACTAAGGTCTTTTCTCCTTTCCACACTCAAGCAAGCAGTGGGGCAGGGCAAAGTGGTTTGCAAGAAAACAGAGTCAAACTAATACCAGGGGAATCTGATGTGTCCGTATCATTCTAAAGCCTTGGGTAGGCTCTCCATCCGTTGAACATAAATTGCTTGTTCATTGGGCATGCCGGAGAGCTGTTTTCCATGGTACTGAAATCATGTAACCCCTGAGAGTGGTTTTTCGGGGTAGCTGAGCTTTACAAGCTGCAAAGCCCTGCATTATTAGGATTCCTCTGTGCCTGTAAGAGGTTTGTAAGCTTAACATTTCTTCCACATTTAACTTTCATTCATGCATCAGAGGATTGTTGTACTTGCAGCTCTTGACTTTGTTTTCTGCAGTTTGTTATATCAAGTGTTTTGAAAAATGCTGTGGAGATAAAACAGACCATTGATCACGAAGATGGCACTAATTAAAGTGACCCCCCTCCCTCATTTTCATCAATCAGTGAAAAGGGATATCATGTTAATCAAGGTCAAGGCACCATCAGCATTCATTTTGCAAAGGTGTTTGTGTGGGGTACCGGGACAGTAAGAGTCATTTTTTCTTTTTAACTCAAATAACTTTTCAATGAGAGAGAATGCAGTTTAGTCAAGACATTTACATTAGCTGCCAATGTCTCCTATTTTACTTGATAACAGTGAAATGACAGGATTCCTCTATCCTATGACACACTTTCCAACAAACTAGCCCCCTGATCATCCTTGTCACCCTCCTCTGAAATTGTTCCAATTTGTTAGCATCCTTCTTGAAGTGTGGTGTCCAGAACTGGACACAATACTCAAGGTGAGGCCTAACCAGTGCTGAATAGAGGGGGACTAGCACCTCATGGGATTTGGAAACTATACTTCTATTAATGCAGCCTAAAATAGCATTGGCCTTTTTTGTAGCTACATCACACTGTTGGCTCATATTTAGCTTGTGATCTATGACAATTCCAAGATCCTTCTCGCTTGCAGTTTTGCTGAGCCTAGTATCCCCCGTCTTGTAATTATGCAATTGGTTTCTTTTTCCGAGGTGCAGTACTTTGCACTTATCCCTGTTGAATTTCATTCTGTTGCTTTTGGCCCAGTGCTCCATCCTATCAAGGTCATTTTGAATTTTGTTTCTGTCTTCTAGGGTATTAGCTATTCTGCCCAATTTGGTATCATCTGCAAATTTGACAAGCATTCCCCGCAGTCTCTCATCCAAGTCATTAATAAAAATGTTGAAGAGCACGGGTAGCCAGGACTGAGCCTTGGGGTACCCCTCCTCCCAGTTACAGAAGGACCCATTAATCATCACCCTCTGAGTACGATTCTGTAGCCAATTGTGTATCCACCGGACACTTGATCTATCCAGCCCATACCTAGTTAGCTTGATAATCATGGGACACTTTGTCTAAAGCTTTGCTGAAGTTCTTTTGGTAGAAAAAGCCACATCTTTTATTGGTTACAGGGGCAGTCCTTGGCTTGGCATTAGGGAATTGGACCCAGTGCATTGGGAGATCCAAATGCCCCCCAGTGCCCTAAACCAATCCCTTCAGCAGCTGCTGAAGGTTGCACCAGGTGTGGCAATTGTTTTGGACACCACACAGGCATGCACCACTCTGTGGCTCCCTGAAACCTGAGGGTAAGGCCAAGCAATGTGCCCCCCAAGTTAGGCCATACAATGGCCCTGCCCCAGCTCCCCATAGGGGCATTCCTTTAACAACATGGGTGAGCAGGCTCTACTTGCTGCCCTCATACCACCCAGATCCAACCCCAATATCCAAATTGCAAACAAAGTTATGATGAAAGAAAGCAATACACATAGCTCCTATAACAACCCCAAATACCCAGGCAGTAAACATGAACCCATATAATCATACCACCACCACCATAAGGGAGAGGGGAGGAAAGACCAAGGAGCTGCAGTATATTCGGAGCAGCCTTCCAGCTCCAGTTTTATGCTGTGCAGGCAAACTCTATTGAAGCATGTTCCGATCCAGTCCACCTGCCAGCAGACTTTAATTCAGATGTTCTTGCTGGCTAATGGGAAGTCAGTGGAGGAAAGGTCTTCCCACCAGACAGTAAGAAGCTGACAGAGAGAAACATCCCCACTGGCCAGTCTCTCAAAGTCCTGAGCAATCTGCTGGGGACCAGTTGGAGGCCTCCATGCCACTTCCAGACCCACATACAGTTTGCCACTGGCCCTGGGCCACTGCTCTGGCCACAACTGGGATGCAAATCACTTGATAAAAACGACAGTATATTAATGGACATCTTTCAACAGATGCTCTGTACTTTTTTTAAAAAAAATTGAAGTTTTGAGGTTTTAATTATTATTTAATTTGTGGGGCTTTTTTTTACTATTTTTATTCCATTGTGTTTCAATATTTTAACTTGTTTAATTGTGTTTTTAATATGATAAAGCACTGTGCTCTTCTTTCTACCTAGTTTTTTAATATGTTGTGAGTTGCCTACATTCCCAGTTTTGAGATAAAAAGGGAGAAATAAGTCAAATAAAAAAACAAATAATAGAAATTAAGGAAGTAATTAATATTCATAAATTTTCTCATCCTTAGTGAAAAAAGATATCTTGCCACATCAATATACCTTGCTGAAAAGGCTGACATCTGCTGAGGGGGTTTTATCTCTTTTGTAAGAGTGAAATGAAAACTTTTTTTTAAAAAAAAAGCAGTATTAGCCAGGAAAGAAACTTTTTCTGTGCAAAAAAAATATCATGTTGCATTAAAAACCCTGTTCTAAAAGTGATTTCTTACATGAAATGCATGTCATTCTCCTAGAAAGCACTTATGCAAAAATGTCCCAAAGTGAGAAAAAAATCCACAAAAATTCTCATGCAGAAAACCTGTTAAATTTCATTCTCACCTGTGAGAATAAAATAGGAGAAGATTAATATCCTTATGTGAAACAGAGGAGGATTATCTTATGAGGTGTAGGATGACAAAGACCACCTTATTATGCACCATGTGCCCATGATGCATTTCAGTGAAACGCACACACAGACATTTGAAAACTCACAATAAGAGAACTTTCATCTAAATTTATGATGCTTGATTTGTAGCTCAGAAAGAAAATTAAAAATTATGATAGGGTTATTTAACCCATCACTATTCACTTGAAGAACCCTGAAAAATAGAGATGAGCATGAACCGAACTACGAACCACAGAAAAACAAAAACAAAAAACAACAACAACCCTGAACTGGGCTGGCTCTTGGATTGGTTTGTGTGTTGCCACTGGCAACACATGTTTTGAAACAAAACAAAGTGCCAAACTTTCCCCCTGGCACAAACTCAAAAAATGAACCACAAACCAATTTGTTTGGGAGGAGGTTGTGAAAGTTCATGGTTCATGAGTAGCCACAAACCATGAACCATCATGAACCATCAGTTTTCTGGTCCTTGCCCATCTCTGCTGATAAACATTGAAGGAACTCTGTGCTTCCCCCAAAACTAGTTTCAATACCACTAGCTTATAACACGGTGCTTAGTTGTGGAAAATTGTTGTTTCCTAATTAAATTGGTGACAGTGGTGAGATTTTATAAAGGGCATTGACATCTTACCTTTCTAATCTTTTCTCTAGAAATTAATTCTCAGACAGCATCTTCTCAGCTGAAACTGTTTAACCCCTACCTCCTTTATTCTTGCCTTTGATCTGCATTGTCCCAGAGGAACAGGACCATCTTAGAGGTTAGCAGCTACTAACTTTGAACATTTGTCTTTTAATTAATTGAACAGAATTCCAGTTTATATGGGGTTGGGGGAATGTTAAGTGCAGTACTTGATTTTCAGCTTTTCACCACATAATTAAAACAACGTCTTGAAGCAAAAGCAAGACAATTTAAATGACCTCCCCTTTGAATGGGTAAATGAGTTCATGTTCAACAGAGCTGCAAGGTCTGCAAGTGTAATATACATGGTTATTTTTTCCAATTAAAATAGTTACTTCTCTTCTGCCTCAGAATGTCAACAAATCTGCACTTCCATTCAGATTCTTCCCATTCAATTGTCCCTGTTTTCCCCCACACTTTGACATTTGAATGGTGTATTTTGCTTCTAATGTACAATGGCACACAGAGCCATAATTTCTCTCTCGCTTTTGTTAGACTGTTCTGCTGCATCTCCTAGAATGGCTATTATCCTCTTTTATTTAGCTGTAGTGCTTTTTGCCATCTGAATGGAAGAATGACAATCAACATATTGCTATCAGAAATATTCCAGTGTGAATATAGAAAAAAGGGGCTGGGGAAGCATCAGAAAATTCCATTAATAGAATTAAAAAGGAAATGCAGGCTTTAAACAGGAAATGTTGAAGAGGAAGTGTTAAAGTCATAGTTTTAAAGTATATTCCTACTCAGAAGTAAGTCCCATGGTTTTCAGTGGCCAGAATTCTATCGGTAGTTCCACCTGGAGTAGTTGCATAGAATTAGAGATTCCATAATGGGTGACACATCATTTAACAATTGATTACACAAGAAGAGACTAGCAATAAAATTTAGTCAAATTTTGTCAAGAAGACTACATACACCCCAGGGCAGGAATGAGGAACATGTGTTCTTACAGCTGACATCAGGCTGCAATCCCCCTTATTCCTAAAACTGATTGCATTGGCTAGGGCTGATAGGAGGTGTAAGCCATAAGTTCCCCTTCTCTTACCTAGGACATAATGCTCCATGTGTCAGACAAGATGGACTGTACTCCAGAGTTTCTTTCTTTCTTTCTTTCTTTCTTTCTTTCTTTCTTTCTTTCTTTCTTTCTTCTCTTAGGAAAGCTCTCACAAGTAGAGATGGGCACAGACTGCTCATTTCTACTCAGAAATGTTGTAAGATGATGAAACTCCAGGTTTATGTTGCATTTCAGGCAAAATCCAGTGACATCTATTCCTCATCTCCAGAGGAATGTCCCAAATCCTACCAGCACTCCTTTTTGGTAAAAATTTTCATGTTTTGTCTAAAAAGGAACACCATCATTTATTTTAAATGCAATTTCCCTGAGCAGAATGAACCATGATCATCCATTAGGTATTAGCACCCATTTTTAGGGTACTTTGGAAGAAAAAATTGTGTGCTCCCTAGCCTCCTTATAGTAAATCCACTCCTCCTCCCCATGTCATGGTTATTGTTCCATGGTACCATGCCTCAATTTTAGTTGTCAAAATATTGCCGGCAGTTAGCATTTTCTCTGGGTGTTTGACTGAACTTGTTACCATGTATGTTTTCCATTGTCACTCCAACTGCAATTTTATTGCAGAGATAAATTAATTTGTACTTTGAAAAAGTCTCACAAAGTGATCTCCTGAAGCTCTGAAGGTATATCATTATTCTACAGCAATCATAATGGCATTTCAAAATAAAAGTATTACTCATGTAGTCAGCTTTTTTATGTACAGAACAATGTTTTATGCAGTAGGGTAGGGTTATGTATCATATTTGGTTAAAGCCCATATGCTGAGCTGAACCGGGGTCTTGGGGACCTGGTTCTGAGGATTCCCAGTGTGACCTGGGGTTCCCTCCTTAGGCAGCAAAACCAAAGCAGAGATCCAATTTTAGATTTTTCTGTCTTTAGACTTCAAAAAGACAGGGTGAAACCATAATAATGTGGTATTTATTTTCTGTGAAAGCATTGGGAAGAAGAAGAGGGAGGGAGGGAATGAGGTTGACTGATATGTGCAACCTTCTAATTATATGGCACATTTTAAAATGAACTCTCAGATTGTTTTAGAGAAGGGACTGAAATTTTGAGAAAACTCTTGATTCCTGCTTCCTTTTTAAAAAAAAGTAGAATGCTCGAGCTGCTGCTGAGCTAAAGCTTCGGCAGCGCGGCTCGCCTTTGCCTCCCTCCCTGGATAACTCGAGACACCTAGTCTTACGAGAATGGTTGGGTGAGAGGGGGGAACGTTAGGTTATTTAAGGGACATTCCCCCCTCTCCACGCCCTCTTCCTTTACTGGCATCAGTGAAGGATAGAGCTCCGCTGCTTGGATCGTTTATTGCTGCGTCATTGATGAGGCCTATGGGGAACAACACTCGGGAGGCTGGGAGGGTAGCATCAGCTCCCTCCCGCAGTTTGATTATCGATTGTCTTTAAATTAGAATTTCTTTATTTAGTTTAATTTAACTTTTATAGATTGACTTGTTTAATTTAGAATAATTTTTTATTGTTATTGGGACTAGGTAATTGCAAGGAGGGGGGGCTCAACCGCACGGCTCGCGTGGCTCACACCTCGGCATGAGTGGGGTTTAGGGGAGCTGCGAGAGGAGCTCCAGAGATTTAATTTTTAAAAGGAGGTGAGATCGGAAAGGAAAAGGAGCTAGCGGGAGCAGAGGGGAATGGTAAAGAACCGAGGCAGTTGTCGAGCCAGCCCGTGGACTTACGGTTGGCGGGGTCCGGCAGGATTCGGGGCGACTGAGGTGCAGTGTGGCCTCTTTGGGTCCAGCCATTTGCCGTGCATGGTGGGATTGCTTGGCGCCTCGGATCCAATCTCTTGAGATCCAATCTCTTCTTCCCCCCCATTCCCCCCTCCCCAATGGTAAGCATTCGGAAGAGATTGGCGGTGCTTCATTCGAATAGCACCACCTGCTGGGCGGTATATAGAATAAAATAAATAATAATTTAAAAAACAACAGTCGCATAGCGAGGCACTGAAGAGAAATTAGCCTCACCAC
This sequence comes from Intellagama lesueurii, assembly GCA_037013535.1. Lineage (NCBI taxonomy): Eukaryota > Metazoa > Chordata > Lepidosauria > Squamata > Agamidae > Intellagama > Intellagama lesueurii. Next base: position 110,927,663 of record JBAJHW010000003.1, read on the forward strand.
TTTCAACAGTCTAGCAAATTAGGGATTTTTTTTTAAAAAAATAATCTTAGATACCTAGATACATACAAGAATAAGGAATTAATTAATTAAGTGCATAGTTTGAGTACATCATTATTTTAGGTAGGGAAGACAACTCCTATTTGGCAGACTTTTAGATTGCAGTTAAAATTACATATAAGAACATAATTTGATAATTGAAGTAGGAATTGTTAATAAAAATTAATTAAGCGAATTTATTCATTTAACAACATTAATTCATTTTAATAAGTTAATTACAGTAAATTACGGAATCAAGTTCATTGAAGTATAGTTTAATTGATCAAAGAATCATTAGTTAATTACAGCAATTAATACTAATTAAGTTGATTTAAATAAGGGCTTATTAATACTAGGATAGGAGTGCATTGCTTTACCACAGGTCACATCTAGGAGTTATAAACTGGTACCCCTCTTTTCTAGTCAAGTAACAGGGGATTATCATCTGAATTAGCACCAGAGCTGCTGAAATACTCTGTGCCCCTTGACTGGTTCGAGAGCTAGATACTTAATGGCCTCGCGTAAGGGTCAGGGCAATAAAAAAGGAAAACAGCCTGCCAGGAAAAGGCCAGTTCTCCAAGTGTCTCTGCCTCAGTCTTCATCTGACGAGGAATCCTGGCCCGTCTGGCAGCAACCGCAGGAAAAAAATTCTGCACTGGAGGCTGAATGGCTGGCGAGACAGGCTCCACAGTCCTGCGAGGCACAGCCACGGAGATCAGCGAGGGAAGCTAAGAGCCATCATAGGGCCAAACTTAAAGCTATAGCTGATGATCTAATGGCTAGATTTGCTATTCTTCAAGTGGAGCAGCAGCCCAATGGGATGCCCAGATGTGATGCAGCCGGGGCGACTGCGACACCATGGCCGTGGCGTGCCAAGAAGGAAAGAAGATTGTCAACACCTGCAACATCTGAGTCAGCAGTTACAGCCCCAGATGGGCAGGAGGAAGTGCACGCGGCCAGCCCTGAACGGCTTTATGGCAGGCGTGAAACAAGCATGGCGATGCCTTCGTCAGGTGAGTCTGCCATTGCATTGGGCACTCCTTCACCGATCCCTGGTTGGCCTTGGGCTGGCAGTGGACAATTTTCTCCCACAGTCTACATGCTGTACGACACACAGAGTTTTAGGGGGCCCAACACTCCAAGGCCTTGTTCGAACACACAATTTGGTGGATGGGGTACGCTGTACCCCCAGGCTGTGTTGCCAGCCCAGTTTAACACTACGGCTGGTGTAGGGGTGTGGCCATACCTGTCTGTTATAATAATAAACACGGGTTATAATACAGTGCCTCTACGAGCATTACCATATGGTGACTACTCAATGCCCCTGGGTGATCACCTCACCCCAGCGACTCAAGAAAAAATATGAAAGGGTGAATATGTGGATTTATTTGAGTTGCTAAATAGAGATGTGGAGAAGAAGGATGTGGACAAGGAGGGCGATAAAGACAAGGAGAAGCGTAGGAAGAAGAAGCCTGATAGGAGATGGTCCAATTGGCTACCTGGGTTCTTAATTTACGCTGGGGTGGTCGTTAAGCCCCAACCGTGGCGAGTGCAATCCCTCTTTCAATATTTGGATTTGATATACAGGGCATATGTAGATTTTGCAGGGCAGGCCTGGCTTCATTATGATGAATCGTTCCGTATGAGGAGCGCGATTCACCCAAATCTTCGATGGGATGAGGCCCTGCCAGGTCTTTAGCTGCAGCACATGACACCAGCCAGAGCCAATTTGGGGGGTCGGTTTGATAGCTGGCATCTGAAAAGAAAGGCCGCCCTGAATCAGAATCCCCGCATAGGAGCGGGGCAGGTGGTTCAACCCTGCCTGCTTTGTTGGGAATACAAAGTCAAGGGCGCTTGCACTAGGAAACCATGCCAGGAGGAGGTAAAAAGCCGTAGTGGCAGGGGTACCCCTGGAAAAGGGACCCAGCCCAATTTAGGTTACAGTTTTGGAAGCGTGGCTGAGTGATTATCCCTGCAGAGAAGATGCTAATTAACTATTTGAAGGCTTCAAGTATGGCTTTAGGATTCCGGCAATTGGCGAGCACACAGCATTTTTTGTGCAAAATCTTAAAGCGGTGTACGGAATGGAAGGTGTCGTCCAGGATAAGATTGTGAAGGAAGTAAAAGAAGGGAGAGTGCAGGGACCCTTTGCAACCCTCCTTGCCCTCCCAACCCCGGAATAAAGACGCGAGACAAATAATATGGGTTAAACACGGGCCACACTTTATTGATTTAAATTCAAATTCAAATTTGCCATCCTTGCCAAAAAAGGAGGGGGCCTGCTGTAGTGCGGAAATAGGTAAATGGCAGAGGTATCCAAATACCCCTTGATCAACAAATGGGTGACTCCCCGGCCCCAGGTTCCAGCAGTCTTAAAGACAGCAGGAACCCGGCCGGCCGCTAATAAACACACCCAGACCTCAAGCCATCTTTAGTTGATGACTGTTGGTCCAGAAGTGGCCCAGCGCATCTTCCCCCCACAGGCACTGCAATCACACGATCCGCAGTGCTGGGAGGTCAGATGCGCTGTTGGCTTACCTGATATTACAGTGGGACACACTGGAAAATACCTGTTTTTTCCACACTACCCACCACAGCATAGGGACTAGCCATGCTATGTCCCATGCCCGCCACCGAGTTGCTCAAGCTTGACAAGCAGGCCCCCTTTGATGTCCTCGAGGAAGACATCCAAACCCAAATCAGAAAAATGGACTCCATCTTAAAAAAAAAAATTTGGGCCTATCGAATCGGATCCTTTGGTGAGCTATCACCGATCCCAGGCCACTGCAGACAGCTCTGCATACCTCTCTGTTAACACCCCGGTGGGCCGTGTTAACCTCATGGAGATTCCTGGCGCCTCACCAGGCTAACCGAGGAATGATCATGGACCACACAATCCGCATAGCAGGATACCTGGCGTTCAACCACTTAAGGTCACAAATAATGCCCAGGATCAATGCCTTACCGTGAAGTTTGGGCAAATCATTGCCACCAAGATGCACTACCAGTACGTCTAGTGGAGAATGGCCAAATGCCGTCAACCTGCATAACAGGTTCCACTGCATGCCACGCAGCCCTTTCCAAGTGATGTGCGCATGGGCTCCAAGCCCCAAATCACTCCCCCACGGGGACGGTTGGATCTTTGGTGACACTCACCGATCCAAGGCTGCTGCAGACCGCCCTGCAGCCCTCGCGGTTAACACCCCTGTGTGCTGTGTTAACTTTGAGGAACACTCAGGCCTATCCAGTTGGATCCTCTGGTGACACTCACCAATCCAAGGCTGCTGCAGACCGCACTGCAGACCTCGTGGTTAACACCCCTGTGTGCCATGTTAACTTTGAGGAACACTCAGGCCTAAACAGTTGGATCCTCTGCTGACACTCACTGATCCAAGGCCGCTGCAGACCGCACTGCAGACCTCGCGATTAACACCCCTATGTGCCGTGTTAACTTTGAGGAAATGTCAGGCCTAAACAGTTGGATCCTCTGGTGACCAATCACCGATCCAAGGCCACTGCAGACTGCTCTGCAGCCTCACGGTTAATACCCTTGCTTGTCATGTTAACATTGAGGAGAAAATCTGGTGTCCCTCCATACCAATCGATGTATGATTGTGGCCCACATGATACACATGGCCTGGTGCATGGCCTTCAATCATTTTGAGTCGCGTATGATGTTCAGGGTCAGTGCTTTCCCAAGGTGCCTGGTCGAATCGTTGCCTTGCAGGTGTACCCCAACCCATCCGGTGGGAACTGGCCAAAGGCCTCCATACTTTAAAGCTGTCTCCCCGATATGCCAAGCAGCCCTCTCCCTGCGACTTGTGCTCTGGCTCCAAGACCCAGTTTGCTCTCCCATGGGGATGCAGCCGCATAAGGCCCTGCCCAGTGTACCTGGCTGTGTCCAATAATCACAATATGCCTTCGCTCACTGACCCTATGGGACCTGTGAAGGCATAACCAAACTAGGACCCTGCCTACACGTTAGGTAGTGTTCTTATATATGCGGTAGCTGGATGACAGCCACCAGCCTAGATGCTTGATTTCTTCTTGGACTAGGACCCGGGGCTAGATTGACATGCCACATCATACTAACGGGTTCGACCACTCTTCGGCCCATATCTAAAATGCACCCAGTTTTGGGGATAATTCTAGAATGTAAATCTCTGGTAGTGCTGTTCTGCTGCCAATCGTCGGGCCAAGTGCCAGCACACTGCCTTCCTCTGTAATAAGTTCCATATCTTAAGGATCTTGCCGCATCCGTGTAAACTTGGAAATCTGCTTTCAGCCCATTTTGCCTCTCAGAAGGAGATCCCCTTAATTCTGCTAAAAGCTGACTCTAACTAATAGATCTTTCTCACTTCCTGTGTAACCCTGGTGCTTTGTGCAGCTGTTGATGTAACTCCTTCATAGCCTTGCACAGTCGCCGCAGAAAGCACACCTGGCACCTTCTTGAGTTCCTTTGCCTAATTGGGCTGAGGTCCCTTTTCCAGGAGTACCCCTTCCACTGTTGGGTTTTAAACCGCCTCCTGTGCCTTCATTCTGGCGCTAGGTGCAAGCTCAAACCTAATGAATTAAGGTGCTGACCTCCATAGGTGGTACGCTCATGTCTAAAACGGCATGATCTCTTGTACAAATGCCTTTGGATTTGCACCCCCAATGGACCAGGCATGGATGAACCACCTGCCACGCTCCAAGGCAGGGATTCTGACCACGGGCGGCTTTTCCTTTTAAATGACCACTGTCCATCTGTCTCCGGAATTTGGCCTAGCGGGGTTCGTGTGCTGTAGCCACGGACAGATAAGGCCACACCCTGTGCTATCCATAGGTGTTCGGTTGGGCTGAGGAATATGAAAAGAAAGTATGGCGTGCACGCAATCACTGAATTGTAGACCGGCACGTGTCCATGCCTTGCTGTTAAGTCCTGTGCTGTGAGAGTTGTGCTGTGCATAAAGCACATGATGGATTGACCGCCGCCAGCCTAAGGCAATGGGAGATCGGTGTATATGTGCCCGATGCAGCGGCTATCTCACCTGATTAAGCCGTTGCCGTACATGGTCCATCCCCAGTAAAGTCTATCGGGGCCGCTTCCATCTACCTCTTTGTGTATTTTCCAGCACACTTCCCTGTTTCGGCCGTTATAGGAGTTGACAACTTTCTCCCTCTGCCACGTGCCGTGACCTTGGAGTCAAAGAGGCCCCATCTGCCTCAACATCTGGCAGTCACTTCAGGTAGCTGCGTGGTGAAGAATCGCCCTCAGGTTCGCTTCTAATGGTCCCTTCATGTAGTTGCTCTCCCTCGAGAACAGCAAACCGTGTCATTAAATCATGCGCTAGAGCCTTAAATTTAGCTCTACGGTGGCTCTTAGCATCCCTAGCCAATCTGTGTGGCTGGACCCAGCTGGCTGTGCAGTTTGTCTCGCCAGTCACTTGGCATCTAAGGCTGAGGTTTATTTTCGAAGTTCGTGCCACACAGGCCAGGATTCTTCATCTGGGGAGGACTGAGGAGGCGAAACCTGCTGGGCTGGCCGCTTCTTGGATGGCTGTTTTTCCTTCATGACCCTGGCCCTTCCTCACTACCATTATGGACCAAGGCTTCTTATTGATTAATTGTTCAGTTATCTCACTAGTGTAATTGCCCGCACTGTTGTCCTAGTTGAGCCCAGGTTTTGACTTAGCGCCCCCTAGGACAATAGCAATCGCATGCACCCGTATTTGGGTAGTGTATTACCCGGCCGACGTGGTCTTTAGTATTTCTCAGATTTTAGTTTTTTCTTCTTCTTCCAAATGAAACACAATTGATTAATTATCTGTAGTGAGGCTCCTTTGATGTTGATTATTGAATAAATCTTTACCAGACCACTCTGAATTAATTTACCACCTAAAATGATTAATTAATCACTGCCTAGATTAACTACTACTAATCAATTTGAATATCTGATTAATTTACAGAATATATAATTATTAAAATTAATTCATATACCCAGTTGAGTATCAGTCAATTGGTATTAAAATCTGATTGTTATTAATTAATTGTTCCTCTCTATTATTAATCAATTAATTTATTTTAATATTAATTATTTATAACATTTATTATTTCATATTATTTAAGATTATTAAATATTATAATTAGTTGTTAATATCTATCTATAGTTATTAATTTTTTTAAAAAAAATTTTTGGTGCCTGTCAAGCCCAACACAAAATGACCGGCCTGCATCCCCATCTCCCGCGAGCCTACCTCCGATGTTGCACTTTATATGACTATCTGCGGGGGGAGAAGGGGGGAGGAGAGAGGATGGTGCAGCTTAGTTTCCATTGCCGAGAGCTTGCTAACGCACCCAGCCCGTTTGCGGCAAAAGTTGTTCAACCGCTGAGGGGGGGGCACACCGGTCCAAGATCCCCAACCAGCTGAAAACACTGTGCTGCCACTCCAATCCCACTCTCTCACCCCCCAATGCCCCCCAAATTTTCCTCAAAGGTCCGTTATATTTCATCTCTGTTCTATTTTATCTTAATCTTCCTACTTCGACCTTTGTGAAACGCTCGTACCCAAGCGCGGCTGAATACAGAAAGCTGCGCCACACTGCATGATAAACTCTGGCAGCAGAGCATCCTGTCCAAAGCTAGACTCTTTCTTAGCCCCACTGCAAGAGCGCTGGTGGTCTCCCCTTCAAGTACTCCCCAAACCACACTCTGCTTAGCTTTGGAATCAGACAATGACATCTTAAAGTTTGCCAAGCAAACTCCCGTGCAGGCTGTGCCACTGCTGCCGCCCACCTCCCCTCCCAGCCTGGACCAAAACCTTTAACACAAAATGGGGGGAGCGGTTGTCCGACCAATCCAGCAATACAATCATAGAAGCAAAACGAATAACTGCACCCTGGGAGGGAGCCGATGCTACCCTCCCCTTCCTCAGGGACACATCTTGCAAGCGACAATCCCGGATTGAGCAACGTCCTCTTTCCCACATAATGCCTGAAAAAGAAGAGGGCAGTGCAAGGGGGGAATGCCCCTTAAATAACCTGGCGTTCCCTCCCTCCTCCTTGTAGCTCTCGTGAGGCTAGCTAGTCTTCTGCTATCCAGGGTGTAGGGCAAGGAGCCAGCCACGCTGGCCGAAGTCTTTCAGACTCACCAGCTGCTGCAGCATTTGGAGACCTTGAGGGTCTCACCCTTGGGAATAGTGCCAAAAAAGGCCCAGGGTGAGTTTAGACTAATACACCACTTGTATTACCCAGAGGGAGTGTCAGTTAATGACGCTATCCCTCAGGAACTTTGTACCGTGTGCTACACCTCCTTTGATGAGGCAGTTCGCATGGTAAGAAAGTGTGGCATGGGGCAGAGCTGGCGAAATGCGATATAAAATCAGCTTTCTGGATTTTGCCAGTTCACCCGCAGAATTTTGACCTGTTAGGATTTCATTTTCAGGGATTCTTTCACATTGACAGAGCTTTACCTATGGGCTGCTTGGTTTCATACGCTGAGTGGAAACTCAGGAGTAGGGTGGGCTGTAAGTCTACGGCCGATTATTTGGATGGTAACCTTTTTTGTGGAGAAAGGAATACAGGAAGGTGTAGATTTATTTTAAACACTTTTCAGTTAATGGCAGAGGAGCTAGGCTTACCCCTGGCAGAGGAAAAAATGGAGGGCCCAGCCACATCCCTTACTTTCCTAGGCATTGAACTAGATACTGTTCAGCAGACATCGAGGCTGCCTGACAACAAATTAGCTGACCTTAAGATTAGGATAGCTGCACTGTTGCAAAGAAAAAAGGTGTCTCTGCGAAAGCTCCAGGAGATTGTGGGCCACTTAAACTTTGCTTGCAGAGTCGTGGCACCCGGGCACACATTTTTGCACCGGCTTTGCAAAGCAATGAAGGGTCTGCAACACCCTTTACATAGGACTAGGGTTACACATGGTATGAAGGAGGATCTACGAGTTTGGAGTCAGTTTTTATGAGGGTTCAACTGGGTATCTTTTTGGAAAGGTGAAATAGGGCTGAAGACGGACTTTCAGGTCCACTCAGACATGGCAGGATCTTTGGAATTTGGAATCTATTTTAGAGGTAGATGGTGTGCCAGCATGTGGCCAGAAGAGTGGCATCAGACTGGCGTTACCAGGGATTTGACATTCCTAGAATTTTTCCCAATAGTTGGAGCACTATGGCTATGGGCAGAAGAGTGGTCAAACTCCGTGGTGCAATTTTGGTGTGACAATCAGATGGTTGTTTATATCATAAACAACCTTATGTCACAGTCAGAACGAGTCATGACATTAGTCAGGTCATTCACGTTACGGGACTTGCAGTTTAACATCCTAGTGCAGGCCTGACATGTACCAGGTATAGACAATAGACTAGCTGATGTATTGTCGCGCCAACAGATTGAGCGGTTCAGGGAGCTAGACCCCGGAGCCAACAGGTTCCCCGAGATTCTGCCCCCAGAGGTCTGGCAAATTGGCGCGAAGACACAGAAAGAGCAGTAGGCTTGGCCCTGGCACCGAGGACACGGAAAGGGTACTTGGCCATGAGTATAGAGTTCCAGGAATTTAGGAAGCTGGTCAACCTGGATCCAGTTTGGCCGGTGCCAGTAGATCACCTTCAGCAATTCGTTGTGTATTTGAATAGAAAGGGACTGGCGCCTGGAAAGCGCTGGCTTTCTATGCTAGGGTTAATGGCCACCAGGATTATTTGTCAGATCACCGCATTAAGAAAATGATCGAAGGGTGGTCCAAGGAGAGGGGTAGAGTTCAGGACACAAGGGCTCCCATATCACCTTTGCTGTTAGAACACATCTGTATGCAGTGGGAGCTCCTGTGCAGGGATGAGTATGAAATTGTTTTATTTAAAGCAGCAGCATTGTTGACGTTTTTGGGGCCCCTGAGGATTAGCAAGGTAGTTGCTACTGGAAAGAACAACAAGACTAGGGTAGCTCTGCAATGGCAGGACGTTTGGGTTGTTGGCGGGAAGGTTCAAATTCACATTCGACGATCCAAGGCTGACCAACTAGGGAGGGGTGCACAACTTACACTAGCACGTTGCCATATAGAAAGCATTTGCCCTGTGAAGGCCACGATTGAATATTTGGGTGTTAGGGGACAAGATCAAGGTTATTTCTTTAAGCATGAAGATAATTTGCCACTAACTAAGTACCAGTTCTGGAAATTGACAGACATAGCATTGGATAAGGTTGGCGTGCAAGGAATGAGATTTGGCACACATTCCTTTAGAATTGGGGCAGCATCCACTGCTGCAGCCTTGGGATATAACACAGAAGAAATTAAGCTTTTGGGTCGGTGGTCTTCATCCAACTATCATAGATATATCAGAACACTTCCTAATGTCTAGGCAGGGGCCTGGTTTTGTTATGTCTCTGCAGGTCCCGTGGCGACAGTGAGGCGGAGGCACGTTTTGATTTTGGCCCACAGCTATATTTTTTGGGCAGCACGATATGCGGCTGCATCCCCATGGGGGAGCAACCTGGACCTTGGAGCCAGAGCCCACATTGCATGGAGAGGGCTGCATGGAATGCTGTGGAGTCAGCTCTGCAGGGTGGTGGCCTTTGGCCAATTTCCACCAGATTTATTGGTAATACATCTGGGTGGCAATGACTTGGCCAGGTATAGTGGAAAGGCATTGATCCTGGATGTTTTACAAGCCCAGAAATCGTTGAAGGCTACGTATCCGGCCATGCATATTGTGTGGTCGACGATCGTTCCTCGATTGGCATGGAGAGATGCCAGGAATTTTTTCTCCATTAACACAGCACGCAGGAGTGTTAACCGGGAGGTCTGCAGAGCTGTCTGCGGTGGCCTTGGATCATTGATTGGTCACCAAAGGATCCGCTTGGATAGGCCTGAGTTTTTTCGGAATGATGGTGTACATCTGTCCGATTTGGGTTTGGATGTCTTCCTTGAAGACATCAAGGGGGGCCTGCTTGTTGAGCTTGATCGGCTCGATGGCGGGCATGGGACTTAGCATGGCTAGTCCCTATGCTGTGGTGGGTAGTGCGGATATAACAGGTTTTCTGGTGAGTCCCATTGCAAACTCAGGTAAGCTATAGCCCATCTGACCTAACAGCGCTGCGGATTGTGCGATTACAGTGCTTGGGGGGAAAGATGTGCTGGGGCCACAACTGGACCAACAGTCAACAAGGAGAAGCTGGCTTGAGGTCTGGGGGTGGTCAAATTGTGGCCAGCCAGGTTCTCGCTGTCTTTAAGACCACGAAAACATGGGGCCAGGGACTCACCCATTTGTTGCTTAAGGGGGTCCTTTGAGTCCTCTATGATTTAACCTGATTCCGCACTACAGCAGGCCCCCCTTTGCCAAAGGATGACAACATTGATTATGCTTAATAAAGTGTGGCCCGTATTTTAATCCATAATTTTTGTCTTGTGTCTTTATTCCAGGGTTGGGAGGGCAAAGAGAGATGGTGGAAAGAGATAGAAGAAGAGTGGGAAAACTCACTGTGCTGAGGGAAAGTAGGATAGGACTCGCTATCAAGTCAGACTTAAGTTGCACCAGTGACTCAACTCGGACTTGACCTGGGTTCTTTTTTTCAATGACTCAGGCTCAGCTTGTAACTCAGAACCCATCCACCCCAAGAAAACTTAAGCTTTTTTCCTGGGGGGAAAAGCTTGCTTGTAATAGGGACTCAGGACTTCAGAGTTGGGACTCAAGACTTGGTACCAAAGACTCCATCTTGGGACTTTGTACGAAATACTTTCTGACATCCCTGGTACACCCATCTGTGGCTTGTTTCTTTTATAGCAATCCTCATGGTGTGTAGAACAAAGATGGAAGCATGAGCTGGCCATTGTACCAAGACGTCACTGTCTTAAAAGCCTTAAGCTCATTTTCTGTATAAGCCTAAACTTTTTTTGAACTCACAAGCACCTGTGCCTGAAACTCAGCAGATCATTCTTTGAACTCAAGCAGTCTTCAAACAGATAGAAACAGAAACCACTGATTCTGAAACGTTGCAGAGGCTTTTTGAAAATATACCTCAATTTCAGAACAATGCAACAGAAGGAATATATCTTTTCAACCCTTATTAAATTGTACTATGTTCCTCCATGAGGAACTTTATGTATAGACACCGAGGGTGTGACTAGACAGCCAAAGTAGAGGGGGCTGGATTGGATTAAACAAGGTCATGTAAGGTTGCACAGAGGTGTACTGTGTCATTTGGTGCAATCTTTGCATCCATATCCATGGATTGTATAGTTTTGGGGCAGGAAACCACAGTGTACAGTGGGTGATCACGGAACAAAGGAAGGCTAATTGCCTTAGAGAGAGAACAAAGGAGTCGACAGCGGATGTCCGAGCCAGCGGAGCCTATAGGCAACACCCTGAGAGCTCTTTTATTTACTTAGCATGATTTTCATAGTATGTTGTTAGAATTCAGATAGGATACTAGTTACCTAATCATAACTAGGATTGACTAAAATAACCCTTTGATCTTATGCTCTACCTCTAAGCGAAAGGGCAGAATAAGGGGTTACCCCGCCTGCTGGCAGCTGCTACTTCCTGCCAGGAGTGTATGCATGTCACTGAAACAGAATGCAGCTACCTTTAAGCAGTAGTTTCCCACAATAATGGATCCTCAAGGTTCTGCTAGAGAAAGCAAGGCCAGATTGGCTCGTGTATGTATCTTTGGTCATTTTTTCCAATGGTTTAGTTTTTGGGGGGAATAATTTTTTAAAAAAATCTGAGTAGACCCCCTTCTATCAATTTGTACATTTATAACCATTTTTGGGTATCCTCACTTTATTTTTAGAGATAAATTCTAATCTGAATAATAAAATAATCACTTTGATTTGTTTAGCAGCTATGCAAACTGATTGGAAGACTAGTGATCTCCTAACATTTTCTCAATGGCTTTTAAGATTTTGCTTTTACAGAAAAGCTTACATTTCAAGTTCATTCACTGAGAACTGTTAATGTTAAAATATGTTTTTATACATGCAGTTTCCTTTATCTCATATGTATTTTTAAATCATTCTATTTCCTGTAGTAAGTCATAGTAAAGTAGGCTCATTGAAGAAATGGGAATTTGGTGAGTCAACTCTTATGTAAGTTCCAGTGATTCAAATGGAACTACTGTAGATGTTACTTAGTAACATCTAGAGTAACAGCATAGTAAATGGCAATTAAAGTACAACTGTTAAACTCAATGGAACCTACAGAGGAGTTAACTCACCAAATCCTTACTGATTCAATGGCCCTACTTAGTGTAACTTACTACACTAAGCAACAGGATTTCAACCCATGTAGTGCAATTATTATTTGTTTTCAAGGTGGATATTACTTGTAATTTTTAATAAACTAATAAACTATTTTTAATTTTAAAAAGAATATATGTATACAGACAGACAGACAGACAGACAAATATCTATCTATCTATCTATCTATCTATCTATCTATCTATCTATCTATCTATCTATCTATCTATCTATCTATCTATCTATCTATCTATCTATCTATCTATCTATCTATCTTTTAAAAAATGTCCTTGAAGTGGAAATTCCACTTTTGCACACAGAAATCAATCCACTTCCTGATCTGAAACTTGGCAACCAAGGTTCTTTAAGAACAGGAAGATAAGTGGGAAATTTCTTCCAATTCTTCCCTGTATGAAATTAAAAACAAGGAGGGGAACACACTGTTTTAAAAATCACACTTTAAAAGTAAATGACACAGACACACATATCACACCGATGTGTTTAACTTTCACAGGCTTGATCCCCTTCTGAGTTCCTACTTGGCTTGTAAAATTCATCCACTTCTGACAAAGCTCTTGAACCAATTTCTGGAATGCCAGTCATACTCAAGAGAAAGCATGGAGCTTCAGATTTCCAAATTTCAACATCGGCTGAGGCATCAAGATGAAACAGGCTGGCTCAGAATCCATCAGAACCAAAACAGATTATTTTCCGAAACACCAAAGCTGGCTTCGAACCAGATCTTGTGCAACATCTTTCACATGTAATATCATCAAGAAGGCACTTGTACCTGTATTTCTGTAATTAACTTCAGCATATACATACTTTTAAAAGTGCACCTCTAATTAAATTGCATTACAGCAACAGATGTATGAAACCTGCCATTATAATTGTTTTATTCACCGACTCATGCAGTGATTCAAGAGATTAATTACATGATTACATGAAATAAGTAGCATTATATTTTGTTTGTTCTTATAGTGCAATTGTATGCATGTCTTCTCAAAAATGTGTCCTATAGAATTTAAGGTGCCTTACTCCCAAGTTAATGACTACAACTTCTGTTGCTTGTTAGGACTCCAATTTACCTGCCTATCACAAAGACAGGCAGTTTACAACAGGAATAACAGGCATTATGGCTGAAAGCCTCCCTATTCTAGGTTGGGATGAGTGATTATGAACCCAGGAATTTGTCTTTGTATTGTTTTTCTAAATGACCTGTCTCCTGGTCGAGAGCATCTGAGTCAACTGAAGTTTCTAGTTATGAATGCCAAATGAATTAATAGGAAAACAGTAGCCAGACAGGTTTACATTCTCATTGGGTGCAGCAACCTGGCCTATATGTCACAGACCTGGATGGGTGAGAATAGAGCCATGGTGGTAAATTTCAGCATTGCCAACCTGCATTTTTTGTACAAGAGTTTAGACCAAACAGGGAGGAAGGAGGTGGAGAAGCAGTGGTCTATCATTCTTCTTTCACCCTAAGCAGGCTACCTGTCTGTGGAATAATATAATATAATATAATATAATATAATATAATATAATATAATATAATATTCTTAGAACTGCAGAGCTGGAAGGGACCCTATGGATCATCAAGTCCAGTCCCTATCAGGAGGGAATTGAACACCCAACCTCCTCTGGCTCCTAAACCACTGAACTATCCAGCAATTTTCTAGAGTTCTGTTTTCATGTACACATATCACTATGGGGTGTGGTTTGGACTGAACTGAGGTTCGGATCCTCTGCAGTGTTGAGGGACAAATTAAGATGTTCTGTCCCACAAGCAGATAGGTAAAGGTAAAGGTTCCCCTTGACATTTAGTCCAGTCGTGTCCGACTCTAGGGCGCGGTGCTCATCCCCGTTTCCAAGCCGTAGAGCCAGCGTTTGTCTGAAGACAGTTTCCGTGGTCACGTGGTCAGAGCGACTAGACACAGAACACCGTTATCTTCCCACCATGGTGGTACCTATTTATCTACTCACATTTACATGCTTTCGAACGGCTAGGTTGGCAGGAGCTGGGACAAGTGACGGGAGCTCACTTCATTGTGTGGATTCGATCTTACGACTGCTGGTCTTCTGACCTTGCAGCGCACAGGCTTCTGCGGTTTAACTCGCAGCACCACCATGTCCCTATTTCCACAAGCAGATAGATCCATGCAATTTTTAATGTCTCTTCAAGGTTTTCCTGGAGATATTTGATCTGGTTTACACGGTATAAACCTTAGTTATATTATACCTCAGTTGAATTATTAAATTTGTTCCACATGGATTTGCCTTCAAAGTGTCTTGGGAACTGCCGGCTAGTCCAAAGTGCTGTGGACAAAATGTTGCCCAGAGCTGTTTACAAGAATCAGGTAATTCTCCTTTTGTTCCAGCATTGTTCCAGCATTATTAAGATAACTGGTCTGTTTATGGGCGATTCTGACAATGATAGTTGTAACCTATAAAGCTCTGTATAACTTCACATGGGGGCATTTTGAAGGTTGTGTTCTCTCTAATGAGCTTGCCCAGTTGTTCTTTCTATTCTACCACCTTCAGGTGCACTTTGTATGGGTGCTCTTCATGAGGGCTTTTCTTAGTGCTCCCCTCAGGCTCTGCCAGAGGAAGCTAAGCTGGGCCCCTTTCTTTTGCCATTTGCCAGAAGGGAAAGATGGTTTTATTCAGACAAATATTTATACTGAGCTGTTCCTGAGGAGGAGCTCCCTTCATTGGATGGCTATTGCTTTGGATGGTGATGTTTTCTTTTCAGTGACACATTTTTAGTGTTTTCATCTGTTGGTTCAGAGCCAATGTAGTGTACTGGCAGACGAGGATCCAAAAGACCTCAGTTCAAAACTGCTCTTGGCCATGGAATTTCACTGCGAGATGGCACTGATAAAACCATCTCTTAAATATTTCACATACCTTCGGAACCCTACTAGGATCACCATAAGTCAACACATAAGACACACAAATTGTTTTTACATGGTGTTTGATTTGTTTTTGGTGCTTTGAATTGTATTTGTTTTAATTTGATTTCACCAATGAGGAATCTCACCTTGAGAACTATTTCTTCACAGACACCAGTTGTTAGAACTGGCTAAATGGTTGTGATTAAAAGCAGGACAGGAAAAATACTTATGACAATGATCAATATTAATCAAAATCAGGAGTCAATTTCTATCTTAATGAAAATGACCATGAAACAAAAAGTGCAGATGTAGAGGATTGCAAGTTGTGCTTTTGCTGCAATTATCCACCAAATGTCACATTTCAAATTGAGCTGTGTTTATTGCATGCTTGAAAACAAGAGATCTCCTTTTGATTTATGCTTAAAAGACCATCTGATGAAAGGTCCCCTAAATAATAAGCAGGATCCTTTGAAAGCTGTCAAGCAAGAAAATGTTATTATTGTTATAAATATCAAATACATTGTGGTAGAATATTTAAATCGATATACAAGACTCATTATTTTAATTGCACAGGTGACCTTCAGAACGTCATGCAATCCAATGAGATCTTCTCATGGTGACTCCCTCTTGTTCAAGATGCTTTCACCATCTCTGATGATTTTCTTCTTAAAGACAACATGTGGTTAAAAGTTATTTAGAATCTTCAGTATGAACCTTGTTAAAGATTTAGGCTCATTTCTATGTAGACTTACTGGAAATAATTTCCACTAAAAATCAATGGGACTTGCTTCCAAGTAAATATGCCTGAGATCAGACTAAAGCCTTCTATTTGAAAATTAGATCTCATCACACTGTGTTCCAAAGCATAATAACGAGGAAAGAAGCTCCATTAAAATCAATGGGGCATTTCCAAATATACATTACACAACTACAGCATTTTTTAAAATAATGCAAAAGTAATGAACAGCACAAACCCTCTTCCCATTTTTTTTGTGGTTGGTGTTCTTTAGACATACCTACAGCATAAGGCCACAAATCACAGTGTTAATTTTTTTGTGGAATTTTCCAAATAAATGTTGAGTCTGTTAACTTCTCTCTTCCTTCAAAAATCCCCAAATGTTTTGCTGAAGAAGAAACCTCTAAATGCACTCCCAATGACACTGTTTAATGGTGGCCATGGTTAGTTCCTATGTTAGATTCCTGTAATCATTCTATATTTCTGAAAATTATAGGAACCGAAGAGTCTAATGAGAAACTCTGAAGAGAAGTTGTTTCTTCAAGTAATGTTTGTAAAACAAACCTGAGTTGATGAGGGCAACTCTTGTATTCTTCAGAGCTGAAAAACATGGTACATAAAAAAACCTGTCCTGTCATGGCAGATATTTAATAGAATACCAAACTGAATATTTACAAATTGTTTGTGCATCAGAAACATTTCTGTCTCCCTCAAAACATATTCAGGATAAGGAAATTCACAGTAAAGGAAAATAGCAGAGAGGACATGAGACTTTTCCCTGAAAAGTTTATTTTAAACTGTGTATAACTGAAACTGGGCTGCTCAGATCCAAGCAGTTCAAGGGAAAAGTGTATTTTTCGTCATAATTAATGGACAATAAATTAGACAGATTTACAAAGTTCAAAATTCTTCCCTCCCCACACTTCTTTGTTTTAAATTCCCCAGAGCTTGCAATGTTTTGCAATAGAAACATGGCAGTTAGGCTAGTATTACACATATTGTGTACATGCTCTGTACAGTGTAGATAGTAACTTCTTTACACTTTTTTTAAATGAAAAAAGCTATAATTCTATCCTCAGTTTGTATGCATTCTAAGCATTTCTTATGACCTTAGCTTAAAACTGCAAAATAATTTTTTTCAGAAGGTTTAATGCAATATACTTTACTTAGACATGGATGGAATTATCTTGGACACTAGTAGAGTGTAACCTTTGAAAGAAAAGATTTTAAAAAAGAACATTCCTTCCAGTTTTCTCACATACCTTTTCTGCACTGTGGAACATAACATGCCATGGCATACACTCTTGTGTTTTTTTCAGAATACATTTCAAGTGTTTCATTCATTGTGTTTCATAAGATTCTGAAGCATTTATTACAGAGGTGGTAAACCTATTTCAGACCTAAGGCCACCATTGGTTTCATGGAAGCATATCACTTTGGAAACAAAACATTACATTTAACACGTGAATACTAAAACCATTACCTTTGTGTCAAACAGGAGGGAAAAATAGAATTTTGAAAGTAATGCTAAAATGTTAGTATTCTGTTGTGTAGCTCTGATGGTGCAGTGGGAGAGCCATCACTGGCTATGCCAGATTACCACTAATAAAAGAGTCCCTGTTTTGAATTCAGGTTGTACACAACATCAACTCATTGAACAGCACCTTGTTTGGAATATTACATGAAATTAATTGTTGCTAATTAAAAAGCCCCCAATTTGCAGGTGAAGCCACCTGACCCATAGGCAATGAGATTACTTTTAAGCAATGATGAATCAAACTGGGGACACTTTAATTAGTGGCAATCTGGCATTGCAGGTGATGTACTTTACATTGCATCAATATAAATTATGTGAGAGGATTTAGGCCAGTAAGTAAGTAAGTCCTCTGCAAGTGAACTATAGATTCTCTCAGGTCCATACATCCCTACAGACTGAATTATTATTCCTTTACCAGACCTTCAAGGGACATCATAAACATTCCCTGGCTTTAATATTGAGGCAGCCCCCACTCTTTCCCATCCATCTTCAAATTATCATATCAGTCTGAATACATTTGATCTCATCCAAGTTTAGAAGCTAAGCAAGGTCAGTCCTGGTTCACACTTGAATAGGAGACCATTGGGAAATAGCAGGAATCTCTAGTTAGGGCAAAAAGAAGAAGAAGAAGAAGAAGAAGAAGAAGAAGAGAGAAGATGAATCCTGTCTGAATCTCTGAAGAGCTGCTGGTGGTCAGAATTGGCATTATAGGACAATGGCCCAAGTCAGTATAAAGCAGAATATTATTCCTCAATGTCTAGGTGACCAACTTAATTCATGAACTTCTCATCAGGTTATATCCCAGAAGAATGATAAACTGGACAATAAGCAGCACCACACCACTCCTTAAAAATAAATCTTCAAATAAAGATATCAGAGAAAAAATGCTATTTCTTTCTCAGGAACAAGTTCTATACCCACATCCACATTGAACTACCACAATAAAGCAATAACAATAATGACAATAATCATTTTCCATCAAGTCAATTCTAACTTATATGAGCTTTTTCAGGATTTTCTAAGTAGGGAGTACTCAGAAGTGGTTTGCCATCCCTTTCTTCTGGGCAGCTTGCTCAAGGCTATACAGTCTGGCTCTTCTGCCATGCCCAGTGAGGAACTGAACTCCTAGCCTCTGGCTCCACTACCAGATGCCTAACTCACTGAGCTATCCAGCCAGCTTCACAATAAAGCAACCACATATTTTTCTGAACAAACCTGCTCATGACCTGCCCTAGTTGTTTAGAAAAGTATGTGGCATGTGTTGCACAATGTTAAAGTTATCTGATGTCTTTGATAGCTGTCAGAATTAGTTGTTGGTACTGAATTTTTTATCTCCAATTTTAGTACACCACTTCTTACCTGCATATCTACTTAAGATACTTTATGACCATTTAAATGTAGTTCACTTAGGTTTTTATTGTTCAGAGGAGGTTTTGCTATGCTTCATGTGCCTTCTCATTGCCTCCTAGGTTTTCCTGTGAGTTCTGCACCTCCAGCTGCTTCCAATTCCTCTAGACATATTTTTAAATCCTGGGATAGATGGTTCATTTCATTACCAGGAAGATCTCTCATGGATACTTACCTCACAGCTAGTGCCCCTGACTTTTTCACTGGGACATCTGTCTCCTGTCCAAGCCGTAGTTGCAGCTGTTTTGCCTCATTTAGTTGATGGAGTCGTTGGATTATGCTGACTTTAGTGTATTGTGTTGCATCTGTGCAGGTGTCTCAAACGTCTGCTTCAGCTGCTTATTCTACCATGCAGTCTTCAGGATGTCTGCACATTAATCTTTGACAGTGCCCTATCTGCATAAACAACTGTGTTTTTAAATGAAAGATCGTTTAACCCAAAGATTTAATGAACCAATATTTCAGTGGATTTCTTGGCAGAACTTGGAAAAGTTACATTTTGGTGTGCTGGGAGACTCCGGTTTTATAGTCCAAAAACTAATTTTCCCAGACCGTGTTAATTGGTAGAATAGGTGGAGCAATATTATATGCTGAGGTAAAACTTTTACCTACTGAATTGAGCATCTCCATTGCTTTGCTTGCTTTTTTTTTGTGCTTGTTCTTTTCCTCAGAAAAAGCATTGCTTCACAGCCATCTATTCCACATTATATTTTTGAACTATACAAACATTTGATATGGCTGAGAGATCTTAACAAAGGCTCACTGTGCCATTGGTCCACCTTCCCCACCTATATCCATGACAGCTAGGTACAGTGTAGGGGGCATCTCCCATTTTGGCAATGAGTTCCATCATCATGCTTTGTTCATGACCTGCTTGTTTCTTCAGCCTCTCTGACATTTGTAGGACTGAAGATTGCTGTGTATGTGGTAGCCTTCATTGTTTTACATGGAGAGATCTCAGATGAGATTAAAGGGCTCTTCTGGAAACTCAGAGAAGCTCAAATAGCTACTGTTCAATGTAGGTTTCCAAGTGAATATGGCAGTAGTAAGAATACCTAGCCCTCATCAAAATCAATTTTGACAGGTGCGCTGCCCCTGCGAGGTGGGACAAAGGGTCAAGAATCGACCCAGGGCCCTCCTCCTGGGTGGGTGGGGCTTTAGGATGATGTAGGGGGTTGGTGAGGCCACCGTGGGCCTATAGGAGGGATTGATAGATGCAGGGGTCCCCCGTGACCAGAACACGGCCTCAGGATTGGCCTCTGAAGTGATATGTCACCCCATGGCCCTGTAGGCCAATGGGGAGAGGTTGGAGGGGTTTGGCTAGAAAAGGGGTGGCCGTAGGGCATGCCTTGGCATGCCCTTAGGCTGCCTGGGGCTGAAACTCCACAGCGGTTGCTGGAACACCACAGCGGTTGTTTTGGGGGACTTCTGCGCGTGCCTGCAGCTCTTTGCAGAGACCGGCGAGGCTTTGAGAAGATGGAGGACAAGGAAAACCAGCTCCCTGCACCCAGGCACCTTTTGGAAGGCCTAAAGGACCTGGACTCCAAAACCAATGCCAACCCCAGAAAGCGTTACATGAGTACAGATTCTGACAATGAGAATATGCATTACAACGTCTGGAAGACCCTGAAAGCTCTGAAAGTTGTCATAATATGGAAGCTTCCTTTTATACAGAGAAGCCCTCTGAAACACAGGTATGTAACCATTTGTGAAAGGGTGGTGCCAGAGGACTATTATATATAACTCTCTCTCTCTCTCTGTGTGTGTGTGTGTGTGTGTGTGTGTGTGTGTGTGTGTGTGTGTGTGTGTGTGTGTGTGTGTGTGTTAAAGCATCACCTTGATTTTTCAGGAGTCACCCCATCTGCAAGTGAGAGAAACTCCTCTCAGAAAAGTCAAAGCCACGAGATCCATTGTGAGAGCATGCTTTTATGGAATTCTGAAACACTGTCTGACTGGCTATCTGAAAGAAGAGTGTGAGGGGTGCCACCTACAAATCCCAGGTCAAGAGGGACACCCATGTTTGTCCTGGGGTGAACACAGCCTTTCAAGAATGCTGCGAATGTTATGTGGAAAAATCTGTTTTAAAAAAATCCCTTTGTATTATTACTTTGGTTGCTTACAGAAATAATGTGCTCTGTCTCACAAACAGAACTATGGACTACATAACCAATCTTATTAAATTTTTAGGATCATCTGAAAAGGCCTATGCTTATTTTAAAAAGCTATTGTGAAAATCAGATAATAGCTTTCTAAAGGATGTGTTAGCAAGTATTAAAGCTCTGAATTATAAAAATTTTCTCTGTGTTTCAAGATTGTAAGATTGAATAAAAACACTTTTGAAGGGCTGCCAGTTTCTGAGTCAAATATTTATTGCCCAAGGCATTGTGAAATAGTATATGCCCTGAAATTAATAAAAGGCATCCCATTTTGCTGCAATTAAAGATTATTAACACAAACCCTTACAGTTACACCTGTACATGTAGACTTTTTTGAAAGCCTGACCACTACAGCTAAGTGGGTGAAGAGGGTGTGTGTGTCTGGAAATGCCTTTGGAGTTCTTCTGTTTGCACAGGGGAAAAACATCTAAGCATTTCACAAAGGACAACAATAAGTGAGCAGAACCCTTAGCTTGGAAAAAAAATATTGACGCATCTGTTCCAAAATAATTTCTGGTAATCCCTGAACAGTTCTGTGTTGTCAATCAATCAATAATTGTTTTCGGAAGGAGAGAAAGGTGGGGTGTCTGGAAATGCCTTTGGAATTCTTAACATTTCACAGTGAAAAACCCTCTAAGCAGTTCACAAAAAGGACAGCAATCAGTTTAATTCTATATATCAAGACCCAATTAACCAAAGAAACTATGCTCCACAATAAATCATGAGTCTGTATATCACAATTTCTTAATGAAGTTAAATAAGGGGGGTTCCATTGCCTCAGTCCTACAAGACTGTACGTTTGAATAAAAAAACACTTTAAGAAAGGCAGATGAGCTCTTTTTAAAGGCTGTTTCAAAAGCTTATAAATATATTGACTCTGATAGCCTTTCAGGCAGGGAGCAAGACCATTGCTCAGAGACAAGAAAGGCCAACTCAGGCTGACAATGCAAGCCCAGCTATTAACCAAAGGCCTGGTCCATATTTATATAAGGTCTCTCTAGTCCCTTAAGGATGTTTCATAACACATTTTGCTGCAATTAAAGATTATTAACACAAACCCTTACAGTTAAAGCTGAAGGAGTGAAGGCTTTTGGGAAATTTAATCAGGGATGCTGTTTGAAAAAAGTTTTTGTATGCATTAAGTTTGCTTCCCACGGACAGTCCATACCAGATGCACGATGGATGTTTATGTTAGTGAGAGAGCAGACAACTTAGCTTGGGAAAAATATTGACGCATCTGTTCCAAAAAAATTTCTGGTAATCCTCTGAAAAGTTCTGTGTTGTCAATCAATCAATAATTATTTTGGGAAAGAGAGAAAGGTGGGGATCTGGAAATACCTGTGGCCTCTTTTGCTTCCCATGGAAAACTGTATAAAAAGGGAGCCCTTCCCTTGGAACAGCATTCAGTCCCTTTTCTACGATCAACCTGTTGAGAAGTGTTTCCTGAGGAATGGAAAATATGGCGCATGTAAATATCTTATTGCCTATCTGCTTCAAATGTATGCTTTTATTTTAGTGTTGTATTGATTGTATTCCTTTGCTTGTAATCATGCCTTGATCAGAGGTTTGGACTGATGGTCCTGTAGGACCCTCCCAACCTTACTTTTTTTATGATTGGGCAGACTGTTATATGCATGATAGCTCTTACTCTCCCTCTCTCTCTCTCCCCTCTTTTATAGAAAACTGTCACCAAAGCCCAGGTCCATAGACCTTCAAATTCTGAGCAAAAAGGTAAGAACTCATCTATTTTAAAGGACTTGTTATGTTATGTTTAGCATTAGGAAAATAAGGAAAATAATGTAACTTTGGGGTTGTTCTTTAAATTAAAGGAAAATAATGTAACTTTGGCTTTGTTCTTTGAATTAAAGGGGGAAATGTAACTATGGGACTTGTTCTTTAAATTAAAGGGAAAATGTAATTTTGGGGTTGTTCTTTAGATTAAACGAAATAATGTAACTTTGGTTATCAGCTTTGGATCATACTTTTCATTTACAGGCTGATCATATACAATTTTCAGATATGTATGTAGGAGAGAATATGTTTGGCTCTCTATAGTCTCCAGGCAGTCCATAATCTTGCAGTATAGTGCTAAAAACAGGAAGGCAATGTGAGGCATGCCCTAACATGTTCTTTTCTTTTCCTTGTAGGGGCTCAGAGCAATGTGGGTGAGGTCTGCTCCCTTTCCCCAGAGGCCCTGGGTAAGTAATTTTACATTTCTGCTAGAATGTATAACCTTTTTTGTTAGAGAGCTGCATATAGACTTATTGAGACTTATTGTCGCTTAATGCAGACAGTGTTCAGCTTTTTAAAATAGTGTGCCTTATATAGTTTGTGTTTTTATAGAGGTTTCTAGATGGTAAATTCTCTGGAAAAGACCCTGATGTTGGGAAAGTGTGAGGGCAAGAGGAGAAGGGGACGACAGAGGATGAGATGGTTGGACAGTGTCATCGAAGCTACCAACATGAATTTGACCCAACTCCGGGAGGCAGTGGAAGACAGGAGGGCCTGGCGTGCTCTGGTCCATGGGGTCACGAAGAGTCGGACACGACTAAACGACTAAACAACAAAAGATGGTAAATATGATGTCCTTTTCAGAAAAAGTATTTTGAAGAAAAAGAAGAAGCTTTTGTTGGAGACGCTGCCAAAACAATATCACCTAAGCTTCATAAACCAAATACCAAGAAACCTACTACTGCAGCTAGTGCTCAGGCCCGCATGTACACCTTTAAAAGGAAGAGAAATGACAATGGTATGTTCTGAGCACCTTTTGTCGGTGTGTTTGCGTGTATATTGCTTTAACACTAGGGGCTCTCCTTTGTCTTATAGAAAATTAAATTACAGTCTTTTTGGTGGGTGGGTGGATGGGTGTGTGTGTGTGTGAGAGAATATCACTGAGACGTGCCTTTCACAATTATTGTTTTTCTTTTTTAGATGAGCTTATGGAAGCAGATCGCAAAAGAACCAAGAATGCTGGGGGTTCAGACAGCAACACGCCAGTGAGACCTCATAACGTGAAGGGGATGAAAAAGCAAGGGGCACCTGAAAAGGCTGGAAGCTCAGGGTCTGACATGCCTATAGGGGTGCTTAATGTAAATACAGAGCTGTCTGTTATTTGTTTTTTAAAAATTGCAATGATGATGAGTGTGCTCAGAATGGTTAAAGAGTGGGAAAATATTCTGACCCAACTGATGGGAGCCTTGCCTGATGTGGACATGTTTTCTGATATGATTTAAAAAGTGGACCATTTCTCTTGTGTAAAGGCTCCTCAAATCCAAACAGGGTTGGGATATCCTGACTTACAACAGCAGCCAAAAAGAGGGAAAATGAAAAGGGGAATACCCAGCCAACGGTTTGGAAAAAGAGGGGGGGAAAACAAATCACAGGAAAATTGTACTTGCGCAAAAGATCTATGAGATTGTTAACCAGGGCTAAAAAACTGCTTTCACATAGGAAAAGGCGATCTGTGCCTCTGCCTTCTAGTCCCACACAAGAACCCCAGAGTCCTCAGGGTGTAAAGGGTCCTTCTGTTGCTGATTCTCATGGCTCTCAAGAGCCCTCACAATGCATAGAAGACCTGGATCCTGAAAATAATTCAGGGTCTGATATAGAACTCCCACAGGTGTATGCAGAAGTGATAAACAGGTGGGAATGGGCACATAGGCGATACAGAGCACAACATATTGCACAGGAATTCCGATTTGTTAATTTAGAACATGTACGGTCATATACACAAACTATCGTCGCATTGCACAGTGCGATACAGCAGGTCCTTGATGATGTTAACCAAAGCCTTGAGACTGCGGATTTTGTACAGTTGAGATTCGAAGGGGCCAATTTAAGGGATCCTTTGTTTTCAGTGAAGAAGTTTAAAGGGGGGTTGTATGGTGAGGAATTCCTCTCCCAGCTGGCCAATCTGTTACAGAGCAACATGGAGCTGTGTCTTGAGGGCACTTTGCGCCTGATTGTAACCATTGTGAAACCTCCCCGTGGGAGTGGAGGCCCTTCAAGAGCCTTGCGCTCTATACCTCATAGTGAAATCATAAATAAGAAAAGGAAATATCTAGTAGATTTCAGCAGTGTGAACAGTAAACTTTGCTTTGGGGGAGGTCTGTTAGCCGTGATGGCTGAAAAGGTCCCAACAGATGCTGAGCTGACAAAATCAGCCCTGCAGTTGTATCGAGCTGTCGAATGGCCTGTAGACAAAGAGGTCTCTCTGGCGGATATTCCTCTTTTTGAGAATCACTTAGAGGTAAATATACAAGTCGCCTGCTATGGGGACAAAGGCTGGGGTTTATTTAAATCACAAGACCTCCGGTATCCACAAACATATACAGTATTTCTCCATGATAATCATTATTATGGGGTCCTCAACTTAAAAACCCTTTTTGGTGCTAAAAATTACTGTCTGTTTTGCCACAAATTGTACAATCACAGTCACGACTGTTTATTTTCCTGCAGGCTCTGTTTAAGAAAGGACTGTTCTTCTAAAGTAGATAGGATGGACAGGTTATGCATTGCCAAATGACCTGCAGGTCAATAGAGTGTTTAACATTACATACAAAATTGGCTGCAGAAAACAAGGTCCCCTGCAGGCTCAGGAAATTTTGTGACGAGTGCAAACGTTTTCAAAATGAAGAGCATTTCACTAAGGACTGTGGTGGTCTGCAGTGTAATGTCTGTTGGGGATGTATGAAACAAGATGAAAAGCATCTCTGCTTCATGCAGCCTGTAAAAGAGCCGGCAATCTCAACCCATTATATATTTTATGATATAGAAGCACATCAATCCACCAGAATTCATGTGGCTAATTACTGCTTTGCAAGAGCCTTTGAGGGGAAAACTTTAGACTGCTTTAAAGAGGGTGCCTCTGTGGAAACTGGGACTGGTGGTAGTGTACAGGCTTCTGGGGTACAGGCTTCTGATGAGAAGGAGTGGGAGGATTGTGATATTGATTCAGACTGTGAGGGTGAGGCTTTGGCCTCTCATGAGGAGGAGAAGGGATCTGGGGACACCAAGAAAAAGACTGTGAAAATAAAGAGGTGGCCTTATGGGAAAACCTGGGAGTTTAAGGGTGAGGCTTGCATAGTGGAGTTCATTTGGACTTTCACAAAAGGGCGGCTTTTTGTGGGCACTACATTTACAGACCATAATTCAAAAGGTTATGATGGTTATTCCATCCTCCACCAATTGGTCAAAGAAAAACTGGAGGTAGACCTTATCGCTCAAGGGAGCAAACTTATATGTATAACAGTAAACACAGTATAAAATTCCTGGATTCTCTCAGCCATCTCCCCATGGCGCTCTCAAAGCTCCCCAAATGTCTTGGGTTTGAGCAGGAGTCTAAGGGATATTTCCCTCATTATTTCAATACCCCTGAAAATAGTCAGTACGAGGGTCCCATGCCACTCCCAGAAGACTATGGGGTGCAATACATGATGCCTTCTGACCAGAAGGCTTTTTTAAGAATGGAATGCTGAGAATCAGATGAAAACCTTTAACCTGCAGAGAGAACTGGCTTTCTATTGTCAGCAGGATGTTAATATCCTGGTACAGGCCTGCACAAAATATCACCATGAGATCATGGAATTGACAAAGATTAAGAAAAAGCGTGGTGATGAATATGAGTGGTTTGCCATAGACCCCTCCTTGCCATGTACAGATTCAGGTTTCTGGAGAAAAACACAATAGCTATTCCACAACCAGACAACTATCATAACCAGTGTAAAAGATATCCTCGGCAATCCAATGGTTGTCTTATATTGCACATAAAGAAAAAAAATCAGGATTCAGCATGCCTTGAATGGGGGAAAATTCCTTATAGATAAATATTGTGTGGATGTTTATATGGTTGTGAATGGTTGGGGGGTTTGTCTAAAATTCTTGGGGTGCTTTTTCCATGGCTGTGTCCTTTGTTATCATTCTGAGGATTGGAATCCTCTGGAAGGAAAAACATATGGGGCTCTTTACAATTCTACACAGGAAAGGGCAGCTGTCCTGAAAAGCAAGGGGTTTGAGGTCAGATCAATTTGGGAACATGAGTGGAGAGCTATGTTAAAAACAGACGAAGAGCTCAAAGAATTCCTTGCTTCAGCCAATTTTCCAGAGCCCTTAGAACCTAGGGACACTCTCTTTGGCAGTCGTACAAATGAGGTCTGTCTGTACTACACGCCTAAACGTGGAGAGCAGATTCATTACTATGATTTTACCAGCCTTTACCCCTATGTCAACAAAACTAAAGAGTATCCTCTGGGTAACCCCGGAATCATTTTTGAGAACTTTGAACCTGTGTCTGCATACTTTGGCTTCGTAAAGGCTAAAGTCTATCCGCCAAGAGGACTCTTTTTCCCAGTGCTACCCTCCAGGGTCGGCAGAAAACTCCTGTTTGCACTGTGTGCCGCTTGTGCAGAAGGCCATCAGCTAGACCCGTGTCAGCATTCTGATGAGGAGAGAGCCTTGCTGGGGACATGGTGTACTATCGAACTGAATGCGGCCATAGAGAAGGGCTACAGGGTTGTGAAAATCTATGAAGTGTGGCATTTTGAAAACAGATCAGCAGACCTGTTTTCAGAATACATGGAGCTACACCCTCGCCACAAGCAGGAAGCCTCAGGCTTTCCCAAGTGGTGTGTCAGTGATTCTGATAAAGATAAATATATAACTGATTCTTACAACAAAGAGGGAGTGCATCTATGGAAAGAGAAGATTGCTGTAAATCCAGCAAAGAGACAGATTGCCAAATTGTTTTTAAACTCTCTATGGGGAAAATTTGGTCAGAGAACAAACCTGGCTAACACATAGGTGGTGAGAGATCCTGATGAATTTTTCAGTCTCTTATTTTCAGAGGCTTACACAGTGTCAATGTTTGAATTTCTCGAGGATGATGTGGTGTGTGTGTCCTGGAAACATGTTGTAGACAGAATAGCCACCAGGGGTAGAAAAAATGAGTTCATAGCCTGCTTTACCACAGCTTATGCATGACTGGAGCTTTACCGGCTGCTGGACAAACTGCAGGATAGAGTTCTCTATCATGATACAGATTCTGTCATTTTTGTGCACCGGGAGGGGGAATGGAACCCGCCCTTAGGGGATTACTTGGGGGACCTCACAAATGAAGTCCCTGCAGGGCTGCATATCACTGAGTTTGTTTCTTCTGGCCCTAAATCGTATACGTATAAGCTTTTGAACAACGCTGCATGCCTGAAGGTCAAAGGGATCACACTGGATGTTGCTAATTGTGAACAAATTAATTTTGATAGTCTCAAAGACCTGGTTTTTACTCATGTTTCAGACTAGCAAGGCTGCTCACCCCATGAAATAGTTGTGCAGCAACCAGGGATTGTTAGGGATAAACGACAGTAGCTGATGCACACAAAACAGTTAAGAAAAACTCAGAAGGTGGTTTATGACAAAAGAGTGATTACGGAAGGTTTTAAAACCCTTCCTTATGGCTACTGAAATGAATACAAGGTGGGTCCATCCTTTTTCAGCCATTCTAGCAGGGCCTAGCGGCTGTGGACAAACTTTTTTTTATAAAAAACATGTTGGACAACGCTCACAGTGTATTTTCTGATATGCCTGAAAATATTATTTGGTGTTATAACTGTTGGCAACCTGTATATAAAAATCTCCTCTGTAAATATCCCTTTATTCGTTTTGTAGAAGGATTGCCGGATAAATTTGATGATGATGTTATGTTACCCACCACTAAAATAAACTTCTTGATTTTAGACGATTTGATGCTGTGTGCCTCTGATAATAAGGAAGTGGAAAAGTTATTTACACAATATGTGCATCACAGGAATGTGAGTGTTTTTTTAATTACTCAGAACGTTTTCTGCAAGGGGAAAAGTGCCCGCAGCATTAGTCTAAATGCCAAGTATATGGTCCTATTTAAAAATCCCGGGGATAAACTGCAAATTGCAATGCTAGCCCACCAGATGTACCCACAAAATGTCCATTTCTTCATGGAAGCTTTCGCAGATGCTACAAGAGTCCCCCACGGTTATCTATTGGTGGATTTAAAGACCAATACTCCTGAATCTTACAGACTGAGAACAGGGCTTTTCCCTCCTGACTGGCCTGTGGTCTATACAATGAAGAAGGGTGCTTCAGGCAACAAAAGGTGTCTGCTTTGAGACCTTTTTCTTTATTCGGTCAGGTTCCTCTGCAAGGCAACATGTCTGAACGTATAAGGCGAAACCTCCCGCTTTTAAAACTCCTTATTAAGGCACCCCTGTGCCAGAGAAAAGCCATTTTATGTGCCGCTTCAGATGATCTGATCACAGCCATTTCAGAAATTGCTCTGAACACTTTAAAAGGAAACATTGCTCTATCCCCTCAACAGGTACGTGTTTTAAAGAAAAAACGTACTCTGATTAAAACCTTGAGTAACAAGAGCGTCTCCCTGCGACGGAAGAAGCACCTGGTGAAGCAGTCTGGAGGTTTCTTGGGCCCCTTATTGAGCTTTGCCATCCCTCTAATAACCAGTATTTTAACTAATAAGTAATGGAACATGCTGAAAAGATGTATTTGGTCCCCAGTGCTCAGCTACAAGAGCTGAGGGGTGTGCCAGAAAACATCAGGACCACTACGGTGAGACGCCTGGACTCTGAGATGAGAGAAATTCTCTTAAGGTCAGACTTGTCAGAGTATGAAAAAGCCAAGCTTTACAACAGTATTCTACAGAGATTTTTAGTGCTGACCAAACAAGAGGATTTGGAAAAAACAATGCCTCCTCCCACACAATGACCTACATCTCCCTCCTCTCCTCTTCCTCAAGCGCCCATACTTGATGACAGAACCACTGTTATTCAAGAGGTGTTAGACAGTATCCCCAACCGGTACAAGAAAAATGCAGATTTTGCTAAGTAAATTAAGGCAACATCAAGGTATCTCTTTGTGGGATGACAAAGGGACATTCCTGTATCAGGGAGAGTTCTTACCTGGCTCTAATATTCTGGATCTGGTCAGAGGGATCACCCAGTCTACTACTATTTCTGATAAGAGAAAACCCAAAGGCTGGGATGTTTTTCTGAAAGCTATGGCCGAACAAAATATGCCCACGTGTATTGTGGGGAATTCAGCCGCTAGAGAGCAATTAGAAGCCCTGAAATCATCTCCCCCTCCTCCTCCCCCTCTACCTGCAATGGGTGCTATTGCCCGTACCAAGAAACAATTCTAGAGACCAAAATGGCTGCGTGTGGAGGATCTTCCCACAACCCCGGCAAGACCATTAGCCAAGAAACCCAGTTGGTGGACTTTCTAAAACACATCAATAAAAACAAGACAGATAAAGCATATAACTTATGTCTTTATTTTATTTTATGCACAGATTACATTTTATGTTTTACACTGGGGGCCACAGCCTTGAACATGGTGAAACACTGCAGGGTTGACAATATTTCTTCCTTTTTCTGTCCTTGACAAATTCTACAACTATGCGATCATTTTTGGAAGCATCTTCTGTGTACAGCTTTAAAATCTGGTCAAATGACGGGCCTTTTGTTCTGTTCTGTAAAAAGAACACACAGTGATAGCCACAGGTCACTGCTGAAGGGTGTTGTAGCTGTCTCTGCTGGAATATTATTTCTTTGCACTGGCGCCATAAAAAAGCTGTAATGGTTTCAGGGATGTGTGGGTTGTGTCTGGGTCTACACTGTATGAGTAAAAAAAAACTCTCCAGGGCTGTTAGTTGGCAAATAGATGGCCAGCCAGTGTTCCCCAGGCATTGTGTGTGGGGGGGATGTTCACCACTATTCCGGTAGGTCTTTTGGTAATAAGGCTCCTTGGTAACAGGTCACAGGGGTAGACATCTAGAAAGGTCTTGTCTCGTTGTAATACACTTAATATCTGCACCATGTTCATCTTCACAAGTAATCAAAGAGGACGTTTCTGTTGTGATTGATTTCAATCACGTTGTCAAATACCCCATATAAGATCATGTTAATAGTGACAGGCAGGTGCTGGGCAAAACGGATCCCTGCTCTAAGGTTTCCAGTTTTGATCAGAGAATAATGTTCTGAGCAACCATGATCTGGCGTCAAGTCAAAGGCATACAGGGTATATCCGTAGCCAAATTCGGTACTGCTAATTAAAATGTCTTGGTTCTTCATGGCTTTCCCTGATGCTTGTACCAGCTGTATGTATTCTCGCACCCATAGGCCATTTGCATAATCAGGCTGGAGGGGTTTTGATGGAACTTGAACCCCATCAACATACAAGGCTATAAAATTAACATTGAAGTTTTGGAAATTGAAAGGATTTTTGTCAAATGCGCCGCTGAAAGCCTCATTGTCAACAAAAGGCTATCACTAGCTGTTTAGGCAATTGACCCAGGAAAAGGTTTTCTTGATTACACACAAGGCTCCCTGCCAGTATACTGAACACTTTCATTCCCACACACTCAACGGGGTATTTCGCATTAGAGGTCAGAAGGGCCTTGGCGTGTCCTAGACGAACCCCCGGGGACACTTTCACCCTTTTGACAAACAGAGAGGTGTTTAAAATATCCACTTTGTAATTCTCCGTGGCATCACCGCTCATCAAACAGAATATATCCTTGCTACGGATGAGTTTGATTTTCACATCTACACCATTCAGTAACATTTTCTCCTGAAAAAATAGCTCATTGTGCAATGGGCCCATCAGATCCCATTTCCGACTGGCTCCAGTGTGTTGTGCTTGTTCTAAAGTCCCAGTTTCCGGCACTGGCTCCTGTGGCAGTTTGATCCATGGTTAGATGGCCATCTTTATAAAAAACACCCGCCGCAAATTGGGTGCTCAAGCTGTCAGAGCCGTAGTTCAAAAGCAGCTCTATCATGGCTCTATAGGGGTAACAATGATTACTCTGGCTGATAAGTCGGTCTCCAAGGGTGATGTCCAGTTGACTAAACAGCGAGGCAATGGGGTAGTTTACCAAGGCTACTTTAGCATCAGCAGCGATGGCTGTCCCATTTGCTTTTGTGATTTTGCACACCACATAGAGCAATGTATTGTTTAAATCGATATAATCTTCTATGTTGCCGGTTATATAAAATTCGAGCGGGGCGTTGGGTGTTACGGCAGCCAATGGTGGTACCTCAATGTACGTGCTGTTTTCCACGCTGGTTTGTGTAGGTGATAGTTGAAAAATATCCAATTCACATTTGGTACATTCTTCAGAGGCTCCGCGAATGAAGGCCATTTTAAAAGATGTCTCTCCTGTCCCGTTTCAGGCCCTTTATCTTCCGATTTGTTTTCTTCTTCCTGGTCCAAAGCTTCTGACGTTTTTTAGGAGGCGCTCCTGTGTTTCACCGCTTAGGAGGACCTGAGCTTTGATGAGACGTTTTTCATTTAACTCCTCCCCTTCTTTTTAGGTACATGAGTCCTGATCCTTCTTGGGGTCTCACTTTTTTCATAACATGCCCCACAACATCTCCAGCAATGTTATGCACGGCTGTCTTAATGTGGGGTTTAATTAACTCAAAACCTCTCCTCAAAAAGGGATGGCCTTTCGGAACAGCCCATGAAAAATACTGCCCAGCCCTGCCCCATACATGTTTACAGTGCCGTGAAATCCGGGGAGGCCGTGACCTGCCTGTGCATTATAGTAAGCCCTATAAACATTGACATCTCCGTAGTCTTTTAACACAACCATTTCAACGTTCTTTTCTCTTCCTACGCACAACCTTTTCTGGGGTGAATATGCAACCTCACAACAACTTTTCCCAATGTGAATGGCACATATTGGTTCTGATCCGTCTTTATTTCAATGGTGATCGTGTTGATGTGGTTCTTACTCATCAATACGTAATGCGGCTTGTCGTAGGTGATTGTAACACATTTGTAGGTTTCTCCCCTAACGGGGATACAGCGTAACAGAAGTACAGAGTGGTCTCCCACAATTTGGTGCTCTGATATCTGTATACAAAGAGATGAAACCTCCAGTAAGGTCTGCAGCATAAGGTATTTTTCTGACGGGTTCATCCGGAGGAACCCCCAAAATGTGGGCTAACTCAGCACCAGCTGAAAAGAAGTAAATTTCAGGACCTGTGAATCTAACTTTTCCCATGACTGGGTCATAGGCCAGCCATGCTTGTTGCAGGTCTATAGCTTGTTTTATAGTATTGTTCATGTTGTTCAGAACATCTGGAATGTCCTTGTAATAGCCCCTGTGTAGCAGAAATTCCCATTTATTTGTACCCTCAGAAATGGAAAACGGGGCATTTTTAAGGATTGTGTACCAGCTCTGAGTATCTCAGCTAGGCCAACTTCCCAAACCCCATTCAAATCTAAGGGCTGGGGTAGCATTGTTGTAAAGCTGGCATTTGTATTTTGAGGAAAGACTTTCTTACAGGCATTGCTGGGGAGTGTGATGTAAAACCCATGATCACCCATTTTGCTTCTCTGTCCTATACGACCTCAGAAACTTCAGAGGCAGACACCCAGCTGTTGAACTTGCTAGGCCAACCTAACCATTTCACCAAGTGAAGCTTTCTTGTGCCCCTGCCTTTTGTGTCCAAAATCTTTTCAATTCTGTACACTCTGTCTTCCCGGTCATTGATCTTCTGTAGTTCTTCAGGATAGAAAGTCCCGACTATGGTCTCCCCATCATAATCCGTTAAGTGGTATACAGGCCTCTCTGCTCCTTTGATAACCCGATTCACTATGAATATTTCAGTGGTGAAATTCTGTTCATATCCCTTATCAAACACCCCCTTCATTTTAGAAACCCTCACACGCTCTCCTTTTCTGAGTCTTGGAACCTCTTTTTTTGTTTCAGCAGAGGTCCCATAGACCCTTTTCAAGACAGTCAGAGCATTGTGATGATTCACATCTACAGGTCTACATTTAATATTTCTATGAATGCTGTGGTTATAACATTTAAGGAACTGTGGTAATACATCCACATACCTGTAGGTATTATTAGCCATGAAATACTTCCACATTTTTGTTTTTAATGTTCTGTTAAACCTCTCCACACCCCCCCCCCACACTTTGACCTCATTATTGGTGACAAAATGATGCATTCCATTTTTCTTGAACAAGCTGCTTACAGGCCTGTTTAGAAATTCACCTCCCTGGTCCATTTGTATTTTGTCAGGTTTTCTTCCATCTTGTTTGAAAATGGCGTCAAAAGCTTTGGCCACTTCTTTACCTGTTTTGCCTTTGAATACTTTTGCCCAGCTGTACTTAGAAAGGATGTCAATGCATACCAGGATGTACTTGTAGCCCTTGTTGTACTGAGCAAATTGTTGCATATCGACCAAATCTGCCTGCCATTGAGCATCTGCGTTCGAGACAATGGTCTTATTTCTTTTAAAATGAACTCTAGCAGGTCTATGCAATGTATAGGCATCCTGATCAGAAAGCCATTGAGAAACATCCCCTACCTTCAATGTTTTGATCTGCTTTTTGGCTTCCCTAAAGAGAGGGTTCAGACCGCCAAAACTCCCCATGATGAGGGTGTATAATAGATATCATGTAATATTTTCCGCTGTGCACCCATCTCAACGGCCAACACAAATATGGACAAGCTATGGTACAATAAATGCCCTTTATTAAAAGACAGTATATTACAAGGGCGTTGCAAAACATACATCTAAACCTCAGGGGTTGTAGAAACACATGAAATACAGGATAGATTTACAGGCAATAAATGCTATTTATTAAAAGACAGTATATTACAAGGGTGCTGTAAAACAATCATCTAATCCTCAGGGTTAGTAGAAACACATGAAATACAGGATAGATTTACAGACTGTATATTCCTGTAGGGTGGTTTCTCATCATCATCGTCCTGAGCATTCTCCTGTGGGTGAGAATGAGACAATATTTTAGTAAGATTTTTAAAGACCACCCCACCACCCCTAACGTACCCCGTAACTAAACCTTTTAGAAAATTGCTCTTACCTGTCTGACTTGGTCCTCTGCATCACTCTCAAAGCCTTCATCTGAAGCATCTTCCACGGAAATCCTCAGGGCCGTTGGCATCCCCCGCAAAGCCCGGTTTCGCCAGCACACGTCCTCTGCCGATTTCAGGGCATCACTGGTTGTCTTCTGTAAAGCTCTTTTTGACCATTGTCCACAATCACACTCAAGCTCATCATCCTCATCATCACCCCACATCAGGGTGCAGGCCGGCTTTCTTGTGCTTTTCGGCTTCTGCTCTGGCTTTGCGGTAAATACGAATATGTCCTCTGCAGACCTGCATTTTCTTCTTAGATTTTCTGGGTCTTCAGGCAGCATCCCCCTGAGACTTGCAGGGGGTCCTAAGGGGCACAGGGGCTTGGAAAAACCCACAGGTCCATGGTAGTAACCTTGGGGGCGCAAGCGCCTGTTGGCTTTCGCCGGTACCTTTTGGCTTGTCCTGGGTAGCTGGTTTTCCTTGTCCTCCTTCTTCTCAAAGCCTCGCCGGTCTCTGCAAAGAGCTGCAGGCATGCGCAGAAGTCCCCCAAAACAACCACTGTGCATTCCAGCAACCGCTGTGGAGTTTCAGCCCCAGGCGGCCTAAGGGCATGCCAAGGCATGCCCTACGGCCACCCCTTTTCTAGCCAAATCCCTCCAACCTCTCCCCATTGACCTACAGGGCCATGGGGGCAACACATCACTTCAGGGGCCAATCCTGAGGCAGCGTTCTGGTCACAGGGGACCCTTGTATCTATCAATCCCTCCTATAGGCTCACGGTGGCCTCACCAACCCCCTACGTCATCCTAAAGCCCCACCCACCCAGGAGGAGGGCCCTGGGTCGATTCTTGACCCTTTGTCCTGCCTCGCAGGGGCGGCGCACCTGTCAAAATTGATTTTGATGAGGGCTAGGTATTCTTACTACTCATGACTAGCCAGGAAATGATACTCTTTTATCTGAAACAGAAAACTAGTTGCACATTTTATAATTCAAAATTTACCACTTGTGTGGCTTATCCTGTACTACTGAAACTCAGGGGACCCTTTTATACCTAAGCCTCAATGTTGCAGTTTGCACTTTACTTTTTGCTCCTTACTAAGAAATCACAACTCCCAGCCTCCATGTTTCCTTGCTCTATCACTGTTATTAGATAAAGAGTAAGAGGTTGTGCACTAAACAGTAGTATTCTTTCTTTAACAATCAGTAATGCAAAAGAACCTGAACATGTCATACTTAAGTTTCATCACTGGTTCCTCCCACTAATCTAGCTGCATGACATCATTTGCTGTGTGCACTCCTAGGAGATCCAAGTTTTCCTGTGTCAGTTGAGTACACATAGCACACATAACTTGGTGGTAGAGAACATGGTTTCCATGCAAAAGGTCCCGGATTCAATCCTTGCTTTTCAAGGTAGGGTTCAGCAAAAGACTTTTGCCTGACAACTGCCAGTCCCATAGATTTGTGAACAAGGATGCACAGTGTGAAAACTGTAGGCTATCTCACTATTGCTTCTTCTGACATCTCAAAAGGCCTAGTGGGGACCTGGTACATAAGACCAATTAAATTTATCTACAGGCAAACGGTGCAAATAAATACATCTTTAACTAGGCATTAGTCGACATTGTACCATACCATGTAGCATCTAAGCTAAAACACACGGATACCAAATGCAGTTTCTTTAGGCTGACTTGGTGCTAGGGTCCACAAAGATGGATGAGGGGAGGGCCAATCTGTTTATTTCCAACTCGTTTTATTTTCATCTGTGTTCATGCGTGTGATTTGCCCTACTTTCACATTAATACATGGCTTTTTTTAAAATGTGGACAAGGGACAGACAAAAATGTTACCTGAAACATGCAATTTTAATATATTTCCCAAGAAAATGCACATTTTGAATGTATTGTACCTGCATATATCCATGTTTCAACCCACTGTTGTGGTTTTTACAGCTGAAAACTGCGATGCAATCTGAAGGAAGACGAGACATGTGAAAGATAACTACACGCTGAGCTGCACATTAACTTAGAAGACGGAGATCAGGTCAGCTCATTTTGGAATTCATGAGAATCCTTTTCCATAAACATTCCTCACTGCTATAGACCTTAAGCTGTATAAATTATCCATCAGTACAGGTTGAGGCTGGAGGCTGGTGTTTTACATCATGGGAATGATCTAATGTCAGTGTTCTGAATTACCATTTTTTACCTTGCCTTTAAAAGGAAAGGGAAGAAAATTCCTTTAAAAAACAACAACAACCCTGTGAAATAAAGGTTGCTGATGTTTCTGCAGAGGTAGTTTTTCGGTCAGTGGGGACATGAGATGTGTGAACAAGGGCCTGAACTGTGTCAACAAGGGCTTTCTGTTAAGAAACAAGTGCTAAATTTATAACACTTTTTGCGGCTGCAAGACTTGTCAGCTGCAAATATTTATGTTTTCCTCTCTTGGCTGGAGGTTCTCCAAAGGTCAACAGGGCCAGCTCATGATTCAACAGGGACACATTCAATCAGAAGTGGCAAACCATGATTTTTATGGGTTTTGTTGTTGTAAATGTGGTGGTTGCTGTTATGTTGTGGGCCAAAAATTATCCAGATCATATCAAATAGAAATGCACTACCCAGACCCTGGAGAAATTATATTTTTTTACAATAACTCTAGAATCTCCAGCCTGGCATAACTACTGACCATGTTGACAGGGAGCTGTGTCCCAACAACACACCCCCAACGCAGCTCCATTACAAACATAAAAACATTGCATATGGATATCTTGTTGTTTCTCATGTCAGAGGTGTCAGTTGCTCTATGCTTCTTAACTAGGATTGACAGGTCTCTGGATGGCAGCTGACGTCCCAGGTCTCTAGACAAGGAAACACATGACAAGATGAGTGTCACTAGAGAAGAAAAAGTTTGATTCTTGTGGCTGAAGTGTGATTTGAACCTTCTACTCCTTCCTTGCTCATTGGCACAAGGACTGAACATGAAGGTGTTGAGATACATGTTGTGTTCATATAAAACTGGCACACTAAAAAGCCCACAACAAAGATGGGGGCCAGGGCAATACCTAGTATGGACTTGTACCCATTGCAGCATTTGGAGCATGGTGGAAAGGAGAGAGGTGTGTGCCATTCTCCAGCTTGACCTGAAGCAGTTCTGACACCTCGCCACATTTGGTTGCCCTGCATTTGCAATATAAGAAGAGCAATTCTCTTTGACAACATGAAGGCTGTCCCCTGGCATCAGAGTTCAGCCCTGAAATCTCAGAGTGAAATGTTGCTCATCTGGCAGGCCTATCCCTCACCCTCTCTCTCTCTGCTCTCCTCCTTTGGAAGCTCCATCTTAATGTGGCAAATCCCTAATACCCCATATTCATGTTGCACTGCTTTCTGCCAGCACAACATCACCTCACCCCAGGATGTTGAGTCAGTAATGGTAAGAGTGCT
The DNA here is from genome assembly GCA_037013535.1 of Intellagama lesueurii. Classification (NCBI taxonomy): domain Eukaryota; kingdom Metazoa; phylum Chordata; class Lepidosauria; order Squamata; family Agamidae; genus Intellagama; species Intellagama lesueurii. Next base: position 110,965,969 of record JBAJHW010000003.1, read on the forward strand.
TCTGCTTAGAAGTGTCCAATATACAGACCCTGAGTAAGGTAATGAAGTCCTACTGGCACCATCATTTCAAAGTGGTGAGGTATGGCATCGGTCCATGGTAGTGGACAGTCCATGGCAGTTACTTACATGGTACTGCTTCTGAAAACTACCTCCAGAGCTCAGGTGTGAACATGAAGGACTAGATCTCCCTGTAGGGCTTGCACTCATGAAGAAATCTCCCCTGTAGCCTTGCACTCTGACTGCCTCATGAGGTCCTTCATTCTCCTCCATTGTTGGGAACTGGTGTGAGGCCCTAGATCCTTATCTGAGTCAAGCCCCACCCCTTCTGGAGGTGTGATATCCTAAGGGATTCACAAGCTTTCCATCTGGGGATCCACCTCATCCTCCTCAGAGGTTTGCTATAGTAAAGGCATAACACATGAGGGACATTTGTCCCTCACAAAAGCAGGAGGATTTCAGTTTCTTCTGGAGAGTAGATGGCTGACTTGGAATCTTTCATATCTTACCTTAGACATAAGTAGAAGGACAGAAGGAGCTTGTGGTCTCTCTCCACCAGACATAAATTTGGATGTTATATGGACATTTTCAGGAGATGACGACATGGTACTTGGCAAACTCTCCAGCTATGTTTCCTTGTGCAGAACATAGTGAAAATACTCTCCAAGCAAACTTGTCTACTCTAAGCAAACTCTTTTCAAACCTTCACAGAAATTCACCTTCCTCCATTTTTCAGGGGGTACCTCTTTTGGTTTTCAACCCCAATTTCTCTATGCTTTGGAGAGATTTCCTATTCTGCATTGAGTTTTTAATGTTTGTGTAAAGATGCCGGCAGAATTTGAATGCTTGTATGCTTTCCCCATTCTATCCACCAAAAAGAAGTAGGGTACATTTAGAATACTAGAGAAGAATCCAGTAAGTCTGAGCAGAAACTGGTAAGCAAATGTATATAGGACTGCAATCTAGAAGAGAAGGGGTCCTTCCAGTTTGCAACTGTCATTAGTTAGGTAGCATAGCCAAGGGGTGATTTGATGGAGCTGTAGTCAGACATGACCTGGAGAACTGCATGGTCACCCCTCTAACATGCAGAAAAAATATCAAAATTAACATGCTTTAGGATATAGCACAAGAAACAGGAACAGCAAACATATTTCAAGGTTCTATCTAGCTTGTAGGAGTGAAACTAGAGTGTCATTTGAGTCAAGCTTTTGCTGGTCAGACCCTAAAGAAGTTGTGATATGTAAATCACATTTGCTTGTTTGTTTTTCCTACAAACTGTCACTTTGAAACATTTTTCAACTGGATAGACAGGGAATGACAAAAAATTCAGAAGGATCATTTAATGACATACAACCACTCTGCGACAGAACAGAGTCTGATGCACTTGTATGTCTAAATGGCAGTTTCTATGGAATTCCCATCTCAGTGGAGTAAATGTCAGAAAACTGAAAATGAGCTCTAATGGGATCCGACTAACACATTGCCATATGATGAATATTTAAGAGTTTCCCTCCTGTACTTTCCTTTCACAGGGAATCAATTTAAGCACTATTGTTTAAGGATGAAACTACACATGGGTAAAGAATTATTTCTCCAATGCAGAGATAAAATGATATCAGCAGAACTCTAATCCAACAAGCAGTGGTGCAAAATAACCAGACATTCGCCAATGATTCAAGTAGCTAAATATCCTTTATTCCACAATAGGCATTACTAGGTTCTTGGTGATAATAATCCAAAATTTCCTTGAAGCACACAGAAATGCTTGTATGTAATTAAGGTTATGTCTGCCTCCTTTTTCCTATCCAGAGCCATTTCCTTTAAAAAGTACACGCCGCAGAAAGTCTGTTGCACATCATGTTGGGTTTGTTCTCACTGTAAAAGCTTGGAATTGAAGGAATATGATAATATGAATCCCTCCTTTGATGACAATGAACATAAGAAAAAAAATGTAGAAGGAAATCAAGATCAAGAAATGAAAATTAAATGCTAGGTAAAGCTTCAGTGGCACTAGTTACCTGCAGCTATGAGACCCAGAGGCTTCCATTTTGTAACCATGATTAGAGATGGGGACGACTCACCATTTTGGTGAATCATCCTACTTCGTGAGTCATCTAAAGTTGATGACTCATGAAGCACGAAGCTGCCCCCATGAACCGACGAAGCATGAATTTATTCATCGATTTGTGGGGGGTTACTAAAAAAACACCTGAACCTCCCTGTCACCCCCACCCCCACCGCCCCCTGTGTCCCCGCACCACTGCCACCCCCTGCCACCCCCGCTGATGCTCCCCGCCACCCCCACTGACACCCTCCACCATAATCGCCACCACCGCCATCGCCGCCATCTCCAGCTGGCCTCTGCAACCATGGCCTGTACAAAGGGACACTGGCTGCCCTTTGCAAAGATAGTGGCTGCGGCTTCATTTAGGGTAGGGAAGCTGCAGCTGCCATCTTTGCAAAAGGCAGCCTGGACTCCCTTAAGGCAGGCTAAGGGAATTGCAAAAGGCAGAATGGGAAAGCCATAGGAAGAGAGAGAAGACTAGCCTTCCCTCTCTTCGTATGGGGGGGCCGAATAAAAATGGGGCAATATTCGTCCCTTCATATTTGTCGGGGGTCTCTGGAACCCACAAATATGAAGGGATGAATATTTAACAAATTAGCGATTTCTGACGAATATCGCAATCCGTTTTTTTATTTGTCCCCATGTCTAACCGTGATACATCTGGCTGGTGTTAGATGCCTATCTTATGGCCTATATTGGTTCAACAGGCAGAGTAACTAAACCTTCCTTCAAAATTCATCTTGAAATTGAGTATGTTAACTTTCTCTCCCTCCCTCCCCTGCCCTGTTGTGTTGAGTTATGAGCATTTCCTGTGGAGCGAACAAACATAATTTGCATGGCTGCCTTTGGGACTGTTCGCTTTTTAGTTTACTTCTGAGGTTTTTCCCTCCAGTCATTTTGAATTATGAACATCTTTTGTGCAGTGAGCAGGCATCATTAGCATGCCCACTCTAGAGACACTGCTGGATTTTTCCTTGGAGTGTCCGGGTGGAGGAGGGGCAGGAGGCAATGCAGGGCCCTGGAGGTATGAGTCCCAGGAGAATGGGCCTGGGGCTTGCAGGAAAATATTTGAGGAGGCCTGGGGAGGCAAGCAAAGAGACTGGGGAATAGGCAAGGAAGGAAAATTGTTAATGGGATGGGTGTGGAGGAGCATACTTACAGAGCTATACAGATAAGCCCAGAATGTGGGTTTGCCTACAGAGAGACCAGGCTTGATCCAGTAGCATTTGTTAGTCAGCAAAAATTGGAAAGTTACTTTTGAAAAGAATGAATATAAAAAATGCTCAGGTCTGGATTTTGAAAAGGTTACTTTTAACTTTTTTTTTTTAAACTTTCTTTGGACTATAGCTTCCACTATTTTTTCTCAGCTAACATAGCCAGAAGCATGGCCAAACAGATGAAATTATGAAATTGTGATTTTATATATAGAGACAGCACTGTTCTGGATGGATTACATCTTGGTAATATTATATGCCAGACAATAAGATTAAAAGTAAAACCAATCAACAGATTAAAAAGGGTACTACAAGAGGAATAATTTCCAAATATAAGGAAGCACACAAGGCATAAAAATAAGGCAGGATTGCATTGGAAGGTCTCTCTGTAAAGCCATGTCTTCTGAAGTCTTCTAAATGTTAAGAGGGAGGGAGCCAGGAGCAGCTTCACTGGGAGCTGATTTTAAAGTGCTGGTGCCACTGTGAAGAAGGCCCAGTTTCTCATAGTTGATTTTCTGGCCTTCTGTGGAGTGGCCACCCAGAGGAGCATTGCCTGGGAGGATATGATGAAGTGGGTAGATGACCTTGGGAAAATGTGCTCAAACAAGTATCATGGTCTCAAACTGTGAAGGGGTTTATATGTGAGCATCAAAGCCTTGAACCTGACCCAGCACACAGCAGGTAACCAGTGCAGGTGACCTAGAACTGGGGGGGGGGGCATGTGATTAAACTTGCTCACACCTGTCACCAATCTGGTCAACACATTCTGGACCTGCTGTAGTCTCCTGGTCAATCTCAATGGAAGCCCCACAGAGAGCATTGCAATGATGATTCTGTTATTTTATTATCATAAAAGTTACGAAGCACACACTTTCATCACGTACTCATTTAACAAGGATTCCAAGATAGTACCGCAATGGGAACTCAAATGTCTCTAGAATATCTGCACATCTTCCAAGAATCAGAACCAGATTTAAAACACACACAGACACACACACAAGCACATGTTTCTTCATTTTGTTTACAATGCCACTTTGAGGAAAGGCAAAAAAAAAAAGATGTCTTGTTTAATCTCGTTGTCAATAATAGGATGACTCAGTTTGGCTCTCAATGTCATTTTCTCAGTGAACAGATAGAATCAAGGAGCAGATGAGCCTGACAATCGAGGAGGAAGCAAATAGTCCAGGCAGGTCATTTGTTTGGCTTTCAAATTAAAATGTGTAATACATCCGTCTTGTTTAGCACAAGAAGGATGACAGGCACCTCGGGATAAATGTACAGACTCATGTTAAGAGTTGCTTTGTACCCAAAAGCAGCTTGGAAAATGTGGAATGTATGCACATGCACATATGTGTGTGTGTTTTGATCGACAACTTAACAGAAGCACAGCATCTCTTAAATAATTCAGTTAGGTTCATTATCTCACTGGAGGTGTTTGTTCTTCAGAAAGTCAGTAGAAACGGCTGTGTGGAAGAGTTGTTTTGTTAAAGAGGAGTTAGAGGCCAGGCTCAGACTGATGACACCTACTGTGTGACTATCTCAAGAGCATGCTGTGTTCACAGTTTGGTATCACTTTTGTGGCATTGCTATTGGTGAATAGACTTATGAGGGAATTTGTAAATGGGCTGAAGACAGAAATGATTCTTCCAGGAGGGCAGCTTTATTTTTTTTCTATAAAGGTTTCTTCTTCAAAATAATTATGATAAGTTGCCACCACTAGCTTCCCTCTCTAGGCTCTGAAGCTGCTTGTAGAGTTTTAAGCCCTATTGCCAAAGATTCTGTTCATCCATGCTTTAGAAATAGAAAAACAAAGAACTGTTGCTCTACTTTTTCAAAGCTAAGGGACACAGATTGACTAAAACTATGGGAAATATCTGAAGAATACAAGAGGCAACCTAACAAGCCTGGGGAAAATATTGTATTAGTTACACATTCTACAGAAGTATGCCCTAAATACTTCATAGGGTCATTCATAGGGTCACCATGAGCTGGGGTTGACTTGACAGAATATAACAGCAACAAATGTCCTAAAAAGATGCAAGTCATATCACTGCATAAAAATAAAAGTCATGAAAAGTAAAGGACAGCAATATTCTGTTAGTGAGACATTCTACAGAAGTATGCCCTAAGCACTTAATAGGGTCATTCATAGGGTTGTTATGATTTTGTGAATAAAATCAATACAGTTGACCTAATTTAGTTCTTTACATTGTAACTGTTTGAGCAGAGGCTTCGCCCATAGTATTTTGCAGATGACATGGTCTGAGAGAAAGTATCTTTGGTCACTTTTGCTGAATGGTTTCAAGTCAAAACATATTGAGGTGTCACTTCGCCTATTTGTTAGTGTGGTGGGCCATGTAGTCCCAGCAGAGAGGAGTATCTTTAATTCCCCACAAAAGAATGACTAGTAACTTTAGGAGTAAAAATTGAGTAACTTGTTCCCAACCTCTCCCCCAATGCATTTAAATAGTTTAATTACTCAGACACTGCTTTTTAAGATAAAGAATAATATTTCTTTACTCACTGATGCTGCGTGTTGTAGGCTTGAATCTGGTTACAAAAGGCATCAACAAAGTACAAAGGCTACAGAGGGATTTGTAGAAGAAATGAAGAAAAAGGTTGAAATTGCATTTTCTCAGGCTACATGGCTGAGAGAAGATGGTGGACATGAGTACAGGAGTAGCTCGAGGAGCATCCTTCCTCTCTGGTGCCCTAAAAGATTCTACCTAAGCAAAGGCAATAAAACAAAAGGAAATAAAGGAAGAGTCATCTTTGCCCACCAAAGAGAAAGAGTCAGTTAATTAGTCAAGAGAGGAAAAGGTAATGCAAGCTACCTAGCATGTTAGTCTTACAAACACTTCCTTCTTCCCAGGTTGACCATGTATATTGAATTGCCCATAAGCCCAACATTATTCAGGGTGCTTTTGAGATTAATAGAATCTAGACTTTAAATAAATAATGTATGGACCAATTATGAAAGAAGTCCAGCTGCTTACATAAGTGGGTCAGGGAGGCAATTTGACAAATTTATCTAAAGGCTTATTTCACCTGAAAATATGAATTTTTTTCTTTAAATTGGCCAAGTGGCCAATGTTTGTTCTTCTTCACAAATTAATTTTAATGACTATTCAATGACTGCAAGGATCATCCAGTACATCAAGTATAAACATTTCCAGGACATTTACTCCATCACATTATGTGAGACACAAATGATTATGGATAACTGAGAGTAAAGACAGCAAGGACTCTGGTAGTAATGCATTTGATGCAAAAAGCTTGCTGAAACCTGTCACATCCAGGTTTGGTTAGTACAGTATCAATAAGACATCTGTTCGGAACACAATGTGCAATGTTCTGAGTGTCACCAAAGAAGGACAGAAAAATGAACAAGCAGCTGTTGGCATCCCCCTCATTTTGCCACAGCTCATTTGATGCATATAACAAAGGAAAAGGCCTGAAATGAGAGACAAGATTATTTTGTCTGTATGCAAGGTAACTTGGTGTGGCATTCAATTTTTTAAAACATTGAACATCTTTCCTTGATAACCTCCAGGCAATGATTATTTCAGATGTGAATAATTTTCAGAAACAAACTAGAGCAGGCAGTAAGTTTGCATGGAACATAAATTGCCTCAGGATTAAAATAACTGATGCTCCCAAAAATGAGATACATTAAAGCAGACTAGCTGTGGGCATCACAGCCCCCAGAGGCTAGCTCTGGTGATACATTGGGTGAGATCCACTATGGGCTTCTAAAATGTGATCTAATAGTTTTGCAAGCAGAATAGTTTGTCTTTAAGAAAAAGCGCTAAGATGCATGCACCAATTTATTAAAATATTTCTATATATTTTGTGGATGCACAGCAAAAAGAATTCTCTAAGCAAAATCAAAAGAGGGGGTGCCACAAACAAAAAAACCATAACTACAGAACTGGACTTCAGATCAGCAACAAATGTAGCACAGAGGTAGCAGAACACATTCTCTTGCTCTGTGCCAAATTTGGGGATGTTTGAACAAATAGTTTTTGAGTTGTGATTTTTTTAAAAAAGTAACACTGTTTTACTCCCATGCACAAGCAAGTGACTTTTAGCTACAGCTAGTTGAAAACAGATGAAAATATACATACTGCAAAATTTGCATACCTGTGTGGGGGGGAAACACCATTTTAACCTCTCTTTTTTTCATCCACAGGAATTGGCCCACTCATGGCTTTAATTCAGACCCTTTAATTACTGTTTTTTTAACCTCTAAAACTGTGTTTCTAAGGACAACTTCAAAAAACCTCTGGTTTATGAATGTGAGATATTGTGCTTCTGAATGCATGATTCAAAAACCCAGGAAGTGGTCCAATATTGCTGCAAAATCTCGTGCCCACGTTGCCAGCAGGAAAAAGGATGCCAAGCTTTACATGGCAAAAGAAAGCCTGAATGTTGACAACACCAATGGCAGCAGTCAAGATGATCTACAGGATACCCTCTTGTGCTCACTACCATTCTCACTTGTCGAAAAACAACCCTGACAATTGCTTTATGTTTGGGTGAGAAGTGGTGAACTGATGAAAAAAGGAGTCAGCTTCTGGGATTTCGCCTTGCTTGGTGTCACTTTGGGGACATTATTATTCCTTACTGAACTTGTAGAGTATGATTGTCTGAACACCCATACTTCAATTTGTTATCTACATATGCCAATTCATTAATTTCTTCTTAGTTCAGCTATTGCTTTATTCAAGGCACACTTGAGGTTACATTTTCTACTTTGTCTTAGATTTCATAGCATAGCTGTGCCTTTCAACCTCTCGAATCTGTTTTTGGGAAGAGGTGGGGAAGGACATTTCACTTGTTTTCTTCAGGGAAAGGAGAACGTCCCCAATTGTTTCTCACAGCTAGGTCTCACCAGTAAAAATGGCTGTTCCATCATTCCCTTATGTTTTGAAGAGCCAAACGTTCAGAATTCATTGTGCCTCCTGTTGGTAGAGCCAGCCTGTGCAGCCTTGGGTAAGCTGCACAGTTGCAGAATGTCCCAGAAAGAGGGAATGATAAACCACTTCTGAGTATTCTTTACCGAGAAAACACTGAAAAGGGTTGCTATAAGTCAAAATTGTCTGTCAGAATGTGATGGCACATTCTATCTATCTATCTATCTATCTATCTATCTATCTATCTATCTATCTATCTATCTATCTATCTATCTATCTATCTATCTATCTATCTATCTATCTATCTATCTAGATAGATAGATAGATAGATAGATAGATAGATAGATAGATAGATAGATAGATAGATAGATAGATACACACACACACACACAGGTATACAATCACACACAGAGAGGTAAGTTTTGGCTTAGCATATATTGTCATTTCTCAAGGTTCAGCACATTTCCTAGGTCTTCAAAAGGCTACATTTCTAACATCTTTTATCTGTACTGCAAATGCTTCTGATCTATCCTCTCATTAAGTCCTTTCGTCAGTATGAGGAAGGACAGTGCTATCTGTAGCTCCAGGGGAAAAAATGGTGATGTACCATAATTTGTTTTCCATTTTTCCCAGTTTTATTTCTCCTTAAATGAGATTTCCATTTTTCTGCCTCAGGTCTTTTAGACTTCTGCTTGACAAGAGTTTTGAGCTGACCTGAACACATATATGGTGGTCTAGGATGCTGCATATGTGTTCTCTTTCTATTACACATCTCTTCATCACTTGACAGCTTCCTTGGCTGCCATACTTTCTGGTCTGGAAAAGCTTTGTGGAAACAGTTACCTTACAGTATTTTCCCTGGTTGTTTCCTGAAGCATGGGAAGCTGGAATGGTGTGTGGTCAGCTGCCACAAAGATGATTGTCCAATGAAAGGCAAGGCACTACACACATGTAGTGCTGAGGCACTTAGGTAGGGTGAGAGAATTATCTTCAACCTCACCTGTCAGAATTTCTATGAAATTTCTCCTCTTTTGAAATTCTTTTCAAAGGGAGTTTCTTTTCCTTCAAATGTGCGTTAAAATCCCCAGAATTCTGCTAGAAGTATTCAGCACAGCATTGCTTCACATTTAACTCATCTTTTTTACCTTTCAGTCCATAATGCTTGCATGATTAATTCATCATTGCCTAAAGTGTAGAAGTTGTTTATTCAGAGAACACTGATGTAACGGAGGCCCATAGAAATTCATACATGACCTTCAGATTCTCCTCTTGCTCCATTATTATAAACAACATAAAGAAGATTATTCGATATTACAAAGGAGATTCTCTTTTCTAAATTAATGTCTAATGATCCTTTGATCTTTACCAATAGAGCATTACATTTTGGAAGGGAGGAATACAGACTTTGATATACTCCTCCAGGAAGTTGCATGTTCAGAATAAATACTGGACATCTAATTACTAAGAAGACCTTGACAAGCTGGCAGGATTTCAAAGAAAGGAAACAAAATATGATGACTCCAGTTAGAATAGTTTGTGAGGAGACATTAAAATGCTTAATTATATGTAAAGTGACCAAAGGATAATGAAGGATGGCCAGGGTGATAATTGCCAAGTACATGAAGGTTACAAATACCAGGAAGACAAAGCTGTGTGTGAAATACTGAAAAAGTAGTGGATGTGAATTTCTACACAGTTTGTTTACATTTGGGAAAGAAATTAGGAAAGCTATCCAAAGGCTATGTGAGTTTTGTTTCTAAATAACATCCCCTACCATTTATGGGCCAGTTCACACAATGACATTGTAAAGGGGAGTCTGTGATTTGTTGTGGAAGGGTGGTGGAGCTCCATGAAGAGATCTGCAACAAAGTATCAGTGTAGGAATAGCTTTATCCCTTGATTCTATTGATTGTATTGATTAGACCAGGGGTCTCCAAACTTTTCAGTATGAGGGCCACATCATATATTTTACAAATTTTTGAGGGCCGAAGGGGGACCCAAGTGATTCCCCCACCTCCGCTGTGGGTCCCCTTTCCCTCCTCTTCCTGTGCCTGGGCGGAGATAGGAAGAAGAGCGAAGCCTGACAGAAGCGATCCCCCACCCCCACTGTCTTTGCAAAGTCGGTGGGGGTGGCAAATCGCTTGGGCCCCCCTTCCCTCCTCTTCCTATGCCTGGGCCATAGAAAAAGGCAAGGTGGGCCAGATGTGGCCTGCGGGCCATCGTTTGGAGACCTCTGAATTAGACAAACATTGAAAAAATGCAGCTGTATGTAGACTACATCACTTCAAAATTTAAAGCAATAATATTGGTAAAGCATACGTTGACCCCTTTTTAAAATTATAGTTTTTTATGTACAAAAAGTGTTTTTGTGTGTGAGAGAAAGAGAGAGGGAAAGAGAGTAACAGCAACCCTCCACTTGGTCATGGAGCTCTCATTCAGGAAGTTCCTGGTTTAAATCCTTCCTCTACTGCACTAGAAAAGGTAGCTTTTAAACACACCTTGGGCAGCTAGTTAGAAAACAAGCTAATTAGTTAATTGCCTTTTAAAATAATATGTCATGTGTAGTTTCTTACACACACACCCAAAAAGTGGAATTCATCTTTTCAAGAAATTTAAGTAACTCATTACATTACTTGCCTTGCTCATTACTTTTCAATTCCCTGTTGGAAGGGGGGGGACAGGAATAACTTAGGAAAAATAAATAAATTACATAAAATGTAAAAAATAACTAGAAAACATTGTCCAGTAAAATGCTGTCCAAAGTTATTCATGCTTGTTAAGTTACCTTTCAGCTGTAACTTAATTGTACCTTCAGTACAAAGAAAGATATGGTAATTCATTACTGGTAACTCAGTTAATTGTTTTTCATTGCTTCCAAGATCTGGGTAAGCATATCTTAATGATAATGTACCCAATAGGATTGTAGTAAGTATCAGAGATGTCTTAAACTCTTTCATAGAAGAACTAACATGATTAATGTGTTCAATTAAATTCTTCCCTGAATCTTTATGATAATTATCCACTGTTTGTCCAGATATTTTGCCAATAAGAAGCAGACAATAGGTAATCTGCTATAACATCAACAGATCTTACAGTAATGATTAATATTTTACTTTAACCGGCCATATTGGATGACTAACATCAGTGGGCCATACCTGACAACTGCTGTGAAGTGGCACTTGCTATATTTAAAGTACAATGGTTAACATGTGGCAGTACCTGCTCAGTGAAATACAGTAGCAGCCAGTTCACATCAGGAGCCACAGTTCTCTAGCATCACTCAAGACATGATGAAGATTGCAGTGACTTACCCCTCCTTTTTTCATTTCTGCTTATTTTTTCAACATCTTGGTTGATGAAAGATAAGTGATATTGAAAGCCTGCATACTTTTAGTACCGTCCAATATGGAATTTAGGAAGTGTGATGGTACCAATTTAGATTCCGTTCTATAGCCACTCTGCCAAACTACCTTTCTTGTCCTGGGATGGGTGAGCTGAGGGAATTGCTAGCAGGAGCAGAGACTATGGACACTGATAGAGACTGTATTACTCCCAAACATACCACTTTACTCTCTTCTGCCAGGGAATTAAAAAAAAATCCACAATAACATGTACCAAATATACAAGGTAGACACCTGCCACTACACCCCTCACAAACACCAAAATCCCAGTAGCTTAGTCAAGGAAAGATCTGGCTTTCACACTATCAACCTTCTCAGCCAAAAATTTAGATAGCTGCTTATAAGGTTGTTTGCATTTTATTAAAAGAAGAAAGAAAGAAAGAAAGATTAAAAGAACAAAAGTTCCAAGATGTTACAAAGAAGGTTGCAAAAGACACGTGTAGGGGAAAAAAAAACAGAGACAATATTAGGCAATTTAAGAGAAACGCACCAGAAAACATCAAAGGTTAAACTTATCCATCTACTACTCATATCTTAGCAGAGTGGTAGCTTGGATCTGGGACATACACAGAGTGCTTCCTTTCCTGGCATGGCTTTGAGGAACAGCAGGTGAGCAACAGCCCCCTCCTTAGAGGAAAGCTAAGCTATCTACCTAGTTTTCCTAATTCATTTTATACAAATAAATGAGCTATTACACACCTGTCACAATCAACATCTTAATCCTCTTTCATGTCCCCTCAAAGCAAAAGCATCTTCTTTCCCTTCTTCTTTTCTCACAGCTGCAATCTGCACAATTTCCGGGGAAGGAAGTGGGCTATATTTTTCAACTCAAGATTTAAGTGTGTTAGATTCCTTTTGGGGCTGCTTTGATATGCCCTCTGATAAATGGTAAGCATGGAAACCTCAGTTCCCTCTCTCAGTCCTTTCTTTAAGTGTTCTTTAACAGGAGGTTACTTGAAGGTGTGACTTGTTCCTTTGTTCTGGGCACATACTGACCTCTGCCTGTTTGGCCAGCTTCCCAGGCACCCACAAAGAAGCATGGAAGCTTCCAGTAACTGAATTTTATCTTCCATATTCCCCAGTTCCTCAGTTTCTTCACAGTAACCAGTGTATCCTAGAAATTATTTGACAATAGCTTATGTGGATTTGAAGTCACAATATTAGACAGTTGCTATTAAATACACTGCAGTTAGTATGTGACTATATCTACTAACTACTATGGAGGAGATGTCAACATTCAGTGTCACAGTTGGCAGACATGCAGAAGTAATCAGTATTTGACAGTGTCGGGTAAAAGATTGACAATAGATTATTGGTCACTTAGTGTCATTTTAATATTATTCATTCATGTAGCTAATGCAAATTTTAAAATGTAAATGCCATCTAAGAGAAATGTCAGCCTCTGAATCTGACCTTTGAAATTTGAAGAACACATTACATTTTCTGATTCAGCAATGATCTGTTGCAATCCTATTCTCATGAGGCAATTATCTGCCCTTCACCTGATGATTGTAAGTTGTAAGGGGGCTGAAGCCACACACAGTGGCTTCAGTCCCACTTTCCCACCTGCCCTCTGCAATTACAGTTAAGAGACAAAAAACACTGGGCAAGTCACAGCGATTCTCCTAACAACTGAAACAACCCAACTATGAATAAATGGTATGCAAACATGTAGGAAGCTGTTTTATAGCAGCACAGACATTTTCTCCATTTCGGTTGCAGGGCTGCTGAAAGACCACTTCCTAGAAGGCTTCTACTGCAACTATCACCATAGTTGCCTGTTCCATCATACTGCAGCAAGGGAAGCAATGCTACTGGATCTGATGAAGAACTACTTGTGAGGTTTTTTTTTTCTGTGTACCTCTACTTGCAGGCAAATAGAAGCTATATACTTTGACCCAAAGTGATGGAAAATGGATCAGGTGACTGGCAGTCTTTTCCCTGCAGAGATGGGGAAAGGCAATCAATCTTCAATTGCCTGTAGGGTAACTTGATACCACAATCTGATTCTATATGTTTCCAGTCTCCATCTTGGGACATAACTTTATCTCAGATTTTGATGCTCCAACAGGTGGTTAGGATGATTTTTTTGGTTTTTTCTGTTTCTTTCCCCACCCCTCAAGCCTTGCAATGCCTAAGCTGAAGAGGGATCTAGCTGAATCCCAAAGTTTACCTGGTTTTTTAAAAAATAATTTAGTAAACCAATAGAAGTATTACAACTCTTGTTTTATGCAAGGGTCCCATAGCTTCTGCCCACCTTTACTCTTCCCATCCTTTTTTCCTTGCATGTCATTAAGCCTGGGGTCAAGGGTTATCTTCTCCCCACCCCCACCCTTCAATTATATCTGAGCCACCCTGAGAACATTTTTGGCTGAATAGTGGGTTGAAAAAGATGCTGTGAATGGATAATGGCAATTATTGTCTATTCCAAAAAGTAGCCTTAACACAAGGTGTGAGGGAGAGAGGTCATTACTGTCACCTTGGTACTTAATCCCAGTTTAAAAGCAACTATATTTTCCCATTTGTGTAAAGAAAGGGTTGCCAGTCACCTAGTCCATTCTCTTTAACTGGAGAAAAATAATGATTGGTGATGTGCTATAGCAGGATTTCTGGGGATGATGGTTATGTGACCTTTTGTATGCCAATATCATATGCATCTTTTACTTTAAGCCTTTCCTGTCTATCCTCTCCCTAGTGAAAGACTGCAAGACACTCTTTAAAGGTTTGAACATGTCACACAAATGCAATTCTAAAGGGACTGGATGTTTGAAAGCTTTTAAAAATAAAAACCTGGAGTCCAAATGAAGTCTTCAGCAAGAAATGCAGTGCTAAGGTTCTAAGGAAACAGATCCATAATGTATAAAATGAAAAACTGCTGCCACTAGCATCAGATAGTTTAATCTTAGGAACTGTGAATTGGCTTTCAGAAACTGACTGGAGGGAGAAAGCTGGCTGATAACTTGAAATTAGATCCATTATCATGGCCTATGGTGGACTTCAGCAAAAACCATCCAAAGTAAGTAGTTAAATTTCAAAATCAATATGTCACAAGACAGGCAGCTGGTGAAGCTTGCCGGAGAGAGTGACAACACAATCAGATTTTTATTTGTTTCATGAAATACAGCCTATACCAAAAGAGCAGCTGCTATTCGCACAAATGCAAAAATACAAATAGTCCATAGTCACTGTGGGACAAGGGGAACAGGACAAAAACACCCCCAGTCAGATGAGATAAATAGGTATGAAACTCAGAGAATTATTTTTCTCTGGTGTCTATTGTTTTCATTTTGTTGACATCCTCCTCGGAGTGTTCTCCAGAAATCAACTCAGTTCCGCTGATGAGATGTTCCCAGTGCGGAGTCTAGTTCTGATTAGAGACTTCCTGAATCTTGAAATCCTGCTTTTCTCAATGTTTCAGTTTTACTTATTTTCCATTTGCTGCAATTCTCCAATCTTGTGCTGGAGTGCTGGTGCTTAGCCAATTATTTCATCACTGCATCCCACTTATTCCTGTACCTTTGGCTCATCTGTTCTTCTGCAGCATTTTACATTTGCCCTTGTCACAACTGTTCTCCTTGTGCAGTTCAGTTGCAAACCTTTTAAAATTTTAGCTTACCCTTCACTCCCTTGCAATCCAACCAAATTTTGTATTGTCTCCAAATGCCTTCAGGTTGTTTTTGTTTTTTTTAAACCACAGGTCTTCCTCCAATTCACTTCACAACATTTAGTTATTTATGTCAGGTACTTCTATCAAAATGTTCCATCAAAATAATCAAGGTACCGTCATCAAAGAAGAAAAACAAAATAGATTTTTTTTAAAAAAAATATCACACATAAATGAGAAACTAAAGTCTGTGAAATTAGCACCAAACTGCACCAGTTACATTTAAAACAGTCTTTAGCGTTCCTACTTGTCAAAAACTATACATTGCAGTCATCAGAGGGAGAAAGATGGGGAAAATTAAGATGGTGTACTGGGCTGGTTTGCTACACAGCCTTATCTTGCCAAGGACTGCCCCAGGAGTGAATAAATACACCTATGATTTTAGTACTTAAACCTCAAAGCAGACCTCAGAGGAAGCCTTTTTCTTCTGTTTTGATAAGTTTCTGACTTCATTTATTCTTGGGCTCAAAAAAATTTCCGACATGATGTAATCATCTTGTTTTGTTTTACTGTCGTAATTTATCATTGCTGATTCAGGGTGAATAGGAGACATTTGGGTCAGAATTATAACAAGGTTTGTTTGTTTGTTTCTTTGTTTGTTTACCACTTGTTTTCCAACAAGACCAAGCAGGCAGGCATGACTCTCCCTCATTGTCTCTCCACTCCTTACAGCCTTTAAGGAAATTCAGGCTTAAACAAGAAGATGGCTGTCTCATGGTCACCCAGTCCATTTCATGGGTCGTTGGGGACAAGAACTTTGGACTCTGAAGTCCCGTTCTGGCCCCATTCCCACTTGTCAAAAAACAGCCCTGACAATTGCTTTGGATTTGGGTGAGAAGTGGTGAACTGATGAAAAAAGTACTCAGCTTCTGGGATTTTCCCTTGCATGGTGCCACTTTTTGAATGGTAGTGAGCAGAAGAGGGTATCTTGTAGACCATCTTGACTGCTGCCGCTGCTGTTGCCAATATTCAGGCTGCCCTTTACTATGCACAGCTTAGCATCCTGCTGGCAATGGGGACATAATATTGTGCAGCAATATTGGCCCATTTCCTGGCTTTTTGGATTGTGGGTACAGAGCACAATATCCCACATTCATAAACCAGAGGTTGGTTTGTTTTTGAAGAATTGCATACTTACTTACATATGTCATCACTGTATAGTGGAAGAGGAATGTGACAAGTTTCAGGTGCTGGCCCACACTATGTGTCATGCTCAAAAAAAAATCAAATTGTGTTAAGGTTAAAATGGAGTGGGCTGATTTTTTACAGTTAAGTTGATGTTGAATTGCTGTTTAAGCTTAAATTAGATTGCTACACCTTTACCAGAAAAAATATTAGAACATTCACATCTCAGATATTGGAGTCCTCCTGGCACTATGAACAGGTTACATGGATACAAGTAGCCTATCTCCCTTCAGACAGTTGCTTTTGTATGTTGAAAGCAACAACAGAAGATATAAGGCTAGCATACTTCTCTCAATGTGTGCAGTCTCCACATGGTTACTGAGTAACAGAATAAAGCACTCTGTCAGAAGCAAAGTGATTTATGTGTGAGTGGATGTAAAGGAGAGGACATAGGTGCAGAAGCCCCTGTCAGCAGGCTGTTCCATCACTCCCCAGAGAGGTTAGAGTTTCAAAGAAGCAGACCAGGGGAAAAACATGGCAGAATGCAATTTCTCAGGGAAACCAGAAGAGGGTGGAGACTATGGACTTGAACAATAGGGAGTGTTAAAGGAAGCACAAAAAGAGGAAGGGCTAGATTAAAGACCTGGAAAAGAAGAAAATCCTAAAAAGGAAGCGGGGAAGCCCAGGAAAAGAATCTTGGGATATGAGTGAATTAAAAAGGGGCCTGGAGGAAAAGGCTGAAGAAACATGGAAAGATGAGGGTATCCTCTTGGAAAGTGGGGAGGGGAGTGTATTTTGTGAGTGTGAGGTAGATGACTCAGGGGAAGAGGTGTATAATTTAGAAATAGAGAGCCCAGAAGAGCCAAAAGCCCTGGGAAAGTGGGAATAGGTTTATAAGGAGGGCCCCTGATGACTGTTCTCAGGATTTCTTAAGTATAAAATACTCTGAAGTGTTTCACTGTTCCTTTCTTCTGAGGGTGATGCGGCATTGGATAGTTTGCCCAAAGCCAAACCGCCTGGCATGTCTCCTATATCTCACTGAGCTATCTAGCCAATAAGCAATAGCTTCCACAGGCCCAAGGAAGAATGTGGTTTAGCTCATTTTGGGTGGACAGAGTACCTAACCCTTTTGTTCAACTTAAACTTAAAAACAAACAAACAAACACTTTCCCTCTTTGTGTAATATATTTTCTACCGTATCTCATTAGGGAATTCAGGAGCTCCAAGTGGCTTATAATCATACAATACTAATGCAAAAGAGTACTGTAAGATCTGCTAAAGTGGAAGACCAAAATTCAAAGGTGAAAGCTATTAAAGGTTTCGAGAAAATTTCCTTAACAATTTAGCTTATCATTATCTTTCTGAAAATTTGGAAAAGAGACAGATGGCTGATCTCTCTCCTTTTTTGGCAGGGATCATGATTTCCACAAAGAAGAAGAAAATTACAATGCCTGGAAACTCCCAGTTTAATGAACACCGGACATTCTGGGTACGGGGTTCTGGGAAGTAATCAATCAATCAATCAATCAATCAATCAATCAATCAATCAATCAATCAATCAATGTTCTAAGCTCTGTGCATGAATGTAGTAAAATGGCAACAACAACAACAACAAAAAGGAAGGAAGAAAGAACGACAAAGAGACTAGCCATATGGAAGATGACTAAATGAGACAAAGCCAAGATCCCGAAATGCCAAGTCCCTATTTTTTAAAGCAGTAGTCTGCAGGCACTAAGGGAATTACTAGGCTGAGGTGAAGTGTTGCCACATGGAACTGCTCTCTTTCAGAAAGAGGCCCACATGTGTTTTGGAGATTAGAAACAATTGTGTGGAGAAATGGAGACATGCTCTAATTGCAAATTCTGTTTAGTCGAATTCAGTAGCCAAGCTGACTAGGCCCCATGTTCTATGCTCACTTTGAGGACTGAGTTGACTGCATCCTGGAAGTCTGATAGAGGGTATGGAGCCTTTTCAATTAATCCTTTGGATGCTCCAATGAGGAGAATGAGGGTGCTGTTATGGTAGTGAATTCTTCGCAGAGACTTTGAAGAAAATTGACTGCCTCTGTTTACTGAGGAGAACTGCCAGCTGAGCTCTCATTACTGAAATTGTTCCAATGCATTCCAGCTTCCAGATATGTCTACGTGTCAAAATGTGTTCAGTGAATGTCCTGACTGAACAAACACATGTGTATTCAGTTATAAACAGACTGTGACTTCTAACTTATGTTTTTCAATCTGTCATTCTAAGACAAAGAGAGCTATTTTTTAAAAAAATTATTCTAACCAGCTTTGACGGCCGATAGTGCATTTGAAGTCTTCAATCTGGAAACTCTAAACATCAGCGGGAACTTTGGAAAATCTGGATTCTTCCTCACATGTAGAACCTATACGTGAGTAGGACTTCCTTCTCTTCAGACATGTTGCTGCGGATTGTGAGCAAAGCAACAAGAGGGGGCACCTTGCCCCCTGTATTGATGATTACAGAATTTAAGACAATTAAGAAAAGAACATTTTCAATAATTTTTAAAGAAATAATGAAAAATAGTTCTATAGCGTAGAGATCAATAAATGTACTCTTTGGATATTACTATGACTTTGACATCTGGATTTAGTTTTAATTCCATGAGACAAGAATAGTTCCTTTTTATTTCGACAAAACTTTGGCATTTAGATTGGAATCAGTTAGTGATGTGAAATATTTGTCAGTTTTGCATTCAGTGTTTTAAAACTTCTTTCTTTCCTCAATCTGAAAGTATACATGAATTCTGAGAAATTCTATAGAAAAACTATAATGGAATTTTCTTCTGTTTGCACCAGTCAAATGTAGTGGTACTCTAGTTGCCACAGAAAGGCTCATATTACATCTGGATGCCATACTGGTTGCCGCCATGGTTTCCACTACTCACAATAAACTAGGATTTAATGAGATCTTTGACACCAAGGAGGAAGAATTCAAATTTCAGTACTTCTATATGCCTAAAAATGATGATGGTGACAATAGTGATGGTGGTGGTAGTTCCAAAAAGTCCAAAACCTGGCAAACTGCAAGCCCTTTTTAGAGATTATTTCAACATGCATTCAAAGAACAGAAGGGGAAAAGGGCAGGATTCTTCAATTCCACCGGCCACATCTTCATCTCATTTTTCCTGTGCCCTTGA
The DNA here is from genome assembly GCA_037013535.1 of Intellagama lesueurii. Classification (NCBI taxonomy): domain Eukaryota; kingdom Metazoa; phylum Chordata; class Lepidosauria; order Squamata; family Agamidae; genus Intellagama; species Intellagama lesueurii. The sequence continues at coordinate 110,985,511 of JBAJHW010000003.1, forward strand.
TAATCTTTTGTTGAATGCAAAGGCCTGAAGGAGAATCCCTATGCATTTAATGAATGAACACACTTTGGATTCTCCTCCTTATAAGGAATATTGTACAATTGTGGGAAGGATTCTAGTATCTAATACCAAACTGAAAGATTCTCCATTCAAACCTTGTTTAATCTGCAATGGTTGGAGATGGAGCTAGTGGGAATGAGGACCTTAAGCACACTTTTCTCCACTCCCTTTCCATAGCTTCTCTGAACCTTTTAGGGCATGTCCAAACTGGTATATAGTTCTTTATTTGGATCACCATTGATGCTGTGTTGTTCAAATCAAATTGTGGCATCCACACACGTTTTGACTGAGAGCTCCCTATTCTACCCCTTTCTAGAGCCATCCCACTCCTTTTTGGCACAGCTCTAGAGCTACCATTTTGGGGGTACAATTTGGAGTGCTCCTAATTATCTCATTCTGTAGCCCATGCGGATGGTTAGTTCGCACCCAAATAGAGCTGTGGACAACATTATCTGAGAAGGCAATCATGTGATGTATTTGGTGGATTGTGGCATTGAAAGGCATGGAAGAGAGGTGGGAATTGCTGGCAATTAATGTTGCTTTTCCTTACTGAGGACCTGAAACCTCGCTTCACCCCCTCTGAACTTTCTACCTACTGGCTGTGTACTGATGTCATACCTAGTTGCTTGGAGGGAGGTGAAAATGAAATTAACTTTCAGAGAAATGATGACAGTGGCAAACGTCCACACCTCTTTCACTTGTTCCAGCTAGCCCCCAGCTCCCCCTTGCTCACTTGCAATCTGCACAAGCATGCCTGGGAGAAAAGGGGTAGGAGTGGAATTAATCAAGGCACAGCTCCTCACCTTGTCTTGCTTTCATTCTGGACTAATCTCTGCTAAAAGCAGAGGGCAAATAACTTACAGTTTTGCTCCTGTGATTAACACAGCTGCCTGTTTTCCTTTCCATTTTGCATTTCTTGGAAACTGTAATAACCTTGAGGAATACAAGTAGCATTAAGATGTGCACTCAAACCTATGCTTGGATCCTCCTGCTGCAATCCCCATGCATCCCTTAATCCCAGGTAAGTGGGTACTGCATAAGACTGATGCTTGAGTGAACAAACACGAGGCACACCTTTTCCCTATCCCCTGCAGCAACTTTTTTTTCCTTGTTAAGATAATAAAACAACCTAAAGCCCACAATGGGGAAGGGAATGGTGTTGGGATGAAAGCCCAAAACACACAACAATGTATGAAGGTTTCTAGTTGATCCTTGACTGGGGGACATTCTCACACAAACAAAGAAGCCCCACCCAAACTGCATCAACATATCCATGTTGGAATTCAAACATCTTGCTTTTAACAAAGGCTCTTCTTGTGAGAATCTGAGAGTTGATCAGAGTCTGTACCATCCTGGGTTGAATAAGACAGATGACAGAGAAACTCCCCTTCCCCTATTTTCACCTATTCTGCCATTTAATTTTTAAAAAAATACATTTTCCTGTTGATGCAGTGCTATTCAAGATAAATGAGATATATTGGTGGTATTATATGTACCATGCAAGGTAAATGCATTGCTGTTTCACTGTATCACTTTATTTAACAACAACAACAAAAGGAAACTTGCCATGGCCTGGTGAATGACAGCTGTAAGAAAAGACAGGGAAGGGGGAAGGAAGGAGAATGTCGTTAGTCAAAAGTGGGACAAATTAGAGCAATCTAAAGACCTATCTGGACCCTTCTCATGGGAGAAAAAAACATTGATCAGTGTGAAGGTAGGGGTGTTTCAAATGAGAGATAAAATAGATCACACTAAAGATAAGAACCATTTAAGCATAAACCAACCATTCCAACTTCTCCCATCTGAACATGCCCTTACTTACAAACAGGTCTGTAACCGAACCTATATCCATTCCAAAACATTTTGATGCATCTGAAAATGAGGGTTTTGAGATGTCACCTGATGTAGAATCCAGATGCAACTTTAATAGCTATTGTCTTCATTAACCATTGTAATTCACAAAGTAACCTGTAAACCACACAACACATAACTTTTATTCTCTGTTTAACATGTTGTACATATATATAACTGACACCCCCCCCCCCCCAATCTACTTACCACTCAGCAATAGTGCAACACTCTGATGTTACACTTAGCATATTTTTGGAAATGGTCTTCCCTCACATAATAGAATGAATCTGTTTGTTGTAATGCATAGGTTTGGCATGCTTTGTGTTGTGACTGATCCTTGGAAGATGAACACAGGCTTCATTTGCAAATCTCATTGCTGAGGCATGTATCTCCAAGAAAAGTCCTGTTGTTAGAAAGAAAGCAGGTTAATAGTGAGGAAATATACATTCCACTTGGGAACCCAACATGGTGTAGTGGACAGAGTGATACACTAAGAGACCTGAATTTGAATCCCTGCTCAGTCATGGTGGCACTGCTCACTGAATCCCTGCTCACTGCAGTGGTGGCACTGCTAAAACCACTCCTTAAATATCACACTAACCTTGAAAATCTTATTAAGGCCTCTACATGTTGGACACAGCTTGACAGCACACAACACACCCACACATGTTTTACTTCAAGTCTAATTTGACCCAACTTTGCCACTGTATAGTTGCCCCCCCACTAATTTTCTGAAGTAATACAGAATTTTAAAAACAATAATAATGTGGATAAGCTAGAATATGTGATAACTGGTGACAGAGGGTGGAGATGAGAACTCTATTGCTGCTCTTGATGGCATATTGTACACAATACACAATTGAATTTGGTCTGCAGTAGAAAGTGACTGGAGGTTGGAACTATTCAAACTACACTTTTTCAGTGCTGAAGATTGTGTTAAGTTTGCACATTATAATAATCATGTCGAAAGTAAATCCCATTACCTTTTGACTTGAAAGACTTGGTTTGTGGAAAGAAAGACTTGGTTTGGAACTTTTCAGAGCTCTTGTTCCAAATGGATTTCTCTGAAGTGGATAGATAAACTTCTAGAATTTGGCCAAGTTTTCTACACTGTTCTAAAAGGGCAATGCTTTGAAGTGTAACCTTCCCCCGACTGTTTTAGTAGATTTTTTTAAACCTAGAGCCACCACAGAAAATTGTCTTTTGCTTTAAAAAAAAATCTCATTCATTGTGCATTCTCCCCAAAATATCTGGCTCTGAAAATTTCAGCAGTTACAAGTAGCCACCTGCTGACTTCAACTATCCCTGCAGTTTTATCCGTCAGAGCCCTTTCCTGTTTGGTGTTAAGGTTCTGCAAAACAGGAGAGAAAATCTGGCACAAGATTAGCAAAGGATAATTAAAAAGGGGAATCTGGGGCACCAATCCCTTCCAGCTCCAGCTCGATCCATCCAGCTTGTTTGCTTGTTTTCATTTATCATATTTAGATTCCCCCTTGCCCTCAGGACCTTGGGGGCAGGGTGATGTACAGGAAGGGAGCAAATGTTTGGTCCTCAAGATATTGTTGGACTGTAGCTCTGGCTAAGGCAGATTAAAGCCATGGGCCAGCATCTTCTGAAAGATCACACATTCCCCACTCTGGACACAGAAGTATTTCTGGTGATTTTGTTTTCTGATCAAGAACACTGAGAGATAGGTTGGTCTAAGATCTAAGCTCTGGGCAGAGATTTCTTCTCCACATGTACACCACATAGACAGAGGTCTTCCTCCAATCCTACAGAAAGCAATGGGAGGAGAACCTGGATCTGAACTTGGATCTTAGTAGTCACTACCATCTTACTATAGGGAGTGCACTGAAACACTGCACCAGACTCATTGTCTAGGCTGGAAGGATTTCGAGTTATCCTATTTTTTTTTTCTTCAGGAGCTTTTCATTACTTCTGTTAATGTGTCTAGTATACAGTGCACTTCTATGCAGTGTGTGCAATAGCACTTAGTATGATCTGGGGACAGGATGCAAGTAGCCTCTGTTTGATGCTACAAAGTCTCATTGCAGCTTCATCACATACCACATTTTGCTTATGTACATGCCAGTCTTTTTTTTTTTTAACACACTGACTGTGTTTGATGATTCTTGGTATGGAATGTCTAGTTAATGTGGAATGTTTTATACCCTGCTATTTTATTTGTCTAAGTTAGCTCTTGTTTTGTATCCTAAGATTTTTCCATTGTAAATTGTAAAATATTCTAATTTTCTGGAAGAATACCTGACTCATTAAACAAAACAAAAGCTGTTCTGTTTTACTATTCTGTAAGAGTACGAGACAAGTTTCTCTGATGCCCTCTGAGGTTGTTATTAAAACAGGAGGTGGTGCTAGTAAGAAAATAATGAAAACCTGGATTATTATTATTTTTTCTTTAGAAGCAGAGGAGCTTATTATGGTCTTTGTACTTACTGTAATAAGGGCTGGGGAATTTTGTCCATCCTGATGTTCTGGAGTAAAAATCTTATAAGCTCTTATCTTTGGCCATCTTTCTACATGCCTCTAGAATTCTTGTCCCAGACCCAAAGGAGAGCCAAAGGATCCCAAGCTCTGCCATAATACAAGCAATATTTTATTGGAATAAATTAAGGGCTTAATAGTCTGCAAAAGAGATATTCCCTTTCTCTAGATCTATGGTATTTTCATCTTCTACTGATACAGTGGAAACAAGCACATCAAGAGAAAGAAAAGAGATATGGAGGCAGGGAAAGGAGTAGGACGCAGTCGCTCCAAGTTAAAAACCTAATTGCTATAGGTGGGGACACCTTTCTAAAAGGTCCCCCATACTGTATATGCTCAAAGGTTTCTCAAGCATGTCTCTACGAAAAAGCCCTATTCATGTAGGTTTGGGTGGGTGGGGGTGGACAGAGTGGTGTACGTGCTTAGATCCCTGCTCAGATTGGAAGTCTCTCACAGGTTTGTGTGGAGGCTGTCAATGCATTTAGCAGAGTATCCTTGCAGTGTTTGCATCATCAGAAGCTTTGCTTTATCAGGGGCCCAAATCGCTCAAGCCCTGTAAGCACATCCATCTCAATCCAATTGCAGCCTGTTAGATTAAGACCTTGTCACTAAACATGTGAATGAATGTCTGAGAGACTTCCAAGTGGGGAGGGGATATGGGGCCAGGGCTTGTGCACATCATCACAACCACATTGAGCTTCACATGCCTGAATAGGGCTATACAAAAATTGAACAGGTTTGTTTTGCAGTAAGTCCCACAATTTTCCCATGGACTGTGCACAGGAATGCAGTCTCAGGAGGAAATAAACACAGCAAGTTGGAAAATGAATGTACTAAGATAACAATAATATGCATCAATCACACTTCCATCAGGCATGTGTGATTTACCACTATGTGACATTTCAGAGCTATTGGCCTTCTCCTTCAGGTTTAAGTATAACCATCCAATCAGAAGTTCACATGTAACACACTGGCACACAAATTATAAAGCTCACTCTTTAATTTCCAGCATTGTTCATGTTCTTCTGCAGACATAAAAGAAATCAGAGAGCTTCAATCAAACTGCATGGCATGCTGTGAAGGAGAAAATATTTTAATATACAAAAACAGTAAAGAGGAGGAGGAGAAAATATTTTTAATATACAAAAATGAACACTTTCATGCATATGCAGAGACATGGATGATATTAATGGTGCTTTCTATGCATGAATACATCGTGCCCATAGTTATGAATTGTAAAGAAGTGGACACAGCACCTCTGTTTCTTTTCTCAGTCATGATTTGCAATTAGGAAAGTAGAGCCATCTTGTCAAAAGATTTTGAAGCATAATTTTATGCAGAAAAATAGAAGTAGAGTGATGCTCCATTACTCTATTATTATAACAAAATGTTGATTTGACAAGTTTGCTTCACTCTTTGGAATATGCATATTACTTTGCTGAAGCAGGTCACCTTTCAATTACAGTGACTACATTTTGTATTTCTCCAACTAAGGAGGCAAATATATTGACAAATAATGCAGGAAATGCTGCAGGATTGAGACAGTCACATTCGTATTATTTTCCATTGACTATATGATATCCAAGTCAATGCCAATCAGTCCAGAGTTTTTCTTCTTAATCCGTAGGGTTTTTCTTTACTGCTGGGGCTTCTACTTTTTTTTTCTTTTCCATGAAAATGAATTTGCATTGGTTCAGACAATTGCCTCAGCCAGTGTAAAGGGATTTGTAACCATTCCAGTTCAAAACATTGTACCCAGCTACAGGATCAGTGTGAGATACAGAGCAGTGGGGAAACTAGCTGTTATTTGAATTCTCTCCTCGCCAAACCTGGTGTCTGCTGCTACTTTGAATAAATATCAAGATGTTTGTTATGTTCACTATGCTCTTGAATGAACATATGTACTCAGAAGAAGTTGTCCATTACCCTATTCAGGTGTTCAATTAAAAAGGTTAATTTTAATCTGTGCAGAGGGAACAGGTCACCCTCACCTCCTTCCATCCTAGCTCTTGTATGAGGAGAACTAAATCTGAATAGAAGAACAGACTCCATGCAGGAAATATCTCAGAAATACCGAGAACCCTAATTTCCCATTTTTCTGATCCAGTGAAGAGCCCTGACGAATTAGAGACAGCTGTCCTCTTCACTTAATTCTCCACACACAAGAGCTAAATCAATTTGGTGAATTGTGTGATGTATGTGTAATGTTCATAATATTGGTATTCAAGCCACTTGTGGTGGTGTGTTTTTATTTAAACTTCTGAAATGCTTTAAATGAATTTTAATTGAGCTAATGTTATGACGCATTATAATTGTAATTATGGTTTATTGTATTTATTTGTTATTGTACATCATTTTTAGAATAATATATTGTGGAAATACAATTACATTGACTATGGCTAATTGACTATGCCAACCTTTTTTCTTTATGTCTTAATTTTTTTAGTTCCCTCCAATATAATGATGCCATAGCATTATTATATCATAAAGACAATCACACAGAGGTCAATATGTATTGTCCTCCTTCTAGAGATGTATTGGAAAGCTGGTGTGGAGATCAGCAGCCCCTTTGACTCTGCTTTTGTACATCCCTGAAATCATTAAAACTCAATTCCATTTCACACCACATAAAGACAATAAAGTTACAGAAGACATGTGGCTTTAATCCTAGGAAATACTTTGCCCTCCTTGAGCAGGACCAGATTCTACAGCAACAGAGGCTGGAGAGTCAGAGCTAGAACCAGAAAGGATCAGTAGAGGCCCTTCTGGTTCCAGAAAGGAATCTGTAGGTCAAGAGTGGTGACCAGCTGGAATCCAGTGCATTAGGGTCACAGCTTTTCAGAACTAGCTGAATCTTGATAAGAGTTTGGTAGAATTTAGAGGTCACTAGCTTTTTATAGCACAGTGTTAGCTACCTAGTTGAGTGCAGTTTTACTAATTAAATCAGTGAAAGAACTTGGGTGACAAAATAAAGGTCTATGAAAAAGTATTTATTTTTTTATTTAAAATACTTTTGTCCCACCTTTCTCCTTAAAAAGAAACCAAGGCAGCTTGCGTTCTTAAAAATACAACATTTAAAAGCTAAAAACAGTAGGTATGCAAATATTAAAAAAGAATTAAATACTACATTAAAAACAGTGATAAAATCAATACTAAAACACATTTAAAACAATAGAGCATGACAATCCATTTAAAAGCCCATCTCAGACCACCAGTTAGTAAGGGAAAGACTGTCTAAAGAGAAAGGTCTTTGCCCGCTTGCAGAAGGAGAACAGTGATGGGGCCAGCCTAGCTTCCTGTGAGAGGGAGTTCAAGAGTCTGGGAGCCTCTCCTGTGTCTCCATCAAACACACCTGTGAGGGTGTTTGGAACCCATGATAATGGGTGGAGGAGGACTGCAGAGGTGGGATTTTTCACTCACTCCCTGTCCTTTGTCCATCTAATGAGCCTATTCAGACCAGAGGGAAGTGAAACCAATGTGGAGGATATATTCTACTAACTCTCCTCAGACTGAAGAAGCTATTTGGATGAGTAGTGAAATATTTCAACCTAATAAGAAAAAAATCCAGTTGCCATGACTCAACTTCCAGATATCCACACCTGGATGACTGAGAATCTTCACAGATCTGCGAGGGTGGCAGGACCAAGAGAAAGTCCTCCCCTAATTATCTTATAGCCCGGGCAGGCTCATAGAGCTCCCTCTATGCAGTCTTTCAGATTGAAAAATTGATTTCTAGTAGCCAAATGTCTCTGACATTTCCATAAACTGGAAACTTGAAAGCTTTCAAAAGTCCAGCTGGTGTTGTTTCTTACTGGCTTACTCCTTTTATCTTACAGGAGAATGTGGCCATATGGCACCACCCAGAAAGAAAGACACATCTGTATATGAACATGCACTCCAATTCTGGTGGTGATGATTTCATAGTCAAGAAACCTGGGTATCTGTAAATTATCTAAGTGATAGTGGTAGGGGGAAAAAAAACAAATACAAAACCTGAATACATTGTTTTGTTTTGCTTAAATCACAGCTTTCTTGTTCCTTTATTCAATTGATCAAGCCAGGAAGTAGCTGGTGATTCAGCTGACTGTTTATTATTCTTTCTGCAAAATGTTCCCTGATTTGTAGTCAGGAGATCTGCACTTTAGTTAATTAGCAGCACAAAGGATAAAAAACAAGAGCTGTTCAGTATTTAACTTTTTTTCCTCCTTCAGAGTTTATTTTATATGAATTCCCATGACCTTAAAGAAATGCAGTTTGAACAACAGTCCCATAACTGAGTCATTTGCAATTTCCAAAATATTAATTAAGGTAAGGATGGTCTTAATAAATAGTTGAGGCATAACGAAGAGTTGACTCACACATGATTCTTAGATCTTGGATGCCCATGGGGGTCCAACATTGTCCTAAAAGGAAACACGCATGGAGAACTAAAGAAAACCCAATAATTTTATTGACAGGATTTCCCCCCCCCCCCCCGGTGACTGAGAAATGTTAGTATTGTCACATCACGTCTTTTGAAAAGGGCATACTGAGAAGTTAGATCACAAACATCTGTGCCATTTGCTCAAAAAGAATTGTTTTGTGTCTGTCCTTTATTGGGACTGCGTATCTGGAACTATGAAGTTGCTGTCATTCTGTTGTCTTCCCATTTCCTATTCTCACATCACTGATTTTCTGCCCCCATTCTGAATCTCATAGATCCTCCACCTTTCAAGAAGTTGTGCATAAGGGATTGCTGATGAAAAGGGAAACCAAAAAGACCTCATTTATGTATTGAATGTCATAGAAGATACCTAGATTTCCTTAGTCAGGGTCTTCTGATGCAGCATGAAGGTTTTGGGACACATTTTGTAGGTGAGTCTAGGATTGGATGAAGCTTGGCCTAATTTTTCTCAGGAAGAGGAACTCAGCAACAGTGGAGGAATAAAAAGTACCTTACATCTTTTACAGGTTAGGAGATGGTAACATTTACCTGGAGACATTTAATGTTGTGTCTGGTTAGGAACTTCCTTTATTAAATTCTCTGAATTCCAAGGTACATTTGGAAGCGAAATATGGACCTTAATTTTTGGAGTAGCAAAATTCTGACAGAAATATTCACCGCACAAAAACACACCCCTGAGGGAGGGAGGAGAAGATTTCAACTCAGTTCTGCATAAGACCTCATACAGACTTCATCCCATGTAACTGTGTTCCTTTGAGGTGAAATTTCAAGGCAAGAAAAAGCCGCCTCTGATGATGTCAGAGCTGTGGTAGATTGGCATTTGAGAATATAGTTTTTCATATACCCTAGGTCCAAGGAATATGATTTTTAATTTTGTTTAACATCAAGCTGTTTTATGATTTGATAAAATGCCTTTTTATATTAATGAAGTTCCATGCTAAGTACCATCTTAATATGTTAAATATGAGATACTTAAGGAATCCTTAAAACAAAAGACCACTGTTGCTACCTCTTTTCTCCATATATAAATATGTGCCATATTAACTTAATATGGTGTTGCAACTAGACTGTTGGACAAGGACCAAAGACCTAGGTCCAAATCAGTATTTACTTCTGCATGCAGAAAGCTTACAACATGATCTTGGGCTGGTCACTGTCTCAGAACCTAACCACACTGGACTGTTGTGAGGATCAAATGGAGAAATGAAAGCATCATGAGTTCTTCCTTCAGCTTTTAGGAGGAAATGCAAGATCTAAATGAAATTTAAAAACATTTCAGTGTCAACCAATAAAAATTGTTATTTGATGAAATTTAGCCCCTGCTTTACTTGATAAATCTACTGGTGTAATAAACAAGTATTGTGGCTCAAATGGAAATTCACTTAAGCTACCAATAATTACAAAATAATAGTCCACCATGAACTGATTTTAATGTCTGTAATAAACAGCATAAATGAAATTTAATGTATTGTATTATAGCTCCTAACTGGCTGCCTCAAAAGAAAAGTAATTATTTAGATTTTCCATATTATGTATTATAACAAATGGTAAAGAAGGAATAACTAAGCTTTATCCTTCATTAATTTTATGTTACTGATTAGACAGGGCCATATGTTCTCCAAGTGCTCTGGTTCTACAAATTCAGACCAGTTCTACACAAATTAGCCTAAATGCTACAGACAACTTGCAATTCATGTTGTGCTTAAATTAGGAAGTGTTGGTGTTATTTTTTTGCATTGCTGTTGGTTTTAAAGTAAATGCAATGATTTTGAAAGAGCTAGTTATTTTTGTCTATTTCATTTGATAAAACAAATGAATTGTGGCACCACAAAACTAACAGATTTATTTCAGTGTCAGCTTTCATTGATGACAATCCACTTCCTCAGACACAACGTGTTGTGTCAGATGACCACTTTACTGATGTCAATCATAGGACTTGTCTTTGAAGCAATGTTTAAATGCGACACTTTTCCAAAACAGGACACATCAAAACAAAAATTCAGCAATCCAAGAACCAAGAGGGAGAGAATAGGAGAAAAGAGTTTTGAAAAGTATTTTTTTAAAAGCTCTAGTGATAAGTGCTCTTTAACTGTAATTCAATTCAAAATTGTTCTATAATCAGGTTGCCCAAGTACATTTCACACAATACTCATGCATGAGCAAAGTTGAGTACTTTTCCATAAACATGCACACATAGCAAGGAAAAAGGGACAAGTTAATCAAAAAGACACAAATAATCCATCTAATGCTAACCAGAGTAGGATTTACATTCAAAGGCAATGGGAAGAAAACCTTTAGATTGAAATTTCTGGAGTGAAATCCTTGCAATCCAATATGATGATGATACAAACTCATCAGGCCAATGAGGTATCTGTTAGATAACCTCTAGGAAGTCTTTGTACAGAGAGTGTAGAGAGAAATGGGGTATATCAATATGCCAAATATGAGGAGAAATTATAGCACATCATTCAAAAGATAATTCTGTGTAGTTTGAGATTTTTTTTCACAGCAGTGTATCTTTAAATGACTAGGAGCTGATAAACTAATAGAAGTTGTAAACAATGACAATGCAGAGCTTTGAATTTCACTTTTAAGAAGAAAGGTTGACATGCTGAAGCATTCATTAATGAACAGCAGTAGTATGTACCCTATGTATTAATGCCATTTCCTGATTGCTCTACTACTCGTTTGTTGTTGTTGTTATGTGCTGTCAAGTTGGAACCAACTTATAACAACCCCAACAAGGTTTTCAAGGTAAGTGAGATATTTATGGAGTGGTTTAATTAAAGGTTTTCACTCACTCGCTCAAACACACAAACGTCCCCCCCCCAAAAAAACACTGAAAAGATTATATCATGTGTGTGACAAAGCACAATTTGGGCTTCATTTTAAATGCAAAGGTTCATGACTGTTCAGCTTTCTGGGTTGAATTAATACCATCATTTCTTCAACAGACATATGTTTGAAAAGCAAGCTGCCATACCCATTTCAAGATTACATTTAACACCCTCCCACTGCTTCCATAAGTGAGCTATCTGTCTGCCCCAAAGTCTAATTCATGTAGAGAAATGTTGCTTAATTCCAGAAAATCATTAGAGCAATTAAACATTACAGTTTGACAACATGAGTATTGGCCAAATTATATATAAATAATGTTATTATTATGAGACTAGTACATATGGCAGAAAAAATATGACATATTTTTAAATATTATGAGATATTGTTTTGGATCTTCTGTTCTGATCTAGCACAAGTGAGGTGGAAACCTCCCCCCCCCCAAAGAACTTATCGACTCATTATGTATTGGAACATTCAGCCAACAAGCATGCTTTGAGTAGCATCTTTTGCACAATGTTTACACACAGCACTGTTGCAGCAGCTTCTCATTTTCAACAAGTGCACCATGGCTGATTTGATCAAGCATTTTCAGAGCCTCTAATTCAGTTGGAAAGAGACATTTGAATCCAAGACCAGCTTCCATCTCACTGACTCCTCACCGATGGGAAAAATCAAATTTAACATTTACAAATTGTGCAGTATTATGGACAAAATCAATGTGCTAAACATATTGCCTGCATTTTGACCATTCTTACTCTATTTCATTGAAAAGACATTGCCAAAAATGAGTAAGTGAGTAAAGTATTTATGTATGTATGTAAATAAATAAATAAATAAATAAATAAATAAATAAATAAAATCAAAAGAGAAGAAAATCTGGGTGAAATTCTCACAGAAGGTTGAAGAGTTTTTGAACTTTCTGTAGTTAGGAGTAGAAAGTTTTCACCAAAGCAAGTGTATATTTTACTGTCTTTTTCCAATAGGTGCTCCTGTTGGTCTATAGGTCTTCTGTCTCATATGGCCTTGAGGAAGGCCATGTGAGGTAAACATTCTCTATGAGACTTTTCAGATAAAATGTGTGGGCAGCCAGAAAGAGTTTGCACTCATGGTAACTTATGCAGTAGAAGCTAAGAGTGCAAATCTTCTCTCAGTTTGTTCTCACAGGTGAGAATGAAAAAATTAACAATTTCCCCCTTATTGGCTGAGTTTGCAATACTTTTTGCTCTTTTCTCACATTTTGGTAATTTTTTGGTCACAAGTTCATTGGAGTGGGGGTTTTCTCCCACAAGGCCAAGTTTTTGCTAACCCTGACGACCAAAAAAGGGGACCTTTTCACTGTTTTGCAGTATTTGACAAAAAAATTTTGACGAGATGCTTCACATTTTCTCATTGAGGATGAAAACATTTGCAAGTAGTCTTCACATTCTTAATAAAAAGAAGTGGAAGAGAACACAGGACCCTTGGTCACCTTGCAATGCAAAAGTATGCTGAAAATTAAATGAAATTAAACATGAAAATTAAATGAAATTAAAAATTAAATTAAATTAAACATGAAAATTCAGTGAAATTCTAAAGCAAGACAGAAACAGACTATCTGTCCAGATTGTTCAGTCCTACTGAATTTAATTTAAAGAGCTTTGACAATGTGGACATCGGTTGTGTTCATTATTTATCACAGAAACCCAGCTCTCAGTGTGCTATAGGTAGGGAAGAAATCATAAGCAGTTATCTTAGACATGAGTAGTGTACATTCCAAACCTTGATTGTCCCTCAAGAAAAGATATTTGGAAGATAACTGTGTATCTTTGGACAAAAAGACGGTGGGGGGGTAATTAAGTTTCACTTTTGGAAGCTATTTTGTGTAGTTCTAAAGCTGGCTGCCATTGCTTATGTTGTCGCTTACGTCATTGCATTCATTACGTGAATTCTCCACTGGCTGAAGTCATTGAACATCTACTGTGAATGGGAATTCAGATTTGACTATACACAAGCACTACTCATGAAAGAAAGTAGGAAGACAATAAGACAAAATATGTACAAGGACCCCCCCCCCCCCCACTTCATCCCAATCCTCTGCCATGTCTTTCTGGGATTCCCACATGCCAGCAAATTACATTCCATTTATGAATTTATTTTCATGAGCTGAGTGACAGAAATTTGCAGGGCTGATTTAAATTAGTTTCACTAACCTTGTAGGAATGTATTTCTTTATTGCATTTCTATATCAGACAATACCAAATAGTCTTTGAGCAGTTCATAAAATGAAGCTAAAAATTATACAGTATGAAAACATAATAAATTATAAAAGTAATAAAGGTGTAAACAAATTAACTGAGTTTGATCTTCATTGAATTAATGTTGTATGATGATATTTCATCTTCATATTTACACTGGCAGGGAAGACAGGAATACAGGGCCTGCATTTCCACACTGATCATAGTCATGGAAGACAACATCATTAATCTACATTTTACTAGAGAGAAAATAAATAAATGTTTAATTATAAGAGATGAAAGAGTTTCATTCTATCACAGTGCACAGATGCCTTTCAAATTTATTTCCCCTATTTGTGGGAAGATAAATAGTGTGGAGGGTTCACCATATTTCTTCGGGGGGAGGAGAAAGTGTCCAGTAATTTCTGAAAGGTGGAGAAATCTTAGAAATAAATCTGCAAATTCTGTGAATAATTATGCCCTCCCTTTCTAAGGGATAAAGCGAAAGGAAACAGAATGTTTCTTCAAGATTTTTTCAAAGATGATCTTACTATTAACATCATCATCGGTGTATTTTTCTTTTCCTACAGGGATCCCCCCCCCCCCCCGCCACTGCAAGTGGAATTGAAAACAACAATATTGGCAGCCTTGGCACTAATTTGCTTCCTTTACAAGTCATCAGCCTGATATCATTCGAAGGTGCTGTGATCGTGGTGGTGGTGGGAGGCAGTGACCAAAATAAATGAATAATAAGAATAAAATAACAGAGTGGGGGGGGGGGACTCATGGTCATTCAGATTTTCTTTTATGTAATGTTATGGTAAACACTGCATTTGTGACTTCATTTGTTTTTGTTTTTATTATATACATCATCATCACTCTATAGCTCCCCTGGCTGACTCTCCATACTTCCTGGTCTAGAAGATCTGTGGGAAGCTAGGGCTGCGAGTCTGACACCTGCCGTAGGAGTGTCTGTATAATGGAAGTCAAGTCATACATACATATTTTTGTGCCACATCGTAAGCAAGGTAACTCTCGGAGCCTCATCCAGGAGAAATTATACAAAATTCCTTTTTTATCAATGGCTTGAGAATGGTCAATGGTCTGAGAAATTTTCATCACATAACTAATTGATTTCCTCCCTGCTGACACCATTCATCACCCTCAGCATTGATCTAATTTCTATTAGTCCTCAAATGCTTAGAGTGGAATTAATAATAGGGACTTCGAGGGTCGCCATCTGTGTACTAGGTAATATAGAGAGAATGATTTGGTGTAAAAACAGTGCATGTAGCAGGAACAAGCCCTAATATCTAGTTCAGGTAAAAGAGAAAAAAAAGGTTAAAACTCAATACCCTTAGGAAAGAGTTATTATTTACATTTATGCAACACAAATTATCGATCAATTACCAAGCACTGAACAGACTCCAAAAAGCTGATCTAGATCTTGTTGCTGTTTAGTTCTCTCTCAGTATGTCAACAACACAATGTAATCCTATTAATATATTCAAATGTAAAATCTCTTCTTTTTATTGGTGTTTAACAAGATAATTACAACTAAATTAGAAATTAACATCATTATTAAAACTCTGTGTTTAAGAATTAATTGATACCCATTTCCCCCTCTAGGCTACTGTTGGCAGCCTTAATTAACAGCCTCATTAATGAAAATGAAATAAACAGATCCAATATGCTTTTACTGTTGATGTTCGTATAAGCTACTGTGCTGATTATCACTGAGTGAGTTCATTGACAAAGTGACTCATCGACATGAACTTCCTTTTCTTCCATGAGCGTTGGACTGTATCTGAAGAAAAGCGGAAAACTTATCTTCATGGCCTAAGTGGGACACCTCTTGGCTACTAGAAAGAATTTTCCATTCATGTTTTATTTCTACTTCTCAGCTATAATTAAAATTGCATAAATCAAACAGAGTGTGGAGTTAGGTCTGAAAATTGATTTGTTGGTGTTAAATGTTAGCAATGAGGAGATTAAATTGTTCATTGAATTAGCAGTATTAATTCATTAATCAACTTGTTTATTTTAAAATCAATAGTAGTTTGAAGAGAATGTTTATAGGTTGCCAATATTTACTCCTAGTAGCATATTTGTTATTGGCTCCTTCAACGAAAGCGTGGCCTTTTAACCTTTTTTTTTTCCTCCTTGGAATTCTCTTCCCCAATCTGGTATATTTTCAACTTGGACTACAAATCGCATAACGCAATTGTCAGATATGTTTCCAACATATGTAAAAATTGTTAGGCTGAGCAGTGGTGCATGTTCACCCACAGGAAAAAGAAATGTCCGTGAAAACTAACTTCACACAGAGCTAATCATTTCTTTTGTTACTTTGAGATACATTTCTTAACAGAACACTACAGAAGTTTAGCTTGGAAATATAATATTTTACAAAATACTGTTGAGTCCCTCTCCTCTTCACCTCACAGGCTATCTACGTCCAGATACTCTGTGCATTGGCTGGGCCAGCTAGGGCTTCTGAAAGTTATGATATAGAAAACTCTGGAGTGCTAAGGTTAAAATGTAAGGGCATAATAAATATTCACAAATTTTCTCTTCCTCCATGGAAAAAAATGGTGTCTCAACACTCTGCAAACTGTTGCAAGGTTCTTTGCAAGAGGACCAGCCCTTTTTTTGTGAACGGAAGCATTAGCTGAGGGAGAGACAGAAAGAGACTTCTATGAATTTTTCTCAAAGGTAGAGAACATGAGACAGTGAATAGTTTCTCCTAGGTACCCATTGGCTTCTAACTGTCTTGAAGAGACCAAAGCAAACAGTTCCAGTTGTGATCAGCAGTCTGTGTAATAGAGGGCAGATGTTTCAGCTCAGCATCTGACTCCCTAATCTTCTGGCTATGTTCATCCACCATGCTTCAGCTTGTCTAACTGTATAGGTTCAGATCAAACTGAGACAAAAAAAATTCTCCTGCACCCCTAGGCTGTTGTTAATAGAAGGAGATGATGTGATGAGACATGGTAGTGGAAGAGGTGGAGATGGAAAGCTGTGGAGCCAACAGAGCTGTGCTTTACATGTAAAGCACAGCCCGATTACAGAATGAAAATCATAGAGCAGTTTGACATGCCTTAAAGCAGTTCAAGTAGTTAAACTGACAATGATGATGATCAAATCTTTTAAAGCAATACCAGAAAAGTGCCTGTCTTGTTTTTAGTCTTTGCAGCCTCTACATTTTTCTGTCATTTCTTTTCTGAACTCACATTGGAACTATGATGAATCCTCTCTTTTTATCTTCGTATAGTTTGACTTATGTGTCTTCTCTGAAGTAAATTTTTGAGGCAGGGATACAGAAGAGTGGGTAAAACCATCTGGGTTCTTTTTCCTCTTCAGATCCATTTGTTTGCTTTTGACCCTCCAGCCATTTTAGATTTCATTAAGGCAAATGAAGATACCAAGTGTAAAGAAAGGTCAGTTATTTTAATTGCTGATCATTCTTGCAACTCATATACAATAATCTACTGCGAGTACAGGCTTTTCTAATTTAGCCACACAGTTGCCTATGTATCTGAGTTTCTGTTTTACTTAGCATTCAGACAGAAAATAATTCTGTAGGAGATTATTTTATGACTCTTAATTTGGCCCAAATAAAGGGATTGCCAAACTATGGATTTTGGAATCATTCTTTCCTCATTGCCTTCATGAACATTATCACAATCATCACCACCATTCAAGCAAAGTAACACTGGAAAATAAAAATGTATTTTTTTAATGTACCAGAAACTTTTGATTGTCTTTTTGGTGTATGAAATCAGGAATAAATCTATTTTTTTTCTGGTTTTTAATATCCCTGCTTTCATATTTATTTATTTATTTATTTATTTATTTATTTATTTATTTATTTATTTATTTATTTATTCGATTTTTATCCCGCCCTTTTAGACAAAGTCTACTCAGGTATGACAGTTTATTTGGGTGTCGGTGATTCTGCACAATGGAAAGTTCCTTTTTAGACATATTGTTTTCCATTATACAATATATACACTTTGTACTGTACTTGGGGAAAATATATTTTTCTTTAAAATCAGGGATTTCATTTCCAGTTTGAACATGGTCAGAAGCTGAGCCAAAGTCAAAGAGCTTCAGGCTCTTTTGGATGAAAACAATGCCCTGGATCCGCTCCAGTCGTGCTTCAGGCCGCGCCATGATACAGAAACGGCATTGGTCGCACTGTTGGATGACCTGTTGAGGGAGGCTGACAGGGGCAAAATGTCTCTGCTGGTCCTCCTCGATATCTCAGCTGCCTTTGATACCGTCAACCACGGTATCCTCCTGGGGAGGCTCTCCGAGTTGGGAATCGGTGGGCTGGCGCTTGCCTGGCTCTGATCCTTCTTGGAGGACCGTCCTCAGAGAGTACAGCTTGGGGAGAGTGTTTCAGCCCCGTGGAGTCTCAATTGTGGGGTTCCGCAGGGCTCGATCATCTCCCCAATGCTGTTTAATATCTATATGAGGCCGCTGGATGGGGTCATCAGGGGGTGTGGGGCTTCGTGCCATCAGTATGCTGATGACACTCAGCTCTACATCTCCTTTCATCTACCTCAGTGGATGCTGTTCTGTCCCTTCAGCGCTGTCTGGAGGCTGTACTGCAATGGATGCAGGAGAATGGGCTGAGGCTGAACCCGGATAAGATGGAGGTCCTGAGGGTGGGCGGCCCCTCCATTGGTGGTTTGGGAAACTCCCTCTCTTTTTGGGGGGTGACTCTCACCACGAAGAGTGAGGTTCGCAGCTTGGGGGTACATCTGGATCCGGCGCTCACCATGGAAACCCATGTGGTGTCAGTGGTCCGCTCCGCCTATTTCCATCTGTGGCGGATTGCCCAGCTGCATCCCTATCTTGATGGTGGGGCGCTCACCACTTTGGTCCATGCACTTGTAATCTTGAGATTAGACCACTGCAATGCGCTCTACGTGGGGCTACCTTTGAGATTGATGAGGAAGCTTCAAATGGTGCAGAATGCGGCGGCCAGACTTCTTAGTGGGATGCGAAGATATCAACATATTTCCCCCACACTATGGCCACCTTGCATTGGCTGCCCGTTCGGTTCCACATAGATTTCAAAGTATTAATGATGACGTATAAAGCCCTAAATGGTTTAGGACCTCGTTATCTAGCAGAACGCCTTCTCCCACCTAGATCTACTCAAATCACTCGTTAGAGCCAGGAAAGACGGCTGAGGGGCCTAACGCCGAGGGAGGCCCGGAAATAAAACAAGAAACCGGCGCTTCTCGGCAGTGGCCCCTCGACTTTGGAACAGTCTCCCATCAGAGATCTGCCTGGCTCCCTCGCTGGGTGTTTTTAAGAGCCAACTTAAGACCTGGCTCTTTAGGCAGGCCTTCCCTCATGTCACTACCTGATTTTTATTTTTATTTCTACTGTCTATCCCTCATCTCTATTTCTCCATCTTGAATGTTACTAATATTGTTGTTTAAATTGATGCTTTTAATTATGGTTTTGTTATTTTATTGTAAGCCACCCAGAGTAGATGTGGTCTAAATGGGCGGGGTATAAATTCAATAAATAAATAAATAAATAAATAAATAAATAAATAAATAAATAAATAAATAAATAAATAAATAAATAAATAGCTCTCAATCCTCAATAAATAATTGACAAACATTCCTGATTATTGCTCTGAACTTGTGAGCAGGGAGAAATGAAGCTTTTCATCAGTTGTTAAGAAAAGGGGTGAAGATTTAATACATAGCCTTTCTGGTCCAAGAAACTTCAGTGGCAGCTCAAATGTCTAAACGGAAGGAAGAGGGAGGGGAAGGAAAGGTTTGGAAGTTGATATTTCTCATCTCATCTCTCAAGCTTTGAAAGATTTAAAGCAGGGAAATTTTAGTTCAGCAAGGTTTGGAGATTCAAAGGTGATATAAGAAGGATGAACTGAAATCTTTTCAATTTTCTGAACTTATGAATGAAGCAGATGATAGAGCTATGCTATTAGAAGAACCAGGAAGCATATTTTCTGCTACTGAAGAGTCATTTCAGACTGAGGTGCTTGGAGCTATTTCAAAACAGAAGAAAGTGGTTTGATACTTCTTTAATTAAAGAAATTAACAGAACAGAATACTCTGGAAATTAAAGCAGTAAAAACAGAAGTGGGAGAAACTGTGAGTGAAATTAAAGCAGAGTTACATTACCACAAATTAAAAATGAAGGAAAAACTCTGAGCTAAGAGGTCAAGCAGATTAATAGAAGGGTCAGAGTGAATACTAGACTATTATATACACATGAAGCTAAATTTACTGAAATTGATTTTAAAAAACTGAATAATCTGGAATATAGAGGGTGGAGGGAAAGTGTTAAGCTATGTGACTTCTCAGAGGGTGGGGCTGACGATAGAGTGAAATTTAGAAATGAAGTTTTACAATGGATTAACACCAGAGATGGGGACGAATAAAAATGGTGATTTGTTGTGATTCGTCAAGGTCTCCAAATCAACAAATACAAATTTATGAATATTCTTGGATAAATCGACAAATCGACTTGTCGATTCATCTTTACTTTAAAATGCTATAAAAAACAGCCCCCCAGGCATCTAGAGACACCAAATTCACAGGGAAGCTTCCTCTGTCTTCTACAAGCCCAGCAGGTTTGGTGAAGTTTGAGTTCCAGACCTCTGAGTTATATAGCCACAAGGAGGATGCCCCAAGGAAAGTTCCCCCCAGGTACTTAGAGAATCCTAAATCACACAGAAGCTTCCTATGTCTTTCCCCAAAAAGCCCGTCAAGTTTGGTGAAGATTGGATATCAGACATCTGAGTTATTCACCCACAAATTGGGTCCCCCCAGGAAAGTGACAGGGCCAGCTGGCAAATTTTGCCACGAGGCACAGAAGTGGATGGAATTGAGGGAGTTTGATTTGGCCCCAGCAGAATGAGAGAGCTTTGGCACTGAGGTAGTTTGGTTTGCCTCTGGCAGGCACTGAGACATTTGACATTGAGGTAGCATTTGCCACAAAATTCCCCCCTATCCACCCTGCCTGAACACAAGCCTGCAAAAAGAAGTAGTCTAACAGAAATCTGCTAAAGAAATCCCTCCCCAAATTCCCAGGAAAGTTCAAATAATAGTAATGAAATGAATGAGATAGGAAATAAAATAAATGAGAAAAATAAGTGCTTGCTTTGCTGCTACAAAAGTGAAAGCACAGCCACAGCTAGCAAGTAGCAAGCAACTGTTCTCATTCTCAAGAGAATCAGAACAGAAGTGGGAAATGGCTGCAGGGAAAAGGCTGATAAAGCCTCTGAAAAGCCGTTTTAGCAGCGCTATTGGCTGCCTGACATGCCAATCCAGGATCTCCTAATTGGCCAGAGCTTCTGATTGGCACCAGCAAGCTCAGAGATGGCACAGAAAGGTCCCAAAAAGGATAACGAATATGAGAAATATTGACGAATTGACAAATCGATGAATAAAACCGAGAAAATATTCATCACTTCGTATTCATCGAGTCTTTAAAATTGACGAATATGAATCGACAAATATATGACAAATCAGCGATATTCATCAAAAATTGTGATTTGTTTTTATATTCGTTCCCCATCTCTAATTAACACCATTCCCTTGGGATTAGTTTGTGTGGAAGAAGATTTGGAGAGATTGCATAGATTGGGATTGAAGCATGGAAGGATTGCCCCCAAGGATATCATAGTCTACTTTGCATTTTTTTTTTAAAAAAATAAATAACCTTATGAAAGTTGTCAGAGAAAAATCTGGCCAATTGTCTTACAATGGTGCATTGGTGCAGGTGTACCCTGATCTTTGTTATCAAATGGCTGCCTAGAGAAAAAATATGCCATTGATGAAGCATATTTCTGATGAATAATGGTGTAAAGTATTTCTGGGGGTACCCAGTTTTCCTAAGCATTTTCTATGCCAGAAAGATTCACAAGATAACGTATTTAGCTGATTTTTTTTTTTACATTCTCTCCATGAATGGAGCCTGATGGACAAGCAACAATGGGAACAAGAGAGAGCATAAGTGGACAAACATTTTCTGGATCAGTCTATTCACTCATCAGATGGTGAAATGCAAGGATAGCAAGCAGGAGCTGAATTAGAAAGAGAATTGCCTGGCCCTTCAGCTATCCCAAAAAGGAGAAACAACTGATTTAGGAGGTTATTGGTTAAATAAGATTAAATCTGGATTTAGATGAGACTGGTCTTTTCTTCTTAAGTTTATTTGATTGATTCATGATATAAAGAAGGATTTGAATTTTGGACTATTTGACTGATTTAATATATGCTATAAAATGGACTCAAGACTCCAGAAAAAATTGGCATTGGGATATCACTGGGAAAAAGGTTCAAAGAAGAATCAGAGAGAAGGGTTTATATATTTTTAGGGTTTTTTATAAGTAAGATGGGGATACATGAATAACTGGTGAATAATAGATTTGTTATAGTAGCAGGAATTCCAGGGGAATTCTGTATCAAAAGGGAAATGGAGGAGGCAGAAAGGGATGTGAAATGATAAATTAAAGTTCTCTGTAAGTTGTATTATTTTACCCATTATGCAGGTCACTATAAATAAGAAGGGTGAAAGTGGAGAGGTTAGGTAAGGGTTACATTAAACTGTAAGGCTGGAAGTAACTCTATAAAGCTAGCTAAGGAAAGGTAGTTAGATTCTAGCCTTGAGATGGTTTGCGATTTAAATATAGGAGGCGGCTAGATGGCAGGTTGGCTAAGTTTTTAACAGGAGTGTTACCCAAAAAGCACTGTCATGTCTATATTTCTAAGTAAAGTTATGTTTAAGTTCTGCCGGAAAGAACAGCTGAGGGAAATATATTAAATCTGGCCAGCATAAATGCCCGGCGCCACAGTGGGTGAAATAATTGGCACCAGTTACAGACAAAGGGGGCAAACCATAAAAACAAGGAGAGCAAATTAAATTCAAATCAGCTGCCAGAGTCTGAAGTTCAGTGTCCCGAATTCTTTGGTGGATAATATGGTAAAGTTGAGTTTCTCCACAATTTGTCAGGGAGTTCAGGTTAATACCTATGGAAGTGATTTTAGAGTTAATAAAAGAGTACCATGTGGAGATAAAGGGATCACTTAATAAATCAGTCAAAAGGGATTGGGAAGATTTCTGAAAGTGTAAACGAAGCCAAAGTTTAATAGTGGATAACCAGGCAAGGGTAGTTGGAAAATGAAGCTCAAGTTCACTTAATAATGTTGCAAGTCTAATCGTATTTGGTACGCCAAAAATCTTGTGCAGAAAGAGGGCAGCTACGCGGTCTATCTCGTAGTTGGCCGCCATAATCCAAACAGGGACCCCAAAGAGGAGCTCGTTAGTGATTTTCGTCTGGAAGACTTGGAGAGCAGCATGGACATATTGATGTCCACTATGGAAATTGAAGCAAACTAATGCAGAAAGTTGACATTTATTTCTGTAGGTGTTGAAATAAATCTTTCCTATGAGATCTAACTATCATCAAGAAAAAGAGAAGTCAAATTGTTCCTTAGATGACAATTCTGCCTTGTAGACTTAATAGCTGGGGATGGATAATTTCCTTACTCATTGGGAATCTTCATGGATTACTAACAAGACCAGCTTCTGAAGTGGTGTCAGGTAGCTTTACACCATAGTGCAGCCCACAAACTTTTCACACAGAGATTATCCTCAGCTCAGATAGTCAAGTAAAAAAGCTGTCTGTACACATTTGTTTGAATGGCATGATTGATCCCATATTCATGCAGTTTCTTCAAAGGTCCAGACAACTGGTGGCAATAATTATAATAATAATTGCATGCTGTCAAGTCAATTCTGACCTACGGCGACTCTTTTCACAGTTTTCTAGGTACAAAATACTCACCTGGGACTGTGCACCTTGCCCAGGCTGGCTCTTCTGGGATGCACAATGGAGAATTTAACTTCCAACCTCTGGCTCTGCAGCCAGATACCTAACCCAGACAGTTGACAATAATTACAGTAATGTATAATTATTCTCCATAATGTAGTATGGACAGTTGTCAAGAAATAAATTTGACAACATATAAGATGCCTTCAGTAAAATCAGTACACATGATCATTAAACTGAAAGTACAAATTTGAAGGTGCCATAACTCATAGAACATATTTCCACATAATTTGTTTTTCACAGTCTTTGTCCCAGCACCGAATATTACCTGGGTGAAGGGGTGGAGAGTTTTGTGTGTCTTACAAAATATAATGATAGCAATTAACTTCTGTAATCTCAGGAAGAATTCTAGTCAGAGGACTTCCATATTTATTGGACTTCAGTCTTTGAATTCACCAAGTATTTCCCCAGCCAGAAATTTTGGGGTTTTAGCAAAGAAATCAAAGTACTGACAGGAGTTTTCAGTTACTCAGAGATGGGGAATGAGGGCTCAGTCAGTAATGATCCAATGAGGAAGAAAGAGGAAATGGGTGGGAGGGATTAGGGGACTGGGTAGCTTTTTGAGGGGAGAGCCTAATGATCAGAGAGACTATCAGTTCCTAAATCCCTTGCATCTCCATTAGAGCTTAACACTCTTACCCATTTCCTCATAGGAACAAAATGGCTACTGGAGCCTTCATTTCCCACCAGAAAGAAATTTAAAATTCCCATGAGGTCTTTGATTTCTTATTTGTTTGTTTGTTTTATTTGTCTTATTTATAGGCCGACTTTCTCCCAATAAGGGGATGCTTGACTAAAGGCCCCAAAATTCTGTGTAGGGAAATTCTTGGTGAATTCTAGAGGATGAAGTCCAAGAAATACGGAAGTTCCATGCCTGAACACTTCCTTTGTCTTTCTTTCATCACCTTAAATTCTGTAGTGGCAAGCCCAGATTCCGTTCATATGAAACACACAGTAAATCCATTCATTAACTGGGCTGAAGCAATCCCTGATATTGTGCATACAGGCTTTTTGTGTGACAAATGTCTACTGCAAGGCAATTTTTATATAAAGAGCCATATGAGGACAATAATGCACATAATTCCAGAGTATGTCAATACCTACAACAGAAACATGAGGATTTCCTCACTGCAGATGCTTTCTGTCTACATGGCAATATCAGAAACAGGACTTGAGAGTGTAGCCTCACTCCAATCATGCTTTCATTTGGTTTATGAGCATTTCTTATGAACAACACTTATTGCAATCTCTTCTATAAGTGGAAAAAAAGCTACCCTAGTCATAGAGAACATTCCTGCCTGGAATGCAGATCCATCCTGCCATTTTAAGCATTTATCCTCTCATTCTGAAAATGGTGCTTAGAGCAAGTTCTTCTGTTCAGGGTTCTTGTTTAATTTAGTTTGGGTTACATTACAGGAGCCTCATGGTGCAATGATTAAACTGCTGTACTGCAGTAAAAACTGTGCTCATGACCCAGGGCTCAATCCCAGGTAGCCAGCTCAAGGCTGACTCAGACTTCTATCCTTCCAAGGTTGGTAAAATGAGTACCCAGCTCGCTGGGGGGGGGGGGGGCAATGTGTAGCCTGCATAATTAACTTGTAAACCACCCAGAGAGTGCTTGAAGCACTATGGGGTGGTATATAAGCAGCACACTTTCCTTTTTTTGCTTTTATTTTTCTTCCCAATTTTCTAGGAGGCACTCTCTCTGATCAGGTTTCTGATCAGGAGACCCACAAAAGGCAGGAGAATGTACTTAAGCACTGCTTATTGTCCTAAATACAATTTGTCTTTAAAAGCCACATTCTTCTCCTGTTTCAACTGCACTGGGGTTATTTAGACTTGATAGATTTTAAGCATTTGTTTGCTGTACAAAGGCAACAAATGGAGTATAGTTCAGATAGCACGATACAGCTACTTTCCATAATGTAATCTGACCAGAGTACAGAATTCATGCCTGTATCAACACTGCTGTACAAGCATTCTTACTTTTTTTTCTCCCCCCCCTTCTTTGCTATTCCCATGTGCTCTCTGTATTGTATTGGCGCCCTCATTTATGATGTTTATCTCCCTTAGGTTGCTTTGAGATGTGAATCTTTGAGCAGTCACTATTTTCCTTTCCTTCTTGTCACAGTAGCTTCTCTCATCAGTGGTTAGGTTTCAGAAAGGCAAACATTGTATGCAGAAACTATTGACTTAAAACCTCCAGCTACACAGCAGAGAAAAAAATCCATACAGGGACCCACAGAACAGATTATTATAATTACAAGTCTCCCTTGAATATTTCATCCCTTACTGTTAGTTGGTTAGATTTTACCTCAACTGGCAATATAGAATCACAAGATTCAATCAGAGACCCTTGTATCAAGAAAGAATAAAAAAGTATATCTTTTACTCACAAATCTTCATATATGTCAGGAAAACAAACACAATGTATAGACCTATTACATAGCATGAGCTTAACTGGTTAACTTCATTATTTTGACTAACTGACTGATTACATAAATTCTGATGATCTTAACATCTGAGCTGGCTCATAATGGGAGATAGGGTCTTTGAAATAGCTTGGACCCAGGTCATTTGGGCTTTATAGGTTTAAACTGGGCACAATTCAAAGTGCTTAACCTAAAACCCCGAAATGACCTGAGTCCAAGCTTTCTTACAGACTGTATCTCCCATTATGAGCTGGCTCGGGCGTTAAGATCATCAGAAGAGGCCTTTCTCTCAATCTTGCAACCTTCACAGGTGTGTCTGATGGAGACATAGGAGAAAGTCTTCTCTGGTACTGCTCCTAGACTTTGGAACTCCCTCCCACAGGAGGCCAGACTGGCCCCATCTTTGCTGTCCTTCTGCAAGCAGGCAAAGACCTTTTTCTTCAGGCAAGCTTTCTCTCAGTAACTGTGTGATTTTTTTAGATGGATATTGTTATGCATTACTGCTTTGACTGGATTTTTAGTACTACTTGGGTTTTCCATTTTTGTGTTTTCCATTTCTCAGAATGGCATTGATTTTGTTTAATTGTGTACTTATTGTTCTTAGCTTTAATATTGTCTTTTAATGATGTAAGATGTCTCTTTCCTCATTGTTCTTAGCTTTAAATATTATCTTTTAATTATGTTAACCACCGTTGTATACTCATTGTTTTCTGTGGGAAACTTCTGCCTAAAGGTTGTAGCTTTGATTCTGTTTCAGTGATGTGCATACACTCCTGGCAGGATACGGCAGCAGCCAGCAGGCGGGGTAGCCCCTTCTTCTGACTTTCGCTTAGAGGTAGAGCATAAGATCAAAGGGTTATTTTAGCCAATTCTAGTTATGATTAGGTAACTAGTATCCTATCTGTTTCTCTCATAACATACTATGTAATCATGCTAAGCCAATAAAAAGAGCCCTCAGGGCATTGCCAGTAGGCTCCGCTGGATCGGACATCTGCTGTCGACTCCTTTGTTCTCTCTCTCCAAGGCAATTAGCCTTTCCTTTGTTCCATGATCACAACAGTTTTCAACTTTAAATATTGTCTTTCACTGTTGTAAGCCACCTTGGATCCTTTTCAAGGAGAAAGTCGAGGTAATAAATAAATAAATAAATAAATAAATAAATAAATAGATAGATAGATAGATAAATAGATTAATAAATATAAATAAATAAATAAATAAATAAATAAATAAATAAATAAATTCAGACTCTAACTGCTGACCCTATAACTGTCAGACTCTAGCATACACAGAATACTGACATTGCTAACTGACACAGAACCCTGACTAAATAGCAAAGCAGGAAAAGGAATCTGAGGGAGAGGGGGAACAATTGGCTGCTACTGTGATTGACTTTAAACCTTGAAATCCCTCCCATTCAAACCATGTAAAGGTACAATATGCAGGTTGCTATAATTCCATTCCAACAGAAACTGTGTCTCTTTAAACTGAAAACATGGAGGTTGTGGAAGAGAGGGGACATAAGGAGAGAGAGTGAATGAATAAGCTTCTAATCATAAAGCATGTTGTAGTGCATTTCTAAGCTGCCTTGGGTCCTTTTGGGGAGAAATGTGGCATAGAAATATTTTAAATAAATAAATAATGGGGGCTCTCCAGTGAATGTTTTGTCTGCTGGTGAGATCTTCGGCAGCGCAGGCCGCCATTATCCCATTCCCGGGATAACGCGAGACAAGCAAGTCTCGCAAGAGCAGCTTGAGAGTACTGGGTGGGAGCATATTAAAAGAAGAGCTCCTCCTACCTTTGGCCTCTTTCTTCTTGGCATTCAGAGAGGAAGGACGGAGCGTTGCTGTCGGCAATTCTTGCTGCGTCACGCTATTGCGTTCACCATTTTATTGCGGTTGCCATTTTGGATGGGGGTTGCATCGGCACCCCCCCCCCACGGTTTGCGTTTGGCTTCAGCTTGTGCTTACCGGGCCGATTGCCAGATGGGGATTTAATTTAATTGAATTGGATATAAAACAAACAAACAAATAAAAAAAAAGAAAGAAAAGACAAAGGAAGAGGTTTGAGGGTAGCAGATGGGAGTGCTGCGTGGCTGTTAGGCTGGGCGGGCGGGCCCGCCAGGCCCATAGATCTACCTTTCCTTAAAGAATTAATTAGGTCAAAAGTATGTAAGTATATATATGAGTTTATTTTTTGTTGCCAATAACATTACATTTTATTTCTTTTTTCCCTATATTTGTCACAATACTGACACAATACTGACACCAATGCTAATGTCAATGCCAATGCTAATGCTAATACTAGGTACCCAGTGTTGTGTATAATGGATAGAGTGGCTAGGA
This sequence comes from Intellagama lesueurii, assembly GCA_037013535.1. Lineage (NCBI taxonomy): Eukaryota > Metazoa > Chordata > Lepidosauria > Squamata > Agamidae > Intellagama > Intellagama lesueurii. The sequence continues at coordinate 111,014,079 of JBAJHW010000003.1, forward strand.
CTCTGGAGACCAGAGTTTCAATCCCCACTTGACCATGGGAACTCACAGGAGGAGTGGAACTCATACAACCACTAGTAAAATGTCTCACTTACCTTGAAAGCCTTATTAGGTTCACTATAAATTGGTTCCAACTTGAGGGCATATAAATAATTAATGGTAATACTAATATTTTGATGGCTGTTATGCCACCTAGTATGAACATAGTATGAACAATAAAACATTAACATTACATCTCTCAATGTTATATCCTCCTAACTTCCTTGATCAAACACACATCCCAAGGACACACTGGAAGAAAGAGAACAATGGAAACTCATGAAAAACTAAATAAACATTTGCTTATTAACAAATATAAATGGCACCCAAAGAGAAAGCATAAGTCTTGTAGAAAAACATGCTTTCCACCATAAGCAAGAAGCTTATGGAGTGCTATCTTCCAGCTTGCTGCAAAATTCTGATCTTATTTTGTTTTGCTGCCTGTTTGGCATGAGTGAAAAATTGGGGTGTTAAAGAAACATAACAGAGATTTGGCCAGTTTCACAGCTCCTGGGTCAAATGTAGAAATGGACAGTTCGTTGCTCAAAACATATACATTTCTGGGGTTGCAACATTCTTATGAAAATTTTAAAAAATGTTTTTTAGAAAATTCATGAAAGTCCTGCATATATTGGTTACAATGTGCACAACCACACTTTAGTCTAGAGATGGGGAATTTTGTTTATTTTATTTTATTTTATTTGGTCTGAGAACTGAGCTAGATTCAGGAAGGATTGTTGAGACTGCATGGAAACCATGGATGCTTCAAAGTGTACGGGCGACCTCACTGCTGTCCTATATCTGAAGAACCACAGATTGGCTGACCCCTAGGCCCTGGCAGGGTTGTCCTTATGACGTTGCTGCTTGAGGCAGAATGACAAATGGCACCCCCTCACACCAAATCTCAGTGAAAAATATCCCAGACTGGCCAAAGTCTTGAGGCGGAAATTTCTTCTCTCAAGGGCCGACTCCCAAATGTGTGTGAGAGATAATAAGAATAAAAAGAGCAACACTAATAATCAGTAATTAACAATATGTTATTACTTCATAACATACACATCTGTTATACAAGGGACTTGCCTTACTCTGGGTAAAGGAGGTGGGCATCCCTACAGAAGTCTGGGGGCCACACGCAACCATTCATGGACCTTCCAGTGCCCCCAACCTTGAAACATTTAATACATTTTTTAAAAAATGGAAAAATCTCCTTGCACCCACTAATGATAATTTAAAATTATAAAAATAAAAATAAAAATTGGCGGTGTCAGAGGGCAGTTGTGCTAGAGACCCTTGGAGCATGACAGAATCATCCCCTGTGCCTCCTGGAAGGAATATGGGGATGTTTTGAGGGGGAAAAGCTTTTTTTAAAAAAATGTAATTTTGAGGGTGTGTGGGGCTGGAGGAGGTTCCATGAGGCCTATGGGAAGGGTTGGCCCTCTACTCCAGAGGGGTACAGTGTCACAGCTCTGCTTCTAGACCTTAAGCTGGAATGCATATAGTTTCATTTCTTTTATCTCTCTCAGACAGAAGACTCAGTGAAGAAAACAAAGCTGAAAACTCACTTGTGAATTGCTTTTATGCTTTCATACACTTGTGGGTGTGAGTGCTTACTGAGGTATGTACTTTTTGTAAGGATTCTGCTTCAGAGACATTGTCGGGAATGTTCAAAGCCTGACTTTTGTTGATATTCAGTCTGTTTCTAATTTTGTTCCAGCAGAAGCACCACCCACAGAGATGTGTTAGGATAACTTGCTGTCACTAAACTGATTGAACAGAGCAAGAGAAAGTCGGCACTGCTGCTTAAAACAAAAGTGGTTATTATATGTACTCCAAGCAAAACTGTACTTTTACTACGAGTTCACCAGTTGCTCAGCTATCAGGAGATTACTTTCAAGTTTCTTCAGCAATAATTTGTTTACAATGTAGTTCAGGGGAATAAGAGGCTAAAAATGAAGAAGCAAGCAAGTGAGCAAATAAAATGACCTGATTCTAATGTGTATCCAACAATATTTAATATATATCCACATGTATATACATGGAAGAATTTTGGGGTGTGTTCCATCAGAAATTGGTTTCAAATGGTTTCATATTCAAGATCTTAATTTTAAACACTGAAGGAGCCAAAATTAGATATGGTGGTGACTCATTATTAGGGCTGGTAGAAGAGAGGAAATGATCTCCAGTTTTTCAAATCTCCAGCAGCCCACAGAAAAGAGAAACTGAGGCATGCAAAACTGAAAGATCATGGATGCAAACTTAACAAGGGGATCCATGAACTCACAGAAGAATATTCCATGGATCTAGATTCACCTATTTCAAATCCCACTTTGCAGAGAACTGTTAGTTAAAGATCTGGAGTATCAAAAATATAAAGGAAATTAGATAGCCAAGCAATTTATTTTCATGGGCAAGCAATGGCTCCTAGCTAGAGATGGGAGCTTTGTATTCACAGCAGTAGCTCAGCTGCCACAGCCTCGCCTCCCTGTTCACCCAGCCACTCCACAGCTGAGCAGGGAGACTCGTCCTCCCACCCCCTTGCCAGAGTGACTGGGTGAGCAGGGAGGTGGGGCTTTGGCAGCTGAGCTACTGCCGTGAAGAAGATGACACTGGCCACGCACACTGTGTGCCATGCGGTAAGTGGTCCGGCAGGGTCTGGGGGTGGGAGGTAATCAGGCTGGCTACCTGTGCCAGAGGTCTTTGTATTCATATATGAATACGAAGCTCCCCCGGCACAGGTGGCCGGCCTGATTATGAATATGAAGCCCTCATCTCTACTCCTGGCCATTGAAGTTTTGCAAGCCAGCTGCCCTACCACTTGGATCTGAAAGGAAAAATAAGCCTAAGGTTTCAATAAATAAATAAAGATTAGAAATAGAAACAACTTCATCTATTAACATTAATTGAAATGGTGCTAAATCAAATCATATCACTACAAATCAGTTCTGCTCAGTGTCAACTTTGATATTTGATTTACTGCCACAAGGTAGTTTTTATTCCCCCAAGAGAAAACATTAATAGTTTTCAGCTGACATCAGCAATTCCTTAAATCCAAACAGGAGCACAGACCTTCTAATAACTTTTGAGTTACAAGGCATAACATAAAAAGACTGTGAAGGAAAGGCCAAAAAGTGGTCATCTGATATTGGCCTTTGGATGGAGATTATAAGGAGCTTATGTGGTATAAAGCCTAGGCTGAAAATACTTTTCATTTATGCTGCCATTTAGGAACTCTGTGTGTGTGTGTGTGTGTGTGTGTGTGTAATCCTCTTGGACATAAGACACCATTCTAGTATCATGTGAAGCTCAAACACTCTTCCTAAAAAAAAAGAAAAATGTCTTTACCTTGTGTCTCTTATTCTCTGTGACTAGGACTACTCTAAACAAACAAACAAACAAACAAATGAATAAATAACCCCAACACATAGTGCTCTTTATTGGAATGCTAGTATCATTGTCACCAAAACAGTTCAGTGCACTTCTGTTTTTACAGCACCTTTGAATTCAGCTTTTGTCTACATGGGCTATTGAGGGGAATGATAAAAAGAGCTATTAAATAAAGGAGTGGTGAAATGAAGATGAATATTATGAATATGGACATTTTAAAATGGGCAGATTACCAGAAACTGCAAGGTTAACGGATGTAATGTCAAGAGGAAACAAATTCCATGACCAAATTAACTATTACACTAATTATACTGCAGAGTAATGCCTTCCACAGATCTGAAGTGCCGCTGTAGTGCAATTCTCTGAGAATATGTGCCTTATTTTCTGTGCCTGGAGTATTTTTAACAGTGTCTTACATGGACAGTTTCAGAAAAAGATGGAGGATTCCCTAACCTCTTATCCATTTGGATGTATAGCTTCTTGAATCCTAAAGGAACAGGGTAGGTGATCGTAGGAAGGTTGGAAAGTGAATGTGAAATATATTTTAGACTTTTGAAGTAACTACACTGTTGATTTGCACCTTCTCTCACTTTTGTCTGGTTGCTCATTTCTTTCCCAGCTACTCTACCTGTGGTGACATTACTTGTCATAAGTGACGGAATTACTTGTAGCTAATTACTTTTTGGGTAATAAGTACCATAACTAAGTTGCAACAGTACTTTTCAAGTGCAATGAGTAACATCTAGGTAAAGTGCAAAAGTAACAGTTAATTTCAATCCTTCTTTTAAAGGACATTTTAAGCCATTTTAAAAGCCATTTTGGCAGGAATTTTGATACTATTCTCTTACCAGTCCTAAGTAGAAAGGAAAATATTATTTGCTTTTGTCTTCTGTGTTTTCACAAACATTTCCCAAGGTGCGGTATCAGAATTTGGCACCAGAGGAAACCTGTATTTTTATGGCCTGTTGGTAACCAATTCTTAGCCCCAAATGTAAGAAATTATTTGAGCAATTAGAGAGAAGCAATTACAATACCAACAACTTGTCTTTTGAGAAGCAGTGTGTGATGCAACAAGTCCTTTCAGAATATAACATTCTAAGGTCAACTTATCACTTACTCCTCAGAGGGAAAGTTTTGCTTTAGGAGACTGAGAGGATAGACTTGGATTGTGGTGGCTCTGCAGAATGGGAGAAGCTATGCTTTCTCTGTGTTGTTCAACATACATATATAATATATGGATGGGAATGAGTCCTGGGATTGAGTGTTTATGGGCGGTTTTATACGTGAATGCTTTTCATCTACTATCATAAACAAATCGGATGTGGTAATAAGTCAGAGGAGGAATGCATTGTGTATCAAGATGTGGCAGTGCACAGGACAGAAAAGAGCGCCATGTCATGTAGACTGCATTTAACACATGCAATTTAGAGAGGCATGTGCACAAAACTTTGACAATGTTACAGCATCTTTTAATAACCAATAATTTTTGGCAAAGTCTGTAGTATTGGATTCATAACTTAGATAGCAGATTAGGAATGACAATAGGTTCTGTTCACTAGGAATTTGCAAGGCATGATGGCGCTCGTAAGGGGCAGCCCTCTGTCATTTAGTCAAACCATACATTCCTACTCTACTGAAATTACAGTACAATTATAGTACCTTTGTATAAGAAGAATGTGGGATTTGACCTCAACAAACAGCTTTGGTTTCTCTGAGTTTGATCATGAGGAAAATGGCCCTACTGGAGACCCTGTTTATGAAATGGACACTTCCCCAATGGCTACCCAATGTGTTGCATGCAGTTGCACTCAATTGTTGCCTCCTTTTTTATTTTTTATTTTTTTCACAGTAGTGCCCTCCACTGGCTTCTGTTACATCAAACCTGGCTTGTGTAAAACAGAGTTGCTTAAGAAAATTTATATTTGATTTATTATACAAAAGAAATTTGTCCTTTTGGTGCTCCCAAACCATACCAGGCAGCAACATAAAATACATATTTCATGCCTTTCATTATTCAGAAATAATGTTAGGAACTTGGTTTGAAAAGTCTAACATAGGAATAAAATATCCACACATGCTAATCGTTTCAGTGACTTCAGCAGAACTAATGGTATTCATAATTCTAATTCATTATGTTACCTTTCGAAATAGTCAGATTCAAGGGTGATTTTCCATAAAATGTCCACTGTAGGAAATGGTGCTAGATGGACTATGTGGTAAGATAGAAGTTAATTATTCATAATTAACTTTTATCTTACCTCATACTTTTGGTTCTGAAGGCCAAAAATCGCTGTAATTCATTCACTTGGCAATTGGCTTCATATTGGCTTTTCTAACAAGGTTACTTCATGGAGACCTTCAGTCACTTATGTGTGCAGAGTTGTTATTACACTCTATAAATACAGAATTATGTGGGTCATTCAACAGTAAACAACAGCAAAAATGTTGTATTAAGAGGCAGTCATGTTTTGCCACCTTACATTTCATACAAGTCCCCCACCAAGTTACTGCAGAACAAGTATAAACATGTCCTTCACAGTACTTTACTTGTCTTCCTTCCTTTCCTGTTCTCTAAAGAAAAATATGATTGTATTTGTTTCCTGTAATACTGAAATTAATTGCACAGCAAGGGATAAAGACAGGGGAAGATAGGGGAAGCCTCTGGTTCTACTGTTTCATAAATATATAAAGGCCTGGAAGATATTTCCACTGAAACAGCCCCTTCATGGGAGTTGTGTGATTATATGAATGCTTGCATACTCCTCTTTCAACCAGAGGAGGGACGCAAGTGTCTATACAGATGATATAGAGGGTCGTTTGTTTTGAAAAGTAAAGGAAATATTATACACATTACTTGAACAAGCAGCTGGCTTGCATCTGCTTTCTTGCTTATGGTGCACAAATGAGGTGGGGAGCTTGAGTGTGTTTTCAGGCCAGTTCCACAGGTTTTGTGTCATGGAATGCTGAAACCAGCTGTCATACAATATCTATTGCTGCATGCCGGTGCAGCAATACTATAGTTTGATGTTCTCTGGCTAGAGAAAACCTCAAATCCCAAGATGACTTCCCAGTTCAGTCCATTGGTCCAGCCACCAGGTCTTGGTTGATACAGGCTTAATAGGAGGATGACCAGGTACATTGCCATGATATCCTTGGAGGAAGTTTGGAATCAAAATGTAACAAATAAGCAAATAGATAAATTAAGAAATAATGGATAGTTTTTGGATTCAGTCTGAAAATTACTTTTCTCCAATCAGAACCCGATTCGGTCTCCGTTCAGTTTGTAGTGGAATGCATTGTTCTTGTATTACACACCCTGTTTTGGATTTTGTCCAAGTTTGTCATTATCTCAATTTAAAGACTAGCAAGTTTTAATTTTTTTTGTGGACTGTAGCCCACTTCAACATATGCAGTTCACAAAAGCTTATGTAACACTTTAAAGTTCTACGAGGCCATTTGCTTACTTAGATATCTATTGATGAACCTTGCAAACAGAATTTCATAAAATAATTATTTTTTTAATTTGCAGTTATATAACAGACAATATGAGCAACTATAACAACAAAATGGCACAATTTGTGCACCCAAGACCTAGGCAACAGCACCAATACAGAAGTTGCTTCTGGAATTGCAAAGTTTAAGTGTTCAATACAAGCTACAAATGGTCCAGAACACTGCTGCCAGATTATTAACTGGGGTGAAAAGACACCAACATATTTCCCCCACTCTGGAGGCCTTACACTGGTTACCCATTCATTTCTGCATTGATTTCAAGGTACTAATGCTTACATATAAAGCCCTAAACGGTTTAGGGCCTTGATACCTGGCAGAGCGCCTATCCCCACCTAGCTCTACTCGGGTCACTCGATCAAGCCAGACTGGACGGCTGAGGGGCTTAACCCTGAGAGAGGCCTGGAAGGAGAGAAGAAGAAACTGGGCCTTTTTGGCAGTGGCCCCTCATCTTTGGAATACCTTACCACCGGAGATTCGACTGGCACCCCCACTGGGAATTTTTAAAAACAAGTTGAAGACTTGGTTCTTCCTGCAGGCCTTCCCCCCTCCCATTACATAGCTTCTTTTCCATCTTGGATCCTGTTTTCTTTATCGATTTTTGCTTTATGATCAAAGTTATTTTAATGTTGTTTTTATATTTATACTCTGTAAGCCGCCCAGAGTAGATTCCCGAATCTAGATGGGCGGGGTAAAAATGGAACAAATAAATAAATAAAATAAATACAAATTCAGATAAAAATCCAAGACTTCTTGGAGTACCATTAGTTGGATGTCCATTACGTAGAAGAATCAGCTCCACATGTAGAATCTTCAACACCCTAAAAGAAAATATAAATCCAATTGTATGCAATTCATGAATTCACTATGTGGATTCACCCCTCTAACACAAACATATAAAAATTATATCTAAACCAAGATGACAAGAGCCTCAGCAGTCCAAGTGGCAATAGTAGCTCTGCCCTCTTCAGTTCTCCCACTCTTTCTGATTCAATTTTTTTACTCATAGCCCTGCTCTTTCCTAGTCCCACCCCTTTAGACAGACTCAATATTTTATAGGGGTTACACTTACAAATAAATTTTCTTCATCTTTAACTTGAAGAAGACCCTTTGTTGGTTTTGTTGGTTTTGCTGTAACCTAATTACCATACTATTTGTATTGCTGAAATTATCATCACTGAATAGTTAATTGAAATTGTCCAAACTGGCAAGTAACTGAATGAGCAAAATCAGTTGAGTACTCTGATCTTTCTCAGTGGTTTCTGAAGCTAGCAAGACAGTCCAGGAAAAGAAGGCAGAGAGATTCATTTTGCCCGCAGACATGTGGAATGTTTTATAGGCAGATGTTGTGATCTGCCTTCTATCTTGTTTGTCAGAGATTGTATCAATTTTTATCCTAGCTGTCTGAATTTCACTCCCTCTGGCAAGTCCACTGGAACTACTGCTGTTCTGGACAATTTTACTATGGCATATCTATATAAAAATGGACAGAAAATACAATTCACTTACTCTGGGGGCCAGTGTTCATTTGGAAGCATCTCTTATACGAGAAGGGAAATGCAGCAGATAGAATGCACAACTTGAAAATATAAGGAAAGGTTTTGTTTTCTTTTGTTTCTTATGTCTCATTTCTTTAGAGTATATCCGTGTTCTGAAAGCAGGGGAAAGGGGTTGGGGACAAGGAGAGAGTCATATTTGTGGATTATTAGATATAACGATAGAGAAAATAAATCTCAACACTTGCTAAATTAGAAAAACAGTGTGAGATGAGTTTCTTGTGCACACAGATGATTCATATTCTTTTGGGAGACTACCATGGGTCCTTCCATACTGGCTAACTAGAAAACAACACAATATAGGTCTGTGTTTATTGTTTTCAAAACACCTTGGGAAGCATCTTATACCATTCTGGTTTCATGGGAGGTGCTGAATGTGCTGAACTTCCAATACTTTGCTGCACTTGTCAAAGTTATAATGGATTTTGTGGCTAAGCTTGCCCTGTTATCTCACTCTTTCTCAGTGAACCGGGATAGAGATAAAGAAATATGCCTCTACTGTGCAGAGGTGGTGTAGCCATGTTGAATGTAAATGAATCCATCCTGGGTGACCAAACCTGTGTCAGGTGAAAAGGTTACAGTTTCCAAGGTAAATCTATATTTTCTCAGATAGCAAATGGAATGGTAAATCTGTGGCTTGCTTGTTGCCCTGCAAACAAGGACTCACTTGATAGAAAATGTACTGTTATACCAAAAGTTAAAAAAAAAAAAGATAACCATGTTGTCAAAAAAATATATCTAGGCTAGAATTTGATATTATGTGCATTTCCTACTCAATCCACTGTACAATGTACAATACCCAATATTACTCATATCCCCCTCCCAAGGCCAAATATGCTACAAAACTCCATGCTACCAAAAACAGTGCATGATGGAGCAAGACCTCCACCTCTTTCATCTCTCTCTTCTTACTTGTATCACCCAATGTATCTATCCTGGGCTCATCCATTTGTATTTAACATAACATGATGGAAAAAGACTGAAGAAATTAAATTTAGGAGACCAAAATGAAGGTCTCCTAAATGTTATAATGTTAATATTGCAATGAACAAGAGGAAAATGAGTGATCTGTATATACAAGGCTCATGTAGAAATATGGTTGTGTCGTGCACATGACATAACGTGAAGAAAGGACATACAAAACAGCTGTTGCTGAACAACAGATTCTGTTGTTTTGGGTCGTCTGTTCCAAACGTAGAAGGTTTATGTACTCAATGACCTTGAAATCACCTGTGGTACCTTTCTAATCATATATTGCATCCACACATTCCTGCTGTTGGGCCTGATTCTTGCTCCTGCACTTCTTTTCCTTGATAGAGTGTGAAACAGCTTTTGTCTTACACACAGGAAGAAACACTGAGCAGCTGACATGGTTGTCATTACTGTCATGCTATTCTTGAGCACAGCAACCTGATCTGATTTTGGAATTGAAGCAGGGGCAGACCTGATTAGTTCTTACCTAGAAGACCACAATAGGCGCCAAGGATCTCCAGGAAGGCTTGTTTAGCTACTGCCAGCCAGAGCTGACAGTAGTGCTTAAGGAAGAGCAAATGATCTGATTCAGTATAAAGCACCTTCTTGTGTTCAGCCCCAGTTTCCAGAGTGAGCTGGCTACCTACAAAATTCCTGATTGCACTGCATTTTATCAGCTTATTAGTTAACAAGGAAATATCATTGAACACAGAAAACTCTTATTTCTGAAGATGAACTAGATCACAGGAAAATAAAAATATATCTCCAACATTACAGCACTCCAAAGAACTGCTTTGCAACCTACTGTCAAGTGAGATCCAAAGAATCCATGGGCCTATGAATAAAAAAAGAAAAGAAATGGCACACTTAACCTATCAGATTTTCTGAACCACTCATCCTAGAATAGTACATTTTGTCCAGAATAAATGTTCCTGTTTGCCTAAGAGAAGATACACAAAAGGCTTCTATGTTGTGTGCACTTTTCCAAGCTCCTGTAAAAGGCATAGTTTTTCAGATGTAGAATGAATTGTGCAGCATTGTCTGGTTCAGCTGCATATGCCTGTTTCCTAACTTCATGTTATTTCTCTTATCTGTCTCTGGACATGAGCACACACAGAGAAAGAGATGAAAACTGGGCACCATGTTCTGTTGAATGCCAAAAAACTAACGTATTGGGTGTTGTGTATTTCTATGGCAACCAAGGGGTGGAGCACCATCTTGTAAGCATCCCACATGTGAAAGCTGGCCTTTCAAGGTATTAAAAATAGGAAATGGGATATAGGAAGTAAAAATATCAGTAACTTACTAGGAAGACACAGAACTGGTGCCCACAGAGAGCGAGGTTGATAGCTTCACCACCCAGTGAAGCCCAAGGCATATCCTATCAACTCCAACAGCTTAAGTGGTGGGGTGGGTTGTTAAATGAATTCACCAGGCTATATATTCTTTTGCAGCAGCACTCCAGTTTGGTTTAGCTGCAGTGTGAACTGAAGAATTTGCATCAGTAAAATCTCTTAAAAAATAACCTACCATTAGGATAGTGTGTACATGTGCCTGTGTTGTTATATGGGTTTTGGGTGATACTTTGGGATGTTAAAGTGTTCCACCGCCACCCATCTCTTTCCTTTCCTGTTAATGCAGTGGTGTTACTGCCAAAGTTGGCAATAGCGGCCTCCTCCTCTATGTGTGTGTGAGCATATAACTCTGCCAGCAATAGTTCTGGTGATTCTGTGTGGCCCCTCCCCAAGTTATAACTGTTTGAATGTCCAAATATGTCCCACCCACTGACCCTGAGATTCTGCAACACACAAATACCAGCACAGACACAGACAAAGATCAGGTTTCAGTATTTCTAAAAGGACACAAGGCAGGTCTGGGCATGATGTATATGGTACAATCTAATGAGAAGACAGTGCACATATATACAAAGGGAGATGATAGATAGATAGATAGATAGATAGATAGATAGATAGATAGATAGATAGATAGATAGATAGATAGATAGATAGATAGATAGATAGATAGATAGATAGACTGATTGATTGATTGATTGATTGATTGATTGATTTACTAAATTAATCCCTGATAACATCCACTAATAATGCAATAGAGGTTAGAACATACAACAGGGAAACATCATTCCTTTAAATGACATCCATTTAATTATTACTGTATTAAATAAATGGTATTAGAAATGACACATGATTTCTTCTTCCAGAATTGGATTCCTTTTCCCACCATACCATGTCATGAAAGCCCTGTGCTACATAAACATGGGAAGGGACACATCAGATGTGCTGAACACTTGCTAGGGGATATATGTATCATCTATTTGGTTGTGAAGGGGCAGCGATTTAAAAAAAAGAAAGAAATGTTTTGCTCTGCAGTATATTCTTTCAAAAATATGACTTTGACAGAGGAAGCCTCCCTGTGGGCAAAGTGGAGTTCAGACGCTCTGAAGAGTGCAAAGCCTTGCTGAATTCACACTGAGAGGGTGGGGAGAGGAGGAAAGAAGGCAGAAACAAGATTTGTCCTCCTTTTCTTGCCCTTTCAGATACTTCTGGCAAAAGAATGATTCAGAGAGTCATCAAGAAATCTGAGTGAGTGATGTTCTAGGACCAAATTACCCTTGAAGATTTTCATCAGTTTATTGGAGGTGGGGTACTGCCATTTGCAAAAATTAAACTGGCATATGCTATGCCCTTAAAAGGCTCAGACTCTGTGCCTGGGAAGCAAGCATGCTTAAATTCAACAGCAGTAGAAAATTAACGTGGAAATCCCAAAAAAAAACTTGCAAGCAAAATAAAGGGGTTGAAAAATCACAGAAAGGCAAATAAGGGCCCAGTTAAAGAGTTACAATATTTTAGACAAGCACATCAGCAAGATTGCAGGAAAATGGGGGGGGGGGGAGGCACACACTGAGATAGACCTTTGCTCTTAGTGCTATGCAAAGCTGGGAAATATATGGGTTTAAATATAAGGCTGATTATATTTAAAAAGAATTAGTTATAAAGGGAACAGAGCAATACATTTGCTAAAATGACAAATTAAAAAAGAAGTTATTACTGTGCTAAAGTGTACAAGATCTAATGCACCTAATAAAGGAAGCAAGAGGAAATGTAATCTTTGGAGGCTAGGGAGATATCTCACACTTAGTCCTACTATCCTGGTTACGTGTGATTCTTGCTCACAGCATTTAAGTTTCTTTCTACACCTTGGAGACCCAATGTAGTCTGCTGCTTAATGTGGTAGTCTGTTTAAACAGATAGTTGCACTTACAGCCAGCTACAGCAGTGGTAGCTGGTGGCTACAACATCAAAGGTGCTGTGGACTTCATAAGAGATTTGGATAAGTTTCAGCACTTTGGATAGCTCCTGTAAATTGCAGACTAGAGCTGCAGCAGGTGCACATCACTCCTGGCAGCCTCCTGGTGGATGGTGGAGAGGTGGGGAGGGAGTTGACAGATGCGGCAGAAGGCCCCCAATTATCCTGAAATCACTAAGGAAGAGTAGAGCAAGAGTGTGGGTTCCTGGTGAGGATGTCAGATTGGGGCATGGTTCTCCTTCCTGCAGAGCAAAGTTGAACCTCATTCAGTGACTTTGGGCTAGCCACTCTTATAGAATTTAGGCACTCCTTTTTTCTTCTTCTTCTTTTGCTCTTAAAAGACACTTTGGTTTGAGGCTACAGGTATAAGCACTCACAGGTCATACATAGCCTTTCTGTTAGGTTAGGCATATGGCAGAGCCCTGAGGTACAGATTATAGAGCATAAATAAGGTTGCCTTTCATTAGATACGGACTGTTAATTTGGTATCAAATACAATTTTATACTAGCAAGCAGAGAGGGTCTGCATGGTAAAATAAATCCCAGTCATCCCAGCACTAAAATGGGGTAGTCACTCATGGCACAAGTCATCTTGTGCTTGGATGGCTGACCACACACATATCTAGTGCCATCAAAAATTGCAATTGCCAAAGGGGTTGGGGGAATGTCTGTACCAAATGTTAGTAGAAGATGGCTGCAAGAAAGTGGGTGTCTTTGTACTGGAAGAAGTGGGCTTAGATCACAACAAGGGTCTATCATGCTCTATATTTTAACTTGACTGGGTACAACTAAGTGAGATAATTTTAGTCATAGAAGGTGGAGCCAGTAGAGGATTAAAATTGTATTATGAAGTCTCAGTGTTGTCTTTGGTTCAAGGCAGCTTCTCAAGACTGATGGTTAGCCATTTACTTAGTCTTTAAGTGTGTGAGTTGTGAGTGTTTTAATCTTTAATTCTTGTATTGCCTTATCTTATTTTTGTTGAAATTTTTAAAATAAACTTCTTTGACTTAACTGGACTCTTGTTTGTGTGTTGAGAAATTCTCAGAGGGTCAATGGGTAATCCAGATTCTACATAGAAGAGGGATAAAGTTGATAGAACCTTCTTTAATTACATTAGTAGTTCAAGCAAACCATAGGGGTGGTTTGGATACTGGTTCCAAAAACATATTCCATAAATTTCCTAGATTTTTTTTATCAGCCTCACCCACCTCAGAGGGTTGTTCTGAGGAGTGGGAAGGAGGCGATTCATGTACATTGCCATGAGCATCTTGGAAGAAAGGAGCAATGTAAATGAAAATAATGAACATGTAAATAATAGTTGTGATGAATTATAAACATGACAAGAGCCACACCAAGTACACTTAAAACATATATATATTTAAAAATAAACTAGAATTTACATAATTCTGTGAACATGCATGGTCTTACCCTTTAAATTCCAGTTCCTGTTTCTATGTCTTCTGTATTTTTCTCCTGTGTAGCATCTCTCAATGAATTCCGCCATGAATAGTCTGTCAGGTCTCCTCTAAAGAAGCATACTCTCTCACCTCTTGACCCTATATTCATAATGCATCTAGTCTCATACCATTCAGTCAGGACATTAGCAATGTGAAGTCTCATTCAACTGTATGAATTTTTTACAAGTGCCCTGGAAATATTATTTTACAAAGGAAGATGAAATGCATGGTTGGCTGAGAAAAAAAAAAAAAGAGAGAGAGAGAGATTTAAAAGTAACATTGGTGTCACTATTTCAGTCTTCGAGAACCAGAAACTGAGAAATTTGGACACAGGAAATCTAAATTCATTCGCTTTCTTTTGTGCCTCTCCTTTCTGAATTGGGAGGAAGAGACACTAATAAACCTAGTGCTCTCTGGTGATACTTTCCTGTTAGGGGAATATGGGGTTTGTAATGTTTGACTTGCATTTTAATTCGGGAGACATGGAAGACTGCAAGCCGATTTATCTCCAAGAAGAAATGACCCAACTGGCCATACTCAGAAGCATTGTCTCCAGGTAGGCTTCTTTTCTGTGGAGGGTGGGTGAGTTGCATTTGGAATCTTGGAAACAGTTTATGAACTTTTGAAACTCCTTTTGAAAACTAAATAGTATCCACAGCAACCCAGGACGGGAATGATGGTGTTCACATATCATAAGCTGTTGCATCTGCTGGCTATATACTGAGCAGAAGTAGGAAGCACAGAACTTGTCATGTCCTGTGAAGATCTGGGCAACTTTCCCAGCAAACTTAAAAGGGTGGTTATTACTTCCTAGCTAAGGTTCACCATAAGCCATTGATTACAAAAACAAGCCAGCACTTGCCAACACTCCCAACGATTTCTGAAAGTACTATAAAATAAGGCAGGCGCCTGGTGTTTCTACAAATTAGAATGCCACCCAATAATTGCAGAGTTGCTGTCAATGATGAATTTTGGCACAGTGGACACAAGGCCAAATGGTCCAGAGTAAAGAATATCTTTGATCAGAGAAGTTCACAAAGCTGTTGTGGTTTACTTCATAATTTTAATAAAAATTTGACATTAGTTAGCAGAGAGGGTTATGTGGGCAGAGGGTTATGTGGTTTTGTGTCTTCAGGTGAAGTCTAGGAACTCTGTCTTTCTGTCTATTTCTCTTTGTGTCTGCCAGTCTATCAGGGGCATGCAAATGCTACCCACTTCAATTTGCTCCAGATTATTTGTATTATAAATCATAATCAATATGATTCAAGATTATTTGTAGCCCATTTGACTTGATTTATATCCAAATATTTGAAAGTATTTGTATGCATTTGTATTTAGTAAAAAAAAAAAGGTGTGGGTGTGTGGGAGAAAGCATGGAAAAGTGTAAAATTAAGAGCTCTAACCTGGGGTGAGGGACAGTAAATGAACTATTTTCAGCCTCCAGTGTTCAGGCAAAGATCCCAGCAATTTCGTTCCTTCCCCCTGCCTCCTCCACCAGGAGTAATGCAATTTAGATAGCTTAGGTCCTGTTCCTAATTCTAATGTGACTTACCCTACTCAAATCCCACAAAGTGGCACATTTTGTTGTTGTTTAATCGTTAAGTCATGTCCGACTCTTCGTGACCCCATGGACCAAAGCACACCAGGCCCTCCTGTCTTCCACTGCCTCCCGGAGTTGGGTCAAATTCATGTTGGTAGCTTCGATGACACTGTCCAACCATCTCGTCCTCTGTCATCCCCTTCTCCTCTTGCCTTCACACTTTCCCAACATCAGGGTCTTTTCCAGGGATTCTCCTCTTCTCATGAGATGGCCAAAGTATTGGAGCCTCAGCTTCAGGATCTGTCCTTCCAGTGAGCACTCAGGGTTGATTTCCTTAAGAATGGATAGGTTTGTTCTCTTTGCAGTCCAGGGGACTCTCAAGAGTCTCCTCCAGCACCACAATTCAAAAGCATCAATTCTTCAGCGGTCAGCCTTCTTTATGGTCCAGCTCTCACTTCCATACATCGCTACTGGAAAAAACATAGCTTTGATTATGAGGACCTTTGTCGGCAAGGTGATGTCTCTGCTTTTTAAGATGCTGTCTAGGTTTGTCATTGCTTTCCTCCCAAGAAGCAAAGCGATGACACAAAGTGGGACATGCATACAGAAAGTGGCATATGCATACAGGCAATTCAAGCAAGTGGATCAAAGAGCAGCACAAATCAGTGACTCCTTAAGCCTGTCCAACAACAGACTCCTTTAAAACTAACTGAAGCCCTCTGATCAGCTGTTTGGGGTGGAGGGGTGAGGTGAAACAGAAATCTACATTTAATTATACTTCCTCCTTTTATGACGAAGAGTTGATGTGCAAGGTTTCAGTTGTTATACACTTTGCTGAACCTAGCTCAGCATATAAAGCTGCCTTACATGCCATCTTTATGCGGGTTCCTCAGTCCATCTAGTTCTGTAGAACCTACAGTACCTGGCAGTAGTGTTCTAAGGTTTCAGAAATGGATATTTTTCTGCTCTGCCTGGAAATGCAGGCAGAGCAGAAAACTGAGATGTTCCCTATTAAGTTTACCGCTATCTCTTTTTCTCTACTAAAACTAGCTATGAGACGTTTGGCTGTAGGCATCACCTGACAGAGACCCTGATCCAATTGAGCAGCACAGCTGCTGAGGAACATGCAATCCTGTGGTGAGATCAGAAGTGTGGGGGACAGGCTGTTTGATCGATAGGGATGAATAGAAGATGCCCAAATCTACTGTGTATTCTATAGAACTCATCCAGAAAAAACTCGATTCTCAGCTCCATCCATCTTAGCTTAAATAGCAAAGAGAGGACCCTAAACAGAACCTTCAACAATATACCAGTCTCTTTTTGCAAGGGGTAGAGTTGTCAGATGAGCAACTTTCCATTGGCTGAGATTTCAGGAATGCCCTAGTGTAACAAGAATGCAAGCATGCGTGCATCAGAAAATGAAACAGATAATGTGGGTTTCCTTTACTACCTCCTGAACAAATGATGGGATCGCTGCTAAGTCCCTCCGGGACTTTGAGCAGCGGGAGCCCCCTTTGCCGGCCAGCCCAGAGAGACCGGGACTCTGGTAGTCTCGCGATATGCATATGGTGGGGGTGGAGAGCCCAGGTTACTTAAGTGGCTGTCCACCCCCACAGCGTCCTCTTCTTTTCTGGGCAAATGATGGAGAAGGAGTGTCGTCCGGTGACTCCGCTTTGGGCTGCGTCATTTGGCGATTTCGTTCTTTGCGAGGGCGTTTGGACGAGGGGCAGCATCGGCTGCTCTTCCGGGTTTGCAGCTTCGATCGTATTTGTCGAAGCTAGCTTATAGATTTTAGTTGTTTTATTTTGTTTACTTAATTTCGTTTGTTTTTTGGGGGATTGTTTGAATTGGTTAAGGGGCGGTCGGAGGAGCAGCTTCGCGCCACCGTGCCACGGCTTTGTGCCGCCGCTCCACGGCACGAAAGTAATTTAAAATAATAGCTGACTATCAGGTACTGAGGGAACGGAGTGAATAGGGCCCCTTCGCATTCGGTCCCAGTATAACGGGCTAGTTTGGGTGTTTAATTGTCTGTTAGTCTTGTTCAGTTGGGGAACCCGGTGAGGGGAATGTGCCCGCCATTTTAATTTTCAGCACCATTTTGTTTTCGCGCCAATTCTTATTTGAACCTATCGGTTGTGAGCGCGGTGTGTGGGAGGCCTTAGGGCTTTCCTTACAGTGGAGATTGGCTCATTAAGTAGAGTCATCTATATTAATAAGTGTAATCAGTTTCATAGGTATTGGTACAGGGATTAAAGATAATAATTCAGTTAATAGACAAGTACTATTATAGGTGATAAATTCATTATGAGATACAGGGATAAATAATAAATTGAGAATAGTGTTTTGTAATTCTGCAACATTACAGTGATTATTAGTTAGTTTTTGAAGTTGTTTACTTAATAAATATAAAGGGTTTTTTTTACTGCAGGTTGTATTAAAATCAATAACTGGATCAAGGTAGATTATTAGTTTTTAGTTAATAGGCTATTGGATTTTAGTTAATACATCGGGTAAATTTAATTGGATTTTCACCTGTTAAGGGTTTATAGGGTTGAATCTTAATTGGGATAAAACCTATTGGGGCAGTTGAATTATTTTACTGGTCCTATTAATTTAATATAGTCTTCAGATAACAGTGGTTGCTTGGTTAAGTTGAGGATTGGACAGAAATTATAAAGGGGGTAGCAGTTTAGAGGTACATTCACGGTTGTGAGGTGTAGGATAGCTCAGTGATTTAGGACACTGACTGCAGAAGCATTTGTCTTGGATAATTGTTCTTGTGTCTCTGCTACCAGCTAAGGAGGTAGTGGACTGTAAGTTCAGGTGTAGCTAGGGTTAATTATATTAGCCTTGCTGCTTAGCTAATTGGTTTGGCAAAGAGCGGCTGTTTGCTTAGTCCCACAGGTGACTCAACAATGGCGTCACATAAGGGGTGTGGCAATACGAAAGGAAAACAGCCCGCCAAGAGGTCGGCACCCCAAGTGGCCTGGCCAGTCTGGCAGGAGCTGCAAGATAAGATGTCTGCTCTTGAGGCCCAAAGGTTATCTAGACAGTCTTCTCAGCAGAGTGTGGGGCAGCCAAGGCGATTGGTTAGGGAGACTAAAAGCCATAAGAAAACTAATCTGAGGGCTATGGCACAAGATTTAATGGTACGATTTGCCACTCTTGAGTCTACCCAGGTCCAGGAGGGGGCAGCCGGTCACGAGGCCGAGGGGGCATCGGGGACTCCGCAGTCAAGGAGTGTGGAGAAGCAACGGTCATCGGCCACAGGGGCGTCAAAGCTGTCTGTGGATTGTCAGGTGGGGCAGGATGAAGTTGAAGAGGTCAGCGTCACTTCACCACAGCCTTCAGACGACCCGGGTGTGGCCTCTACTTCTGCTGGTGAGTTCATTATTGCACCACCCACGCAAACACCTTCGCACGCATGGCATTGGGCTGGCGGCGTTCCCGGGAGTTCCAGTTCAAACACACCCTACGCTTTTATGAACATGGGATTACCCGGTTTGACTTGGCCTTACGCCTCTCCACATTTTAGTGGTTGGGGCATGCCTTGTGCACCGCCCTCTTCCCAGATGTCGGCTGATAATGCAAATTTAGGGGCTTGGCCTTATCCATCAGTGCCTAATATGGGGTATAATACGGTACCCCCAGTAGCTTTGCCGTATGGAGACTACACCACGCCTCTGGGGGATCACCTAACCCCAGCTATGAAAGAGAAGATTTGAAAGGGAGAATACATGGACCTCTTTGATTTTCTCAATAGTAACATCGAAAAGAAAGATATTGATAAGGAAGATGAGAATGAAAAGGAGAAGCGTAGAAGAAAAAAGCCAGACAGGACCTGGGCCAACTGGCTTCCTGGGTTCTTGATTTATGCAGGTGTTGTGATTAAAACCCAACCTTGGAGGGCGCAGGCCCTTTTTCAATACTTCGATATAATTTATAGGGCTTAAATGGATTTCGCCGGGCAGGCTTGGCTGCAGTATGACCAGGCGTTCCGTATGAGGAGCGCCATTCAGCCAAACTTGCGTTGGGACAAACCACAACCCGGGCTGTGGCTCCAGCATATGACCCCTGCCAGACCAAACACAGGCGACAGGTTTGATAGTGGTCACTTGAATAGTAAGACGACCGCTATGCAACTTTCCCAATCTAGTGCGGGGCAGGCGGTTCAGCCCCGCCTGCTGTGTTTCCAGTTTAATTCCAGGGTTTTTTGCGCTAGGAGGCCTTGCAAATTTCGGCACGAGTGCCTTACCTGCAGTAGACAGCATTCGAATGCAAACTGCTTTAAGGCAGGTCCACAGCGACAGGATAAAGGGACAGGGAGTGCCAAAAACAAAATAGTGGAGGGGATAACCCTGGAAAAGGATCACAGCCCAATTAAAGTGAAGTGCGGGGTGGGGTGGAGCTGGTATGAGGTGTGAGAACCAGCGTTTAGAATTTTGCTCGTTCACCTTACAGTTTGTAATCTATTGGGTTTTCAGTTGGGTGAGTTAATTACGCAGGTGGGGAGTTACATATAGGCTTTGCAATGCCGTGGGCCGCTCTTGAGAAAGTTCATCAAGTTTATACAACCTCAGTCGAACTGGGACGCTGCCGGAGTTTTGGTTTTCGCTTATCTTTCCAGGTAAGTTGCGTTCAGGGTCAGGGTTGGAAGTGTGGCATAGTGAAAGCATCATAGGGGACCTTGCCTTTTGGAAATTGTTCATAGGGTTGCCCTCCCCCCCCCCTTTAGCTTTAAGCAGAAGATTGGTTTCATCCAGTAATCAGCTTCTTAGGCAACAATTAAGCAGCAGTTGGTATTGAAACCAGCCTTACGTTGCAATTGGAAATGGTCATGGCCTTAATCAGGGCCCTTACACAAAGGGTGCTGCGGTATAAAATGTTAATACACACACCCTCCCCGTGTTCTGGGAGTAAAAGTCTTGGATGGTGGATTAGAGCTGTCGATAGTCGATTCAAGGCCGATTGGAAGGGCAAAGGGCTGCAATTAATCATAGGGCATGCAACATAGTGTATGTATGTCCCGTTAGAGTTAATAAGGTATTCGGGGTAGCCAAGGGCAAGGAGCTGGTTAATGTTTAACTTTGTGGATAAATTGCTTCTGTCCATATATGAGTCGGGAAGCTAACGGAATTAGCACCAAGCTAGGCAGGGGCCTTTTGTTCCCGATTAGCCTGGCAAGGCTCTGGGAGGATTGCGGAAGTCAACAGGCCCCGCCGGGCATTCACTTGAAGTAAGTAGAGGCAGAGGCAGAGGCGGCCTCAGATCCATGTTGTCCAATTATTCCTTGATTAGCCTGTCAGGCCCTGGGAGGATTGCTGAAGTCAACAATGCCCGGCTGGGCGCTACAGTAAGTAAATTGAGGCGTCTGCGGTGGCGGCCGCGGATCTCTGTGGTCCACAGTTATTCCTCAGTTATCCTAGCGAGGCTCTGGGAGGATTGCTGTAGTCAATAAGACCCGGCTGGGTGCTACCAGTAAATAACTAGAGGTGTCTGCGGCGGCGGCCTCAGATCCCTGTGGTCCGCAGTTACTCCTCGGTTAGCCTGGCGAGGCTTTTTGAGGATGGCTGTAGTTGGTGAGGCCCGGCCGGGCACTAACGGTAAGTAAGTAGAGGCGTCTGTGGCGGCGGCCTCGGACACGTGTGGTCTACAGTTATTCCTCGGTTAGCCTGGCGAGGCTCGGGGAGGAATGCTGAAGTCAATTAGACCCGGCCGGGTGCTAACAGTAAATAAATAGAGGCATCTGCGG
The DNA here is from genome assembly GCA_037013535.1 of Intellagama lesueurii. Classification (NCBI taxonomy): domain Eukaryota; kingdom Metazoa; phylum Chordata; class Lepidosauria; order Squamata; family Agamidae; genus Intellagama; species Intellagama lesueurii. The sequence continues at coordinate 111,035,610 of JBAJHW010000003.1, forward strand.
CGGCAGCCTAGGATCCGTGTGGTCCACAATCATTCCTTAGTTAGCCTGGCGAGGCTCTGGGAGGAAGCATGATGTTAATAATGCCCGGCAGGGCATGACCAGAGAAATGTGCAGAAGCATCCGCAGCAGCCTTGGATCGGTGATTAGTCACCAGAGGATCCAAGTGGAAAAGCCTGAATTATTCAGGAGAATGGAATCCATTTGTTGCCACAGGTTTGGAAATGTGCTGAAGGCATCAAAGGGGGCCTGCTTGTTGAGCTCGTGAGGTTCTGTGGCGGGCATGGGACATAGCATGGCTAGTCCCTATGCTGTGGCGGGTAGTGCGGAAATAACAGGTATTTTCGGTGTGTCCCAATTGTAATCTCAGGTAAGCCAACAGCGCATCCGACCTCCCGGCACTGCGGATTGTGCGATTACAGTGCCTGTGGTGGGAAGATGCGCTGGGCCACTTCTGGACCAACAGTCATCAGCTAAAGATGGCTTGAGGTCTGGGGGTGTTTATTAGCGGCTGGCCGGGTTCCTGCTGTCTGATGACCGCTGGAACTTGGGGCCGGGGACTCGCCCGTTTATTGATCAAAGGCAGGGGTATGAAAGTATACCCCTGCCTTTCACCTGTTTCCGCACTACAACAGGCCCCCTCTTTTGCCAAAGGATGGCAAATTTCATATTTGGATGTTATCAATAAAGTGTGGCCCAGATTTAATCCATATTACTGTCTCGTGTCTTTATTCCGGGGTTGGGGCGGCAATGTTTCCATTGCAATACTAAAGATGTAAAGAAGATAATACCTTTATCCCCTTCATTTTGGGTTATCTTGATCAGATGAGACACCTCAATGAAGAATTTTCAAGCCCTGTGAGATTCCTCATCTCCAAACATGAGAGCAAGACAAGGTGAGCTACTTTTGCCTTGTCAAGGTCTCCATAACTTGCACAAACAATCTCTATTTAACACCTGTGTCCTTTTCCTTTGTAAGGCAAAGCACACACATACAGATAGAGAACAAGCACTAAATGACTGGCAATCTGATTTATATTATATTCCACTGACTGCAAGATTGAATAGTCAATACAAAACAGGCCAGAACCCCGCTCCCCACATCCATAGCTTTCCCCTCTACCATTGGGGCTTCTACGTCTTTGGAATCAAATGCCTTCAGATGGTGTGATTGCTTGAGCAGATGTGATCTGTGGCTATTGTATTTTAAGCCATTCTAGCTAGTTCCAGCAGCAGTGATAAGGGCAGAACAGCAGGAGAGCCATTTGAATCTTTTTCTCCTCACATTTAGTGTCCAGGTTTCTTTCTTTCCTTCTTTCCTTCCTTCCTTCCTTCTTTATTTCCTTCTTCCTTCCTTTTAAAGGCTTGCTAATCTAGCACTGGCGTAGCTAGGCAACCATAGAAAAATATAAAGTGAGGAATCAACAGAGAAAGAGGAGGAAGGTTTAAGGTAGCTCTGCTACAACTGTGCCTCCTTCAAATCTGGGAGTCCAAACACAGAAGAGCTAACTTAAGATGCTAGGAATAATACAATCTTATCCTGCGTCTCTTTTGATTCCTCACTTTTTTCCTCTATCGCTCTGTTTTCTCTTTGGTTATCTATCTAGTCTAGCACTAGGACACCAAGCTTTTAAAAGAGGAAGGAAGGAAGGAAGGAAGGAAGGAAGGAAGGAAGGAAGGAAGGAAGGAAGGAAGGAAGGAAGGAAGGAAGGAAGGAAGCACACTGAAGCACTAAGTGCAGGGAGGAAAAAATTCACAGAATATATAAACTGCAGACAAGAGGAACTCATCTTTCAATAATTCACAGTGGATCAATTTGTATTTGTTCTGCTGTGGTGTCACACCCTCACCAAACACAACAAAATCTAACTTTCTCCTCCTCCTGATCTGCTTGTCCTGAGATATGCGTTTCTGCCTGGAGACCCAGGGAAAGATAGGAATTCTTTAAGACTTCACCTGGTAACCAGAGACCTGGCAGCCTTATCATTGAATGAGATGCTCTTGAGGTGTGCCAAAATATACAAAACATACAGCTGTATTCTGGACCTCATCATTTAGGAATGGGAAGACGACAATTCCCAGTTTTGAATTGGGTGTGGAAAGCCATCGGCAGATAGCACAGCTGTTTCAGCTAAAATACAATGGCCAAAATCCTGTTGGGAAAATCATGGGTGGTCATATGTATGTATGTATGTATGTATGTATGTATGTATGTATGTATGTATGTATGTATGTATGTATGTATGTATGTGTTTGTTTATTTGTTTATTTGTTTATTTGTTTATTTGTTTATTTGTTTATTTGATTTTTATACCACCCATCTGGCTACCAAGGCCACTCTGGGTGGTTTACAAATGAAGAAATAAAAGCAATAAAATAATAATAATAAAAACCCAGAAACAGTCAATAACAACCAAACAAAATATAAGAGCAACTAAAATAAAATACATTAAGATAATAACATACTAAAAGCATGGCAAAGGGTTGAATGTTAGTTATTAAAAGCACTATTATATCAGGATGTTTTAAAATCCGGGAAGGCCTGTCTAAATAACTACATTTTTAATAATCTTCTGAAGGTTCCCAGTGAAGTTCGGGCGGGAGACTGTTCCAAAGTTTCAGAGTGACTGGCCATGTAAGAAGCTTCCACCTCTGCTATCGAGACAGTCATGTGCTTGTTGCAAAATCAGGCAGAAGACCAGACGTACAACCAGCCATAAGAAGAAGAGGCCATTGAAAGGAGAAACCTTCTAAGATTCTCTTTGCACGCACCATGTTTTGCAACTGGATTTTGGCCAATGTGTTTATTTTGTAATATTTGTAAAATGCGACACAGTACTACATCTCCTTTTGAAATGTCTCCTTCCCCACACCCAAGCCGGTTTTACAAGAGGCTTTTTGCTCTCAAATGAAGAGGCACTAAAGTGTTAGAGTAGATTAGGTTCATGACTCAGAAAGTGTCTCAGTAATATGAAAGACAAAACAATTTTATTCAAGAGGTTCAAATGATTTCTTTCTCTCAGTGCGTAAGGATTTAACAGCAATGAAGAATCAATATGCAAAGCCTCAGGACGACAATTTGAGCATTTAAAGTCTACATGTGGTAATTGACAATTTTTCAGCCGTTCAGGGCCAGTAAAAAGCTTATTGCGGCTTTTGCTCAGTTTATGTGGACAATTGTCTCTTTTTTATTCATGGAAAATGTTGGGAAACAGCAATTGTTTACAGTGAGTTTTGGACTTCGTCCTCTGTGAAAAAAACAAATGTTTTCTCCATGTGAACTGCACTAGGAATCCAAACAATTTGTCCAGATTGAAATGCAGAGCAGTAATTGAATCACATCTATGGCTAATACATTTGGGGAAAGGAACTAGGAACACCTTACCCATCAGTGCCTCCTACCATGCCTAGTCAGAAGTCAATCTGGTAGGAGTTTGTGAGTTTACTCCCGGTAAAGTCTGTTAAGACTACAACCTCAAGTTATCCCTTTTTTGAAAAATATTTAAGATACACTTTTCCAAAGGTATCAAAGCAACTAACATATACAATATGTTACAGTGAATGCGTATTTATATTGCATATATGTTAGAGGATTTGTTTACCGATACAGTGAGTTTCAGATACTTCATAAGGCAATACAAGACCAGGACAAAGTGAGACATCTTGCATTCAAAACAACACATTACAATATTTATTATTTTTAAAGTATAAGGCATAGCCTTAAATGCTAAAATCAGTTAACTTAGGGGGATGCTTTGAAGGAAGGTTTTAATGTGGTACTGCATCCAAAACTCTGCTTACAACCAGGGTTCAATCCTAGGGTTGCTGGCTTGAGTTTCACTCTGCCTTCCATCCTTCCGAGGTAAATTGGTCACCCAGCTTGTGGGGTGGGGGGCAATGTGTAGTCTGCATAATTAAATTGTAAAATGCCTAGAGCCTTAAGCTCTCTGGGGTAGTATATAAGCATCACACTTTGCTTTTGCTTTTATTTTCATTCTGCAGCTACCTGTGGCTCCCAGACATCCTTCCTATCATCCAATGGCCTCCGAATATTGCATTTTGAGGCATCCAATCTATTTATGTATTAAATATACTATTTCTTACTGGAATCTATTTGATATTCAATTATTTAAAAACAAACAATCCCTGCTGCATTATAATCATTATCAACTCAAGTTGCATAGACCCAGGAAATAAGGATAATGCCTTAACGGAAATGTCCAGTGATCAGGAATGGTGGTGTGCAACCATACTTTGGGGAGGTTGGGGTGTGTGTGACCAATAAAGATAAAGATGTCTCACCTTGTCCTGGTCATGTATTGCCTTCTGAAGTATCTGAACCTCACTGTATTGATAAACGAATCCTCTACCATACATACTATATAAAACATGTTCACTGTAATGTGTGAACATCCCTCTTGGCGGTCACTGTATGCATACCATATATGATTTACCTCTGTCTTCCTATTGTACTTTCAGTGGGTTTGGTGCTATCTGAGCAGGAAATAAAACTGCCTTAAACTCTTTTCACTCACCATTAACTTCCTAATCTCAACCACTTTGTTTGTAAAATTTTGCATGTTGGTTGTTTTGTGACATCTTGTATGAAGTGTATACTACTTGCATAAAAATTATTTTAAAAAAAACAGCAGAGAGGGATGAGAGGAAGTGAATCACTACCACCCTGAAAACTCATCATCTGTCCAAAAACCAGATTGCCTTGTTCTTCATGAATTCTATGGGGCAGAACATTATTGTGAAATATTGTGCATAAGGGACATTGCAGAAGCATTTCTTGTAGTTTTCTGGCCATTCATCCTGCAACTGAGTGTGACCTGGGTATGTCCAAGCACAGGAGAGACAGCTGGGATGATTGGACACATCTATTACACAATGCACATTTACGCTGCCAAAACCCAACAGGATTCTGGCCATAGATTTCTTAAAGGCTGCTGTTGTGCCACATTGGAAAGAAGGGGAAGTAATGGCATGAGGTGAGACAAGGGACAGGAAGTAAAAAGTGATGTTGGAGAAGAAAATTTGATTTTATCATGTGTGATGGCTTTAATGTTTTTTCACCATTCCCAGCTGGTACCAGGGCTCAATGTGAAGGCATCTGTATATGTGTTGCACATGCAATATTTACAAAATGGGAAAACTTTATTGTCTGTCTCACTCACTTTCTCACACAACACACACCAAGGGCTGACAGCATGCATGTATGTGTGCAAACTCAGAGAAAACTTCCCCCTGGGCCCATTTTCTGTGACATCACAAGAGTCTCTAACATGATATTCTCCCACTCAATGTCCTCAAGTTTTAGGGAATGGGAAGCTGCTCAACTGCTAACTCCTAGGTTATGTGATGAGATCTAGTTCCAATTTTCCTCATTTCCTCTACATTATCGACTACTACTTGTGCATGGGTAAGGTAGGAGCCTCATGACATATGTTCTGCTTTGCTACATGTTAAGCAACGGAAAATGGAAAAAGTGATTTAGGGCTGTTGCTTCCAGTGGCACTTGGTTTGAATAATCCTTAGCTCTGGCTAGGGACATGGAAATCTGTCTTCCTCATTCTCATTGAGTATCACATTTTCCTACTGATATGGCCATTTTATCTTCATCTTTGTTGTGCACTTTGGTGTATAAAATGGTTTTCAAAGGTGGGTTTTAGGGTTCCCGATCTCTTGGATGCTTTGCTTTAGAAGAAAACTGTACTTTGGGTTGATCACAATTTTGTCCTAAAATAAGGTACATAGGTTGTGTCAGCTTTCTTTTAGTACAAAAATGTAGGGAGACGTTGCTGCTGCAATGCCAAATTTGATGGCAGAGGTACGAGGGCTTACAGAGCAGCATATGGCGATAGACTTCATGTTGCCCACACTTGGTTGTACACATTTTCCACTGCCTGAATCATATCTATTTGCTTTTATCAAAGTGCACATTTTTGTTATAAACCTAACTACAAATGTACACATAGTTTGGCATGCATTCTCCCCTCTAAAATGTGTAAAAGATTTTGAAAATTACAGGTAAAATCCACCCTGCCTGAGTGGCAACATCAGAATGGGTATTTCCATATGACATGTGAAGCTCTAAAATTCCCCCTCATCCTAAACTCATAATTTTGAATTAACTTATCAGAATTATTTTACATTTTCCTGTTTTCTTTATTTAGCAAGAAACTAACACTAACCTTAACACAACAAATTGGGCAAGAATGAAACTCTTTTAACTTCTAACCGTTTGGCCATGGCCTTCTTGGCTTATTCATTTAATGACATTTGAATCATGCAGGCACAGAAATACTTTTTTTCCTGAAAAGTATAGTCTAGCGTCGTATTATACAACTGTTATTGTATCAGCCTTTCTAAATTGCTTCCATGCCACCTCAAGTGATTTCACCTTTTAACCATTCTTGGCAGTAGTATCATTCATTTCTCAATAATGTACCAATTGAGGCAATTTCCCACCCACATACACACTGTGCTGAGCATTGTTGTGGTCTCTGTTGTTGTGACCTAACAGTCTATGCCACACACTGATTTACCATTAAATCAAGAATTGTTTTTTAATTCTGTAACTCGTAGCTCCAAGGTATACACATATGTTAACAGTTACAAATCTTTCTCTTTTTGTCATGAAATGAGCAGATATTTTAAAATCAATCCTAGAACACTTGAATCAAGCCATAATTACAGTTATTACAATTACCTATTTTTACTGCTTGATTGGTTGTATTGTATTGCATTGTATTGTATTGTATTAGCATTTCATGGTCTCTGTCAATGTAATGTTGGAGATTAGCCAATAATGATATCAATAATATTTTCCTGTATGTCTTCATGTCCTAAAGTGTACCACATTTTTATGAAATATACCATAATTGCTACCCACTCCTTTCAAGAATCTTTACTTCAACTTCAAAGTTCAACAGGATTCACTCCCCAGTGGGTTTACGATTGCTTCCCTACATAGGCAGCAATCCATGTACCAGACACAGTTATGCAACAGAATACTGGCCATAGTTTTTATTCATATCCCATCACCACAACTACAGGTTACATAAAATAATGGTTGTGTTAAAACTGCTAAGATCAAGAAGAAAAAAGAATGTATAATCGATAATATTTCCTTACTTTGATAATATTTGGAGGTGTGTGAGGGTCCTGTTATGTGAAAGAGACAGATGTTCCAGGATGTCTCAGAAACCCCATGCTGTTTCTCACTGACTTCTCTGTCTCTTCTTATGCATTAAAATTAAGCACACACAGTCCCTAAGTCCAGTTGATTCATCTTGCTGGTGGAATACCCTTCCAGAAGAAGCCAACAGAATGACACTTCAGGATAAGTGTTAAAGAAAATCACTGAGGAAAGCACAATCTGTGCCCAACTGTTGGAAACATAAGGTAACTGCAGCTTGAATTTTCAAGGGAGTGTCAGGGCATTCCCAGCTCTCCCTGCAAATCTTCCAATCCTTGCTTGGCATACAATAGCACATAGAACTGTATTTTAGCAGTCAATTTGCTTGAGCAAATTTAACTAGGGTGGTTCTATGTTATATGAAAAGAAATTATGCAGGGGATTGCTACAACACTTCCAGGAAAGAAAGAAAGAAAGAAAGAAAGAAAGCTATTCTTTTCAAGTCCAAAAAGAATAGATTTCTCTCTTTTTTTCCCTTTTATGCAAAAATATAGTGCTTAAGCAATATCAAGCAGCTTTAATACCTTCTTTTCAGTCTTGTAAATGGCAGCATGCCTAGTTGCCTCTAGCTAGCAAGAAGCAAAGCCAGCAGGCAGGTCACTAAAATGTTAGCTTAAATTATCTTTTTCTCAGGCTGCCTCTGCTATGCATGACTAACAGGGATATGCATAACCAAGTGAACTACTAGACATTTTAGGGACTGATTGGTCCCCCTCCTACCATAGTCAAAGATGCCTCACCATCTCAGAGAGAGCTATGTGGAGTGGCAGCCAATGGAGGTTGTTCTGGATGGGGAGATGCCAACTAGCAGCCAGTCATAGACAGCCAGTGGAGGACCCCTTGCTGTCTTGCAACTCTTCCTCAACTGCAGGCAGGTTTCATATATTCCTCATGGTACGATGGCTATGATGGCTTCACTACAACATTATTAAGGCAATCCAGTGTGTACAAAAGTTAAATACATGGGTGGGAGACACCTCTAGCCCCACTCCATCACAATTTCCACATGCGTCCTCCCAATGTGGAAGGATTCCTTCAGAACAGGAATGCCTCTGCAATCCATGAATACTCTCCATTGTGTGGAGACAGTGGGTGCTCATGAATTCCGTTTCAGAGGTACTGTAATCCAATCTGGATTTTACTCTTCACTTTGAAGTAGTTATCCAAGAAGCTGAATCTATTTTGGGGGATATTTGTAAAGTATGGGCTACAACCTGGAGTGGATTCATAGCACTTCTGAAACTGGAGTCACCAGACACCACTCTGTGGAGTAATTGGGATGGAAAAGGCCATAGTAAAATCTATAGATATTAGATATTAAAATACTGCCTATACATAGGAGTTGTAACAGTAATATTTGTAAAATTAACAGTATGTAACTTGGGCCTATGTCTGTTAACACTGAGTTATACCATACTTCACCAGATAGGATATACGTAGAAGCAGCAGTCCTAAACAGTTATTGAAGAGATGTTCTCTTAAAGTAATTCTTGCTTCTACCTGAGTATGCATGGATCACATTGTTACTCTCAGCTAACTCTGTACAGAAGAATAGGCTTACATACATAATTTCAAATTTCCCTTCTATAAAACTCAAGTGGACAAATTCACTTTGGTTTTATGTAGTTATGTAGTTAGAATTATATACTAGATGGATATGGCCTAAATATGTTAGTAGGGTAATATGGTTTATGTAGTCAGAATTATATACTAGATGGACATATGAAATTATCTCCCTGCATATATGTTTGTGTTTGTTTTGTATGTCTGTTTGTGTTATAATAATAATTTTTTAAAAAAAACAAATTCTGGAGTGTGTTTATGTTTTGAGTTGCCATCAGTTTTCATTGCTGCTTTTAGAGAGGGTGTGAAGACACATCTTTTCAAACTGGCTTTGCTGTGTCTTGATTTCAATTGTCTATAATTAAAGACAATATCATTGTTTAATATTGTTTGTTGTTTAATTTATTTTTATAGATATTTTAGAGGTTTTATTGTTTAATTGGTTTTCAGTGCTGTGAGACAAAGAAACCTTGAGCCATATTCCCACACCCGCCACTGCCAGTGGAAAGATTTATTTTATGTTCATGTAACGGCTACACTTCTATTGGCAATTTCTGCTATTACTTGTTTAATTGTTTTTTCATATTATGCTTTATGATGTTTTTAATTGTGACTATTACAATTTAACTGACTGTAAGTCACCTTGAGTTGCTTATGGGGTGAAAAGTGGTATATTAAAACAACCAACAAATAAGGTGTTAAATCATTTGTGAGGAGAAAAGTGTTTGCAGTGTAGATAGTTTAAAGACTCAGATTTGATTATGAATGGTCAGAATACATTTCCATGGTGTTTGAAGGTCTGGGAGGTGTTTGGGAGATCAGGATCAGAGTAGACTTCGGTCTAGATGGGCGGGGTATAAATCTAATAAATAAATAAATAAATAAATAAGGATACAGGCAGGTTAAAAGGGCAGTATTGTACTGGGGCCCTAGAGACTAAATGCAGACTAGACGGCAACATTTCTTGCTGTAGTGTAATTCTTTGACTGCACCACTATGATGCAATTTAGAAGCTGACTATACGGCATTTACCCTGCTGTTTGGTCCATTACAGTGATAGGCTGGTGCACTCCTGAAGGCGGTGATCAGATGAGTCTTTTGCTGGCATGAACCATCTCTGGTGGGCGCCTGCCAGTGGAGGCAGGTTTGCGAAGCATCAAATACCTATTCAGCTGCTAAATGAACCGAAACAAAGTGTGTGCTGCTTATATACTGCTCCATAGTGCTCAAAGTACTCTCTGGGCAGTTTATAAGTAAATTATGCAGGCCAGCACAAACTGCCCAACCCATCTCTAATTGAGAGGGGCATGGGCTGAGAAAAAGAAAAGATTGCCAAAAAAGGGGAAATAAACCTGTAATGGAGCATAAGGGATTGATTCAAGTCTCTGGTAAACATAATGTAGTTTTGTTAAACTAATTTGAATCAATGGGTGACTGAACTACCTCTTAAACAAGAGCACATAGAAGTGTGTGGATTTGCCCTCTGATTTAACAAGAACCTTACTTTAAAGGTTGAGGATAACTTGGGGGAGGGGGAACAGACAACGTTATAGAAGTATAAAGTTTATTAAGATGATGATGAAAGATGGATCCAATCGATGATCAACACAAAGAAAGCTTACATAACCAAACCTGTCGTATGGGCCTCTCAAATCCAGATGCACATACTCCTTTAAAAAAAACCCAAAACATTATAGTCCAGTCTCCCTATGCTTCTGGAAGTAAGTAGGAGCAGATGGAGGTAGGGGGTAAGAGTGAACAATCCACTTCAGTAGAAAACTAAGGAAGAATGAACTCTCTGGAGAAGAAGCCTCTGCCCATTACTGGACTAAAGACCTAGTTCACAGACTGTTCAGATAAATATTCTTAAGCTGGTGAAACAATGCAAGAATAGGCAAGAGTGATCCAGACAAGCTAAAAATGGGAGTGGGGATGGGATAGTTCTAATGGCTTAAGGTGCCCATGCTATATACACCCCATGCTCCCCTCATGGCCACTGCAGGATTGGTTTTAATAAACTTTTGGGGCATTTTAAAAAACAACAGCCCTGTGACTGGCAGAGATGCATATTTCATAATTCTGTTTATTACTTTTGGAAACCCTTCACTATGCTGCTGACGTCAGACACAAATTAACATATGTTTCAAGTGCACAGTTGGTAAAAAAACAACAACACCACTCTCATAGTGAAATAACTGAAATTTTAGGAAATGGGTCATGGCTCCTCAGCAGAGTGAAATTCAGCACAAGCCAGAAACACAATCTCTAGGCAGAACTTCTGCATACTTGGCAGGAGACCCAAGCAGTGTGCACAGCACAATGCAACACCGCAGAAGAAATAGGTTTGTGAGGATTGAGTATAGATGCATCTGGATGTACACATGTACCACCAGCTTTTATATCAATTATTTATCTCTGTGTGTTTTATGGGAGAGAGAGAGGGAGGAAGAAGGAAAGGTATCATTTGTTTTGGCTAGCAGTTGTGTGAGTCATTTCTGTCTTGACTGATACTGATGTGACCCGTAACATGCAGGTAGGTATGCTGTCGTCTCTGGTTTTGCACACAGACACAAGTTGTTTGTTTTTTCTTTGTTCAGGCCTTGGATTCATGAATATACAGATGTAGAAAAAGAAGTCTAGACTAAATAGGTCCTTTGTGAGCCAGAAGAGTCCTTAATATTATATAGAACCACTTTAAACAGCAAGAGAGCACTGAAATTTATATTTAAGCCTGTGATTTTTAAGTTCCCGCCCTGACAACCAGCTGAATGAAAGTAAATTTTCAAGCCTCCCAGGTTTGTCTGACCTTCTGAGTGTCATGCCACGGAGACAATTATGTAATATACAGAGCATGTAGCGGTTTGACTAGTGATACTGCACGCAAAGGACGGGCAGCTATAAATGGTATGCTCTGGTTTAAATGATCGTCAAACTTTGCTCTTTTCAGAAAGTGCGTGCTAGTAAGTTATGTGCTGTGAAGACCACCTTTTGTTAAGGGTCCTGTAGCTGGAGACAGAGCCTTGGGAGTATACTAGGTGTTTGGCCTTTGTTGCAAGCCATTGCAGATGCATAGGACTCAGGGAAGCAAACACTGAGGTGCCATTGAACTTTCCAAAATGTCCGAACACATAACAACAGGAAGGCAATGGGGTGGGTGTGTGGAAATGTTAAAGTACACACACAAAATGCCCTAACACATAACAGCAGGAAGGCAAATAGGCAGGAAATGCTACAGAATTAGCTGATGAAACAATAGATGTGGTATGGGGCTAATATATGTTTTGATATGAGCTTGAAATCAATAGTGCAAAAGCAATCAACAGGACTTGATAGAAACTGCTCCTAAAGAAAACCTCTTCTGTTCACATCAAATAATATCTGTGAAGATTCTCAGTCATCCAGGTCTGGTTATCTGGAAGTTGAGTCATGGCATCGTTATAAGGACAAAGGACTGGGGGTGAGGGATAATTCCACTTCTGCAGTCCTTCTCCACCCATTATCATGGGTCATTGATGGTCGTTAACAGTGGTCTTTCTGGTGTGTGGTCCTGATCTTTCTGGGGACGGATGAAAAGGTAGCATGATAAATAGGAGACAGATTGTATCTAAGGCCTCTGTCCCTGTTGAGTGAGGGATTTTCTATATGCACATGTATGGCCTCCCTGACCCCTCTTTCAAATCATCTATCTTCTCAGTCCAAAATGAGTACATCTTGGTTATCAAATGAGTGTCCTCTGTCCTTCAAATGAAGGAACACTGCTGATTGTGGTCCTGAGCCATTGCCCCTCCTGTGCTGGGCCATTCTCCTGTTTAGTGGCTGATATTATCAAATAATATCATTACCTGTCTGATTTTTGGCTACCTTTGTATCCTCCAATGAGCTCCTGGTGGTATAAATGACTATACTACATCTCACTTTGTTCTTGTAGCAACCTCATGAGGTAAGTGAGGCTGACAGAGAGTGACTGACTCAAGGTGGCCCAGTGATTTGGTTGGACTAGGACCTAGACCTCTAAACTGTCGTCTGCACTTTTAACCTCTATAACCACAATTGGCTTACAATTGCCATGATGTGACTATAATTATTTTGAGAAGGGTTGGAAGACTGTGAAGAGAATTACACCCAATGAGAGAATGAAAAGTATATATGACCATGTGAGATGGGAGACCATTTTCACAGAAAGAGATTTTATTTTATTCATCACCATGCCTTTTCAGTCATTGCCCTTTGGAATTCAGATTCACAGTAATGAGCACAGACAGGAGATTTTACTTGTTCAGATTGCAGTTCCTAGAATTCCAGAGGCAATGTGGCTGCAGGTTGGCAACAATCATGACTATCCATCCCACTTCCGGCCATGGCTAAGAGTCTTTCTGCTCAGCTGAGTTTGAGGCTGTTCATTGTTATAAAGCAATAGTTCCCAACCAGTTGTTGTCCAAGATGTTCATGGACTAGAATTCCCAGAAATCCTGGCCAGCACAGCTAGTGGTGAAGGATTATGAGAATGTTAGTGCAAGAACATCTGGGGACCCAATGTTGGGAACCACTGTTTCAGAGACTTCAGGTCTGTCCTTGGTAAGCCACTTGACATTTGGAATACTGCTTTGCTCTTTGTCCTGGGTTTGATTTGAAGAATGCTTCATCCAGAACACTGACTGCAGCAATTAGCCAAGAACATGTACTTTCTTGGTGCGATAAAGGACAAAATAACATGATAACATTAAAGTAATTTCCTTGAAAGCCTGAATATGAAGACACAAGATGAAAAATATGAGTTGAATGGTCACAGTTTACATTCATTTTGCAGAAATTAAGATTTGTAAAAACCTTTTGACTAACAAAGGATTATATGCAAGCTTCCAGTTACTTTTTGGGGCTGATGAAAGTGTTCTTCATACTTTCACTGCACAATATCACCCTGTTTCAAGGCTCTACATCCCATCAGTTTGCAAACTCAGGCCTCTTGGCACTAATTTACCATCAAGACTTGCTGAGGGGTCACTGAGTAATCCAGTCTCTCTTATGGGCAACATTTGATATTTCAAAACAGTTCTTCCCAGTCTTGGGTCCCCAGATGTTCTTGGACTAAAACTCCCAGAAGCCTTCAGCACTAGCTGTGCTGGCCAGGATTTCTGGGAGTTGTAGTCCAAGAACAGCCGGGGGCTCAAGTACAGGAATCACTGGATTAAAAACTTCCAGGGTATAATGGGCACTCCCAGCCATATATTTTAGCACACCAGTGATGAGAGTTAGACTCTCAATGACTGGGCTGAATTGTAGGGAAACAGTCATCCAACCCTAGGAAATTACCTCTTGAACATGTTCAAAGAAATAACTAGGAGAAGAGAAAAGGTAAACAGTTATATCTTGTGCTTAATAATATGCTGGATTAATCATTCCTACAGTTTATAGTAACAGTATGACCAAAATCCTGTTGCTTAGCTTAAGCCAAATCATAACTTTTGGTCAGTTCCTTTCTGATAAACAACTTGTCTGCACTGCAATTCTTGGGTGCGCCCACATACCCTGACTTGGTGCATGCGCATATATGCTCTGAGAATTACAGAGGGGACAACTGGTTTACCACAGAGAATAGACCAAAAGTTACAATTTGGCTAACACTGAGCAACAGAATTTTAGCCTATGAGTTACACTGGGGTATAGCAAAACAAATCAAGAGCAACCATTTGTCTTAGAGGGCATGTTCAACAGCAAAAATTTTGTGAATCGTAAGTGTAAATAAATCTCTGGGATCCCATAGGACATTCTGTGCGTTCAGCTGAAGCTGTCCCACATAGTGACTCCTTTGAAAATGAGGCTCTTTATTGCTTTACATTGTGAACAGAAACCCCAAGGGAAGAGCAGAAGCTTCAGTATATTTACAATGGATTCTTATCACTCTCCATGTGTTTACTAGCACTCCAAGTCCAAATGTTAGCATCCACAGTTATTTTTTTTAATGGCCTGTGTTAACAATGTAATTGTCACTGCCAGTACTTTCTATTTTTAACTGCACTCCTACCTTACTGCTAGTACCTCATTGCCAACAATACGTAAGATATGTAAGCTTGGAGTGAACTTATGTATAGTATATCACAGAAGTGAGTACACCCCCTCATATTTGATAAATATTTTAGTATATCTTTTCATGTGACAACACTGAAGAAATGACACTTGGCTACAATGTAAAGCAGTGAGTATACAGCTTGTATAACAGTGTAAATGTGCTGTCCCCTCAAAATAACACAGCACACAGCCATTAATGTCTAAACCGCTGGCTATGATGGCCAGACAGGCTCAGCATTTCAGAAATTTCCTCTTGAAGTGGCAAGATGACCATCTATGGATATGAGATCCAGACAATGGAGAAGGCTGACAGGGATGAAAAATCACTTCAATTTCAAATGTTGTGTTGAAGGAGAGTTCCATGCATAGTGTGAACTTCCAGAAGGACAAATGACTTGTACTAGATCAATCAATCCTGAACTCTCTCTAGAGGTGAAAATGATAAAACAAACTCTGGGTACATCATAAAAAACCCAAACTCATAGGAAAAGATGATAATTATGGGAAAAATCTGAAGGCATCAGGAAAAGAGGAAGACTAAGTATGACATAGATGGTTAATAAAGATACCCACAGCCTTGAGTATTCTGAATATACTCTCTGTTACAATGAGACATGGAACAGATTGTGGTCCTGATTATGTTTACATTCAACATTAGAGTAAAGCTGAAAAAGAGCACTAAAAGAATCCTAGTGCCAAAATATAATTTAAGCTACATTTCTGATGAATTTAAAGTCCATATAAAGAATAGATTTGTACTGCTAAACTCAATTGACCATGAACCAAAAGAACTGTGGGTGGAAAGGTGTGATTAGGGAAGAATGAGAAAAGATAATTACTGTAGTAAAAGAAAAGAAAAAAAACTAGATGGATGATGGAGGAAACACTTAAGGACTGGAAAGAAGCAAAAGTAACAGGTGACAGAAGTGGGATCAGAGAATCTTGAATTCAGCTTTTCAGTGATTGCCACATACAGACAAAAAGAACTATTATAATGGACACTGCAAAGAAACAGAAGCAAACAAAAAAAAATAAAAAGCAAGATCTTCTATTCCAGAAGATCCAAGAAACCAAAGGGAAGTTTAAACCTAGATTAGGAATGCTGAAAAGCTAACAGGGAAGCAAAATAAAAAGAAGGTGGAAACATTACATTGAAGATCTATGCAGAAGAGATACAAGGATGATAGTTTCCTTTAAAGAGGAATCCTATGTTGAAGAACCAATAATTCTAGAAAATAAAGTGAAAACTGCTCTGAAAACACTGGGAAGAAATAGATCACCAGGGGTAGATGGAATACCAATAGAACTATTTCAAACCACAGAGATATCTGTCAAAATCCTAACAAGAATATGCCAACAAATATAGAAAACAAAACAATGGCTCACAGAATGGCAATGTTCGATACACTTTCCATCCCTCAAGAATCTAATCGCCCATGCAAGCAAAGTGATGCTCAGGGTATTGCAACAAAGGCTTTTACTTTACATGGAGTAAGAAATGCCTGGTGTTCAAGATGGATTTCAAAAAGGAAGAGCCACTCAAGATCATATTACAAAAATCAGCTGGCTACAAGAGTGCACCAAAGAGTTTCAGATTAAGATCTTTATAGATTACAGCAAAGCTTTTGTGTGGATCATGAGAAACTATGGGTTGTTCTGAAAGAAATGGGCATGCCTCAGAATTTGATTGCCCTGATGCATAACCTGTATTGTGGACAAGAAGCTACAGTTTTGACAGAATATGAAGACAGCGAATGGGAAAAGGTGTCAAACAAGGGTGCATTTTATCCCCTTATCTATTCAATCTATATGCAGAACATATACTAATATGGAAAGCCAGACTAGATTCAGATGAAGGAGGAGTGAAAAGTGGTGGAAGAAACATCAGCAATTTAAGATAAGCAGATGACTGGCAGATTCTGCAATGATTTGAAATGATTTTTAGTGTAAGTGGAAAGTGCCAAACAGGAGTGCCGTTGAACATTAAGAAGACCAAAATTATGACCACAGAAGTACTACACAACTTTAATGTAGATAATGAAGAAATAGTTAAAGGTTTTATGTACCTTGTCTGAATCATCAATCCAAGTGGAGACTACAGCTAAGAAAACAGAAGAATGAGGCTGTGACTACATGGTCAAGGATTTGCTCCACTTTTAAAATAGGTGAATTCAAAATATTTTTAATGACCACATGATGCAAATCAATAACTGATTTGAATTGGTCCAGCCCTATTTCATCCCCAAATAGTTTTTTTCCCCTCTCTGCCACTAGAGGGTTTTTTCCCTACTTTTTCACGCCAGAATGATTTGAATGGTTTCTCTCCCATGTAGTTAGTTGTGATATCTTCTTGTAAAGACAAGGGGCATACCTGTAAGTGGTGATTTGGTGATATAGGCAGTTGGGGTGTGATGTTCAGGACAACTGGAAAACACCTCAGCATTTTTTTCTCTCCCCTGATTATCCTCAGAATTAAAAACAAACTAACAAAAAACCCATAATTCTTACATATATGAGATCAGTACTAGATCACCATATCACTGGGTCACTATTATTATTTCCACTATTTACATTACTGTCAATTCCCCATCAGATCAGGCAAAGGTGGGACCAGAGGAAGAAAAGAAGAAACAAAGGGGCGTTGGGGGCTGAAATGTGATTTACATCATATCCAGTATGAATGGAGAACTCCCGAATCAACCTGCAGTCCCTGTACAATCAATTGTCAGGGCTGTTTTGCAATAAGTGTGAATAGGTGACATTTCCAAGAAAAACAGCTTGGAGGCTCTGGCTTTCACCTTCTTGCTCACAACATAAATGTGGTTTCCAGGACTTTGTGACTATATTTCTCCATATCATTGGTGCCAGTGTGCACACTGGCATTTGACTCCATGTCAGTGCTATAGACCACTACTATTATAATTTTATCTAGATCAGTGGTTCCTAACCTTGGGCCCCCAGATACTCTTGGACTAAAACTCCCAGAAACCTTCAGCACTAGCTATGCTGGTCAGGATTTCTGGGAGGTGTAGTCCAGGAACATCTGGGGACCCAAGGTTGGGATACACTAATATAGGTAATACATGAAGTGAAGAACCTTTGCACCAGGCATACTCTACACATTCACAACAAGCCCAAATCTCTGTGCTCCTAAGGATCATATCAATGACTGCTGGAACTCATCAGAGGCATTTCTCAATGCAACAGGATTTATGTCTCTCCCACAAGGAATGGATATGTTCTAGGTGGTCATACCCCTGCTGATGGACGATCTCCTTCCCAGAGAACCTTATCTTCTATGACTGCAAAAGAGTTGTCATGTCAGGAGTGGAATGTCACCACCACCTTCCCAGAGGCGTTATCCAACAACTTTTCAGCTTCTTTTAGTTTCTGTAAGTCTAATGATTATTATGATGATGATTTAAGTCTAGATTGAATTCCACAAAATTCTACTGAATTCAGCAAGATCTTAGTTATTATTCACCTTTCACAATGATTGCAAAGGGACCTGTGTGACTAACAGAGGCTCCTTTTACATCACCAGTATTTGTAATTTGTGTACCAAATAGTAGTAGTAGTAGTAGCAGCAGCAGCAGCAGCAGCAGCAGCAGTATCAAAAACATAGAGAACAGGTGAACAAGTTACCTTCCAAGAATGGCAGATCAAACAGAAGTTGGCTATAGCACAAGATAACACATACATCATGTGATACCCTGATACCCTTGGGATTCAGCTGTTTATAGGCAAAGTCTACTTTCTCCTCTATGAAATTAAATTCTATCTTAGAGTTTCTGTTTCTCTCCAAAAAGCATGCAGTGTACTTCTAAATGCTTAGCCATATACTCTGTAATATATTTTATGCATTTAAGTAGTTATTGATTTCAGATCAAGCAGACGTATAGAATAAGGAAGTAAAAGGAAGAATGGCTGAAGCAGCAGAAAGGCTGAAGCAATTAAGAGTGCTTTTGGCACTTTTTTAAACAGAATGGGCCACTTAGTGAAATCATGTACAGCAGCTATTGAAATGTACATGGGGTAGATACAAGGGCACTGGAAACATCAACAGTACCTTTGGAAATTTCTCAATGGGAAGTGCTTGAACTCTTCAGGAGTATTTTCTTATTCTTTTCCCAGATACACTCATGAGGCTTGGGTGGAGAGGCTGGTTCCACCCCTCTCTATTGCTGCTTTCTACAAGTGGAGAGACAGGTTTCCTGAGGAAATTCTCCTGCTTGCATATAGGCTGAGGAAATAGTCCTGTCCATGACTAGGAATCCTGATTTTCTAGGTTTTCTACTCATATGTAGAGCCTATGAGTGGACAGGAAGATCTGCTCTGCAGACTTAGTACTTTCCATGTGTAGAAAGTATCAATGGAGAGGAGCTCCCCTTGAAGCATGGTGAGCACTGGGTATTCATGCTGCATACTCCTTCTATTAACATTTTATCACTAGAAATGGGGGCATTTGTATTCATATACGAATACAAATATCCCTGTGCAGCTGGACTTAACAAGGGTCTGGCCCCTGGGGCTGGACCATCCACTCATGTGTCTGGTGCCAGCGGCCTCGTTCATCCTTCCAATCACTCCTGGAGCACTGCTGTCTTCCTGCTTGGCTAGCCACTCCAGGCAGGGGGAGGGAGGATGAGTCTCCCTGCACAGCTGCCAAGTGGCTAGCTGAGCAGGAAGACAGCAGCACTCTGAGAGTGATTGGAAGGATGAGTGAGGCTACCGCCCCCGCTGGATGCGTGAGTGGACAGTCTGGCCCCAGGGGCCAGACCCTCGTTAAGTCTAGCTGCATGGGGATATTCGTATATGAATACAAATACCCTCATCTCTATTTATCACAAAATCAAGTTCAGACTGCAGTATCCCTAAATAAATGCTTATGTTGTTCAGAATTCTCCAGAATGTGGACATGTTCAGAACATGTACGAAAGTGCCTTTTACTAAAGTCTGAGTATTGGTCCAGGTATAATAATATTGAGGCAGCAGGAGAAAGAATGGCCAAAACAGATGGGGGATTGCTTTAATTTCAACATTCTGTGCGTCTTGAACTTGTTCTTTACCTAGACCAATTTAGCAGTGGCAAAGAACAATACAATAGAGTGGTCCACCAGACAGTGCTTGAGTATTGGGCACAGGTGGTAAGAACTTTGGGGATCAAGGGTTCTGCATAGAACCAAAAGGAGTCATCAATTTGTGATGTTGCATCTGAAACACCAGGCCAGTAGTGCACTGACAGCTGAAGCCTATGTTGAGATAAAGGGGAGTGGGTAGAGTGGGTATTGGTAACTGGAATTGTCTAGTAGCATTATTAATTTGCTGACATGGACTACTCTGGGGTGGGAAGGGGGGATAGTGTTGATTAGCCTATGAGACTGAGCTAGCTGAATTGATTTAAGTTGTTGCTTAGGACTTCTAAGACAAACTGAGGTTTACCATCCTTATTCATCCCTATGCTATAAAATGTAGAGCTATACTCCCACAGTATGGTAAAGCACTTCTGTACTTTGTCCATGCTATAAACTCAAAGGTAGTTTTGAGTTAGTAAGAAAGGAAATACTTGATTCCTTCAGTTATTGCTGAAGAAAATTACTGGTGTTTAAAACTGTAGGTGTCAATATGCCCCCAATTAGTGGTATGCACCCCATGAACTTTTGACTCTTCAGATATTTGGGACCATAGTCTCCACAAACCTTACCACTGGCCATATTGGGTGGGGCTGATGGGAGCTGTAGGAAGAAAAAACCTCCAGAGGGCCACAATCTTGCCCAAAACCTTGAGAAATGCCATTGGTCTTACCAACATTGCCCTCCCACCCACAAAAGGCAGAAAAACATGTGCACACTGTTCAGATCTTGAGATTGTTTCATAAGGCAAGACATGCAGAGAAGCAGGCAAGGAGAAAAGGGAGGTGGGGGAGACTAGATCTTAAAAGTCGCCATCTGCATGCCCTTCTGAGACAGTGAAGACAAAGTGATTGCAGGTTCTTAAAATGGGGTCATAAGGTGATGTGTCAGTTTTTAATTTTACCTGGAGCCCTTGACATGGCTGGTAAAGTGAGAACAACAATAAATATTTGATTTTCTATTTTCAAAACACACAGCAACCCTATGAACTCAGAATTGCCCCATTCCTCTCTAAACTCACAGGCATTTTATTAGCAGAGAATCATGAATGTTCATTTATCTGGAACTCAGTTTTGAGGCCAGCATTATCCTTGACAAGGGACACAACATGTCCAGTCACAGGGACCAAACACAAATGTTCATACTGTTTCTAGTAAGGACCATTACGACATGTATGTATAGCGGAATATGATTTTTTAAAAAATTAAAGAAATACTATATTTTTCTGTGTATAAGACGCCCCCATGTATAAGACGCCGCCACTTTTCTAATCCAAAATTAAGAAATCAATATTTTAAACATAAAACAGAATACATTTTTATTTAGTAACTAGGTAACGTTTACATACCAGTACTGTCATATTATGCACCACACTTTAACTATTCAGCCTCTGGGCTCAGAACGCTCTGACATTAGGAGTCCCTGTTGCATCTGAGCACTGTTGCAATTGGTTTCTTCAGCATCAACTGACGTCAGTTACATAAGGCTCGTGATTGGAGGAAGCTAAGTCTCCTGACTGTAGGCGGCTAAGCCCCCTGATTGGAGGCAGCTAAGCCTTGTGATTGAAGGTCACTACCATAGACCAGTACTAAAATGGTAGTACAATGAAATTACGGCTGCAATCCAGTAGATGCAACTGCCCTGTGTAAACAATGATGATAATAACCTGCTGATGGGAATCTTTACTTTCAATAACATTCTATCCCTCTACTTTCAGGTTCTAGGACTCTGGATTCCAATTCAGCAGTGATTTTCCAAAATTAAAAGCTCCCTGCTCCCGAATCTGAGACTCCCAGGGCAAAAGTGATCCCTGCTGCTGCCCTCTGATAAAACAAAACAAGTGGGCACAGTGATACAAAACAATAGCAGATGGGTGTGATGTCAAATCAAAGCAAGACAAAATGGATAAAAGTCAGAGGAAAAGTAAAAGTAAAAATAAAATCAGAGAACCCTGGAGCTCCTTAAAGCATGAGGTACTGTGCTGCTGAAACCTTATATCACTTCACTGACAGCATGACTTTTGCAGTATCTCAGCTTGCACCCGAGCAGGACCTAAGGGGGCAGTTCTGTTAGGTACTGGCTGAGTCCCTTTCTCCATGGAGAGAGAAGCATGGAGTGATCAGTCCATGCCTCTCTGTGTCTGGAGGAAGGAGTCTGAATCACACCAGGGGGTCAGGTTTGGGTGGAGAGACACCGTTTGTAGATGTTATTATTTAGGGCTATAGCTACCAGAAATCAACCAACCATCTGGCAACTGGTCTTGCTGGCTATGGAATTCTGGGAGAATGTCTTCTCTACTACCATTAGCCACCTCCCAAGAAATGTCCATGGGGACAATCTGGCCTCTGGGTCAAATATAATCATGCATCACTGGTGTAGATGGTGTTGGCATGTTTTTAGCTGTTTTGTCTTGTTGGTTGGAATGTGCCTCAGTATGATTTTGCAGCCTGCTGGTCATGATTGTAAGTAACTCCTATACTACAGGGCACACCTAGCATCTTGTCATTTGCAACTCGCACTGAATTAATGCCTGCCTGGAATTCATAAAGTTTGTGTAATCTGAGCTAGGCAGCAAAAGGATAGTGGTCATGAATAAAATGGGCCTTATTTAAATTCCAATTTTTCCCTGTCATTTTCATTTTATTCTAAAAGGCTGAAGGGAGTGCGGAAAGCCCTACTTAGTCCTTTAAACTACATAGCTGCTTGCTACAGGAATTAGTAGAACAGGTCTCCTTAAAAAAACAAATTTTAAGGACAGTGTAATTCATACTGAGATATGGGAATATTTAAAAATCCAAGCCAAACACTTTCTGATGCTTGCTTCATTTTAGAAGTGATAACAAAATGGGCCACTTCTTAATTTATTTTGGAAGCTGCATGCAACCATAATGAGGATAATAAAATACTGGGGAATTTTCTCTTTTATATATATATGCACATTTAGTTTCCTCCTTGCAATGATGAGACTTCGTTGTTCTGTACCAAGCCTGAATGCAAAATTGGCTGATAGAGAAAACAACCTTTGATTGGATATTGAACAAATTTGTTCTGAAAGTAGAGATGAGCATGAACCACTGGTTGGGTGGTTCGCACCAGTTCATTTAGTAACCAAATAGACGTTCAGTGCTTCGAAGCCCCACCTCCTCCAGTGAGCACCCCCTCAAAGGCAGTGCCCCATCTTTGAAGTACCAAAGACCTGTTTGGCTGCTAAATGAACCAGCACAAACTGGTGAACTGGAGGTTTGTGCCCATCTCTATCCGAAACTAATGTAAGACTGATAAAAAGGGTGCTCTTAGGATGAGACTTTTACAGATTTGATTTTCTGAATGGAAGTGCACTTGAGATTCCTGTGAACTTTGGGAATGCAATGGTGTGTTTATTTCACTGCAAAAATAACAGATTCAGCAGCACAGTCAGAGCACAATAGAAATATGCCAGCTTTCCTGGAGCGATAAATTGGATCCCTCGTGGCTGTACCATATTTTGAGATGCACAAAACAGGACGCTGTTTCAAAGAAACAAGTAAGAAAACAAGACAAAACTGGGGACAATTGTAGGTGATTTCATGTAAGAGGACAATTTGGTTTTGACAAGATACTATAAAAAGGAGGAGAGAGAAGGGGGCATGTGAGCCAGTCATGCTCTTGTATGCACTAAAAGCATTCAAACTGTCTCCCCCACACTGAGAACTCTAACCTGTTAGCAAGTATAAACACATCAATCCACAATGATGCACTAAAGCAAGTCTGGATCTATGGTTACACACTGACTACCATTTGGTATTAAGCATATTCATGCAAACAGCTTGCCCAAAAGTTACTTCTTTGAGGCCCCCCTTTCTTACCATTTCCCTCTGTTGGACCATAGAGGTATGTGTGCCCTGTGGCCTGCCCTGTGTTCCTTAAACTCACCTCCTGCCCTGAAATGTAGTGAAGGAGGGCACTGTTTCTTTGCCTGTCGGACTGATTTACCTGTCCAGTCTGCTCCTTTATAGGGAATGATTGCTGTAACATGTCTAGAGGAAGATGATAAAGAATGGAAAGTTCTGGAGGCTAGTGCTAATTGGGCATTTCAGATCAGCCAGAATCCCATGCATTTATATTCTTCGAGTTCTAATGAAGGCAGGCACTGAAGCAATAGATGGTTTATTGTATAGATGGTTGACAGGGGTGCAAAGTGATGCAATTTAGCAAAAGGAAGGAAGCAGAACCTCTCATAAACTGTGGAGCCTTCCTGAATCCAGCCAGGCATGATCTCTGAGGCTTAGTGCCGCACAGATGGCACAATCTTCCAACTAACAGAATATGGTCAGACCTGGACAACTGAGAGTCTTTATAGCTTAGTCTCCATGTGTTGAAGCTGATAGGGAGGGAAAGCAAACCATCCCCTTGAATGGGGGAGGGGAGGGGAGCTGCTATGAGAGGAATAGAACACCCAGACTCAAAAAGTGGCAGACCCCTCCTTTGTTAAATATTTTTAAAACAGAGGTTAGATGACTTGGCTGGCCATGCTGGAATCCAGAACTATGGATTCCTGTCTTGCCCGGGGACTGGACTAGAGAACACTTAGTGTACTTTCCAACCCTATAATCTGTGATTCATTGTCTCAAGCAGCAAAATGCCCTGGCCCAGCTGTCAGGTTCCTGAATCTCTCTCCCCCCCCCCCCCCGAGCCCTACAGAGCTTCATTGATATCTAGGGAAAAATCAGAAGCCTGTGTTCATCAAAGCTGGCATTTTAGTCCAAAAAAGAGTTAATTCCAGAATAAAACCAAATGATCATGGACAATCTTATTTATTTATTTATTTATTTAGTATTTGAATTTATATCCCGCACCATCTGGCAACCAGGCCACTCTGGGCGGCTAACAACAATATAAAGATTATAATATTAAAAACACGATAAAATAAATTGATACATGATTAGGGAAATTAAAACAGATGGCAATAAAGGTGGTAAAAAGGGTGATGGAGAGGATGGCAAAAAGAATGGTAAAAAGGGAGGGTGAGATCCTAGTGCTCCGGGAAAGCCTGGCGGAAGAGCCAGGTCTTCAATGCTCTTTTGAACCCATCCAGCGAGGGTGCCAGGCGGATCTCAATAGGCAGGTTGTTCCATAGGCAGGGGGCAACCACCAAGAAGGCCCGGTTTCTTGTTCTTTCCCTCCGGTCCTCCTTCGGGGTCAAGGCCCTCAACCACCCTGCCTGTGAAGAATGGGTATTATGGACAGATCTGGCTGGGAGCAGGCGTTCTGATAGGTACCTAGGTCCTAAACCGTTTAGGGCTTTGAATGTTATCATCATAACCTTAAAGTCAATGTGGAAACAAACCGGTAACCAATGAAGGGCAGCCAGAGTGGGGGAGATGTGCTAGAATTCCTTCACCCCAGTTATTAATCTGGCTGCCGAATTCTGGACCAGTTGAAGTCTCCGCATCAGCCTCAAGGGTAGCCCCACGTTGAAGTCTCCACATCAGCCTCAAGGGTAGCCCCACGTTGAAGTCTCTGCATCAGCCTCAAGGGTAGCCCCATCATGTCAATATTCATCTATCATGGTATACATCTTTTCAGAATGAGGCCAACCACATTCTTGCCCAGCAGCACTGGTGGCTAGACTAGGTCCTTCCTCAGTGCAGATTCAGAAACCAGCAGTACCATATGAACCAGCACAGCTGAGGAAACAGGAAACTAGGGAGGTGGCAGCACTGCCTGAGGCATCTCCAGAATGTACGAAAACACCCAGTGATAACAAGATCACAGCTTTGGGTGGAGGTGAGTTTGTGGCCCCATTGGATGATAACACAAATAGTTGGTGAGGTGCAGTAGGGCCCTGAAGCCAATAAGCAGCCATGGTTGCAGCCCTGCCTCCCTCCCTTCTCTTATTGCAACCATCTTGGTTCTTCAAGCAGGATGGCATCCTTCAGTACATGGCTGCCTGATGGAGATAATGTGCATGTGCAGTTATGGTGGCAGGTGGCATAGCCACAGTTGGCTACAAGACCCTCTGCCCTTCCATCAGCACAGGAACTGGGCTATGGTCTCGTTCCCTTGCATGCCCTGCCTTTTGGAAACCAGATTATGCCCTGGGAGACCCTCTTTTGCCAGTAACTAAGGAGAAGCCACTTAGGGGAGACTATGTAGATTATTTAGTCTTCTGTATAGGGAAGTTGTGAAAAAGGATTTGATTCCTCTTCAAAAATCTGAAAGCAGTTTTGCAGTTCCACTGGCAAAGAGTGTCTTCTCCTTTTGCTCCTAAATTTGGCCCCTTTCCATTAAGCTTCCTCCACTATGTTTACTCTCTCCTCAGCATTCTTCCTTCTCTTCCACCTACAGTTCATCCATCTACAGTGCCTCTCTTGGCTGCTGCTGCTGCTTGAAAGTTTTATCTATGTACTCTTCATCTTCTCTTACAGCCTTAAGCATGGTCACCTGCTGTTCCAGTTCTCTCACTTTCTCTTCCAACAGTGCTACCAGTGTGCACTTGCTGCATGTGTATGCTGTGTTATTCTCTCACACAAAGACAAACATTGCACACCCTTTGCAGGTCACCACCACAGAAGTGTCTTTTCCCTCCATAATCCTTGTTACTTTTTGACTTTCTTCTGTCAGTGCCCTTTGCTTTGTCTTCTCTACCTTTATTATATTTAAAATAATAATCATGTGACATCAAGTCATTTCTGACTTATGGTGACCTTTCTCAGTGTTTTCCCGATAAGGAAGTGGTTTACCATTCCCTTCTTCTGGGGACACCCTAGTATTGTGCAGCTTGCCCAAGGCTATATAGCTTGGCTCTACTTCCAGGAGGCCAAAACTCCCAGCCTTTGTCTCTGCAGCCAGATACCTAAACTACTGAGCTATTCAGCCAGCTCCACTAATATTTAACTCTTGGTTTTTGTCTCCTTTGTTTCTCTTTTCTTTTATCTCTTCCTCCCTTAGATTAGTACTCCCCTGTCAAATTCCTGATTGCTTGCACCCCGAGGTCCATCACAGTTTTATTCCTCTGCTGTGCTCTGTTAGGAATCAGCAAACAGAAAGAATGGTCCACACAGCTGAAGGGTTTCCCCTAGTCTATAAGGCACCAACTGTTTTTCCTCTGAAATTCTTTAGTACTCTCTCATAGCCAGTGTATTTTTTACAGTACAATTCCTAGTACCTCTTCCTTTTTTGGAATCCACCTTGAACATCAGGCAATTCTTGCTTCATAGAAGGTAATATTCTTTGTTGTCATACCTTGAACATCTTTTTATTTGCTTGTGAAGTAAATACAATGATCTTACAGTTAATGCACTTCTTGGCATCTCATTGTTTAGGAACTGGAATGTGTATTGCATATTTACAGTCTGTGGGCCATTGTTTTGTTTTCCATGTTTGTTGGCATATTCTTGTAAGGTTTTTGACACATTTGGTCTACGTAGTCTGGAATAGTTCTATTGTTATCCTACCTACTCATGGTGATTTAATTATTTCAGGTGCTTTGAGAGCAGCTTTCCCATCACTTTCTTTAATTGCAGATCTGTCATGATCTGTATATATTTTTTTCTCTTTATTTTATTCTGGTCAGGATGTTCACTTGATACTTCAGCATCCTTATTCTAGGTTTAAATTCCTCTTTGATTTCTTGGCTCTTATGGAAGAGGTCTCTTGCTTTTCCTCTTTTGTTGTTTTCTCCTATTTCTTTTCATTGGTTGTTGTAAATAGAACAAAGGGAAACAAAAGAACCAGACCATGCTCCAGGAATTTCAGCAGCCTTTAAATACAACATATCTGCATTCCCCACAAGACCTGTTCTCTGCATTACAATCTGTTTTCCACAAAAAGAAAACAAATGTTCCCAGAGTTAGTAAATTATTCTTCTTTAACCATAGGGTCTCAAGACCAAGAGGGCTGCTATTGTTTCAAAGACATACAGCTAGTAAAAACTGCCGTGACTTTGAAAACTTGAATCAGTCTCCCAAGCTAACACACAATGTCTTTTCCCTGTTTCAACTCTACAGAAATCCTATGTTAGACAACATATTCTTTTGTTCTGCAAGGCTTTTAGTGTATTTGTGAATCAGAAAATATGGCTTGCTGAGAAGAGGTGCATCTTGCCCAATTCATAGGAACTGTAGCAGTACTTTGATGAAAACAGAGGTGATTTTGTTAATTAAGGCATGTTATTTTCACCCCCATTACTAGATTTTGGTCATATTAGTTGCTTGTGGTTCACATATTATATTTACGTTTGTCCTGTGTGCATTTCTGTGTTTTGTTTTATGTAAACAATTGTAAGTATGGGATTCTAATTTAAACAAAATAAAACAGCCTGAGCAAAAAAAGTTAGTCTGAACTAGAGTGGACCCATTGAATAAATAGTTTTCCATATTGATTGATGCACCATGCAGCAATCAATTCCCCAAGTCACTCAGCTAGGGACTGGCATTTGGATTCGGATCATCAAACATCCATTCTTCAAATCCCTACCAGCATGCTGAAAGTCATCTATTTGGTGTGATTTTAGATGGGAGATGTTCAGAAGTTTCCTTTGCCTCCAGGGATTCCTTTGGTAGCTACCAGCTGGTTTCTGTAATTTTTTTTCCTATGAAGAAGCCATGCTACGTGCTAACATGGAATGATTGTACATTTGGCATATGAATGGTGGGAGTGATGCTTGCTACAGAGCATTGTTCCCAATGTGACAAGGTGCAAAAAAAAAAGAAAGAAAGAAAGAAAGAAAAGGAAGAAAAAAGAAAAAGAAAAAAAGAAAGCTAGTTGCTGCCAGGAGAAGATACAAGGTGACTTTTCTTCTTTAAAAGTTAAAGAATCAAATGTGTACAAAAGGGATTTCAAAGCAGTGGTGGCAATGACAAAGCCAAAAGAAAAGTTGGCCAAGTTATTTTCACAAAAGGGCATGGCAGTGGCAAAGATTCCTGGGTGCATCCATGGGGGCACATGGTTTACTCTGCCCCCTTTGGATTACCGTGAAACCTTTCATGTGGGACTGCCTTTGGAAAGTATTCAGAAACCCCAGTGAATCCAAAATGTAATGGTCAGACTGTTTCCTGAAATTGGAGTTTGCTTGGAGATCTCACAAACAGATGAAGTAAAAGTTGCATCCTTTAACAACAAAACAATTTAATGTCACCTGATATCTCCTGGAATTCTCCCCTCTCTTTCTCCTTCTCAAAGAATTTTAGATACTCAGTGAAACCCAAGCATAACAACAATAAATTCTGAATTTACAAAGGAAAAAGAATTAATCTGCATATCATAAAACAAAACAGAAGAAAATAAAATAGAACAACTTCTTAGCTACTTGGGAATAAGACATAATGCAGGAAATGAAATCAAACATTAATACCCTAAATAAGCAAGAACATTTGGACATAGCTTTCACTGAAGTTAAAAAAAAGTCAGTGCCCAATGACAAAACATACATTCTAAGACACATTGTGTTAGCAAATTTCAGTATGATCTATTTAATGGAGCATCAAAATATTCCATCCAGAAAAAAGTAAGCAGAAAAACAAACATCACACATACACTGTGAAATTCTCTTCACTCTTAACTCGAATCCAAACCCTTGAAATCTTGGGCACATACTTCACTTTATTAAGTAGAATCTTTGAATCAAAGGAAAAGGACTCAATATATGATAAGATATAAATTATCAGATGACTTTGATTATTATAGGGGGGAAATCCTTTCAGCCTTAAAATTTACTGAGTAATATCTCTGCATCTGATCATGAAACTGGTTTACCCATGAATATACATGATGATGAATGTAATATATCAGTTGATGGTTTGCATGTGTGAATGGACTGTTGAAAATTGATCATGCACATAGCCTTGCACATAACCCCATCTTCCATATCTCGAAAAAGATTTCGAAAATCAGCAAAGACACTTCAAACTGAACTTCCATGCTTATACATATGTATGCTTTCCATTAACTAAAGGGCCCATTAAAGCAATCATGCACAAGATTGCTTCTAGAACAAACGAAACAAGCAAATGAAATAATTTCATGGAGCACTAATGTGCACAATCATTTAGGTGCACAGCTCAGCTTCAGGTTGGTTAAATAAATAAATAAGTTCTGTAAATGCATGCTTTTGATTTGCTCAATAACCAGTTACCCCAACAATGGTCATGTCCTATGTGGCAGAGTCTTCCGCACAGGATGAAGTTCAAGATGATACACCTCAGCTAGAGGAAACAGGGGCAGGAGGGAGGCTTGAGCAACCAGCTGGCAGGCTCTTCTGAGAAACAGGTTGAAAATCCTTGTCTTTTCTCAGAGAACTGAGCCCCTTTAGATGCTAGGGGTATGAGAAGGAAAGACCTCATGCCCTAGAGCAGTGGTCCCCAACCTTGGGCCTCCAGATGTTCTTGGACTTCAACTCCCAGAAATCCTGGCCAGCAGAGGTGGTGGTGAAGGCTTCTGGGAGTTGTAGTCCAAGAACATCTGGAGGCCCAAGGTTGGGGACCACTGCCCTAGAGAATGCCAGTATCTCAAAATGCAGCCGTGCGTAGATAAAATGAAGCACTTGCCTCTGCTATGGATGGTCCAATTGTGGTGAACGGCTGAATAGTTGCAGCTGTGGAAGGGATTACAAGTATATGCACACAGAACACAAATCCCAGCCAAGTTACTGATAACAATGCTCCCATTTCTTTTGCTCTGTATTTCTCATATTTACCACTCCTTGCCAGGGGTTATCATTTGCTGCCCCACTTTGGCTTTCCTCTGAGCTGCAATTCTTCCAGTAACTGGGATAGAAACCAGTATTCCCCGCTATCCCTATTGTTAGGCAAAGTAGTTGAGGTTAGTTCTTGAATAGCAATCAAGAGCCATTCACTTTTTTAAGAAGGCCAAGAATAGGCCACATTTTTGGTCTATCCTTGTCAACGTTATTGAAAGTACCTCACCTGGTTTAAGGCTGCAAGTCTCTAGCAGGCTGGGATGTATACTCAGTGAGGGAAATCAAAGCACAGCCTGAATCAGTAGCAATAGTTCAAGGAGTGGGCAAAAGAATAGTCTCAATTCAAAGTCAGTCCATAAATCACTGCTGTTCCAAGTCAACAATACAAACAGCATCACCTATTCCTGCATTTGTATTGTTTCCATTACCTTTTCCTGATTTTTCCGGGAATCTTATGTGGCTTTCAAAATCTTTGTCAAGATGTCTCATCAAGTTAAGACAGTCAATATTAATGCATTTAGTGAGTACTCACTTCCTTAAGCAGAAGCTATGGAGAGCACACCTTCTGGAATGTGGCTGTCCTTGTTTTATATTTTAAAAAGTGGGGAGGGCTCTGCTGGGCCTAAAAATGAGTGAGTGGGGCTGTATATTACTTCTGAGCCCTGTACTGGCCATTTCCATTTTAACCAAGCATTATCAGAGACTTTGAGGCCAATTCTTTATTAAACAACACTACATACTGTGGGTTGTGCATGGCTTGTGTAATGAGCAAGTAGATGTCTGTGGCTGGAAGTTGGAGCATTAAAAAGTGTCATAAAAATGACATTATTTTCAAAGAAAAATCCTAACAAGAGTTGCAACTACATATGTTCCAAGTTTAGTGTTCCAATACCACTAAATCATTACTGAGATGAGGCATATTGGTCATATTCAATCCCACTTCATATCCAGATGAGCAGAACATTTTGCCAGATGCTAGCACCAGAAACACTCAATGGCAGCAGCTACAGCACTGGTGATATTGGAAGCAAATGTGTCCATTGAAGTACACAGAATTCATTCAGCAATCCTTTCCCCCCCTTTTGGTCAACGTTTTAGGGAGTTCTGACTGAACTCTCTTGCATTATTCCAATTGATTTTAATGGAACAAAATTGCTGCCTTTTAGTCTTAACAAATCTTTTTTGTCAACAGAAAGAAAAAGCAGTTGACTGTGAAAATCAATTAAAGCAAACAAAATGTCTTATTTTGCTTCCCCACATTTTGTCACTGTTTCTGTTCTAACGTTGTTGGCTGCTACGGTGAATTGACAAACAGATTAGTCTAGTTACATCACTGTTATTTGTGTCTTCCTTGACTGCTATTCTCCTTGATTCACAATCACAATTAATCAGAAAATGAGGCAGATGTGGAGAACAAGATCATGGAAGAATCTTTTTGTGAAGCTCCATCATTCAATCCACCATGGTATCTCTGTCTGGATTTACGGATTCCGTTTGCCAAGTCATTGGCTCCCCTGTTGTTTTTTATAGGTGAGCAAATAATATCTACAAGCTTTTCTGTTTGGAAATTCTGCTTCTTGTCCTACAGCTGTGCTGTGTAAGGTGTTTCTTGGAAAAGAAGAATGAGAATAAAGGCTATCTTGGCAATGCTGGAAGAAAATACATTGGCACTTAGGAATATCTCATGTGTTTCGGTTCTACAAGGTGCTGAGAGGCTTATTGATCCATAAGTGTTTAAACTGGAAATTCCACTGACATCTCCTCCTATAAAGTGTCAGTTTGCTGAATCTTCCCTTTAGAAGACAAGATGGAAACTGATTGCCTGCTGAAAAGGCAGTATATATTCCCAACTTGCTTACTGTGTCAAGTTTTGTTTGGTTTTCTTCTGTCCCTGTTTCAGAGGGTTTTTCCCCACTCCGGTTTTTATTCTTCATGCCATGCAGGAAGGATAAAAAAGACAAACTGGTGTGGGCTGAGAAAGATAGCCATTCATTCAGATGGCGAACAGGCCCTTCAAGGCAAGGCTGGTGGGGACATCTACTGTAACTGTTTCTGTTACACTGGAACAAGAGCTGTCCCTCATTAATTTACCTTTGCAATGTCACTTATTTATACCTTAATTATTGGGAAATGGGATCAATCAGAGGCCACTTGTGGGGGGGTGCCTCTTCTCCTAGAAATGGAGTAAAGGCATTCTTCTTGCTCAGACCATGAGCAATTTGCTACAGGTAACTCGTTAACTGTAATGAGTTCCTTCCGAGCTCTGAGTGGTGACTGGCAAAACCCCCTACATGGATTGAAAAAGAGGTCTCTTTTCCAGCTTTTAACGTTACAGATGTGTGCTCTGGCATTTTTGTTCTAACCTCTTTCTCACGCAGGTATCTTCTTCATCTCTGCCACAATCCTTCCTTTGCCCATTCTGTGTAATCCCCATAAAAACATTCAGAACAAGACAGCAGTGGTGCGATCTGTTTCAAAATTGCCTTCTGTTACAATTCCTCAATTTACTGCTCAGCTTAATGCTTCAGAAATCCCTTGAAAGCTTGTAGGGCACAGTTCTTGGCAGTTTTTACATGTCCGCACGCGGTTTCTTTGTTTAATGCACAAGCTTCCCAGGCTCCTGGTGCAGAGCGAGTCTGATGGGGGAATGGCAATTACAGCAGATCGTAAGATTGGAAGGATTTATTCGGCACTGTTTGTAACACTTTTTAAACAGCTCCCCGAAGCTCTAATTTTTAAGCAACCGCCTCCTTATCTGCGAGAGTATACTGAAGAGTTGTGTAAGTTCTTGTATGACTCACAAAAAAGACTGCAATACCAGATAGCGAGTCTTATCAATGCTGGAATTTAAAACAATTCTTTTTTCTTTTTCTTTTTGTTCAGGGAAGGAAGGTTAGTGATAATTAGGTGGCATTGACATTTTATGTTTTACTACTTTATCTGTGTTTCTAACAATTTCACAGCTCACAGTGAGAAAATGCCTTACAAAATGAGCACACTGAATTATTTATGAAAATTCTCATGTTTAATCAATTGGCTTCATGCAGTGTGATCCCTTCACTGCCATTAAATTATCAATAAACATTTATTTATGGTTCCTTCAAGAAGCTACACCAGCTGTAGTGGGCTTGGAATGGACAGAAGGCTCTTGTGCCAGCTCATCTGCCCTTGTGCTAGCTGATCTTAGAGATCTGCCAGCAGAACTACTCTGCCAGCTTAGATATGCCAACTCACATCAAAAAGTGGGCAGAGGAGGGGCAGGGTGCCAAATCTAATGAACTTCCAAGCCAGGAACATAGCCACTAAGCCAGCAAAAGTTAGACCAAGGACTTACAAGATTTGAAGAAATGGTAGTACAGAATGAAAAGACAGATGAAATATATTCTTAGAGCAATATGGGAATAAGATTTGGGAGAAGAAATAAGTACTGAGATATGCAAGAATATATGGAATAAAATAATATTAAAGTGTATAT
This sequence comes from Intellagama lesueurii, assembly GCA_037013535.1. NCBI lineage: Eukaryota > Metazoa > Chordata > Lepidosauria > Squamata > Agamidae > Intellagama > Intellagama lesueurii. The sequence continues at coordinate 111,069,725 of JBAJHW010000003.1, forward strand.
CTAGAAGGATAAGGGGGAAAATGTAAATTAATTTGAAGACAGTATTTAACTCCAGAGAGTTTAAATCATATAGATACTAAATATTCTCATTTATGTTGGGAAGGATGTCAGGAAGTAGGTACTTATTTCCATATGTGGTGGAAATGTGCAAATATATTGAAATTCTGGAAATTGGTCTTCAAGGATATAAACAAAATAATTAAGTCAAATATATAGGTTTGCTCTAAGATATCTCTTTAATTGATATTTGATGAGGAACAATGGAGTTGGCCAACAAAAGAATTAATCTCAAATTTATTAACAGCAGCAAGGGAAGTATGATTTTCTATTAGTTGAATGATATAAAGAAGTTTGAAATAAAGCAGTGTAATATCAAACTAAAGGCTGAGATGAATAAGAATTTTGTTATTGACATTTGGGGAGATTTTATCAACTTTGTGTTCTAAAAGAGGAAGGGTTTGCAAGAATCACTGCAATTTTAAAAGGGGAATGGGGCTTCACAAATAGAAGAAAAACTGTTCATACCACCAGTTAGTCTCAGTGGAGGGGAGCATATTATGTATTATTGCATTGTTTATGTGGTGTTGTGTTATTAAGTTTTTTTCAAAGTTATGTTTTCTTTTTTGGTGTTTTTTCTGTATCATTTTTAGTTGTAAAAATAATTTTAAAAATCCAAGGTGAGGGTGATGCTAAGTAATTTCTATCCTTAGGCTGGAGGAGTATACATTCAGCACAGCTTCAGCTGGTCTCAGACCAGTTTAGCTAGTTCTCAGCCATCTTGACTAGTTAAGATCATGCACTTAGCTAGCAGATATTATGAAAAATAGACAAACGGTGATGCAGGCAGATAACCCATCCCCTTTCTCCAAGGTGGATGAGTGGCAAATCCTCTTCTCATTGTTTGCTACTCCACTCGTATGGTTCTCATGCCAGCAAAGGAATAACATAGGTTTCAGGGGATGGGACTAGTGCTGCGGCCTTCAGTTAGCAACCCTTAACAGAACTGGTAAATCCTGGCATGTTGGTAGAGGGAGAGGTGCTATGGAGAAAGAGAAGTCATCCCTACCTTTCCCACTGTGCTGATTTACCACCTTCTTCAAGTTGCTATTGGTCCCAAGCAGGAGTTCCCACAGCTGCCAATAGGAGGTGCAAACAAAATCTTTGTGAGAGAGAAGAGGAAAAAGTGATTCATTCTGGGAACTCCATTTCATGACTACAGGTGGAAAAAAGTTTAAATTCCTCCATCTACTCTTGTGACTCCAGTCATGATTGGGCCTAATCTCCCTGTCTCTCTCTGTCACTCTTGTCTGTCTGTCTTGATGAGTGGATATTAATTCCTTAAGAACTATCTGGATACTTCAGTGAGTTAGGTATCTAACCTCGAGGTTAGCAATGATAGTACCCTAGACATTCCTCCTAGGTCCTCTGGCTGATCTGTTGTTGGAAGACATACCTGTGTGTACCATATAGGATGCCCTGAAATACGTAGTCCATTCCTTCAGGCCACTGTCTCAGAAAGCTGAGCCCATGTTCACCCTCTTGCTTCTGTACATGGAACTGATATCCAGTGAATTCTGAACTTACTTTAACACCATGATGTTAATGCAGATCACAATATGCTGTCCTCTGATGTTGGTGATAAGGAATTGTATGGGTTGATGTTGGAGGCTGTTGGGCAAAGGAAGAACTGAGACTATTTTTTACCCCATTTTATTCCACCAGTGGGAAGATTTCACTGCATCATCCTTTCCTCTAACAATCAACCAACAGGAAGCTTTCCAGAGGGTCACCTTTGTATTGCAGCACTATCACTGTACATGACATTTTAGAGAATAAAATAAGCCCCAAACATACATACACATCTGTTTGCTCAAAGGAGCTCATAATCTAAATTTAGACAGGGAGAAGTAAGAGGTGAGAAAGCGACAGATGGAAGAGAAGCTGGGGAGGTTAGCAGTGACTTGCCTATTGATTGAACAACTGAGGATCAGGACCTGATTATGTAAATGTATGGAAACAAATACAAGCTGCAACTTAATTTAGTATAAAGACATAGGTCTGGTTTTTCCTGCCTTGGCAGTCATAATGAAATCTGCAGATTTTAATTGCATGGCTACATTCTGTAATTCTTCATCTAAGAGAATATTTCTTTTATTAAACATGCCATTTATAAGAGCTTTGTTTACTATCTCATATAACTTGCCCCAGGCTAAAATCTGCCTTAGAATTTTCTGAGAAGTACTCATTTCTCCGCTCCATTCATACTGACATTCAAAGTGCAGAATGACTCTTCTTTTCAATTGCAGTTGTTTGAAAAGATATTAGCACAGCAAGTCTAGGTTAGTTTGCTTTCTGACTGTTCTCTTCAGACTCTATGGCCCTAAGCCAACTCCCTACTGAGAAAGGTGAATGAAAGACATGGTTTTACTGAATCCTGCTGAGATGGGAATCTCTTTTACACCCATAGAGGGTGTTTTGTGTGTGCGCGTGTGTGTGTGTGTATGTACAGTCACATGAAAAAGAAAGTACACCCTCTTTGAATTCTATGGTTTTACGTATCAGGGCATAATATTTTTGTTAAATAAATAATGGCACGGTGTAATATGTCATGTGTTGTTGTTCATCTGAGGTTGTATTTACCTTATTTTCAGACCTGCTAAGGACCAGATGGTTTTTATTATGTCCTGATACGTACCTAGAATGTTCGGACAATGACCCCTGGCTTTTCTGACGACCTGCAGGAAATAGACGTTGCGAGCAAGACAGCTGTCATCGACATGGAACTTGTTAGGCTGTAGATGGACATTGTTGCCCTGCAAGAGACAAGATTGCCAGACTTGGGATCTGTCAAAGAAAAAAAATTCTCATTCTTCTGGCAGGGAAAACCAATGAATGAGACCATGGAATACGGTGTTGGCTTTGCAGTTAGAAATACTCTGCTGAGATCCAATTTCCCACCTACTAAGGGGAGTGAAAGAATCCTATCTCTGCACCTCCACTCATCAGCAGGACCGGTCACCCTCATTAGTGCATATGCACCAACACTGTCATCTACAACAGAAGTCAAAGACAAATTCTATGATGATCTGGCAGCTGCTATCAAAAAAATCCCTGAGAGAGAGCCGCTGTTTATTCTTGGAGACTTTAACGCTAGAGTTGGTGCTGATCACAATTCTTGGCCCACTTGTCTAGGCTGTTTTGGCATTGGGAAGATGAAAGAAAATGGCCAATGCTTGCTGGAGTTTTGCTGTTATTATGGTCTTTCTGTCAGCAACACATTCTTTAATACGAAGCTTCAACACAGAGTTTCCAGGAGACACTCAAGATCGAAGCATTGGCATCAGCTCGATTAGATCCTCACTAGATGCTCTAGCCTTCCCAGTATTACGATCACACACAGTTATCAGGGTGCTGATTGCGATACTGATCCCTCCCTGGTGTGTAGTAGAGTAAAACTGCAAACAAAGAGATTGTATCACATGAAAAAGGAAGGAAGACCACTGTCGCGTACCCCCAGTGTCCCTAGTTTGTTTCCCTCAAATCCAGGTTCACCTTTGGACACGACTTGCTTAATTGTCCATACACCAACTGCCACCAGTGGATCTCTATCCACACTTTACCAAAGATGTTGCATAGACACATGTTGTTAAATATAACTGATTATTTATTGTTTAGTTGTTGAATCACATAAGTATATTAATAGATGTTGTATAATGTTGCACTCATTACTTGGATATTAAACACGTTTCTTTATTGGTATTACTTTTCATATAAATCACTGTTAATCACTGGAATACTATCTGATGACTATTTATTTTCCTTCTATCTTTTAACTATTCTTTAATCCATAAACCAACTATACCACACCAACTTTCCAATCTCTCTCATAAACCTCTCTAAACCTCCTCTCTCATTCTCTCTCAGTTTCCAACTGTCTACTCTGACTCCGCCCTCCTGTCCTCCCATAGGCTACAGCTCTAGAGCTCCACATGACAGACAGGTGGGACATGGGCATTCCGCCACAACCACGTATTGACATCAGCAAGACTCATGATCAAAGAAAAGTGGAGGAATTTGCCCAAGCGCTTGAGGAAACCCTTCCAGACCCGGCTGATGCAAATGCACCTGAATAACGGGAATATTTCAAGAATGCTGTTTATAACACCGCCTTGTCCACATTTGGCAAGAAGACCAAAAAGATGGCAGACTGGTTCGAAGCCCATTCAGAGGAGCTGATGGCAGCCATTGAGGAAAAGAGGAGAGCTCTAGCAGCATACAAAGCCCATCCTAGTGAGTAGAACTTGCAGGCTCTTCAAGTTGCTTGTAGCAAAGTTCAACGATTATTGGCTTCAGCTCTGCTCTCAGATACAGATAGAAGCGGACACAGGTAACATCAAGGGAATGTATGATGGTATCAAGCAGGATTTAAGTCCAATACAGAAGAAATCTGGTCCTTTGAAGACTACTACAGGCGTGATCATCCAGGACCGAGCACACTAGATGGAACGCTGGGTGCAGCACTACTCTGAGCTATACTCCAGAGAGAATGCAGTAACCGAAGAGGCATTAAATAACATTGAGTGTCTGCCTGTTTTGGAAGAGTTGGACAGCGAACCAACTTTAGCAGAAATAAAACCGGCTTTAGATTCCCTCGCCTTAGGCAAGGCACCTGGAAAGGATAACATCCCTGTTGAAGTGCTGAAGTGCTGTAAAGAAATCATCACCACTGAGCTGTATGAAATCTTTTGGTGGAGTACAACAGGACATGAAGGATGCAAACATTGTCACATTGTATAAGAACAAAGGAGACAGGGGCGACTGCAATAACTACCGTGGCATGTCTCTTCTCAGTGTTGTATGGAAGCTGCTTGCCCGTGTTGTGCTGAAGAGGCTCCAGGTGCTTGCAGACAGAGTCTATCCAGAATCACAGTGTGGATTTTGAGCTAATAGATCCACCACTGACATGGTATATTCCCTCAGACAGTTGCATGAGAAATGTAGGGAACAACGACAGCCACTCTTTGTGGCCTTCATACATCTTACAAAGGCCTTTGACTTGGTTAGCAGGGACGGCCTTTTTAAAATAGTTCCCAAGATTGGATGTCCACCTTGACTCCTTAACATCATCAGGTCCTTTCATGAGGAAATGAAGGGCATTGTAGTTTTTGATGGCTCATCATCAGATCCCTTTGACATCCAAAGCGGAGTGAAACAGGGCTGTGTCCTCGTGCCAACCCTGTTTGGGATCTTTTTTGCTGTCATGCTGAAACACGCCTTTGGAACTGCAACAGACGGTGTCTATCTCCGGACTAGATCAGATGGAAAGCTCTTTAATCTCTTTAGATTGAGAGTGAAGACCAAAATCCATCTGAAATGCATGCGGGACTTCCTCTTCGCCGATGATGCAGCTGTTGTTGCCCATTCTGCTGAAGATCTCCAACAACTTATGAATCGTTTTAGCAAAGGCCTGCCAAGATTTTGGATTAACAATCAGCTTGAAGAAAACACAAGTCATGGGCCAGGGCGTGGACTCACCTCCCTCTATTACCATCTCTACACAAGAACTGGAGGTTGTTCATGAGTTCGTGTACCTTGGCTCAATGATCTCTAACTCTCTCTCCCTAGATGTTGAGCTGGATAAACGCATTGGTAAAGCAGCTACTATGTTCTCTAGACTCACAAAGAGAGTATGGCTTAATTAGAAGCTGATGGCATATACCAAGATGCAGGTCTGTAGAGCCTGTGTCCTGAGTACACTCCTGTACTGCAGTGAGTCCTGGACCCTTTGTGCACAGCAGGAGAGGAAGCTGAACACGTTCCATATGCGTTGTCTTCGACACATTTTTGGTATCACCTGGCAGGACAAAGTTCCAAATAGAGTAGTCCTAGAACAAGCTGGAATTTTTAGCATGTATACGTTACTGAAACAGTGACGTCTACGTTGGCGCGGGCATGTTGTGAGAATGGCTGATGGTCGGATTCCAAAAGATCTCCTGTATGGAGAATTAGTGCAGGGAAAATGCCCCAGAGGGAGACCACAGCTGCGATACAAGGATATCTGCAAGCGGGATCTGAAGGCCTTAAGAATGGACCTCAATAGATGGGAAACGTTGACATGTGAGCATTCAGCCTGGAGGCAGGCGGTACAGCATGGCCTCTCCTAATTTGAAGAGACACTTGTTCAGCAGGTGAAGGCAAAGAGGCAGTCCTGAAACCAGCAAAATCAGGGAGCTGGACAGGGGACAGATTATATTTTTTTCTTCAGTGTGGGAGGGATTGTCACTCTCAAATTGGCCTTCTCAGCCACACTAGACGTTGTTCCAAGACCTCTAATTCAGAGCACGTTACCATAGTAACCTTTCAGGTAAACTGATTTTGCCATGCCCACTCCATAGAATACAGACTAAAAAACTATGTTCTAATTTCCAAGCCCTTTCTTTAGAGTAGGCACCCTAAGGAAGAAAAGGTGTATTGGAACAAAAGCTCTGCAAACATGTTGTGTGCATGGTTGAAAAAAAGTTTTTCCCCTCGAACACTAAACAATTGTACTGTGACAAGATGGTTAGAATCGTTGAGACTATGACAGGATATAGGCACCAAAGCTTTGCTCACCTCAAGTAAAATGATCCCCAGCCATGAAGTGAAAAACAGTAATTTCATAATTTAAACAAGCGAGCTTCTGAATATTTGTTCTCTATTCCTTTTAAAATATATTTTAAAATATTTTTATAGCCAGACACACAATCCCTTTGTATGCATCAATTCGGCCAGGAAGAGTTAAAAAGTTATCAGCCCAAGAGTCAGCTAATTGGGTGTTAACTGACAGAGTGAGACATTCAAATTTTTCCAGACCTGGAGCTAATTTCCCCTTTTAAGACTAGTGTCAGAAGCCTGATCTCAGAAATCCTTCGGGAGTATTTGAGCCTTGTCTCGGAAATCCTGAAAGCACTTAAGGCTGGGAGAAACACAATTGCTCTGTACTTTTGTAATGTAGAAATACTTTGAATATGAATTACAAAACTATAGGTAAATTCCATGGAGATACTTGGCAAAATGCCCCCCTTTTCAGAAGACTTTCACTCAGTTATTTTGTTTATAACAAACATGTTTTTTACTCCTTCTATAATAAGTGTGAACTTTTGTTGACCTCTAATTTTCCTTTGCCCATAAAACACATTGTATGATCTGCCTGACAAGCCTGTACCATGCATGTTCAGTTTATAACAAGGTCACTGTTTTTTTCACTTGAAAGGCCTATGTTTTATTTATTTATTTATTTATTTATTTATTTATTTATTTATTTATTTAACTTATATGCCGCCCACACTACCGAAAGGTCTCTGGGTGGCTTACAACATGTTCAGGATCAATATTTCAGCACCTGCAACCTTGATACTTTCCAAATAAAAAAAAGTGGTTGAGACCAACCACTCTCTTTCAAGACAAGCAAGACTGGTCTTTTCAATTCATTTGATGTGTGTTATAAATATGGGGATGTTTAAACCTTCACGGGGGTGTGTGTGTAAAACAGTTTTACTTTAAAAAAATCAATAAACCTTTTGCCCAAACTGTTCGAAATGTGTCAGAGAGCAAGAGCAGACTGTTTACTGCATCTGTAACAACACTGGTGCTAATCCAAAATCCAGTTTCAAAGTTATTATTTTTTTTCTTTTTGCTCTCCCCGTTTTTAGAATTGCCTCGTAGAATATTGTTTTGCTCTGCTGTGCAATATAATGTTCTTTGCTCCCCAAGTTGTGGAAGACACCTATTTGTCATAACACATTATTTCCCTCACTCACATTTCTTGCATTTAGAATGGCTATTGGTCACTGAGAGGTGAACATGGACTCAGTTTGCAGAGTTGATTGCTGAAACACTTATTTCTGAAGACGTTCTGTTGTAGAAGGGGAAATGGGGACTTCTATTCCTCTAATTATCTGTTGACCCTTATTTTAAGAATTCTTACTTAATGTTGGTTATCTTCAAGTCCTATTGAAATGACACAATGATATTGGCCTTGGTCGATTGTTCCCATGAATAAAAGACGCTGCCTTCTCTTAGCAACACTTAGCATGAAACTAATCTGCTTCAGGACCACTGGTGGGTGAAATGAATATAAATGCATATTATCATGGTTGTTGCATTCCCACAATGAGTAGGTCGTTTATAATAATCTTAATAGTTTAAAGGCTTTCCATTTTAAGTACATACAGGGAATTTTTCCATCTACAGAGCCCTAACCATGAGGCTAAGTTATGAAGGGAGGTCTGTTCTTTAAAATCCTGGATATACATACTATTTGGAGTCATACAAGACTGTTGATTGGAAAGCTTAATAAGCAATAGTAGAGCTAGTAGAGAGAGTAGGTTTGAGGGAGGAGGAACAGCGTTTGTATTGAGCTTTGCTCCCTTTTTAATCTTTATTTTTAATTTTTATAAAGACTTTTTAATGGTTCCCACTGTTTAAGTTAAAGAACTTGTTTCCTGGTGGTGGCTGGAGCTAAAGAGAGCAAAGCATTGGAGTTTCCCCAGGGGAGTTTATCAGCAACACAATGTTGGAAGAGGATTGAGAACATTACTAGGAAAATTCAAGGCCATACAAGAATCACGCCTTAATACTGTGAGTTATTTAGAAGCTTTTTAGAACTTAAATGTCGGGAGTTGCCTGAGTTGCCTGATAAGGAGATATCACAGAAGGCAAGGTTTGCAAAATAAAGAAACCACACTAGAGCAGAAGGCTCTAACTCTCTTGGTTGCAGGCGTGACCCAACAGCACTTATAAACATTACAAATGTCTGTTACAAGAGCCCAGAAAACTCGTGCTGGGTCTAACAATGTTCCCAGAAGTATAAGTCAAAGGGCAATAGTAGACTTCTGCGTGCCTTTAACCTCCATTAGGCATCATGACTTCTCCAATTCCACTGGGCAAAGGCTTCCAAAGGAATTTGTCTCAAGTACCCCATCTACTTTGGACAATCAAGATTTGAATATGATCATCAGAAACTCCCAAAGAAATGATGTTGTTGAAGACTTTTCTGGTTACTTGGTTGGCAATTGGTCAGTGGGCCCAGGATTACAGGAAGGGTCATCAATTCTATCAATGGATTTGCCTGATAAAAATCCAAACTTACCAAGTACCGATCTAAAGAATAAATCCATGGAAGAACCAATAGACAAATCCCATGGACCTGATAATGAAGACATCAAAATTATTTATACTCAATTACGTGACCAGTGCTTCCTATCTGCAAAATCAAATCAAAACATCTTCAATAAACTACATGCTCTACAACAAGAAATATCCGACCTGAAAGTAACACTCCAACTCATAGCCACCTTGATAAAAACAGGGATTTTGACAGCAGCACCTCCCCGAACATTTCCTAACCCAGTCCAAAGCTTCCACCAAGTAGGAAGTGAGTCTGACACATTAGAAACAACTAAGAACAATCCCTGCCTAACTCCAAAAGAACAGCATCTTATACAGCAGTTGGAGGACATAGAGTTGGCCATTAACTCTGGAAAGGCTTCAGAAACTCAGGCCGATAATTGCAACACAAGAAAAGCTGCTGAGGACCTTAATCTAACCTTATCAAATGTACAATAGATTTCATAGTAATTGATGAATGGCAAAATATTACCTCAGACGCAAATGGCTCACAGTCTTCATTTATAGCTCCTACAGATAGGAACAACATATTGCTGGATAATCCCTACTTGCAGAAGTAGACTCCGGAACAGAGAAACCACAGTCTACAGCTCCACCATCCAACACTGTGAGTCATATTACCATATACAATTGGCCTTTAAGAAGGTCAAACAATACATGGAAAATTAACATTGATGTAACATGGGATATTTTGGATATTTTGGGTAAAGACTGGGATCCCTCAACGTATGTGCATTGCTCATGTATGTATCCTATAAAGCTTGAAATGTGGAGGGGGAGGATGCATCTATTGTTCAAAGAAAACGGACATGCCTATCATTTTTGGAGCTTAATATATAAGTTTGAAGACATATCAGTATCATACAAATGGGGGAAACATATAACACGCCATAGGCCTTGTCATGAGATTGAAGGAGAATGGGACTTGTAGTCAATGAGAAAGAAAGAAAATGGAGTCTGTTAGGCTTTAAAAATGAAAGGAAGACATGGCAATGTGAGAAAGGTTGTTTTTCTTAATTTACAGACAGCCTGGTACAGCGTGAATCCTGATAAGCGTACAAGGACGAGGAGGCACAGAGAGCACGAAGACCCAACAAGTTCTTTTCTAATTGGAATGGAGATAAACCACCTGCATCTTCATGAGAATTGTGGGCGGAATGGACAGTTACGCCTCTTTGAGTTGATTGGTTTATGGTCATGAAGAAGGAGGTCCGAGGAATGTAGAAAATGGACAAGGGTTAAGTGGGAGAAATTCGCTTCCATGATGATGGTGCGATTCCAGTTCATGATGATGGAGAGAGAACTTGATGGTTTGAGTATGTAGCTTGAAGGAAAGAGAATGTAAGTAAGGGAAAGAAGGAGGTGGGGCTAGCCCACCTTAGCCCAGTTTAGTGTTTATTATTTTTAATGGGAATTAGTTGTTGTATTTAATTATGGTAATCTTTTGAATATGTTCTTTATGCTTGAGCAAAAACAAACTGTTTCTATGAAACTTTATTTTCTTAATAAAAATTAATTATATAAATCTTCACTAAGGATTGTCTCTTGGTTTGGCTAAATCCAGAGGGGTGGTAACGGCCATTGACTAGCTACCAAATAAGTCCTAATTAACTGAGCTGTTGTGAGTTCTTGAGAATCACAAAGCCCATGTGTCTGTACTTGCAAAGTACTGAGTAAAAGTAAAGTGTTCTTTTAAGGTCAGGCTTATTCTAGGCGCAAAGGCTTTGCACTGCTGGAGGTTGAGGACTTGCCCCAGTGTAAAAGGTGGTAGATTTGTGGCTGAGGAATTCCCTGACCGAAGGACCCATGCTCCTTAGGGAGATTCGGTCCTGACAGGCCTAATTTCAAGTCAACTGTAAAACGAAACATACAAAAACCATTCAAAGCAAGCAGACAGCCTTATGTTGTGAACCACAGAGATACTTTTGATGGGAGGGTAATGGCTGATGAATTTGGACACAATGTAATTTTAAAAAGGACTCCAATACCCCATGGAAAATCAGGTAGAACTGTGGAGTTATCTTCTATTTATGAATACTCTAGGTGCAGGGGAAATGCCCCCAGTTATGCTGGTGATGCACCCCCTGTTCCTAAATTAAATCACAGAGGGAAAGAAGTGTGCCCCCCTTTTGTATCTGCCCCTAATAACATCTTGATTAAGCATCCTCGTGGTTTCATAAACAAATGTAACAACCAGAGAACACAAATAAGAAAAGCTCCAAGGATGGGTGTCACCCAAATAAGTAACAAATCTCCCAGTAGAAACAGGATTTTTCAAAACTCTAAAGGGAAGAGCCACCTACCCAGTCACTTCAGAACTTCCAGTAGGTCTATCTCTGAATGGCACTTGGACAACAGATATGCCTCTCCAGCTGCCCTCTCCCAAGACTGACTAACGTCAGATAAGATACAAAGTCAGCCTCTGAACTTTCTATCTTGGAACATTGCAGGATGGAAGAATAAACTGGTTGACTCGAATTTCATACAGTACCTTCAGTCATTTGACATAATTTGCCTGCAAGAGACCTGGCTTCTGAAGAAAGACACTTTAAGTTTACAGGGATATAGGACATGGGAATCCCCAGCTCAAAAAAATTCAACTTCAGGCCGAGGAAGTGGGGGCCTGGCTATTTCAATCTCCTCCACTACCGGCTTGAAGGGAACAGAGATAGCTGAATTTAACTATAGCTATTGGCAAGTTTTGATAATACATGGCTGCAAACCAGGTCCTTTGATCTGTGTCAACGTCTATCTCCCACCAAGAACAATTGGTCCTGCTACAGAGGCTTGGGCTAAATTGGAGGACCTTCTTGATACATTATCAAGAATAATGATAATGTCAATATCAAGAATGGGGCAGCCATTGAGGTGGTGCTGGGTAGGGGAAGGAATGGCGGTGGGGGTAGAACATGCCCACGTAGGAGAAGAGAGGTTAGATATCTTACATCTATCCCCTCTTCTAGTCCTACCCCCAACCAGATGGTATCAGGTGACCATACCAGCAAACCCTTGAGCCACACAGTACTGTTGATGAACGCCAGGTCAGTTCAAAATAAGACTGCCCTCATCCATGATGTAATTCTGGATGAGGGTGCTGACCTGGCGTGCATTACTGAGACCTCGGTGGGAGAGGAGGGTGGTGTTCCTCTCTCCCAGCTGTGTCCGTCTGGGTACTCGGTCCAGCACCAATGTCACTTGGAGGGTCGGGGAGGGGGAGTTGCTATAGTCTATAGGAGTTCTATCTCCTTGACCAGGCTTCCTATCCCTTTGAGAGGAGGTCTTGAGGGCCTGTATTGTATGTTGGGCTTATGAGACAGATTGGGGATTCTGTTGGTGTACCGCCCACCCTGCTGCGTACCAACAGTCTCCCTGCCTGAGCTGACGGAGGTAGTCTCGGACCTGGTGTTGAGGACTCCCAGGCTGTTGGTGCTGGGGGACCTCAACATCCATGCTGAGGCTGCCTTGACTGGGGCGGCTCAGGACTTCATGGCCGCCATGACAACCATGGGGCTGTCTCAATGTGTCATCGGCCCGACACATGAGAAGGGCCATACCTTGGACCTGGTTTTCTCAACGGGACTGGAAGATGGTGGTCTGGATGTGGAGGGGCTGGTTGTGACTCCATTTTCATGGTCAGACCACTTCCTGGTCAAGTTTAGTCTATTAGCTTCTTCTCCCCTCTGCAAGGGTGGGCGATCTATTAAGATGATCCGCCCTCAGAGACTAATGGATCTGGATGGTTTCCTGAATGCTCTGGGGAATTATCCATCTGATATGGTCAGCGCTCCTGTCGAAGCTCAGGTCACCCTATGGAATAGGGAGATGACCTGGGCGGTTGACACGATTGCACCTAAGTGCCCTCTCCCTGCACGCAGAGCCCAGACAGCTCCTTGGTATACATCTGAACTGCGGGCGATGAAGCAAGAGGGGAGACGGCTGGAGTGCAGGTGGAGGAAATCCCACTGGGAGTCCAATCGAACACGACTTAGAGCCCATTATCGGGCCTATTTTGTGGCAATACGGCTGGCGAAATGGCAATATTTCTCCAGCCGTATTGCTTCCTCAGAATGTCGTCCAGCAGAGCTGTTTCGGGTGGTCCGGGATCTTCTTCAAGATCTTCAAGCTCGCTGTAATGAGTTTGCCATTCATTTTGAGGGGAAAATCGCTTAGATTCACAGTGGGTTGGACTCCACCATTACTGCAGAATCAGAGGATGTGTCCAGTGTGCCGTGCTTAGGTCAAGTATTAATGGATGAGTTTCAATTGTTGAGACCTGAGGATGTGGACAGGGTGCTTGGATCTGTCCATTCTACCACCACTCCGCTCGACCCTTGCCCATCTTGGCTAATTGGAAGATCTGCCAGTGGGGTTCGCACCTGGGTCCAGGAGGCCATGAACGCCTCTTTGAGAGAGGGAGTGGTCCCTACCACCTTGAAAGAGGTGGTAATTCAGCCAATCCTAAAATAGCCTAACCTGGACCCAAGGCTGGTGGTTAACTACCGACCATTGGCGAACCTCCCTTATTTGGGCAAGGTGTTGGAGCGGGTTGTGGCCGGCCAACTCCAGGCACTGCTGGATGAAACGGATTTTCTGGATCCATTTCAATCGGGTTTCAGGCCAGGTTTTGGTACAGAGACTGCCTTGGTTGCCCTGTACAATGACCTTTGCCGGGAGAGAGACGGGGGAGTGTGACCCTGTTGATACTCCTGGACCTCTCAGCAGCTTTCGACACCATCGACCATGGTGTCCTTTTGGATAGGCTGGCTGGGTTGGGAGTTGGGGGCACTGCTTTATGGTGGTTCCACTCCTTCCTGGCTGACCGTGTCCAGAGGGTGGTGCTGGGGGACAGTTGCTCTGTCCCATGGCGTTTATGTCATGGACTTCCTCAGGGCTCGATACTGTCCCCCATGCTGTTTAACATCTACATGAAACCGCTGGGAGAGGTCATCAGGAGGTTTGGGCTGAGGAGTCAGCAATATGCTGACGACACTCAGATCTACCTCTCATTTTCCACCAATCCAGGTGAGGCGGTTTCTGTGCTGAACTCATGTCTGGAGCTGATAATGGACTAGATGAGGGTTAATAAACTGAAACTCAATCCAGACAAGACAGAAGTGCTGTTAGTGGGTGCTTCGCCAGACTGGCTGGAGGGCCATTTCCCTTCCCTGAATGGGGTTGCACTCCCCCTAAGGGACAGGGTCCGCAGCCTGGGGGTGCTCCTTGACCCCAGTCTAACTCTGGAAGCCCAGGTGGACTCGGTGGCTAGGGGCGCCTTCCTTCAGCTGCGGAAATTATACCGGCTACGGCCCTACCTGGACAAGCGGAGTCTCATGACAGTTACACATGCACTGGTAACATCTCATATAGATTACTGCAATGCACTCTACGTGGGGCTGCCTTTGAAGATGGTCCGGCGACTGCAACTGGTCCAGAATCGAGCTGCGCGGCTGGTGAGTGGTGGGGCCGCTAGGGAACACATCAAGCCGATTCTGTTTAAATTACATTGGCTACCAGTTGCTGCCCGGGCCCAATTCAAAGTGCTTGTTTTGACATATGAAGCCCTAAACGGCTTGGGCCCTGGATACCTGAAGGACCGCCTCCTTCCATATGAACCTACCCGGCAGTTAAGATCTAGCCAGGGGGCCCTTTTGAAAGAGTCATCCCTCAAGGAGGTAAGAGGGATGGCTTGTAGGCAAAGGGCCTTTTCGGCAGCTGCCCCCAGACTATGGAACGCCATCCCGAGTGAGATTCGTCTGGCTCCGATGTTGATGACGTTTCGGCGCCAGGTCAAAACCTTCCTGTTCCAGAAGGCTTTTAATTGAAATAATATCAACTGTGGCTCCTGATGGCAACTTTTAGAGTATATATTTTAATTGTATTTTAATTGTTTTATCTTTTTTACTGTAGTTAAATTGCTGTAAGCCACCCAGAGACCTTTGGGTAGTGTGAGCGGCATATAAGTTAAATAAATAAATAAATAAATAATTTTCTGAGTATCCCAACCATCTTTTTATAATTTGTGGTGACTGTGACGTTCACCCCGTGCCCCTGCTTGTTTTTCTCAACTAAAGGGCTCACACTGGTGACGTTCTCTCTTTCCTTCGCTGCCACCAGTGGATTTCTTTATCCACACTGTAAAAGACTTTAGTCTGACACTGGCTGCCAACAACAGAACTTGTTTTTTTTAAAGGGTATTAGGGTAATTCAGGATCACAGATGTTCTTTTTTCATTTCATAGAATCAAAATCATTGAGATATCATATATTCTGCTACACATTCAATCACCTCCTGTTTTATATATTCACTTTAACCAGCTTATCTTTATTAGTTTCAGTTCTCACTCTTTCTCTGACTATCTCTCTCTCTCTCTGCAAACCTCTCTCCTCCTCTCTTCACTCACTCTCCCTCTATCTAACTGCCTTAACTGACTCTCTAACTCCGCCTCTCCAGTCCTCTCATAGGCTCATGCAAATGATCTCCAGCTATGAGTGACAGGTGTGACGTGGGGCATCCGTCACAGTGACTTTAATGCTAGAATGGGAAACAGTTTTTGTATGATGGAAAAAGCCCTTGGCTTGGAGCTTGGAGAGGATAAAAACACCTCCCGAAATTCCCAAGACAAGGTAATAAACAAGTATGGCAAATTCCTTTTTCAATTGATTTACAAATTCCACCTGGCATGCTTAAATGGATCTCACCTGGATATCTCAAATGGCTACTACACTTTTCTAACAGATAAGGGTGCTAGTGTGGTAGATTATGTTATAGGATCTTCTGCTGTTCTCCCCTATGTATACTCCCTAGCAATCGATGACAGGCCAGAAAGTGACCATCTCCCCCTTAGAGTGTCCTTAAGATTCCGACAAATCCAATCAGGGGCATTAACAGACCATAAAATTTTGGGACATGTTCTAGGTGAGAAAAGGCTTAAATTGTCTATTAAAACCGATGACAGTATAAGGCAGATGCTGGGCACCGATAAACTCCAAAAGCTACGACAACATGCTCTTTTGGGGATCCAGAACATTTTCAAGGTTTACCAGGATATAATTCTTGCACTTAGATCACACTGAACCATTACACACTCAGAAAGAATGTCTGAAACTCAATGGTCCTGGTTCGATAGGGAATGTAAGATCAAGAAAAAAGAGCTGAGCAGAGTAACAAGACAGGTGAAACATATTGGCACTGATGAAGCTACGGCTTTCCTGCAACATCTACGGAGAGAATATAAATCTTTCCTTAGAGGAAAAAAGAAGGCTTTCTGTTCTGATAACTGGAAATCTTTGGGCCAGGCCCTCAATCGAGGGCCAATGAGCCCAAATTCTAGATTCAGATAGAAAGAGGTTTTTTGGGGGCAACATTCATACAAACAATACACATGAGATTCTCTCTAATTCCCCTGAATGGCCACCTGTAACCCCCACAGAAATCGGGGACTTGATCCTAACTCTTCAGAATGGCAAGGTCCCCGGTGGAGACATGATCCCTGCTGAGGTTTTTGCTATCGACATTGAGTGCTGGTCTCCCATTTTAGCCAACCTATTCACCTATATTAACAGCACAGGCAACCTTCCCACAGGTTGGCAAACAAGCATTGTTGTGCCAATTTTTAAGAAAGGCAATCCTCTAGATCCTGCAACTTTAGACCTATCAGTCTCCTCAATGTGGCCTCTAAGCTTTATGCTAGATACCTCTTGAATAGGCTTTTAGACTGGGACAGAAAGAATTCTATCATTTTTGAAGAACAGGCAGTCTTCAGAAAAGGCAGAAGTACAATAGATCAAGCCTTTGTTTTACATCATGTAATCAGTAAATTTACTAAACCTCCAAACACATATCTTTATGCTGCCTTGTGAGGGTATGGGTATAGCCTCCTCTGGTTTTAACAAAGACTCTGGAGTCGTTTCTCGTAGAAAATCAAAACTAGGTTTTATTTGAACATGGGACAACAGGTCCTTTCTTTCAACATCAAAGTCCATTCCTTCTCTCGTCGCCAAAAGGTCCCACGAGGGCATCCAAACATCCTTATCAAAGGGGTTATAGTCCAAATTGTCCCAAGGACCCTTCAAAAATGGGTTACTGTTCTCCAGGTCTACGGGTTCTGTCTCCGGGTCTAGTAACGGGGTGGTCTCCTCATCTTCCCCCTCTGCCCCCCGGAGATTCTCCTCTCCCCGGAAAGGGATCCACGGTCCATTAGGTATCCCCTCCTCTAGGCTTCTTCCAGACGCCATAATCAGCGTTCTCTTTCTTCCCTCTCTACAGTCTCTTTTTCTTCCCGGAGTCGTCTACGCCACTCCCGGGCTTCAGACTCGCCCCAGTAGGAAGGCCTCGGAGGTAAACCTCTTCTCCTCTGGTAATCCGCCTCCTCCCTTGGGACTCGTACCTTCTCACACTGTCCAGTCCATGGGTCCTCTACCCATATCATTTCCCAACCCCCTGGTATTGTATCATCCGGCCTTTTTATATCTCCCATTCCCGCCTCTACCAGGGACCTTCCCCTTTCCTCCTTTCCCGCCAATTCTCCCCCGGTCTGAGTGGCTACTGACACCTTTGCTAGTTTCCTTTCTAACTCCCGGGTATCCACTCCCTTTTGTACAGTCTCGACGGGTGGCGTAGGTGGATTTGTCTGCACCTCCTGTTCTTTCTTGAGGGAGGACGACACTCCGGCGAGAGCTTCTACCCTCTCGCCTCGACTCTCACATGCCTTTGTGGATTTTTCATCAGCTTTGATCTGATAGATAGAGAATGCCTATGGTGTAAACTGGGAAAAATAAACATCGATAAAAGACTCCTGTGGCTTATATAGCAACTACATAAAGAAAACACAATGCAAGTGCATATAGGCTTACAAGGGGCTCTATCACAACAGGTTTGCATTAGTCGAGGGGTGAAACGAGGCTGTATTTTAGCACCTTTTCTCTTTAACTTTTATATAAACAGCTTGATCCCTCAAATGGCTTCCCCCTCATTTTTTCTTCCAACCATTGGCTGCAGGAAGATCTCAGTACTGCTTTATGCTGATGACCTGGTTTTGCTATCTCTCAACAAAATTGGTCTTAAAAGAATGTTGTCCAAATTTGAGCAGCTTTGTAAAGAGGAACTGCTAAGAATCAACTACAACAGAACAAAGATTATGCTCTTTGGAAAGAGAGCCCCTAAGCAAAACTGGTCACTGGATGGGCATGTTATTGAGCAGGCACACTCATTTAAATATTTGTGCCTGCAATTTTGTGAGAACCTCTCCTGGAGACAGCATTTAAATGCCACCATCTTATTGAGCACCAGATCAATAGGGCACTTAAAAAGATTTTTTAATGGCAGAGGAGGCCAGCTGATAAATCCTGTTCTCAAGGTGTTTGTTGCTAAAATTCTAGCACAAATGCTCTATGGGTCAGAACTATGGGGAGAGACAGCCAAGCCCAAATTGGAAATATTGAAGAACAAATTCATGAGGCTGATACTGGGACTCCCCCCAGGAACTCTTTCAGCTCATCTCAGAGCTGAGTTAGGTCTATCCTCAATTGCCGCTAGAATCGATCTGGCTTATTTTAGGTATTGGCATAGACTGAACAGCTTGGAGGATTCCTCCCTGACAAAGTGCTGCTGGCTAGAACAACTAAAGTCTGGTGGATGGGCACAACAATGTCACCAAAAATTAGAGGTTTACAATCTTCTGATGGAAAAGTTCCTTAGTTTAAGTTCCTGCAACCTTAGGAACTGGATCTTTGACCTTGATGCCAGTCAGGATAGGGCGGCTATTGTTGGGTCCCATTTTTCTACCTGGTACCCCCAACTTCAGGTGAACCACGCAAAACCAAAATATTTTGAGTCACTGACTTTTCCCCAGATTCTCAAAGCTTTTACAGAACTTAGATTTGGACAGATGGCCTCAGCATACCTCGAACGGAGATATAAAGGAATTCCAGTTGAGGAACGAAAATGTGTTTTTAGCTGCAACCAGATTGAGGATTTAACTTACTACTTACTGTTTTGTCCTCTATAAAAATCCTAGAGAAAGATTTCTAGCACCCAACATTCAGATGTATCTTAATTGTACCACCACTGAAACAGTAGTTGGATTGCTTGCCGATACACAGATGTACATTATATATGCTGTAGCACAATTTGCACTGGCAGCTAAGAAGCTGAGATTTCAATTTGTCAAGGATCATAATGCCACATAAATGCTGAGTACAGTGGACTGACATCATATGTCATGGCAATATTCTTAGACCAAGTTTTATTGGTTTTACGGCAGTTACCTGTTTTAATTGAATTTTGTATACTACAGTAGTTTATACATTGTAAAGGCCTATGGCCAGAAACAATAAAGTTTATGTATGTATGATAGTAGAGTTATTGGTTGGGGGAATAGAAAACCTAGTCAAAAAATGAAATTACTTAGTCTTTTTCAAATTCTTGCATTTTTAGAGGGAGCCCTGTAAATAAAGGCATTTTAGAGGGAGCCCTGTAAATAAAGGCAAACAATATTTCCAAAGTGTTCTGTTTAAATTTGATGATTACAGCCAGCTTAAACCGTCTCTTTCTTCAGTGTGAACATTTCTCAGGTGAAATGAATACGGGAATAGGATAATGAATGCCATTTGCTGAACCTTTTAAAATGATTTTCTATTTTACACCATTGAAGAATGATCAAGTCACTGCAACACACCCTTCCACTATAGTCAGCAGCCCATTCTGAATTTTTAAATCCCTCCAGATGCATTAAAAGTGCTGGGACAACATCAATGCAAGCATCCTATTCAACCCTGTGTAGTATGCATGTGTAACTTCTTTAACCAAGGGTCTAGTTGAAGAGACTGGAGTTTATCTTCTTTCTGCTCATTCTACTGGCTCAAGTCCTCAGTTCATGTGTGTTGACAAATGCTTTCCTTTTCATGTACCTGAGAGGCATAAGGAAACACTTTTATTCAAATACAAAGAAAGACAGACCATGGATTGCTAATGCTGTGGGTGGGCGGCACCAAAGAATAGATACCAAGGGAAGCCTTACATACAGAAAACATTGGTGAACTTCAACAAAAGAGAAGTACCATGCAAAGTGAACCTCTGTCCCTTAATTCACTTGGAGGATGTGGTTAATCAGCATGTGGCTGCTCTTGTGACACACAAAAGGGTTTTGCCTGTCCCCTAGCATGGCATTTTTGGGACACCCCCTCAAAGGTTAGACTCTAAGGATGGGACAACGAAGACCCAGGAGTACCTTCCACACCATTAAGAACCTCACAGTATGAAAACAGTCCAATTAGCCTAGTCTACTTCCAATGGTTGTTTTGAGGAGAAAATGGGAGAAAGACGGAACTATTGTACACTGCCCAGAGCTCCTCAAAGGAAGGGCAAGATTTTAAAAAAAGATACAAATAAATAAAACAAAATGTCAATTTTAAAGAGAGAGCCCCAGACTTAAGACACTGTAGGCAAAGTCATTCAAAACAGCAGAAGATTCCAAGGTCGCAGAAGATCAGAGAGCAGAGGCTCATCACAGCCCGCTGAAAACAGATTAGGCTGAGACAGGAGGCCAGCTCCAGTGAGTAAGTAGGGATTTCAGATGCATCTGGAGAAATGGGCTATAGTCCCTGAAAGCTTACACCAAATAAGACTGGTTAATCTTTCAGGTGCCGCGAGACTCCCTTTGGGGTGGGTGTAAACAAGAATAGTAATACTAAAATGCAACAGAAAGCTCTTCTTTCCATTTCTCTAATGAAAAAAAATTGTATTGCTTATTGGTTTGGAACAAGTTAAATTAATCCCAGTTGATGTATTGAAAGCTAGAAAACTATTTTATGGAAAACTCATTAGTTTTTTTTTACCAGGAACATTTTCAATCTCATTCATTTCAGTAAACTTCAATTCTAGAAACAAACAGCAATTTCCCATGATCAGCGTTCACAGAACAGGAGAAGGTGTTTGCTTGCTATATTTACCTCAGCTAATCTAATTCTCACCCAATTAAAAATATATATGCTGCAATGCAGCTAAATCCTACGCATAACTTTGTTGTTTTTTACTTAAATATAGTATATACTAGATGCTGAGGTTTCCTTTTGTCTACCCACACACAAACCGGTACCAGAGCCTTTGTAGGACAATGAAAATGCAAGTGAAAGAATGTTAATTTGAGGCTTCTCCTTACCATCTCCTTTGCACAGCACTTTCCTTTCCCCCCTTCAGCTGGGAAAAATGTAAATATCCATATAATACTTTCACAGATACAGTACATTTGACATCTGAATGTTCAGATGTTATAACTAAAATTAAAGAAAATATTTACACACAATAAAAGGCAACCATTATCTCATTTTTTAAAATAATTTTCTTCTGAGAACATTCAGTGATGAGATTATCAAAAGATTTTTTTCTTGCAGAAGATTTTTTTCTATGGGTGGAACAGATAATGGTCAGTAACGTTGCCTGCGCCATTGTGGAATGTAATTTCTTTTCAATAAAGGCTAGTTTGGAGAATCCGCTTTTTCCTTCACAAAACTGGAAATTAAATAAAGGCAGACAACATTATTAACATTTCCGGAAGGTTTAACCAGGTCTTTATTGCAACTTTTCTTCAAACCCCTACATGAAATAGCTCCAAGCAGACGTTTTCAAACTTTTTGGCACCCTGCCCCTACTTTGAATTTTTGAGAACCCTTCACATTTTCCTTCCTCTCCTTTGATTCCAAACTCTAGAATTTTAAATGCACAATTTAAATTAAAAATAAATTTTAAAAAAACTTAGTTGAATGTTTATGTGGCGAAACGCCAGCAGGTGACGTCATTCCTGCCTGTCCATCACAGAAGCTCAAAAGGGAGGAGCCAAGGATAGGGCAGGAGGGGCGGAGTCAGGGAGACAGAGGGGGATGTGAAATGGCAGTTAGGGTTTAGAAGAGATTTAAGGAATTGAACTGAGAGAGTTAGGAGATTGAATTGAGAAGATTAATCTATATTGAACAAGCAGGAATGAAATTATACGTACTATAAGATAGATATTGATTAAAAGTATATAGTAGTTCGGGACAAGAGTACTTGCAACCCAATACATAATCAAATCCTTGTTAATACCTGATACAGTTCATACGTGATTTACCTTTGTGATTTACCTGACAATAAAATAATATTTGTTAATTAAACCTCTGATTCCTAAGTTCAATAACCCTTAGAGTTGGCAGCACACGTGTATAACACACATAATCGGTATTAGGAGGATAATACCTGGTGGCAGCTAGAAGAGAAAAGGGCATGAGCCTTGGTGAGGGCCAAATAAACAGGGGCCATAAGGTCGAACGCCACAGTTTTTTATTTTTATTATTTTAAAAGCAAAAGTGTTTTTTTCCTGCCTCTACTTTATGATAGTTCTTAGAAGGAATGGAGAAAGAGTTTTTCAGGTGGATATGGATTAGCTTCTCAAGTATGAAAGACTGTAAAAGGTAGGGGAATAAGGATTAAAAGGGACATTCTCCTGTGATATCTACAGGTTACCAGTTCTGTCTCAAGGACTGATCTGAACACAAAAGTCCCTGTAGAGTTACCAGCAGTGTGTGATTTTTAAAAAGGAGTCAAACAGTGGAATTTGTTTCTAGTGAGTGAAAGGCAGAGCTTGTCTTCCTGCTTGTCTTCTTTCAGTTGTTACACCTCCATCTCATATTCCTTCAACGGTTGTACTGTGTATTATTCATTAAAAATATATCCCATGAGGGCTGGGGGATTCTGGGATTTACAAATCAACAACGACAACAGCAAAAAGAAACTCTTTCAAATTCTGGTGATGGTGCAACAGGTGCAGTAGGATGATGAGGTACAGAAAAGCCTCCCATCAAAGGTGATTCTTTCCAGTTTCCTCAAATACCTGTTTCTGTGTAGCAGCGGGTCAGGACTGCAGTCTCTGACCTCAGAACTGAAGGGCTGGAAGGGATGCTGTGGATTATAGAGTTCAGCCCCTGTCAAGGAGACCCAGTGGAGAACTGAACTCCCAACCTCTGGCTTTGCCAGACCACTGAACCTTCACCTCCTCCATCTTTATTTTGGAGTTCCTCCTTTTCCACTAAAAGAATTGGCAGCAACAGGAAAGAAATAATCTGTCCTGCTCAAATGGCTGCTTCTGACTGCTGTTAGTCTGGCTGCTTTTTGGAGAAGGCTCTGAACTCCTGCTTTACTTCAAGCCCATGACTGCCACGCAGTCTGACCCTTGCTGTCATCTCCAACTGTCTCCACTACAGCTGTGCCCTTTCAGCTGACCTTTCCTAACTCCTTCTGTTTGGACCTTCACAAGCCCCAATGGGAGATACATCTCCAGGTTTGGACCAGTACTTTGCAGTGTCTAACAAATGGATCAGAGGACAGGAATATTTAAATGTTATTTAGGAACAATGCAGCAATGACAACATTGATTTATGCCATCAAAGGTGACACGAGGGCAATTGCCCATTATATGAGAGCTGTGGGACAAATGCCCCCTGTGCCACTCTTGATGATATATAAATGTAGACCTGTTCTACTAAACTGAGTCTTGGAATTGTCAAACATGGGGATATTGTTAATCCTTCAGGGTGGGGGACAAAATCCCCCAACATGTGATTGGCATTGTCAGAGATCCCAATCTGTTTCAGATATGTAGCTGTTCCCAAACAGTAGTAATACTAATTCACTTTCACAACATATTTTAAATACTGCACATTGTTAATTTTGTCAGGCTTTACAGCCTTCCTTCAACAGTGAGTACTGTTATTCCTGAGTGGCAAACAGGAACAGAGACTGAGAATATTCCTAAACCAGAAAAGGGGAATCTTCAATCTCTCTATATCAGTGGTTCCCAACCTTGGGTCTCCATATGTTCTTGGACTGCAACTCCCAGAAGACTAGACCACTAGCTGTGCTGGCCAGGATTTCTGGGAGTTGCAGTCCAAGAACATCTGGGAGCTCAAGGTTGGGAATCACTGCTCTAGATGTTGCTGAACTCCAATTCCCACCAGCTCCAGGAAGCTGGCCAATAGTGATTAGTGTGGTGTGGTGGAGAAACAATTAGTTTACAGTAAACAATGACCGTCAGCTGCAACAACACACTGAGCAGCTAAAACAACAATCTGTGCAATTACAACAGCTTTCTGCTAGTGACAGGCAATTAAGGTCTCAATCCAGCAGTTCAAAGGCTCAGTCAATTCAATTCAATTCAATTCAATTCAATTCAATTTGAGTTGAGCAGATTGAGGCCCAAATGGCTAATTTGAAGGAACAGAAAGCTGCACAGAAGACCATAGTTCTAGCTTTACATAATATTCTTCTGAACAGTGTCTCCCAGTTTGAGAATTCAGCTTGTTGTAAAAATCTGAGTGGCCTTGGGCTATGGGAAGAGGAATTATAGGTCCGTCTTCTCAAATTTTGGAAAAGTTCCTTTGTAAACTTTGGGAACTTCCTCCTGATTTCCAAATGCAGACTGAATGTGCATATCAGATCCCCCAAACCTCTGATAGGGCCAGCAGTTCCCCTCCAGTTATTTTGGAATTTCTGAGTGTGAGAATAAGAGGTTATCTATTGAGTTTGGCTAGAGAGAAATCTAAGCTCATTTGGCAACCTAATGGAGATCGGATAATGATTTTTCCTGACTACTCTAAAGAGGTCTAAAATAGTAGTTCATGAGGTCCCAGAGGTTTACAAAACAAATGAACAACACTATCATATCAAATTTCCTGTGATTCTCTGTCTTGAGCTTGTAGGGGGGAAATCGTTCACCTGAGAGAGTAGAAGCTTTTCTGACAGGTATAATGAATCTGTCAGTGAGTCCTCAAGATTCTTCTGGAATAGCTACATAAATCAGCATGAATTTACTACACGAGGCAAAGTAACTTCCCCTCTCCTTGGTCTTCAATGCACTAAATTCAAGTAATACTGGTATTATTTCTAGGACTTCTGCCCGTTGGGTTTCTATGGCTATGCTGGCTAAGTGTCTGAGAAGCATGCTTTTTCTTCTCTCTTTTTCCCCCCTCTAACCGTGAATCTATTGTCAATATGAAGGTAACTGTTCTGGATATAAAGACAAGATGTGTGTGTCTCCCCATCCCTCAGTTTTTCCCCTTAATCATTACTTAGTTTTCTTTTCCTCTCCATTTTTTGTACGTTCTTGCATTTGCTAGTAATAATAATAATAACTGTGTGCCATCAAGTCAATTTCAACTTATGGCAACCCTTTCCACGGTTTTCTAGGTAGAGACTACACCGAAGTAGTTTACCATTTCTTTCTTCTGGGGCCACCCTGGCATTGTGCAGATTGCCCAAGGGTACACTGGCTGGCTCTTCTCACAGGAGGACCAGTGGGGAATTTAACTCCCAGTCTCTGGTTCCACAGCCAGATATCTATTTGCTTGTAAGGGGGCATATGTGTATTTGACCAATAATTTAGATAGGAGGGATTGGCACCAATTGTGGCATTGTCATTTTGCTTGGAAACAATGAGTTTTCCCCCTCTTTTTTCTCCTTTTCAGTTTTTTTCTCCCTTTAGTTTTCTGTTTTGTACAGTGTTTTAGATTATTAGGGAATCACAAGTGGGGCTTTAAGGTAATTTTTTTCTATGTGTCTTATTAAAGTGGTATGTATTTGAATATCCTAATCTATGCCATTGCTGAATTAAACATATAAAATGTAATTTTTTCCTGCATTACAATTCAACTATTAGTTTGGGACTGGGCAGTGTGATTGTACTATTTTCAATTATTATGTTTAACATAATATCTTGGTATGTTAAGGGCCTGCAAGATTCAACTAAATGAAGATAACTTTTATCTAAGTTGAAGGAACTTGATACCAATATAGGTTTTGTGCAAAAAAAAACCCCTCATGTACTGGAAGAAGATAAGAAATTGTTATGTAAAAATTGGGTGAGAGATGTTCATCTTACATATGCATCTAATTGATCTAAGGGGTGGCAATATTGATTCATAAATGTGTTTCTTTCCAAGTTCAGCAAGTGATCACAGACTCAAATGGTCACTTTTTCCTTTTGCTTGTGGAATGTTCTAATTATATTATTGCTATGATTAATGTTTATGGTCCAAATGTTGATTCTCCAGACATGTTCCATTGATGTTTCAGCTATCTGGTAAATATTAAATACCATTATGTCTTGATTAGAAGGGATTTTAATGATGTTATAGATCCAGTTTTTGATAGGAGCACACCCCCAGTAAAGAATATTCTTTGGCAACAGATACGTACATTTAAGGCCTATGTGGCTTATCCTACATCCCATTGATACACCTTGGTCTCTTTGGTGTATCATAATGGTTCTCAACTTCAATATTTTCTTGTTTCAGATTCCTTGATGCCTCAGATTAAAATATGCATCTAGATCAAGGAAATAAACTTTCACATGTATAAAAGTAGTTGTAACACAGCTGGATACATTCCCTTCCTCTTTATACTGGTGTTCATCAAACTAAACTTCTAAAAACTGAGGATATCCATTATCATCCAGAGCTAGCCATTGCACACAAATGAGGGTGAGCCATAGTTGTCATTTTAAAGCCTCATCAGGAAACTTTTGATGGGACATTTCTAAAATGGGCATTATTAAAAACCTCATTGATGTGTTTCAGAAAAATGTGCTAGACACTTGTTCCAATTTCTGTGAGTGATCATTCAGACACTTAAAAGTGAGTGTCACATTTTTAAAGTTGGCCCTTCTTGGACTAACTGACTGGCATAAATGAACAGACAGATTTCAGAGCTCAGCAAACCTGCAACTTTACTTATTCAGCCTCTGCCAACTCAGCATATTGTCTCTGTTCTGGAGGGTTGATATTCGCTGTCAAAAGCTGCATTATCTCCTGATTTAAAAGATCATTCATTTTACCATTCCCTCTCAGCTGCACCAAAGCCAAGTTTTATAGTTAAAAGAGGAATTAAAGCAATGTGTGCAGCCTTTGGCTTTCCAAGGAACTGGTGGCTGGGTAGAATCCTGAAGCTTCAATGGGTACTGTAACAGGCCAACGGTGTGTGGAGTGGGGATTATTTGAACAGAAAACTTTTTGCTTCTAGAGGAAAATGTCTACCATTGAAAAAGAACAAAGAGATGGCAGTGTGGTCCCCAAGACAACACAAATGTAAGATGGGTGATTCCTTTTATTGGACCACTAAAAATTAAACAAATTGCAAGCTTTCATGGATAAAATTCCACTTCTTCAGACTCAGCACAACTCCCCCATGGATAGTGTGAAAAAATTCTAGACAGAAGTCCAGAAATTGACAATACAAGTCTTTGAGAGATGATGTAAGTCATTTTGAAGCTGCCATCTTGAGCAGCTTTGTTGTCTGGTTAGAATTTTTACACCCCTACTCATAAGACCAAAAGGTTGACAGACCTTTTGATTTCAAAACTGTACCAAGTTTGCAGTGAGATGTATGAAAATGGGGCCTAACCATTCCCATTGTACAGTGAGTATATCATGGTCTTATATGAAGACCGATAGGATTCTGGCAGTGGGACTTACATAAGTTACATTCATTTTAAACGGTGCAGTTATTTAGGACTAATATTGGGTTTAGCCCTTATTTCTGGACTATGTGAAAAGGGAGAATCAAATGTGGGTTCCAGTTACAGAACCAGTTATGCAGTGGAGTGCAAACCTAGTTGCAGAAGACATTGGACAGGGTATACAGCTGCTGCCATGTCTAAGGACCACAAGACCACTACCACTTGTGCAACTTGAAAACAAAAATACCCAACAGAATTTTGCTGGTGAACTGTTTTTATCTGCTAATGTTACAGAGATTCAGGCCTAAGACTTCATGTGAAGCCTCCAAGAATAGGAGAATCTAATGAGCACTTACAGTTTAATGTGGCTTTCTGAGCTGAAGATGATGATAGTGGTGGAGGCAGCCTTGTTTTTTGTTGTTTAATGATCATCTCCTACTACCTGATATTTATAGAAGTAGCAAACTGTTCTTAAATGTCCATAAAACTCAATTGCACTTTTAAAAGTATTTCCAGAAAAAGGTTGGTGGGGAATAAAGGAACACAACATATTTAATAGGATTTGCTCTTAAGCAATTCCCCACAGTTCAGAAGGGGTTTTAGCTAGGTCAGAAATGTGGGCTTATTTGCATAGGCAGTAACTTGTGCAAATATTAGCTTTAACTGAACCAATTAATGCACCTTCACTTATTAAATTATTTGTACAGTTAAAGCAAACTGCCAATGTGATTGAATTGTTTAGGAGGCATCATTAAGTAGGGGCTAATTATAGTTAATGAAAGTCTCCAGGGTTCCATTTATATGAGTCTGGTGAATTTTAACCAGCAGGATACAATTTAGGGTTAAATATGATAACACCCCAAACCTATGCCATTTAAGCATGCCTCTGCTCATTAATTTCAATTACCTTACATGTGTCTAGAGGATCAGGCTGCATGGTAGGCATTTCTGAAGTGCAAGTTCTCTAAGTGGTATGTCTGTTGTTCAGTCCTGCCCAACAATATAATAAACCTAACTCTTAAATATGCATATTCATTGGCACTGCAGATTCATATTATGGCTCCATGACTTGTGTGTGTGGATTGAGAGCAAGGAAATCCATATTTTGGACATATGGTAAGTGACTTTGTATCCACTCTAGCACCTCCATGTACTGCAGCACAAAGCCTTGTCCTGAGAATCAAACATGTTGGTTGGTTGGCTTCCAGGGGCAAGGCCTGTAAATATAACTATTAGGTTATCTTCTTTCTTTTTTTCCTGCTTCTAGGCAGTATGAGTCCTGGTTCATACTTTCAGTACTGGTGTTGCTGAATTTTCTGCCCTCTTCCTCTTGTTTAGCACTCACTGGTTGAAATCCTGTTGCTTAGCATAGTACGTTGCACTGGAGTAGGCCCACTGAATCAATGAGGATTTGGTAAGTCAATTCCTCCATAAGTTCCTTTGATTGGACCTACGGTGGTTATTTATTTTAGCATAATAAGTTGCAACCATGATTCAATGGACCTACTCTAGTGCAATTTACTTTGTTAGGCAATAGAAATCCAGCCAATATGTTGGGATGGATGAAGCTTAAGAGAGTGAAAAGAAGCTTAGAAAAAACTACATTCCTACACCTAAACACCCCTTAAATGCAAAAACCAATATAAAGACTCAGTTTAGATTCTGGGCAATAATTAATTGGAAATAATTCTATAGAAATCCACTGAAGATACACCCAACAAATTCAACCCACACAGTTGTGTATATATCTTATCTGTTCAGTGTATTCATGTATCTTATTTGTACAGATATTGCCTTTTCCTTAAATTCCTTTTATATTTTTTGGCAATGACAAGACTTGGGAGTTTTGTTTTGCTTTCTGAACATCCACAAATTAATGGAGCTGGGCAAGAATTTTACCAGATGATTATGTGGTTAATTATCCAACAATTATGGAGCCAGTTCTATGAGACCAGTTATCCCCAAATAACAATAGCAGTGCAGGGTTTTGCTTCCCTACAGCAACATGGCTAAGTTGGTCAACTTGTTAATTGTGCTCTTAGTTAATTTGTTCACACAATATTTGAAGGAACAGGATCCAACAACAAACTGTTTTAGTTGCAACCATTAAATTTTTTTTACCATGTTAAGCTGTAATAGCTTGTCTATGAATAGTTGTTGCTATCATGCCTGCACACCTTAGTCCTGCATTTTTTTTCCAGACAATATTTGTATATCCAAATATTTATCATAAATGTTCAATGGGCCTAAGGATCAGCAACCTTATCTGGAGATGTCAGTTGTTCTTGTTTAGTCGTTAAGTCGTGTCTGACTCTTCGTGACCCCATGGACCAGAGCACGCCAGGCCCTCCTATCTTCCACTGCCTCCCGGAGTTGGGTCAAATTCATGTTGGTAGCTTCGATGACACTATCCATCCATCTCGTCCTCTGTCATCCCCTTCTCCTCTTGCCTTCACACCTTCCCAACATCAGGGTCTTTTCCAGGGAGTCTTCTCTTCTCATGAGATGGCCAAAGTATTGGAGTCTCAGCTTCAGGATCTGTCCTTCCAGTGAACCAGATGCCAGTTACTTCCAGACAATGATGTAAGTGTTAGTGCCCAGCTGCTGGCATAATGTGACTGTCTTCTTCTCCTTGTTGTTCCCCTCCAAAAAACCCAAACCAGCACCAAATGGATTCACAATACTCTAGGAAAGCCATTCTCACCCTTCCTTTGGCCACAGCCATAAACACAATATGAAAGAAATAGAAGCCGAGTCAGGACTGGATAATGAACCTTATAAGGTGGTGTGTGAAGAATTGTTTCCAGTCTGTGCCCCCCCTTAAATATGGCAGGCCCCTCCCCAGAAGGCCATATGGCCCCTGTTGAGGATGGCTGCTCCAGGGCAGTTTTTTGAAAGTACATAGAAGGTTACAATGGAGGGCTGTCCACTCACAGTTCTGCTGATAGAAGACATTTGTCAGCTGGGAATGATGAATACTTAACTAGCCCTGTTCAGGCTTTTGAAAAGCAACTAAAATAAATGTGTTAGAAGAGGGGATTATCTAGTCCCACACACTCCAGTTTGCTTCTCTCACTCTTCTCGTATGAAGAGTGCTTTCATGAAAAGGAGAACTTCTTGTGTCTATGGAGGTTATGCTACCTGGGGCTGAAAATCAGAAAATGAGCATTTTAAATCATTCTTCAATGGATTGTAGAATGACTTGATCATTTAGATCATGTGCTGTGCCTCTGTGGATGGGAAAGTGACATGCAAAATCCCTGCCTTTCTCCTTTGTTCTAATAATTTCTTTACACAAGAAGGGCAATGTTGTCAAGTGTCCTTTGTCCCACTTCCTCATGTTTATTTTACTGACTTGCAGAATGCCTGAATCAGGCTGTTGCTTACCTTGAAGGCACAAGTTCATTGATTATTATCATACACAAATGTTTCTTATTTATGTCAATAATATAATTATAATCTAATCATTTGCAAAATACACTAAGAAGATTTTTTTTTGCAAATGATTAGATTATGTGTCTATAAATACAAAATTATTTTCTATATTGCATTTCTTCAAAAAACCGTTGAGGGTGAAGATCCATATACATGTACAGTAATTGAAGCAGTCTACACACACACACACACACACACACACACACACACACACACACACTTTACTCCTTAAAGATGGAGGCTGTTATACTCAAATACTCAGACAAAATGAAATGCTCTTTTGTTGGTTTAGGATGTATGTGAATGCATGCAAGCTATTACATCGTTTTCTAAATGATTTTTCATGCACCAGTAACTACCCTTCCAGCTTAACCAGCAAACAACATACCAAATACATAATTAAAATATGGAAATCAATGGATCTTGAAAAGCTTTCTGTTTATCATGACTAGGACACTGTTAATCCAAAACAAATATATTACAAATGTGTGTATTTTCCAGATAAGAACTGTATATGATTACTGCTCATAAACTAAATATGAGGTTGGACACATGTTTCAAAAACAATTCATAACAAAAAAGGCTAATTCCTCAGAAATTATCTGGGAGGAAGCCTTAGCAAAAAGAGAAAAATGAACCACAATTGTACCATAAGTAAAGTATAGAATTAAATTGACCTTGCCATGGAAAAGATTGCTGAAGTGTATATTAATAGGCAATAAATTAATTACAGAAGTGTTTGGTGCTTGCAGTTTTAACATACCATGTACAGAATTGAGTTCTAGTCAACTGTAAAGGAAAATTATTCCAAAATATAAGAAAACTCTCGGATGAGAGTTTTAGCTTCAGTGCCCACCAACAAGCTCTCCAGGAGGTTCCAGGTAAAAGCAGATGGCCCATCACAGTGCCAGAGGTCACCCTCTCACAGAGGAGTCTTTAATTTCCTGAAATCACTGTCATAGGGATGACTTTACTGGTGTCTGTGATATTTTCAGACTTCCCCATATACTGCAGCCCCCAATGGCTTCCTCACAGTGAAAAGATTCCTGAGGGAGTGTCAGGACATTGGGGAAAGGAGTTGGAAGCTTTTAATGTCCAAATGTCTGCCATGGCTGATGACATCAGAAGCCTTACTTGGAATAAGTGGCTCTACTGATTTTAGCCAGAGAAAGAAAAGTAATATTTTTGGAGAAGTAGAAACCCCCTAAGTGTATCGAAAGGAGCCCAGCTATTGATTTAAATGTATGCCTCTTAACTGTCATACTGGAATAGTCTTTCTAACCATCCAAACCTCTAGCCTGGGACAGCCACAGGAACAGCATTTCTTCTTGAGTCATCACCTACTGCAACCAGGCAAATATCCATATATTTCTCTCACTAAGCAGCCCTTTAACATCTGAGAGACAGTATGGAGTATTATGGTTGCACATTCACAGACAGTCTAAACTAGAAAGGCTTGTCTTGTTATTGCAAATCTTCCTCTTTATTAAAGTTCTTTTTTAAATATGTCACTTAATCAGTTATTGAAAAGTTCTTAGGCAAGTAGTTGAATTTTTGAAGAGTTTATTAGATTATTCTATTTGTTTTATTTATTTAACATTTCTGCTGTGTTTCTCACGGGGGCTTACAAATACTTATAAACAGATGCAATTAAAACACAATGATTTGTAATATATTATAACTTACAATGTTTATAAAAACAGTTAAACATAAGATATCAAAAGCCACTAATAAAAGCAATTTAAAAGCACTTATAATAATAACAGAGTTACATGAGAAGCTAAGGTAAACTAAATAAAACTAAACTAAAATGTACAGAACCCTCCAATAAAACTTGCTTCAGTTGTTAAAAAGGAAGCCTGCTGCTTGAAGGAGAGCAGGAATCGAGCCAACCTGGCTTCTGAGGGGAGGGTATTTCACAAACTGAAAAGGACTTCTCTTGTATTCTTATCAAATGAGGTTGTGAGGGTGTTATGGAGAAAGGCCTCCCTCATAGAGAGAAGGGTCTTCCTCCACAGATATTAAAAGCCTGTGAGAATTATATAGAGACATATGGTTCTTCAGATAGCTTGGACCCGAGCTTCATAGTTTTTCATAGGTCATAACCTTAACTTTGAATTCGGCCAAGAAATGGAATGGAAGCCAGAGAGGTTGTACAAGGAGAGTTAAACGCTCCCAAGTAACTGACCCAGCTGCAGCATTCTGAACCACTGGAAGCTTCTGAACACTCTTCAAAGGCAGCAACACATAAAGCATGTTGCAGTAATCCCAATAGGATTTAACTAGGGCACAAGTCACTACAGCCAGATCAGACACTCAGGGAATGGACACAGCTGGTGTACTAGCTGTAACCAAGCAAATGCATTCCTGCCCATCTCTAAACCTGGACACTCAGGCTCAGGAATAAATTCAGGAGCACACTCACACTGTAGACCTGATTTTTCAGGGGGAGTCTAACCCCACTCAGTACCGACTGAATCCAGACCCCCTGGTGTGTCTTTTGACTGACCAGGGGTACCTTTGTCTTGTCTGGATTTGTTGAATGTACTGATTAGACTACGTACTAATCAGTACATTCTGTACTGATGTACTGAATGTACTGATTTTGACTACGCAAAACCCTTTGACTGTGTGGACCACAGCAAACTATGGCAAATTCTTAAAGAAATGGGAGTGCCTGACCACCTTATCTATCTCCTGAGAAATCTCTATGTGGGACAGGAAGCAACAGTTAGAACTGGATATGGAACAACTGATTGGTTCAAAATTGGGAAAGGAGTACGACAAGGCTGTATATTGTCCCCCTGCTTATTTAATTTATATGCAGAATACATTATGCGAAAGTCAGGACTGGATGAATCCCAAGCCGGAATTAAGATTGCCGGAAGAAATATCAACAACCTCAGATATGCAGACGATACCACTCTGATGGCAGAAAGTGAGGAGGAATTAAAGAACCTCTTAATGAGGGTGAAAGAGGAGAGCGCAAAAAATGGCCTGAAGCTCAACATCAAAAAAACGAAGATCATGGCCACTGGTCCCATCACCTCCTGGCAAATAGAAGGGGAAGATATGAAGGCAGTGACCGATTTTACTTTCTTGGGCTCCATGATCACTGCAGATGGGGACAGCAGCCACGAAATTAAAAGACGCCTGCTTCTTGGGAGGAAAGCGATGACAAACCTAGACAGTATCTTAAAAAGCAGAGACATCACCTTGCCGACAAAGGTCCGCATAGTCAAAGCTATGTTTTTTCCAGTAGCGATGTATGGAAGTGAG
Source organism: Intellagama lesueurii (assembly GCA_037013535.1). Taxonomy (NCBI): domain Eukaryota; kingdom Metazoa; phylum Chordata; class Lepidosauria; order Squamata; family Agamidae; genus Intellagama; species Intellagama lesueurii. Next base: position 111,104,085 of record JBAJHW010000003.1, read on the forward strand.
ACCTGGACCATAAAGAAGACTGACCGCCGAAGAAGTGATGCTTTTGAATTGTGGTGCTGGAGGAGACTCTTGAGAGTCCCCTGGACTGCAAAGAGAACAAACCTATCCATTCTGAAGGAAATCAACCCTGAGTGCTCACTGGAAGGACAGATCCTGAAGCTGAGGCTCCAATACTTTGGCCATCTCATGAGAAGAGAAGACTCCCTGGAAAAGACCCTGATGTTGGGAAAGTGTGAAGGCAAGAGAAGAAGGGGATGACAGAGGACGAGATGGTTGGACAGTGTCATCGAAGCTACCAATATGAATTTGACCCAACTCCGGGAGGCAGTGGAAGACAGGAGGGCCTGGCGTGCTCTGGTCCATGGGGTCACGAAGAGTCAGACACGACTTAACGACTAAACAACAACAACAACTGATTAGACATGGGGACGAATATAAAAATGAATCACGATATTCAACTAATATTGCTCATTCATCAGATATTTGTTGCATTGTATTTTTCAGGTTCAGAGACCCCTACAAAGCAATAGATATAACCCTTTTATCTTCGTCCCTTCATCTATCTCTGTCTGCTTATGCCCCTGCAGATCAGCTGTTCCTCATGGGCATAGGCAGAGAATGGTTTTCATTTTGGGTGGCTTGCTAAAGCCTGCTGGAAGGGAATCCCACCCCCCTGTTTACAAACATGGGGGGGTAACTTCAGTCAGACTTCCCCAATTTATGCCACAGGGGCATAGAAAGAGGAAGCCTGAACCAAGCAATGTCCCCCTGCTGTCTTTGCAAAGACAGCAGGGTGGGGGATCACTTGGATCAGGCTTCCCCCATCTTTCTATGCCTGCCTATAAATCAGAGTCAAGTCCTAAAACTTTGTGGGTGAGTTGACCCATTTACAAAATCACTAGTGTTTGAATTTCAGGAAGCAAATTAGCAGCTATTGGCAATTGTTTTAAATTGGTGACCAAATGCTTTGGAATAGTTCTAGTTGCTGAAATTAGTATGTGGAGGGGGATGACCTGATCTTGTTTCCTCTTCCTCTTTCTCTTCCTTTGCCTTCTGGATACTGGTGAATAATATCTTCAGAACCTGAGCAATTGGACTGAAATGGGCTAGTTCTATGCCTAGCTTTTTCGTAATATTAGCAACAGAAACTGCAAATAATTGCACAATGATTGAAAGCATGCAGAACAGATCTTCTGCAAGCAAAGAAGAAGATCTGGGCTAAAACTCTCCTTCTGTGTTGTATAAGTGGGTAATTAGTAAGAGGAGGGCTATAAAATTTTCCACTACCTTGTCTCCAACCCAAATGAAGACATAGTGTCAGCTTGAGAGGCTGCTTTGGCTAAGCAGGAATGGTGAAACAAGGCTGTCAGTTACAACAATTAAGACAGAACTATATCACATTTTGAGTGAAGGCATTATTTTACAGTTGCTAGACTGTAAGAACTGAACTGTTTTGCTCCGCAGGTGCTTTGGCACTGAGGTTGTTTGCAGGTGTTTAGCTGGTAGATTTTACCACAGCAAGCTTATTTAAACAGTGTTTGCTGACCTTCGGCGGCCATGACTGCTTTCTTTGATCTGCCTCTTTTTGATACTCGGTGTAAGAAAAAGAGGCCAGGTTCTATCCTCATTCACAATCTAACTGGGTTATTGATTATTCTCGTTTATTTTTAAGATCCATCTAAAAAAACTTTTCACATAGCTTAAAGCATTTGCTTCGAAAAAGCTCCTCTTATGTGTCTTCTCTGTGGACTGTTTTCAGCACTTTTATAGCAAAAGTTAAAACAAGATGAAAACATGGCTGGTGTTCTTATTTTTTAAATGGAGGTTCTAAGTTCCAGAAAGACAGCTGCTGAAAAATGGTTTCCAGATAAAACATTTGGAGCCATTTGGAAGGAGAGGTTCTGAGTCATGACTAAGGATACTACAAGCCTACAGAAGGGTTACAATATTTCAAAACTCAACATTTTTTCATGAATAGAATGAACTTGACATCTTTAAAAAAGGAGAGAAATACGGCCCAAAAGCAAAACACCCAAATTTTCCTTTTCTGGCAGAGGTTTGAATGTTTAATTCTTAAAAGCAAAGTTTGAATTCCTATGTATCAAAGCATGTTTCTAGTTCCTCTTTTTTCTGTCAGGTTCCTCTTCTTCAACAGCTACATGGCAGGTAGGTACAACACAGCCCTTGCCAGAATGGCAGTAACTATACGTATTGATATTGTATTTTTAATTGTATTTTAATTGTTTTATCTTTTTATCTTTTTATTGCATTCAAATTGTTGTAAGCCGCCCAGACACCTTTGGGTAATGTGGGCGGCATATAAGTTAAATAAATAAATAAATAAATAAATAAATAAATATTGGTAAAGGGGACTGAAAGAACTTAAGATTTTTTTAAAAAAAATGAATGTAGAAGGAATTGGAACAGACATACTGGTTCATTTCAAATAGCTGTACCCAGAAATGAAGTAAGAATACTGTAGGCTATTATAGATACTATTATTTCATCTGTGGCACTGTACCTTTTCATATCACGTCAGTTGTGATGCCTTCCTAAGGAGATGGTCCACACATTTAACTGCCATTTGCTTGTAAATTGACTTTTGAAGTGCATTTGAAATGATGCAAAATGATAGGAATGAAATAGGGATGTGCATTTTGGCTTTGTTCATTTTCACATGGTACATGAAACAGCTGAAAAAAACCCCTTCTTGACATGAGATGATGGTGGGGAAGATGATGATTTTGTTTGTCCTAAGATATGTACATTTTTGAGACTCATTTTTGCAGATTTCTGTAAAATAAGCAATGGTGAAAACTGTGATAGCTGGTATTTAGTTTCAGGAATGAATAAAAGAAGCAGCACTTTGGTGGATTGTTTTATCTTTGTGGCCAGCCTTTTGTGCTTGTATTTTGTATGTGCTTAACATCACAGGGGAAAAAGAAATTACTTTTGTGCAAAGACTCTTTGTGTAAATGACAAGAGCTACATCTCTAAATTACTGTCTGATGTCTCCATGTTGTGCCAGAGTTGGAGATCTCTCCATAAACTGTCCCATATTGTCCTCTGCTATTCTGAAGGATAGCCAAAACTATCTGTCTTGAGTAAAATCTCAGCATTATGGACATTTTCAACCCCACTCCCCAACCGTAGCATTCAGTGTGATGGGTGATTGATACATACATTTCATAACCTGTGACAACATTTGTCAGGTCTACAATCTATAGGTCATTGATTGAATGTGAATTAAGCCAATGCTATATTCCAGCACTATAAGCAGATTTGTGAATTTTTAGGATCTGGATCATAGGGTAATGCTCAAATTTGATTACTTGCCAGGTAGTTCGATGTAACACAGTAGACTCACTGACTCCTACCATTTAGACAGATTTTGTCACCCTGTCCATATTGCAAGAGTTATATCTATATAACCTGGAAGAAGGCAGACATCCTTCTGATGCCTTCAGATTACAAGCTACAGTACATAGTCCATCCATTTAACAGATTTTGCTGCTCTCACATTTCCTTCATTAACATGCTTAGCACAAGCTCCTGGGGAGATAGAAAGAATCAATATGCTGACGACAGACCTCGAAAGATATATGGATCACTTGCCTAGTACAAACAAGCCAACTTTCATGGCTCTGAAACATTTAAGGCAAACGCCTCATTTAGGATCAATGAGTTCATTAATCAGACTGTGGAAAGCATGATTTTAAAATTATATGTTGTTTCCCTTAATTAATTTCACTTATGGGATTCAAAGCACTAACATTATTTTTCTAACTAATGTGATTGAAGACAAAAGTTCAAAGCTTTGCCCATTGTCCTATCCAGTCAAGAGATCATGAAAAGAATTTGGAGTGTGAATGGCCTGGGAAACGTTACTTAATAAGCTTGAAATCCAGCAAATAACAATTATATGTTCCAAAGCAAAAATTCTATGGACACTTTATAGGGAATAACTTGTATATACATCAGTATTTCTCAGCAGACTTAATTGAACTCAGTAGACTTAATTTTTAAGTGTGCCTGTGTATGTCTAGACCCCACAATTGCAAACTTATTAATGCTTCCCCTAGAGTGCTGCTCCACTAAACACAATGTGACTTACATCAAAGTAAACATCCAAAAAATTGAACTGCATATTTCACAGAAAGTGTCAGAACTTCCATCACTTATGAGTATGTGCTTGACATGCAGTCACCCAATTACATCACATTCAAACAATGAGGTTGAAGCCTTCCAGAAATTGATCTATTTCTAGTAAAAGTGGAAAGCCATTTGTGTCTTTTGTTGAGACATTTGCCTTGGCTAACAATTAACTTCTAGACTGGGTCTGAACTTCTGATAGTAAAACACCCTGAACACCTTGAAACTGGAATACCAGAGGAATTGTCTTTTCCTGAACATCATGATCTTCTTCTGCTATGCTCTTTCCTCCAAAAAAGAAAAGCCCACCAGCTTCTAAGGGAATATGTTCAACTTCAAACAGCAGCAAGAATCAGAAAATTCTTCTAATGTTTAGTTAAGAACTTCTGTCTTTTTTACTTTGAATCCACTGGTTTGGGTCCTAGCCTCCTGAGTAGCAGAATATACATTTGCTCCAGTTTCCATTTTCCATGCTACGAGAGAGCATGCATGGTTGCTGCTGCATCCTGTGCCCTTACTGGTGCTAGGGAGGCATGTGGGCTCACTGTTGTGCCCTCACACACTGTTCTCTGGATAATCAGGTGAAGTGGCAGGCCTACTCTGTTCACCTTGATGGATGACCTATTACTATTAGCTATAGCTATTTCTGTCTGTGGGTTTTTTTGTCTGTCCTATACCTGGAACATGAGTTAAGGGGAACTCAGGGTGCTCTGGAGCTGAGTAGTACCATAAAGGTCAAGTAGTTAATAAATGGCATCTCTGAGTAAGGTCCTCATAGTCTGTCTCATGAATCCATGTCAGCAGGAGGTTATGATGTCTCCCTCCCTATGGACAGAATGGAGGCGATGCAATGGTGGAAAATACAGGCATGTGTACACTGTGTTCATCTGGTGCACAAATGCAAGTGGGTCTCGATCAATCTGTCGATCTCAGTTTCTTGCACACTTAATCCCAGAAAGTTCTTTTCTTGAAATATGAAGACATCTGAATTTGGGAAATGTTTTCATCAAAATGTATTGAAATGAATACGATCCTATTCCAGGATTTTATTTGGCTTTTTAACTATTTCTAATGTTGGTTTTTAATACAATTGTATATGGTGTGCTGTTTGAAATTTTTTTTTGTATTCTTATCTTTGTATGCTGCCTGAAAATGATGACAGTGCCTGGAAATAGCATGCAGCTAGATTGTATGTAAGTATCATCAGAGGAACCAGTCATTTTTTTGTCCATGAGTGAAACCTTGACTGCCCTTTGACTGAGCAAAATGTCTTGTGCTGGCCCTGGTAATTCTCTTCAATAGCTTGCTAGCTTCGGGAATACCTTTATCAATGATCCCTTGCAATACTTTCCTGGAAACAAAATTTCATAGTATCATTTGGCTAGTACAAAGGCATTGTTGTTGTTTTTAATTCACAGCACCAAGGAGTTTTCAAGAGGACCTTCATTTCTGACAAGCTTATTTCATCAAGCAATGAATCATAATGACTGTCTACCACTTGTACTGTGTTGTCCATCAGAAACGCAGTTTGTCATTTTTGACTCTGCTGGAAGGGCATTCAGCAATTTCCTTAATACCTCTTCTTCTATTGCTAAGCAACTGTTCTTTCTTGGCTGCTATTAAACTGGGAATATGGACAGCACAAATCTAGTGAATTCATTTTTACTTTTGGTCCAATTACTGGTTCTTTAGATCTTTAATACTATCTTTCATTGTTCATTTTATCTTTTGGGGTTTTTTTTTCCTCTTTCCTTTTGTCATTGCCCTCTCCATCAAAACTTTTTTCAGGCTTATTTTGTACTGCACTGCTAATAAACAGAGGTAAAATCCTGAAAGCACAATTATGTTCCTTACTGGGTGGACCATGTTAAGATTAGTATGCATGGGGCTCAACTGAATCTGAACTCAGTTTGAGTTTTATTATGTTCAAGCCAATGAATGCTATCCTGTAACTTAATTCAATTCTTCAAAAAACCTCCTGTTTATGAATGTGGGATACTGTGCTCACAATATCGTTCCTGCATTGCCAGCAGGAAAAAGGATGCTAAGCTTTATATAGCATTCACAGCCTGACTGTTGACAACACCAATGGCAGCAGTCAAGATGGTTTACAGGATACCTTCTTGATCTCATTATCATTCACAAAGTGACAACATGCAAGGTAAAATCCAAGAACCAGTAGCTCATTTTTTGACTGTTTCTTCATCAATTAAACACTTCTCACCCAAACAAAAAGCATTTGTCAGGGCTTTTTTTCAACAAGTGTGAATGGTAGTGAGCTTTTGATCTGGTATTGCTTTTCTTCTTCAGGTTGCTTAACCCAAGGAAAGGGTTTGGAAATTGAAACAGCTTTCTAGTCTGCATTCTGCAGAGTGGGCATGGCAACATTAGTTTACTCAAGAGGTTAAAGCATGTGTACGCTTCTCCATTGTATGTGTTGCATTCACTCATATATTTTCTTCACCATTTCATAAAGTACCACAAAGCTGTTCAAAAATATTTTGGCACAAAGGGACTGCGGCCACATTCCAGCTGTTCTTCATTCTGCCTTTTCCCTGCAACCAAATTTCAGATCATGTGCTCATCTTCTGGGATCTCTATGAGGGAAATTTCTGTTGTGTGTAGTGCATATATAATAAAATGTCTGCTTTAAAAATCCAAGAAATTCAATTCTTCAAAAAGTTATTTTTCAACATTCTATAAGGCAAGTGAAAAACCGGGAACAGACCAAACAAAAATTTATAACTTTTAAACTGGGCTTCAGATCGACACCAAATTTGGCAGAGTTGTAGCGGACAGTCTGCTCTTGCTCTGGGCCCCAATTGTAGCCTGTAGCAGTTTATATGAGATAGTAAGCAACACTCTCAAAATTGACATATTTAGTTCAAAAAAATGACTTAAACGAAGAATTATAGAATGTAACTGTGCAATTAAAATCTGCAGGTTTCATTATAACTGCCAAAGTAGGTAAAGCCATACCTATGACTTTACACTAAATTAAGTTGCGGTTGAAAAACAGCTCTGACAATTGTTTTGCATTTGGGTTATAAGTGGTGAACTGATGAAAAAAGGAGTCAGCTTCTGAGATTTTCCCTTGTGTGGTGTCATTCTGTGAATGGTAGTGAGCACAAGAAGATATCCTGTAGATCATCTTGACTGCTGCCATCGGTGTTGTCAGCATTCAGGCAGCCCTTTGCTATGTAAACCTTGGCATCCATTTTCCCACTGGCAAAGCGGTCACAATATTGTGCAGCAATATCGGGCCATTTCCTGGCTTTTTGAATTGTGCATACAGAAGCACAATGTCCCACATTCATAAAATGCAGTGTTTTTTTAAAAAATGAATGTGATTATAACCATCTTAATTTGTGATATTCAGAACTAGACTTAATATGCAATATGAGATTTGAGTTCTCCACACTAAAGTGAAAATATGGTATCTTGCAAGTTGGAAACTGTGGTTCTGTTTATGCATCCTAAGAACTACATTAGTCTTTTTAGCAGCCGAATCATGCTGCTGACTCATATTCAGCTGGAACTAACTACAATTCCAAGATCCTATTCATGTGCTGTACTGCTCCCATTCTAAAATGGAGGACCTCCACTAAATATATTTCTAGATGCCAGTATAAATCTTTTATTCTAGCAGCTAAGTTTCAATTAGGAATGTGAGAAGTACTAAGCATATTTTCTTTTGTGGAATTATCTTTTTTTAAAAAAAAACAATTTCCAGTGTTAAAAGGCTTTCTGATTTATATGTGCACAGTGCAGCTTCTGGACAGATCTTTTGATCCACTTTCCTGTATTTTGGAGACACACAAAGAAACAAGAAGCACAGTTTATTTTAATTCTGCTTTAAAACCAAGATAGCTAGATTTAGTGCTTCAGAGAGAAGTGGATTTTAAGACACAGCAGTGAAATTAATGCTCTGTTCCTGAAATCATAAGTAAGTAGCTTCAAGTCTCTACCCTACATTTTCAGAGAAATAGCTGTACTGCTTATTTGAGCTTTTCTTTATTTGCTGAATAAAAGAGGGGGCTGAACAGGTTATAAATTACTTTATTAAACTGCTGTTTTTAACTCCTAACAGCTGACTGAAGTAGTTCAAGTACAATTCATTTGTAACCAGACTTGATGCATTAAGTTGATGGGTTTGAAGTGTTTTCTGCAAAAATGCCTCACAATGTGTTTTTAAACTTATCTGTTCTCTGAAATGTTCAGGTCATTTACTTCAGTCATTCTGTTTATTGCAAAAGATAGCTGAGGGGAGATACATCAGACATGTCGACTATAGATAGTTGATATAATTCTTCATTAAGCAGCAGAGACTTTACTTCTATGTGGTAGTTCCTCTATTACATTAATTTGTGCTTTTTTCATTTATATTGAAGAACATACTTTTATAATGCAAAATATTTTAAGCATGAATTATTATTTACCACTTATTTGCTAGTTCTTAGTTAGGGATGCAAATATTCACTTGTCTTGTTTTCATGAATGGGAAGCCACTTTCCCCCCCCTCTTTGCTTACAATCTGGTGAAATATTGTTTGCAGGGATCAATCAATGGCTGCCATGTAATAGTACCTAATAATTAAAAGAATTAACAGAATTTGATACCTGACCTATAACTGTTGTTTTGTGACAACAGATCCAAGAATAATTCAAGCAATTTGACTGTTGATAGTTTCTGAGTTTTTAGTTGCAATTATGGGTCCATTTAAAATATCATTGCATGGTGACAGCTGAGCTTTGTAGCATACTAGAGTAACAGTGTCTATAATAATTATGAGGCAATAAAAGAGAGGGTGTGTGTGGGATGAATGAAAAGGAATATAACTGCTGAATAACTCAGTGATTTAGGTATCTGGCTGTGGAGCCAGAGGTTGGGAGTTCAATTCCCCACTGTGCATCCTTGAAAAGGATTGGACTCAGTGATCCATATGGTCCCTTCCAGCACTGCAGTTCTATGATTAAGATTAAGGGAGACAGAGGAGGGACTTGAACTCATTTATCAACTTCTTGACTGACTATTTGTGAACCAAGTTGTTGAAAACAAGGGAGGAGAAGAGAGCAGTATGAAAGCAAGCTGAGCAAAACATAAGCCCTAGACTGGGTTTTTTCCTGGAGAATCATGCATGGGGCAAGCATGACAGTATGCAGTGAGATTGGCTCCTTTGACAGTATGCAGTGAGACTGGCTTCCTTTTCCCAGATCTGGCAATGAAAGCAAGACTAGCCCCACTGGGTCAGAGAGGAACAGGTGGGAGTAGTGTACTACTTGGTCCCTCTCTTTGTTTATTATTATTATTATTATTATTATTATTATTATTATTATTATTATTATTATTATTATTATTATTATTATTATTATTATTATTATTATTATTATTATTATTATTAATCTAATTTTCTGAAGTGACCTAGCACTGAATTGATTTAACAGCTTATGAGCCTAGTGAAATGGGTTGGCTTTGTCAATTCCATCTGGTTCCCAGGATGAGAAGGGGGGGAGAAACCAACAAGAAGTTGCTTAAAGCATTTTTCACTTGTCATTTTTCCCAGTGAGACGTTCAGGGGGGTTAGCAGTACAGCAGTTATCTGACTCAGTGTTACATTTCATAGGCATGTTCAGTATAGAAAAAGACTGTTCAGAAGAGACACAACTGGCATTCACTTGAGGAAATCAGACCAATGTAATGGCATACCATGAGCCAGTGGAGACGTACCATCAAAGTCACCATAGGGCACTCCCCTGGCTCCCCCTCTGGGCTAATATAGGCACTCAAGCATACAATAAAAAGCAAAAAAAAAAAAAAAAAGAGAGAGAGAGAGAGAGAGAGAGAGAGAGCGCAAAACCACCAGAATCAGTACAAAATAAACAACTCCCTGCTGGCTGTTCAAAAAGAAACAAATGACCCTAGGAAAAAGTGCAGGCTTCCGTGAATGTTTGTTACATTTACATGCAGTAATTTATGGCTTCTGTTGTTTTAGGGTTCTGATGTAATATAAATCCAAGAGCCAACAGATATTTAGTATGAAACTGATATTTCATTCAACATTTCATTCTGTTTCTATATGTCTGACAAAATGTACGTGTCCACGAAAGCTTACATTAGAATATAATAGTCTTTAAAATGCGACATGTTTTTGTCTTTTTGTTTGTTTTGTTTTGTTTCGTTTCGTTTCTTTGGATTTTGCCTGATATGCTTGCACAGACAAACATGGCTACTTCTTCCAAAACAATTTCTGAGGACTGATAGCCACCCGCTTACTTTATCTTACTAAGTGCTCTATCCTGTGAACTCTGAACCTTTCATTCTTATACAATCTTAGCCTATTTATCTTGAAAGTGTACTTTTAAATCTTCACTGGCCTCTGTGCCTGAAAATTTTATAATGCAAAATATTTTAAGTATGGTGGAATAGTGACTTAAGTCTATAATAGGTAGAAGGAAAGCAGTGGGACCTCTTTCACTGAACTGGTGATTCAGGCAAGTTATAATGCTGGTCTAGAATCTGGTTCCAAAATTATGTGCCTTAAATATTTCACACCCTCCGTTTCTCAAGAGTTAGAACCATTCAGGTCAGATAAAACACCCAGCACAGCATAGGCATGCTTGTTCCGAATGTGTCTACTTTTGAACATGCTGGTTATGCCATTTCACAACATGTTTATTATTCTTCACACGTACTAGATGATAAAGATGCAGGAAGACCTGCAACACATACATGAAAAAGACTAAGAGAGCAAATGCAAAATTTTGATACTTTTGTGGAAATTGATCAGGGGGAAGATGGCTTCTGAGAGAGAATAAATTAGCATCTGAAAAGAATATAGAAAAATAACTTTTTGTCTAATTGTCTTGGATGATCATTTAGAGATATCTTCTTGAATACTCCTTTGCTTGAGTTGCATATTAGCCCGCCAAAAGCTTTTCTGTGTGTTGCCTTGCAGGTCTCTTTAATGTACAGGGAGACCTGATTAATTTTTTGCTTTGCTACAACAAATGGAGAGTCGCTAGCCTGGGGTTTATAGATGGAAATGTATGATAATTTAATGATGGTTTGATTTGGTTAGGTTTCTGCCTACACCCGTCAGTCGAGGCAGTCATTTCAGATGCAGCCTCACTTATTTGAAAAGAGTAGATGAAAGGTTTGACTCATTATAGAAAATTAACCAGTCCAATTAAAGCAATTCCTCAGAGCTACAAGGCATTGGAGGTCGGGCTCATAAAAAATACTTTTAGGTAGCAGGTGTTTATGATCTTAAATAATTTAAAGAAACTCTGACAATTTCCATATGGTACGAGACTGATTATTTTGACTGGATTATGTTTGCTAGTTTGCTAGAAGGACATACAGTAGCAATTATTCCAGGGGAAGTTCACTGATTCAATTAACAATACAGCTTCCATTAATGTTAATGGAGGGCTGCATGGTTGGTGCCCTGCAAATTCTGCTGAATAGTCACCCTGCAGAGTTTAATTAGAAAACCATCGAGCTTGCAGTAAAATATCTGCCATACACACTGGGCTGACAACAGCTGAAAAGAGAGGGTTGTGGATGGCTTCAGGAAATACAGCTAGTGTCATAATTAGATGACAAGTAGCAGGGAAATTTTATAAAAAGTGTTGGTGCTACCGTGGAGGTCTGTGGGTCTATGGTATAGTCTGAACTTCTATAGCAGCGATTCAAGTGGTTAATTCTATTGCCATAATAGGTTGGGACTAGAAATGGGGACAAAAAAAAAGGATCGGTTTTTTTGACGAATATAGCCGATTCATCATATATTCATCGATTCGTATTCATCAAATTATAAGTCCCAACGAATATGGCTTGACCAATATTTTCTTGGTTTTATTCGTTGATCCGTCAATTCGTTAATATTTGTCTATATTCATTATCCCTTTTGGGGCCTCTCTGAGCTTGCTGGTGCCAATTAGAAGCTCTGGCCAATCAGGACAGAGATCCTGGATTGGCATGTCTAGCAGCCAATAGCGCTGCTGAAAGGTGTAACTAACTTTTACAGAGGCTTCATAAGCTTTTCCCCTCCAGCCTTTCCCCACTTTTGTTCATTCTCTCTGGAGCAAGAACAGTTGCTGCTGGCTTGCTGGTGCTTGTGCCATTCTTGTGGTTTTACTTTTGTGGCAGCAAAGCAAACACTTATAAATATTTTTCTTTTTCATTTATTTCATTATCATCATCAACTTTACTGGGAATTTGGGGAGGGATTTCAGGTAGCTTAGGCTACTTCTTTGGAAGGGCTTTAAATTTTTAAAACTTTATTTTTGGAGGCTAAGTTGTGTCTTCTTCAGGCACAGTGGGGGGGGGGAGAGAATTTGGTGTGTGACTGTGGAATCCCTTTCCTTTCCCCTAACTGATTTGGTTGCATCTGTGTGTTCTCTGAGACTTATTTGGCAGGGCTTTTTAAGTTTTTAAAACTTAATTATTTTTGGAGGCTTGTGTCTCTCAGGCACAGTGAGTGGGAGGGAGAATTTGGTGTGTGACTGGAATCCCTTTTCCTTTCCCCTAAAACTGATTTGGTTGTGTGTGTGTGTGTGAGAGAGAGACTTAGCTGGCAGGGCTTTAAGTTTTTAAAACTTAAATTTTTTTGGAGGCTTGAGGCACAGTGGGTGGGTGGGGATTTGGTGTGTGACTGGAATCCTTCCCTTCCCTTTCCCTAACTGATTTAATTCGTGGTTGTGTGTGTGTGTCTCTGACTGAGATTTAGCTGGCAGGGCTTTAAGTTTTTAAAACTTAATTATTTTTGGAATTGATTTTTGGCTTGTGTTCAGCCACGGGGGGGGGGGATTTGTGTATGTGGATTGGAATCCCTTTTCCTAATTTACATTACACTGGGGGGGCTTTGTTTAGGCAGGTCACATTTTAGTAAAACAATTAGTCCACCACTCCCCACCATCATTTAAAAAAATAAAATTTACTCTCTCTCTGACCCTCTATTAGTTTTCTTCCCCATTGCTTTATTATTTGTTTAGTTGGTTTGGCAGGAAGTAGAAAATGAAGGGCGTTCTCCACCTCGGGGAATCAAAGGGGAAGAAGCCTATGAAGCTATGTAGGCTAGGCAGTGGCACCACTGCCTAGTGGTTCCTCCTCCGGTGGCCTTGCAGGCAGGCATGGAAGCAAAGCTTCCAGAGGTGCCCAAAGAACTGCCACTCCTCTTCCTAGAGGACTCTGAGGAGTTACTGGTTTCCTAAGATCCCCAGTCCAATTTGGAACCAGTAACAGCAGGGCAGGCTTCACAATCCCCCCCCCCCCATCCCCAGAGTCATCTCTTCCCTCCTCCCAGACCAGCAGCACCCCTGGGACACAGACTTCTTCCCAGGCCAGCAGTCAGGGGCAGGCAGTGGGTCGTTATTTTCCCAAACATGCCAGAGGGGCCATGTGGGATCATTTAATGGCAGTCAACGATGACCCACGGCTGGCACGCTACAATGCCTGCTTTGTGGTGGTCTGGAGGGGGTCAGACCCCAGGCATCTGTCCTCCACCACCCTCTGCCAACATCTGGAGAGGCACCACCCAAGGCTCCTGTCCGGGGAAGGCACTTTTTCAGCACCATCTGGGGGAGGGAAGAAAGCAGCTCCAGGGGGAGATGTGGGGAGGCAGAAGGAGGCGCCTCCTTCCAAAAGGGCAGCCATGGGTTTTTGGGGGGCAGGAGCATGAGGCAGGCCATGCTCCACGAAGTTGCACCTGTTAGGTCTGCAATGACTCTCAGCCGGTGCTCGAAGGGCAAGGCCCAGGAGGCGGCCACCCAGTGTGCCTGTCTCTCTGCCCGCCTGCCCACCTGCCAGTCCTCCTTAAAAAAAATGCCTGCCATCAGTCGGCTTATCAGGCCAAGTTCTTTCCAAGTCCTGCCTGCCTGCCTGCCTGCTGAGTCCAGTTGGCTCATCGGGCCAAGTTCTTTCCAAGTCCTGCCATGCTGAATCCAGCTGGCTCATCGGACCAAGTTCTTTCCAAGTCCTGCCATGCTGGGTCCAGCTGGCTCATCGGGCCAAGTTCTTTCCAAGTCCTGCCTGCCTGCCTGCCTGCTGAGTCCAGTTGGCTCATCGGGCCAAGTTCTTTCCAAGTCCTGCCTGCCTACCTGCTGAGTCCAGCTGGCTCATCGGGCCAAGTTCTTTTCAAGTCCTGCCATGCTGAATCCAGCTGGCTCATCGGGCCAAGTTCTTTCCAAGTCCTGCCATGCTGAATCCAGCTGGCTCATCGGGCCAAGTTCTTTCCAAGTCCTGCCATGCTGAGTCCAGTCGCTTCATCAGGCCAAGTTCTTTCCAAGTCCTGCCTGCCTGCCTGCCTGCTGAGTCCAGTTGGCTCATCGGGCCAAGTTCTTTCCAAGTCCTGCCATGCTGAATCCAGCTGGCTCATCGGGCCAAGTTCTTTTCAAGTCCTGCCATGCTGAATCCAGCTGGCTCATCGGGCCAAGTTCTTTCCAAGTCCTGCCACGCTGAATCCAGCTGGCTCATCGGGCCAAGTTCTTTCCAAGTCCTGCCATGCTGAATCCAGCTGGCTCATCGGGCCAAGTTCTTTCCAAGTCCTGCCATGCTGAATCCAGCTGGCTCATCGGGCCAAGTTCTTTCCAAGTCCTGCCATGCTGAGTCCAGTCGCCTCATCAGGCCAAGTTCTTTCCAAGTCCTGCCTGCTGAGTCCAGTTGGTCCTGATGGGGCCAAAAAACCTGCTTTGCTGACAACTACCTCAGTCGCCAAAATTTAATTCCTGAGTGGTTGTGTGTGTGTCTCTACTGCCTCAGTAGGTTGGCAGAAGCTGAGACAAGCAATGGGACGTAGCTCACCCCATCGCACAGATTCAAACTGCTGACCTTCTGATCCACAAGCCCAGCGGCTCAGCGGTTTAACCTGCAGTGCCATGGTCTACTTTGCTGCCAATTACCTCAGTGCCCGATGGGGCCAAAAAGCCTGCTTTGCTGCAAACTACCTCAGTGCACTATGCAGACAATACCACTCTGATGGCAGAAAGTGAGGAGGAATTAAAGAACCTCTTAATGAGGGTGAAAGAGGAGAGTGCAAAAAATGGTCTGAAGCCCAACATCAAAAAAACTAAGATCATGGCCACTGGTCCCATCACCTCCTGGCAAATAGAACGGGAAGATATGGAGGCAGTGACAGATTTTACTTTCTTGGGCTCCATGATCACTGCAGATGGGGACAGCAGCCACGAAATTAAAAGACGCCTGCTTCTTGGGAGGAAAGCAATGACAAACCTCGACAGCATCTTAAAAAGCAGAGACATCACCTTGCCGACAAAAGTCCCCATAGTCAAAGCTATGGTTTTTCCAGTAGCAATGTATGGAAGTGAGAGCTGGACCATAAAGAAGGCTGACCGCCAAAGAATTGATGCTTTTGAATTGTGGTGCTGGAGGAGACTCTTGAGAGTCCCCTGAACTGCAAGGAGAACAAACCTATCCATTTTGAAGGAAATCAACCCTGAGTGCTCACTGGAAGGACAGATCCTGAAGCTGAGGCTCCAATACTTTGGCCATCTCATGAGAAGAGAAGACTCCCTGGAAAAGACCCTGATGTTGGGAAAGTGTGAAGGCAAGAGGAGAAGGGGACGACAGAGGACGAGATGGTTGGACAGTGTCATCGAAGCTACCAACATGAAATTGACCCAACTCCGGGAGGCAGTGGAAGACAGGAGGGCCTGGCGTGCTCTGGTCCATGGGGTCACGAAGAGTCGGACATGACTTAACGACTAAACAACAAACCACAACAACACCTCAGTGCCCAATGTGGACAAAAAGCACACACACATACCAATCCTACAGTGTGCTCCCTCCTTACATGTGCTGTGTGTGACATGTCCCTCCCTATTTGCAGGATCAGTATCCGCTGATTCATTTATTCTGCTCTGCTGCCTGAGAAAAAAAAAAAAGAAAAATCCAAGAAATACGTATTTATATGTATTTCCAGAGTGTATTTTCCAGAACTGATGTGGCAGGGGCGCCCCGACTCCAAGTCCTGCTCCTGTTGATTCCAGTCACCTCCTTGGGCCATGTTCTCAAGTCCAGCAGCCCCTTCCAGCTTCCTCGGGTTAATTCTCTAATGCTGCTTGCTGATTCTGGTGCAGCGACCCAATCCAACCCAGGCGCCCTGATGCCAACATAGCCGGTGTGGCCCCACCTAAACCTGTCTGGGTGCCCCGATGCCAACATGGCAGGAGCATACTCTAAGGGCTACATTAAGTCCTGCCTGATGATTCCAGCCTCCTCGGGCTTCATTCTGAATTCCTGCCTGCTGATTCCAGCCTCCTACCCTTTCTGGGCACCCCAATGCCAACATGGCTGGGGCGGCCCCACCCAAACCTGTCTGGGTGCCCCAATGCCAACATGGCCGGGGCGCCCCCACCTAAACCTGTCCGGGTACCCCAATGCCAACATGGCAGGGGCATACTCTAAGGGCTACATTAAGTCCTGCCTGATGATTCCAGCCTCCTCGGGTTTCATTCTGAATTCCTGCCTGCTGATTCCAGCATCCTACCCTTTCTGGGCACCCCGATTCTAACATGGCTGGGGCGGCCCCACCCAAACCTGTCCGGGCGTCCCCATGCCAACATGGCTGGGGCGAACCAAGCCCTTCCTGGCAGCCAAATATAGCAAATTTTAATAACATAAATAATTAGTTCTTTTTGGAGGCTTATGTTTCAAATGCCACCTTGATGACAAACACCACCCTCTTGCTCATCAATGTTGAAGATTTCTGCCACTACATCCCCAATGGGCAAAGCCTACTTTGCTGCCAATTGCCTTGGTGCCCGATGCCTATACATGCTTTCCTGCCTATTTTGCTACTAACTACCTCAGTCCCCAAAATTTAATTCCTGAGTGGTTGTATTGTGTGTGTCTCTACTGCCTCAGTAGGTTGGCAGAAGCTGGGACAAGCAACAGGAGCTCACCCTGTTGAACAGATTCGAACTGCCGTCCCTTCTGATTGACAAGCCGAACGGCTCAGCGGTTTAACCCGCAGCGCCATGGTCTACTTTGCTGCCATGTGCCTCAGTGCCCGATGGGGCAAAAAAGCCCACTTTGCTGCCATGTTCCCCAGTGCCCGATGGGGCCAAAAAGCCCACTTTGCTGCCAAATACCTCATTGCCTCCTGGGGGCAAACTCTACTTCACTGGCAAATGTGATGTTGCTGAAGACAAACTCAATGCCTCATGCCTCTGTGTGCCTGCCAGAGACAAACCAAGCTACCTCAGTGCCAAAGATTTCTCATTCTTCTGGGGCCAAATATAACTCCCTCAATGCCATGGGCTTCTGTGCCACGTGGTAAACTATCCTGGGAGACCCAATTTGTGGGTGAATAACTCAGATGTCCGATATCCAATCTTCACCAAACTTGGCAGGCGTGTTGGGGAAAGACATAGGAAGATTCGGTCTGATTCTGGATTCTCTAGGTACCTAGGGGGAGCTTTCCTGGGGGTGTCCTCCTTGTGACTATATAACTCAGGGGTCCATTACCCAATGTTCACCAATCTTTCTGGACTTGTAGAAAGCCATCTGAGGAAGCTTCTCTGCAAATTTGGTGTCTCTAGATGCTTGGGGGCCAGTTTTATAGCCTTTTAAAGTGAAGATGAATTGACAAATCGATTCATCAATTCGTCGGAGAATATTTATAAATTCATATTCATTGATTCGTTAACTTGACAAATCACGAATCAAAATGAATCGCCATTTTTTTTAATTCATCCCCATCTCTAGTGAGGACTATAGTCAAGACGAAAAAAACTGGAAGATACTCACTGCCTCACTAACATTGGAGCCATCAGCGTTCCCCAAAAGGTATACAAGGCTAGACTATGAACTAATTTGGGGAAAGAGCTCATAGGCTTGAAACAAATGTAAGATGAATGCCAGAAAATGAACTGCAGGGGAAAACCAGTGCAAAATGGGTAAAGAAGAGTTGCAGAAATGCCAAGAGCATCGAGCAGTACAATCTGGAAGAAGCCTTCTGCTGATTTGATAGACAACCTTCACAATTATTTAAAAGAAAAAAAAAACGTTGTGTGCACTGCTCCAGAAAAAGGAATAGAAACTAAGCATGAGAATATAAGCCTTGACTTTTTCACAAAGCCATGCTGGGCAATTTGTTTAGCAGCACAAGGCTGCCTGTTTTGAAAAGGGGGAAAATGTCATGAAGTGGAAATGCAGCTGCTAAAACTTCCGTAGCACAGGTGCACTTAACATAACATTTTGCACAACATTAGCCAGTATTTGTTAAGTATTAAGTCAATGCTGGTACCAATATTGTGCTTCTGTTATGGTTCATCATGTTGTATGGTGTTTTAATTTTTGAGAACAAGCTCCTGCTGTTGCAGCCATGTGGGACAATGCCAAATGTTCACAAGCATAAGGCGGCTTCACAAAATCACAAAATAATGCCAGAAGAAATGAAGCATAAAATACATACTCACTTTCTGAATGGTCTTATTTCCCTTCTGAGGTTTCAGCTTTTGGGCACTATGGATTCATTTGGAAAGCTTTCCCACCTATACAGCAATAATGAGAACTGTAGCCTTATTTTGGTTGAGGAAAACTGAGAAGATGATCCACTCCTTTGCAGGTGGTAACACACAAGCATA
This sequence comes from Intellagama lesueurii, assembly GCA_037013535.1. Lineage (NCBI taxonomy): Eukaryota > Metazoa > Chordata > Lepidosauria > Squamata > Agamidae > Intellagama > Intellagama lesueurii. The sequence goes on from JBAJHW010000003.1 coordinate 111,122,846, forward strand.
GTTCTCCTTGCAAACAAGGGGCCAGCAGAGGAGTAAATAGGAGATGAATTCCATCTATATGCAAGAGAGAGAACAATGCAGCAGCAGGCTCACATGTTCTGTAAGTTTACATTCTTTGAAAAAGAAAAGGTGGTAGAAATGGTCAATGCTGAAGCCATGGATTACATATTGGTTGAAATCCTATTTCTCTAAATTCTGTGGTATAAATCTGGGATGTTATTGTCTCCTCTCATCCCGTTGTCCTGAGTAATCTGTTTCATCACTGGAAATCCATGGGGGATGCAGGATGGCAGGGCAAAATCTTTAATTACAGAAAGTTGCCACCACTGGTAACGTCATCCCAGTAGTGATGATTTTTGGTAATTAAAAAGACTCCCACCTCCTGCAGTCCTCACAAGTTCCGAATAATAAAAAAGGGACCTGGGGGTCCTTGTGACAGGAGGGGAAGTATTTAATTTCCAAAATATTGCCCTGTCTTAGGACATCACAGAACCTATGCAAACAGGATTTCAGCCATTGTTTACTCTTGCTGGAAAGTCTTCTGTGGTCCGAGTCTGAAAGGAATGCTGTTAGGAAAAAGTAAGAGAGAGAATGATCTAGATTTGAGTCAAAAACAGAATGATGTTCAGACCTTGCTAGACTGTAATTTTCAGTTAGTATTGCCAAAGGTGAGGAATGATGAGATTGTAGTCCAATAAATGTAAGGATTAGGCTATCCATTCTCCATCTCTGTTCTGTATGTTTCCCCTCTATCACTGTCTTTGTCAGAGTACCATGCAAAATGATCCTACATTCAGAAGTCATATACATTTATGTTTGGAATGTCTGGCTTCCAATATTTTCATACAAAATTGTCATATAAAAATCCAAATTTGGGGCTTTAAATAGCACCAGCACCCCTTTAATTTGCATCTTATCAGGGAATTGGGATCTGAGCCTGCAGTTACCATTGTGTCTTTAACAACTGTTTTGACAGAATGGAAACAATTCGTTATGAGGCAGTCATCTCATTAGGGAACTCTTCAGCTGTACTAAGAAGGCAGAATGAAGGGAAAATAAATGGGAACACAGTCCTGAGTGAATATTCTAGTAAGCAGGTGACAGGCCTAGGCAGAAAACTCCCTCCTGTTTCATGGAACTTTGCATCTTTAAGAAAGATGAAGGTACACCCATTCTTCAACTCTATTCTTTTCCACTTTTGAAGAGCTGACCCAGGGATTGCCAAAGTAACTAGATGAGGGATGAAAGAGGGCTTTCAAAAAGAGAGATTACAGGAAACGGAGAGGCCTTCTAGACACAGAGAGGCCTTCTAGACTAGGGATGTGAAAATCTTGATTTGGTTATATTTCTCCCCCTCCTTTGATCTTGTCAGCTTGTGATACTTTATCTCTGCTTTCTCCTGAGAATATTTGCAACTGTTTGAGCCTGGCTGAGGTGCTTTCTTTGGGTTAACTAGCAACATGAGGAGGCTGCATGCTAGCCTTGTGCCCTCCATCATTGCTTTGCTCACATGAAAAACAACGAGTCAGCAGAGAGGCTCTTGTACACAGAGGGACTCACCATGCAAATCATAACCCTGTAAAACCAGGGCTCAGACATCAGGGCTCCCCACATGCAGGGTTGCTTTTCACATGAACAAAATAACACAAGGGAGGATGGGCTAGCACACCCATCCCTTGTGAGCCTTATTAAGACATCTGAGTAGGGCAGTTCCATATCCATTTTTCTTGACATAAACATTAATTCCTAGATTTTCTGGATGTATGCCTTTTTCTAATTCAAGCAATTTTCCATTGGCAAAAACATACTAGTGAATATTTTTCAATTCTGCATATTTTTCCATTTGCATTTTGTGCTTATTAGTTTTTGTGCTTATTAGATTTCCTCCATGAATACTGCAAGCCTTGGTGGGGAGGCGGAGCAACAGCAGCGAAAGCAGAGGGAATCCCCGGGGCTCTGGGAACCCCTGTGTAAACTCTGGGTCAGCAGACCCCCCCCAGCAGTAGAAGGGGGGCATGTTCTACAGGAGAGTGGGCTTGCAGAGAAGGAGGGCTGGAAAACTCCGAATTCAGACAGCAATCTGTCTTCCTGAGAGTTTCCTTTCTCAAACCATCTGGCCCGGGAGACGCCATGTCTTGGTGAATTAGCTGCCTAACTTTGCCAAGGTGGGAAGTGTGAAGAAGATTTTTACTTGACTACATGAACTGAGTAACTGGCCTTTTATTTCTCATGAGCAAGTACAGCTCAAACTGAAGCGGCTGACTTAAGAGCAGAGAAGAAATAAACAAAGTGGCAGAAGAGCAATAAAGAGAACAAAAGACAAAAAAAAAGAACAAAAAGCCAGCTAAATTGGGGCAATTAAGAGACAAATTAGTTGCTACTTAATCTCTCTTTGAAATCTAACAGAGAACTTTATTTTCTAAATGGTTTTGTTATTGTATCCCTGAAACACTGGCTAATTTTTTAACTGAGTCACACTTTAAAGAGAAACAAAAATTAAAAGACACAGACAGAAATCACTTTCTCATCTCCCTGCCCTCCCTTGATGGCACATATAGACCCATAATATTAGATGTTTAAAAAGATTTGAGTTCTTAAAGAGAGTTGGGGAGAATCTGAGTGTTTATATACAAAAAGAGGGAACCCCCCCCCCCAAGCGGCCTTGGTGTGATCTGCGAATGGTGGATTATAAATTAAAACTGCCCCTGGCTGAATTTGGATTTACAATTCAATGTGCTAAGTGGGAGTTTGGGCCTGGACCAACCCATTTAACACGAAGACTGACTGACTGGTGGTTTTACTGTTTTATGGCACTTGACTGAATTTGGAGTACAGGAAGGGAAAAAAATGGATTTGGTGGACGTGGTGTGACGTGGAGAGAAGACGGAAGTAGAGGCAGGCCTGCTGGATTTATAAGAAGCTGTATTAAAGTACCTGAACTTTTTAAAAGCTGAATTATTAAGATATTGTTGTGTATTGGGTATATTTGTGATATAAATACAATTAGGCTTCTTTGTAAATTGTGAATCTTAAGGACAAATTTAAGCTAAAAGAGTAAATAGAGGTTTTATTTCTCAGTGGAAATTGTTACCTTACAATAAATCTATACCCAAGAAACAGAAATGACAGCCTTTAGCCAATGTACAAGTCCATCAAAATTAATAATGCAAGATTCTTTTAAGAACTATATACAGGAGATCCAAATGAACATTATCAATCAATTTATGAATCAGATTAAAGCCCAAACTCTAAAAATTAAGGCAGTAACTTCAGGATTTAAAGAGGATGTGGAACGGAATATTCAGAAGAAAGACCAATTCACCAAAGCAGTGGGAGCAGCGACTTTAGAATCAAGATTGAAGAAAGATAAAATAATGGGTTTTTAAGAGAGGAAGGTCCAGGTGGATGAGCTGTGGATTTATACTAATGAGAAGATTATTCAAAAAAATGTATATTCGTTTGTTAGAAGAGAATTCAGAGAATGAAAGGGTGAAAGCAGTGATGATGAAAGGGGTACAAAACTTTGGCTATAATATAGACATATATGATTGGATTCTAATGTGGAATGATAATTATAGATGGATTAAATCAGTAAATTTGAGAGAAAATGTTTTAAAGATGTTTTATAGATGGCATTTTAAAACTGGCAAAAAGGGTGTTAGAGATTAGAAATTCATGTAAAAAATACTGTCAGAAACTTTGGGCTCTCTATAGGTGGGGGATACGTGACAGAGTAAAATGATTTTGGAGATAGATGAAAAATATATTATATAAGAAATCACACAAGTATTTAAACTTTAAATGTGTGTAGGCATCCTTCAGTCTTGAGAGACTATGGTAACGTGCTTTGTATGGAGGACGTGGAACAGCATCTAGTGTGGCTGAGAAGGCCAATTCGAGAGTGACAATCCCTTCCACACTGAAGACAATCTGTCCCCTGTCCAGCTCCCTGATTTTGCTTCGACACTGTATGCGAAGCTGGAGTGTCCTCTCCAGAGCACGAAGCCTGGGTAAAATAATATGGAGGATAGGCTGTTACGCAAGCAGCAAATCCCCCCTCTCCACATCGCTGAAATAGTCCAATGGAAAGGCAAGAGCCAATACAACTGGTTCCAGCGATGTCGCAGGAGTTGCCAGAATGACACAAACTGCCTCCAAGACTCCAGCTCCGGATTTTGCCTCGAGGTTAACTCCTGAAGCCTTTTCCATCAGTGGATATAGCCACAAGGCAGTGGAGGTTTGAAATCGGAGTTTTCCTTCTCCTAGATGGGCTGCCTTCCAAGGCTGATGAGCCCCACCTACCCGGCTTTAAATACTTGTGTGATTAAACTAGAAATGCTCTTGCTGAATATAATACCAAAAATTGTTGATTTAAAAGATATATATATATATAGTAAGCATATGTTGTTGCAAATATTTATAGTTATAAGGTTGATCTGGGCTCAAAATGGGATAGCTTGTTAGAGACACTATCTGAGAATTCGAGAAGATATGTTAAAGAAAACTGAAAAATGTTTTATGATTGAGCCCAGAAACAGATATGAATAGAGAATATAACATACGTTATAGATTTTGGTATTGTAACACAGTTATGGAGTCAAAATTATACTAGATATTGTACTATTGTAAACACTTCCCTGTGTGTATGTTTTGTATGGTGTATTTTTCCTTCCCTCCCCCCCGTACTTGTATTTCTTTGATTGTTGTCTGTTTGTCTCTAATATAATAAAATTATAATTATATAAAAAAACGGCAAGCCTTGGAAGTGTATGAATTTCTGAAGCAAGGTATAACTTTTTTTTGTGATAAATCTGGGGAGGTGCAGAATAGATACTTTCCCCAAAAATCACAGTTCCAATAATATTCTTTTTCATCTTCATATAAGACTAAAGGACTGTTTCAGATTCTCTTGTGTTATTTTATTTTATTTTATTGGTGAATGCCTGTTCCTTTGGTCATACAGAAAATTAGCATAGATAGTAGAAATCATAATTTGGTCTAGCCAATGCAGATCTATATTTGTTTACAAGACCAGCTGAAGCAAACACTGCATTAATTACTATCTGGAAAAAAAAATCCAAAACCTTAATATGTGAGAGAGGGACCACAGAATCATGGGACATATTTGTGAGCCAGCAGATTGTAGTGCATTCAGAAACATCATGGCATAGATTTAGCTGAATGTCCTCCTGATCCATCAGACTTTGATGCAGCTTGCTTTGTTCAGAACTTTGTTTTGTACTACAGCTGCAAAAATCTCCCATCCTCCCAGAGAATTCTGGAAGTTGAAGTTAAAAAATGTGGCATTTTGAAGCTCTTGGGGTTTTTTTTCCGATCCACAAAGGAGAGGATATGTAACACAGCAGCAAACAGTGTTATCAAGGCAATGTTTTTAAAATCAGACGTGTTCACAAAACGAGATGGATGCCAGCCTATTGATTGGTTTGAAAGCATAATTAGTCTGCAGCAGTCCAGAATTCTGTTGGCAAAGAGAAATAGATTGGGTTACCAGTGAGAGGAAAATAGAACATTGCACATATCTGCAACTTTTACTCCGTGTATTATATTGTAGTATCAAATTAAAAACCTCCCTGAATACCCAAATATAAATGTTAACACCTTCTAAAAGTTAACATTTCCCTTACGTTTTTTGCTAATAAAAAAATAAAACAAAATAAAGGCAGAAGCTAGGTGCCAAGTATGGAAACATTCTGTAGAAGATGTAATGCTTCATAAAATGAAAGGAGAGTGGGGGGCACAGTATTTATGAATCAAGAAAAAACTCTAAATGATATGATTTATCTCTTGTCATCTGTTTTACAACCCATATGGCATTTACACCACCATGTTAAAAATGGCTGCCTCAGCAACATCTAGGGTGGACATACATCATGGCATTTCTTCTATGAAATGTGATTTTGCTTTGGCTGTGCCATGGTTACAAGCTATTATCCTGTCAGACCATAAGAATCCCATCATGGTGTTTCATAGCAGGTACAGATTCAGACTACCTAATCAATTGGTTTTGTTGAGGAGCTGTAAAAAGAATGCTTTCTTTGCCTCTTCTGCTCTTGGGGGCCACTGTACAAGTGAGATATTTTTGCAGCAAGTACAGAAGCAGTATCTTTATCTTTGTAAAAGCTCTTGTTGAAAAATGTTATTTAGCTTAGTACTACTCACATACTCTTCACCCATGTTTCTGTGCTGACCATGTTCAATTAACCCAATCCAAACTGGGAGGGTTTACCTCCCCACATCCACCTTTATGTGTAAGCATGTGATCCAAATTGCTGCAAGCTGATGTTGATGGTATTCTGTGTGAAATTTTGACTCCACATGAAATTGTGTGCTAGAAGCAATCTCCGTGAGATCTTCCCCTTCCCATGTGCTGTACACTTCTTCCCCACTCTAGGCTTCACATTTGACCTCCAATGGGGTATCAGGACTTGCCTCCTATGAGGTTGAACTGGCTTCAATTAGTATGGAGGGCACTTCTTTTAGTTGCCATACATGTTTCCATTTAATTGTGCTTTAGCTTCAAACATTTCAGTTATGACACCTGATCCAGTTTCTTGCTGGGGCAGACAAACTAAAAGAAACAAAAATTACTTGTCTCCAGAAGGAGAAGAGGGAGGTGATTAATCTAGTTTCCTAAGGGAAGGCATTTGACCACCTGGGACCAGCCACAGAGAAGGCCCTCTGTTGTGCTCCCTGGTAATATGTATGTGATGGAAATATTATTATTATTATTTTATTATTAATAATAATATTATTATTATAAATATTATTGAGAGAAGGGCCTCATTTGAAGATGTTATATCTCCCCTTCCTAGACTTACTCACTGAGAAAAAATATATTTTGAACATTAATAAAAGCTTTTTAGTCATGATCGGGAACCAATTTCTATATCCAAATGGAAATCCTGAACCCATTCACTATCTGCTCCAGCTCTATGACCTGATTGTGTTGATGCACTGCAAACAATTGTTTCAATAGTTGTATTTTTTTGCACTGATAGGTGCTGGATCCAAATTGTTAGATCACATGTTTTTGCTCCTCCATCTGCAACCAGTGGTTCTCGAATTGTCAACAGACAGTCTAAGAGGTTGTAGTGTTAGTAGTTGTGCTAAACTCAAGAATCTTGGACTTCAACTCCTGCCTGGTTCTCCCTTGTCCATGAATCCCTCATGCAAGGAACATGAAAACCTCCAACTTCTGAAAAAATAACACTCTGTATGTTTAGTAAGTATCTTACTATTTATTCAATGTTATCCTCAACTTGCCATGTCCCTGTAGCCTATCCCAACCATAAACGAGACATTGGTGAGATCTGGTCACATTCCCAACTGGGGGTAGGGTGAACACTTGTCTATTGTTTTGTCAGAACCAGGTGCCACTATGCACTATAGGTCCAGAGCCATCTGTCTGGTGTCTATGGCTTCATCCACCTGGATGGTAAGTTCCTGAAACTGCTTACAGTGCATTCTCCCAGTACAATATAAATTCTGGTACAGAATACAAGTTAGGAACACAGGGATAGGTAAATGGAACTCAATGAGGCCATTTGTTCTCAATGTCTGAGCCTCTTCATTTGATATCTGAGCACCATCATTTTACTGTGTGTTGTAAAATATCAATTCTTTCTGGAAGTGTATCATTTATTCTTTCAGAACCAAGCCATACTTTGAGAGAAAATGCTGCTTTGCATGTGAAACCACCTATGAAGCCAAGTCCCTTAAAGTACAAACTTATAAGACTCTAGAGATAAGCCATGGAAAATATTGGCAGCCTTCTGTCTAATATAAGATTAACAGTTAAAAATTAAATTAATCCAGTGTACTACCTGCCATACTTCTCAGCGAGAGCCTCTGTAGGCATCAATCAACAGTGAATTATCTGATTTCAAACATGATGACATCAACCCCTCCCTCTAGACAGGATGATTCATTAAGTACATGGCAGAATATCTTAGATGGAGACTCTGAAAATGGAAAGGCCCCCATTTACAGATAAATTCCCACCTATTATGTAGCATATGTTGATAGGCATTGTACAGAGAATGTTGATTGGTATTTTATAGGGTATGTTGATAACAAATACGTTGATCAGCATCATATAATCAGAAAGCACCTTGAAAATTGAAGCTTAGAATAAATTCTATAGAATTAAGCATGGTGATGATGATGATAATAATATTTGTCTTGTGAGAGAGAATCTCTCTTTCCTCCTTCATAGTTCAAACTTATCCTAGGAAATTTAGTGGTTAGAACTAGATGTTCAACATGGGCCATAGAAGTCTTGAAACCACATTTGGTTCGGGAGCTCATACCTAAGGGAGGAGAAAAACAATCTTCAAGTGCAAAGCAGCCTGCAAAGAGGAAAAGGAAAATTCTACTCATCCTAGGTCCTGATTATACTGGTAAAAGAACTGGTATATAAACTGCTTGTAGCTGCAGTAGCATCGATGTTAAAAAAAAGTTGATCACACAATGCACAGAGGATCTTGGTGTTTTTTTTCCTCCCTCCTGGACTTGTGTCATTCTGTTCAGAAGCACATCATTTAACCTCCTCCTGGAAGGGTTGCTTATTTTAGCTCGGGGCTGAATCACGGTCTAATGCCTCGAATTGTGCCTTGCTCTCTCACCATAAATTGCTCCCTGCCTGATCGCCCTCTACCACCCTGCTCCTTGCCTCTCTGTCCCCTTGCTTGCCCTCCCTGCCCAATCATACCCATCTCTTTGGGTAACCAGCAGAGGTGAGAGAGGAGGCAGCAGCAGCAACAAGAGCCACAGGGAGGGGGGAAGGAAGGAGGGATGAGCAGGTGCAGGGAGCCTAAGAGGAAAGGAGGGCATGGTCAGTCCAGTGCAGGGTTGAAGGAGCAAAGAGCTGTTTTTCAGAAAAATATGGATCAGAAGCACAGATCCTCATGGATCCACATGATTTTTTATGTAGCATCATCCCCCCCCCCCCCCAAATCTCAGTCATAGGAGCCATCTCTGCCCAGAGATTGGACAGTGGTCTGGAGATGATCCCTTGTTAAAATCATGGGGATTCAGGAGGAACCATGCTTGGATCAGTGTTTTTGCACCACTATAAAGCCAGGCACCCTTCATTTCTCTGTTGTATTCTGTGGGTACAAATGGAAACAACTGGAACATTCTTAATGGGACAGAAGAAGCCAGGCTTTTTAAAAGGACAAGCAGCTTAGCCCTCTCCCTCCCCCTCCCTCACCTCACCACAGCAGTTGGGGCAAGTGGCCAGCATGAGGGAAGAGTGTGCAAGCCCCGTGAATTTCCTGAGCTTTTGTGCTGATCCACCCTGAGTGAGAGCTTGGAAAAATTACTTTTTGGAGAACTCCCAGAATCCCCAAACTTCATGGGAAATGTGAAGGTATTGTCAAAAAAGTAACTTTCCTAAGCTTTCCCCTCAGCTGTACTAGCTATAGAAAGGAAATATATATACACAGTTTTTACACTCAGCCTCCTCAAAAGATTAGATTAAATTATTTAGAATTAGTTCAAAAGAACTAATTGCAGGGCCATTCAGCAGAAGGAATAGTTTGGAACAATCTGTGTATAAATCACACAGAGAAGTAAACCAAGGATTAAAAGAAAGCTGAGTGCAATCTCCATCTTTTTTTATTTGATTACCATACCAATACATGATGTATTACATGGCAGGACTGTGTGAAATGAATGTGTGTGGGGGGGGGGAATTTGGGTGTGTTTTTGTTCATGTTTTCTTGATTTTCATGGGCTCAACTAAGAAATGATTACTATAGTTCCATGATTAATTTCTAACTAGCCTTTTTTCCTTACATAGGTAAGTGTAAATTTCACACAAATAAACACCTATTTGGATGTTTATTGGATGGAAAGACATGGGGGGGGGAGGAATAAACTAATTGCCACTGAAACATCTACTGGATGAGCAAATGCTGGTTTGCAACACTTTATATAAGCAGATGGATGAAAGCGCAGTGTAAGCCTGACAGTGCAATATACCCTGTCCCCAAGCTGAGGATCATTAAAAGACTTTATAACATTCATTTTAATGCTGTTATTACAGCACTGTTAGAAGGAATTTCCCTCCTTCTGCCCTTTGCCCTCCCCACCCCGGAATAAAGACGCAAGACAAATATCATGGGTTAAAACACGGGCCACACTTTATTGATCATAATTCAAAGTTTCCAATCCTTTGGCAAAGGGGGGCCTGCCGTAGTGCAGAAACAGGTAAATCGCAGAGGTCTCAAAGTACCCCTTAATCAACAAATGGGCGAGTCCCCGGCCCCAGGTTCTCACGACCTTAGAGACAGCAAGAACCCGGCCAGCTGCAATTTGACCACCCCCCGGACCTCGAGCCATCTTTACTTGTTGACTGTTGGTCCAGTTGTGGCCCAGCGCATCTTTCCCCCCAAGCACTGTAATTGCATGATCCGCAGCGCTGGGAGGTCCAATGGGCTGTTAGCCTACCTGAGTTTGCAACAGGACTCACCATAAAAAAACTGTTTTATCCGCACTACCCACCACAGCATAGGGACTAGCTCAGCTAAGTCCCATGCCCGCCAATGAGCCGATCAAGCTCAACAAGCAGGCCCCCCTTGATGTCTTCAAGGAAGGCATCCAAACCCAAATCGGATGGATGGATGGACTCCATCGTTCCAAAAAAACCAGGCCTATCCATTCAGATCCTCTGGTGACCAATCACCGATCCCAGGCCACTGCAATCAGCTCTGCAGACTACCCTGCTAACACCACTGCGCACAGCGTTAGCGGGCCAAAAATGCCTCGCATCCCTCCATACCAGCTGGGGGATGGTCATTGGCCATACAGTGTTCGTGCATGACACCTCGTTCGGATGGATGTACACCATCGTTCCGAAAAAACTCAGGCCTATCCGTGGATCCACTGGTGACCAATCACCGATCCAGGCCGCTGCAGACAGCTCTGCAGACCGCCCTGCTAACACTCTTTCATGCAGTGTTAGCGGGCCAAAAATTCCCTCACATCCCTCCAGGCTGGCTGTGGGATGATCATTGACCATACAATGTCTATGTCAGGGTACGTAACCTTCAACCATGTGAAGTCACGAATTGTATCAAGGGTCAGGCCTTCCCGCCGCTCCTGGTCCGGTCGTTATTGCCCAAGTGTACTACCAACACCTCTGAGGGATGTTGACCAAAGGCAGCGGTACAGCAAGGTTGGCCACGCAGCATCCCACAGCGTCCTTTTCCATCCAATAAGCGCTCGGGCTCCAAGTCTGAGACTGCTCCCCAAGGGGACGTGGCAGCGTAACGAGCTGCCCAAAAACAGAGCTCTTGCGAATGATCATGGTGTGCTTCATTTTCCTCATCATTATGATTTTTGCAAGATAAAACAAACCGGGCCCCTACCTAGACGTCAGGGGGGATGCCTTATTAATCGGCCTTGGATCGGCGACTGTGAATCTGCCAATCCTGCTGAATACCCTAACATCCTGCCATTGTGTAGCTACTTCCAATTGTATCTTCCTTTCCAGTGGCATTACTTCGCTAATCCTGAGGGCTTCAAGAAGTTAATAAGGACGCCACCCTGAATAAAGCGACTTCATAATCATCTTGACATAGAGCCTATCACTGCTCAACGATGCTTCTAATAGTCCCGGCGATATGGGTACTTCCGAATCTATAACTCTGCCTCTTTCCTTAGACCATCCTTCCATCATTTCCATAAGGCCGTTGTCTGAAGAATAATCCTGACACCCATTAATTTTAGGGTAGCAAGCCATCACCAATATCCTACCCTATATAGATCCCAGCGCCAAACCATTCCTGTTTAAATACCCAAAGAATTGTTGGAGATGTTCCACTAGGGCGGGCCACACTGGTTCTAAATCAACTAAATTCCTAAACTTCCAAAAAATCTATTCACTGCCGAGTACCCTGTTCGAGTCCCCAGTGCCAGGTCAGGCCTGTTGTCCTTTTGCATCATCACGCCAATTTGTCAAACCTCTGTGAGAAGCATCTAATGAACTCGTTGGCTCCTGGATCTAACTTCCTTGACCGCTCTATCCTTTTACATGATAATGCATCAGCTAAGCTACTATCTACACCTGGTACATGTCCAACATGCTCCAGTGTCATGATCCATTCTGTATGCATGTGAGGTTATTAATTACATAGACCACCGCCAATTGACCAAAACGTACCCGGGTTCACCCATTCCTCTGTCCAAAGCCATAACGCACCAACTACTGAGAAGAACTCGGAATTGTCAAGACTCTGGTGGTTCCCGCAAGGTGCCGTTCCACCGGCTATTTGCCTGCGCACCACCTGCCGCTAAAGTAGCTGCTGAACCCTAAGGAGCCTGCATCGTCCGACTGGACCTGAGATTTGGCCTTAATTGTCTTGTCTCCTCACTAAAAGGAAGTGCCAGTGCACTCAGCTAAGAACTAACCCCCAAACCTTCAAATCTTTGCTCATAGCATATGCAACTCAAGTCCTGTGAAATGGGGGATGTAGCCCTTTCACCTTGCAAAGCCGCACAGAAGGCGCAACCCCAGCGCCCCATCTTTACAAGCAAAATGTGAGTGCCCTACCATCTCCTGAATCTCCCTCAGGGACACTTTTCTCCTTTGCGACATCGAGGCTACTCTAACCTTAAGATCGGCTTGCTTAACGTCTGGCAGCCTAGACACTTACTGTACAGTGTCCATTTCAATGCCCCAGAGCGTCAGGGACGTGGTTGGTGTCCCTGCTTGTCCTCAACCAGAGGTACGCCTAACTCTTCTGCCATTGAACAAAAGGTATCTAGTATAACTTACACCTTTCATATTCCTTTCACTATAAACTGAGAAGCATCCCAATAATGGGCTGCAGTCACATTCCATTCTACACCTAAGGTTCCACTCAAGAAGTTCCTCAGGGATGGCATTGTTAACTGACTCCCCCTCCGGGTAGGACATATGATGTATCGTTCTGAACTCACTTTGTACCTCCTTTGATACCACTTCCAATGGTGAGACCCTCCAGATACCTGCTGAACTACTTTGGCCAACTTTTCTCAACTGCACCTCCATGCCGCGTACAGATTTAAGGTTTTGGGCAAGGTGCCTTGTGCTCCCCAATCTCTGGTATCCTAGAGCCTTTTCTAGAGAACCTTCCAGTAATTAGCTTGCCCTGCTCCCACTCAGGGATTCTGATTCAGGGCAGTCTTTCTAGTAAGGTGCCCACTATCAGTCCTGTCACCTAGATAGAGCCTGGCTGGGGTCATAGACTGTAGTCAGAGGCCTGGCAGGGGCTCATCCCAACGTAGATTTGGGTTAATCGCCCCCTTCCTGCAGAACGATCCATCATACACAAGCCATGCTTGTCATGTGAAGTCCACCTATGCCCTATAGATCAAGTCTAAATATTGAAATAAGGATTGCGCCCCTCAAGGCTGGGCATTCACCACCATCACGGTGTATTGAGAACCTAGGCAGCGGTTCGCCCGTGTCTGGTCTAATCCCTGCCCCCTGTGCTTCTCTTTATCCATGTCATCCTCCTCGTCCTAGTCCTTCTTTTCCACATCTCTGTTCAGCAATTCAATTATATCTACCTAATCGCCTTACCAAATCTTTTCTTTAGGCGCTGTGGTGAGGTGATCACCCAGGGGCATAGCAGATCCCACAAATAGCAAGGCTTGCGATGGCACAGTAATATAACCTATGTCTGAGACTGATGGTTATGGCCAAGCCCATACACTCGCCTCGTATTTATCGGGGCTGGAGATGTAACTAATAGATCTGGAGTAGTCCAGCTGCCCAAGTGCACATTCGTGCTAGGCCATGGAGTATTTGGAGCCCTAAATCTGAGTATTGTACTCTGAGTACTTGGGAATAGACTTGACCACTGCCTGGTCAAGGCCAAGCAGGTGATGGTGGAGAAGTGTCTGGTGCAGTAGTTGACTTACCTAACCGAGGCGTTGTCACCCTGGCACCTCCCCGCCGTACCTGCAGTCTGCACCAACCTCATCCATCACCTGCTGCCTGCCAAGCACTTCTGCACTGATTGTTGCCATGATAGTGGTCGATCTCCCTTCTTCAGCGCACTGCTGCAGCGTTGTTACTAGCGCCCCACTGCTTCTCATCTGAATGCCTCCTCCGCTTGTTGCTCTGTTGTCATAGATGGCAACACCTCAAACTTCTTCCTGCCCCTCTGGAAACCAGCTGCCACTTCGTCCATTGCCTCTTGCCAGCTCCTGGCCACTGCCCATGGTCCAACTGCCTCTGGGGTCCATGACTCTTTCTCTTTATCCTTGCTGTGAGACTGTGTTGCTACCCCGGATACATCCAATTCCTTCCTGGGTGACCCAGATACCTGCTGATCCGCCTCGAGCAAAGCAAACGAGACATTAAATTCTCTGTCATAGCTTTAAGTTTAGCCAGCTTATGACACTTGGCGTACCAGGCAGAGCGGCGCAGGTGAGTCAAGCAGCTGCTGCCATATAGGACCCTTTCTGAAAGCCATCGTTACAACACCACTCAAAATGTTGGGCCTCCAATTACCCGAACAACTCTAAACCATGACCGCCACTCTCCTTGATCTAGGATCACCATATACTTATAATATGAACCCTGAAGATATTAGTCAAGAAGTTAACTGATAACACAGAGGTGTCAGATGATTATTCTTATCTGTACATAATAATGACAGGTAACCTGTTGATGATTCCCAGTTATGCACCTCTGTAAAGGCAACCAACCCCGTTTATGTGGTAAGAACCAGCTGGCTAGCCAATTAACATTAATGACTATTGCTATTTTAATCAGATGCAATCACTGTGACTTGGATTCCTTAAATTAGCTCCCCCTAGCTGCTTACCAATCCACTTGGCACCCACAAGTAAAAAAGTTGTGATTGGCTAACAAAAGCTTTATAACTCTAACTATTTTAACTCCCTTGATTGCTATGCGATGCCTTAATAAATTAATTGTCTTAATCAAACGTACTCCCATTTAAAATTATTTATCAATTTAAATTAATGTAATTTAATCAACTCTACTCGTTATGTATTATCAATCAACCAATTAACATTGGTATCAAAATTAATTTATTATAGTAGTGAGTAAATTCCTTATTAATTTAAATTACTTAATTTATTTTTTTAATTTAATATTAGTAGCGATACTATTGTTAATTGCTATTTATTTATTTATTTATATATTTTTTTGGAAGCCTATTATAGCTGCTAGGTCCTGTATAGTACAGGCCTCGTTGCCAAATCAGCCCACCGCGGGCCAACTCAAAGCCGCCGTCGACCAAGAGAACCGGGGGGTGGGGGTGGGACCAGTTCAAATTAAAAAAAAAACACCACGTTTCCAGCCCAGGAGCCACGCGGAGCCTGCTCGCGCCCAACCTCTGACTGCGAAGGCCCAAGCCGATCCTCCTCTGCTAAAGCCCCTTGGAATCAGCAGCCAGCCCCAAGACCCACTATGGGTCAGCCAGTCCTCCACATAAACTGAAATGGCTTACAATATTCATTATTCATTCACACACACACACACACACACACACACACACACACACACACACACACACACACACACACACACACACACACATACATATACATACATATATATGCATTATATATATATATGTATATGTGTATATGTATATGTGTATATATTGCTAGCCCGTTCGAGCTGTCGCCCCCACCCGCTCTTCTCGGTCTTAAATAATGTCAGGAAATTAAATTATGCTTAAATAAAATAACAACAAAGAAGTAAAATAGATGCCTGGGAGGGAGCCGATGCTACCCTCCCTTCCTCAAGGAAACAATTGCCGATGCGACGCGGTTGGTTTTCCATACAGGAGAGCTCTCTCCTCGCAGTTGCCTGGAAAGGAAGAGGTCGGATCTTTAAATAACCTGGCATTCCCCCCCTCTCGCCCGACTACTCTCGTGAGACTTTAAGGTCTCGCGTTATCCGTGGGGGGAGGCAAAGGAGAGCCGCGCTGCCGAAGCTTTGGCTCAGCAGCGGCTTCAGCATTGTGTGTGTGTGAGAGAGAGTTAGCAATGTATTCTGCAAGTTGGAACAGACTGTAACCCAGAGGCCTTCAAGAGAAAGTTAGAGAAACATGTGTCAGATCTTCTTTGACTTAGATTCCTGCATTGAGCAGGAGGTTGGACTCAATGGCCTAAGAGGCCCCTTCCACCTCCATTATTCTATGATTAGTTTTCAATGAAAGAACGAATCACATTTATGTGTACACTTAATAAAACACACCACTTTATTTCTCACTCCATGATCATTCACAGCTAGGCATATAAAACCTTGCTTATCTTCTCCTCAAACAGGTGGAAGAACTTTAAAATTAATTCCTGTGTTGGTGAGGACTTTCCTGACTTTGCTGATATATGTTTTGTATTGACAAGAATGAGGATCTGTGCCATATTGCTCCCTTTTGCATGAAATTGCCATTTTTGGGCAAAAATATGCAACGTGTACAGTTGTGTCGCACAAATTCCCCAAAGCAAGACATCGATGCTTTGCTTAAGAATTTTGAAGAGCTGTATGGATTGGGAATTTTCTGTCTTTCTCTCAGCTGGAGATGAGGAATCTTACAGAGTTTTAAAATTCCTCATTGAAATGTCTCATTGTAGGAAACAGAGTAAATTAATGAAAATGAAGACTCCAGTGCTCCTTCTGTCCACCCCAGTTCACAACTGAATAAGTGAATTGTGTCCCATATCACTCAGTTTGTACAGAGGGAAGACACATGGGGATGAGGTGGCAATCCAGTTCTTGCTGTCTTAGCCTTCCAATATCAGAATTGGACAGAATTGGATCACTTGGGATATCCAGGTTAGGAAAATATTGAGGTCTGGTCCAGGCTCTCCCAGGCTCTCCCAAGCCCTAATAAATATAATCTCATTTCAAGTTTGACAAGATCAGCTTTTCACAGTGTGAATCCATTATTTCTTCAGTAGTCACATTTCTAGTCTCACCCACGATCAACTTTCCATTCTAGCAATCTTCTATTTAAGTCTGTGAGGGAGTGGTAAGGCAGAGCGTAGCATTCATCTCATTCCAGAAGGAAGTTATTCATGGAAAACAGAAAAGTTGACAAATGAGTATCCAAATGAAAGAAAGGGCAGTGCCCTGCATGCGCCCTGTTCAAGCATGCTGGTGATTTTCCAAATTAAGAGGTCAAGGTTCTAGGGTTTGGATTTTCCCCCAGAAACAGGATGTCTCCCTAGATATAGTACTAATTTTGGTCAACTGTTTGCTCAGACTTAGCTGTGGTAAATTAAGTTCACCAAGCTTTTGGTTCTCATCCCTCCCATACTGAGGCTGTCTCTATGGTGGCAGATTTAAAGCTAGTTTGAGGCATTATTAAAGAATATTGAGAAGCAACACCTTACAAATGATATAATCATTTGAGTGTCCAAGTAGCAACACAGTACTGTCTACCCCTGTTCTGTTATTGTTGTACAAATACACATTTCCAAGTTGTACAGTTGTTGACTGTTCATTATTTTTGACAGCTTGGGAATGCTGATTATTTTTTGACGGGCTCCTCACCTGTAACCATTCCATCACCTGGGCTCTGTAGATACCTTTTTTTACTTTAACTCAGCATCTATAGCTGCTTTGGAAGGAAAAAAATGGTGAAATGGTGAGAGCTATTTCTTGCCTTGTATAGTTTAATATCCCCCAGTCTGATCCCAAACACTGACCTCCTATGCTTAGGGGAAGTGATTTAGTTCAGGCTACAGGTTTATACCTAAATCACAATGTTCAGCGTGCCATCAAAATGGTAAAATCCTCTATCCTGTGTTATATATAAGCTGTCCATAGTACTGGAGAATTTAAAGTAGAGAGGGCTGTTGGTTGCACCCTAGGAGAAGGAACATGAATGCTACACAAAGAAACACCCAGGACATCAAGAACTGTTTGCTCTTGTTGAGTGGTCCTCATCCCACCATGGCATTAGACAAGATTTGCCTCACACTCTACAGGTTTATGATCATCATTCTGCAAAGTGCTGTGGTTAATTTTTTTTATTTTTTTAGATCTGCAGGATAGCCATGTGATACAGTAATTGAAAGCCAGCATCAAGTCACAACTAGAGTCGGCCTGTTTAATCAGTGGCACTTACATACACATTTACTCACAAAACCTCTACTGATCTCATTAACTCTAGTTGCAACTTAACACGGGCTTTCAACCAGTATAATCAAGCGGAGAAGTAAAAGTAAGGTTAAAGTGTACTTTTCTTCCAGACTTTTGTCTTAGTTTTTACCTGCCTTGAACCATAAACTATAAACCAACATAAGTTTAATGACACGCGTTATTCTGATGTTGCACCTCAGCTCACAAAAGTCACAGAATCGCAGAGATTGTCTCTCTTAAATCCCATTGATTTCAAAAGAAAAGAGTACATAGTTAACTCTTCTACTGAGATTAAAAGGATAAGAAGTCTAAAATTTGACTGGATGCCTATGCAATGTAATGGAGCCTAATAAGAGTACTTTCTCCTTAGTTGAGTGTGTGTGTGTGTGTGTGTGTGTGTGTGTGTGTGTGTGTATGCCCATCTTTCATAGATGATTCATGGACATTTAGTATCTTAAATGAGGCAATCAAGATAAGGCAGGACATCTGCATTGAAATATTGAAATCTGAATGTGAATCATGTGGGTGTATAACCTATTAATTTGCATATAAAAGAATGTGGCTTCTTAAAAAATAAAATAAAATCAATGAGGCAATCAGAAACAGACTTCCTAAATGGCAAAACTGTAATCAGAAACAATCTTCCTAAACTGCAAAATCAGAGAAACATTAATCACAGACTGTGGTGTTCTTATCCCCTTAATTTCTACACCAGATGAATATGAAAGTTCCACTGTTTCTATTTCCTTGAGTTTTTACCTTGATTTCAACTTGTTCATTGGAGTTGGATGAGTAAAAAAACAGGCAAGTTGCTTGAAATTGAGTTAACAAGGGCCACATGAACAGAATTCCAAAGAGTGAATCAACCATCTGTGCCAGGTGATAATCTTGTATAAAACTCCATGGTCAACACCTCCCAGACCAGGTTGACCTTAGATTGTCAGACACCTGGCTATCACCATTGTTAATGTGGAGGGATCTCCCCTATCTCACCTGTATCGAGTGCCTCAGAACTCTGAAGAGATCTCAAAGGTGATCTGTATCCTGCTCCAGTGTCCCAGAGCTTGGAGCTGCAAGACTCAGAAACCACCAGTCACCTTAAAAATGTCTACAAATGCTTAGCAATCTGATCTCTTGACAGAATTCACATACAGATTTGCCAGCAAAAACTAAATTTACCTGAAAATTAAGTAAAAACAAAATCAAAATGATTAAACCTACATGTCAATATTAAACTAATAACTGCAGATTATCCAAATGTGATACAGTTTGGATTATGAAAACTATGATAATATGCCTCATCACAAATGCCCCACCAGCAATCTCATTTGTGGTCAAATGTTACTGGAAATTCATAGAGTTCATCTCAGCTTTGCAAGCTAAGGTTCTGAAGCCAATCAGCCAAAAAATGTATTGTGGGTAAGATCCAATCCATCTTTTAGGAGGAGGTGGTATACATTAGTATCAGAAAGCAGATAGACAAGGATGAGTGAATGTCATAGAAGCATATCATAGAATCATAGAAAAGTGAAGTTGGAAGAGGCCTACAAGGCCATCAAGTCCAATCCTCTGTCAATGGGTCAGGAGAAAACTCCGGTATGTCATACTCTACCTGGCTGAATCCTCTTCAGAGAAGGGATGGAAGGATTACCTGCTTAAGGAGGGGGAGACCATTGCCATGGAAGATGCTCAGGGCCAACTGGCAATCCTCCCTCAGAAACATAGGAGATTGAAGGGTATCTGGCTCTACCAGAAAGAACCCTATCTTTCCACAAGATGGTGACAGTTTAGTGAAAAAATTATAATTTCTTAACCCTAGAGAACCTCTGCGACAAACAACAGAGATATTCTCAAGGTTAGATGCCTGCAGTAAATAAGTAATTTATATTTTTAGTCACAGCCTTCTTTATCTCTTATTGTATTGTGTTAGCCTGAATTCCTTCCTGTTAATTTGGGATTGGGGTAGACCTACTCCTCTTTGCTCCTTCTTGTCGCATTAGTATGTACATGATTTACTGCTGGATTACTGGCTATCATCCATTCTTGTGTGTTCCCTGGAACTCAGCTGTCACTACTTGGCATTTGACCTGGAGTGGTTGTTCATTCCCTTTCTTTCCTATTTATGGAAACCTGCTGCCTTAGTTCATGACACTGCAGTCCATCAGTTCCATATTAAAGCACTGCCATAACACTTCAGAGGTCTAATCTGAAAAAGTGTACACCTCACTTTATTTGCTGTCTGTAAATAGACAGCTAAATGTCATTTCTGTTGTAATCAGCATCTGCTGATCCAAACCACAATAAATATAATCCACCTCCGAGGGAAATAGATTGTGGCCTCAGCTCCAGCCAGTATCCAGTAAGGCATGCTCTAAGCAATCTCCTCAAGAATTTGTAAGATTGAGATTCAAATAGAAAGATCTTCAGCAGTTAGAGTTAAGCAGTGGATCCTCGTTCAGAAAACAAATATCCTATCTGACTATTTAGAATGTCATATCGGAAAGCTTAAGGCTTTTCTCAAGAGACAAGTTGTGAGTGACCCCATGCCCTCTTCCGTGACAACAACACAGACTAGCCACAGAAACAGGCTCTTTTATTGATGGAACTTTTAAAGGGCCAACAGGTCCACTAACATAAAATACATAACTCTGGGTGCCAAGGAGTTATGTTCTCTTCCTCAGTCCTTGGTGCACTGCCCTTGTGTAGTCTTTACTGGGCAGTGCAGAGCCCCGCCTCCTCTACCAGGTTGAGGACCTTTTGCAGGTGGGCCAGGAATGGGGTCCTGAAGCCCACCACTGGTTCTTGAGCCTCTGAGCATCTCAGCACCTCAACTGGTCCTGACAGATCTGGGTGGCTTTTTCCAATGGCACCAGCAGCTCTATCCAATAATGGGTTTCTGGATCACATCTGCAGACCATCTCCCAGCCAGCCTTTGACTCTGGTGGCAGTGGCAGCACTTCCTGGACCTCCCAATCTATGACATCCACCCAGTAGTTCTCCTCCCCTGTTTCCCACTCCTCCTTAAGTTCAAGTCCTGCCATGGCCACACTTGTGGCTTTGAGGGTATTGTCCTCCTCCACCCTGCAGGTAGGAAATCCAGCCAACATTCCCTGAGAGTTGGAGAACCCACTCTCATGGCCAGGGGGATCCTCACTAGTCCTACACAAAGACTGTGCTGGTAAGAGACTCTGAATGTTGGTGTTTCTCTGCTCTAATTAGATAACAGTTTCTTTTCCTCCTTCCTCTGTCAGCTCCTTTTCACCACCTTATCAACCTCTTCTTTCACTGCTTTTTATATCAGAATTTAGTGCTGGGCCAAATATTTCTTCTATGTGAATTTCATCTATTTAAAATAAATTTAAATCCTCTTCAGAAAGGACATCAAGGCAGGAAGAAATTTAGAGAAATGATCAAAATTGAGGTTCAGAATTGTTTATGCTTACCTTACATATAAGATAGAAGAGGAATGTGTGTCCATGTCTTGAGGATGTCATCATGAAATTCCTTCCACAGGGCCTTTTCATATCTGGAAATGGTGGCTGGGGAAGTTGCATAGCAAAGAAGCAACAGATTAAACAAAGAAAACAGAAGATGAAAATTTTTAAAAAGGGAGCACATGGTGCCACCTTGCAATGTTGTTTTAAGCTCAGAAATACAATCAAAAGAAATCAGAAAATAGAAGCTTTTCATGGGGAAATAAAACTTCATGGCACAGCACAACTTGCTGTGCTTACTCTAAGCTGTATAGGGAACCGTATCATTGGCATCTGCAGTAGAAACAAGACATGTCTACAATGAACCTCTCAATAATGTAACATCTGGAAGGCCTCAGGAATGACAAACGCTGAGCCAAAATTTTTCAGAAGATATTTTTTAAAAAAACACTCCCAGTTTCTGTATATCCCTACTCCTTTAAAAATGAAAGGCTACCTTGTAGAATTTTCTTCAAAATCTTCTCTACTGTTTTTCCATAGCTCCTTCGACCACCACTATCAACACCATAGCCTAGAATGATGTTAGGTAGATGGTAGGAAGGAGGAGGTAAAATGGTGGCCAGGCTGCCAATCCAGCTGCTTTGCAGTGCAAAAAACCAAAAATCCTTACAGTTAAAGAAGAACAAGGCTATGTTACAAACACTGCTATTGGTGAGACTACCTGACTGATGCTGGTAGAGAATTTCTCCTTTAACTGCAAAAATTAAGTGCAATTTTCCCAACTGTTTCTCCGCCTACAAATAAGGTGAAGGACTTTGTGCATAACTACATTTCAGATCAGGTGCCACTTCCAGACTTCCCTTACTCTTGTCCTCCTTAGTCTTCTCTGGTTCAGCCCAACCTACTCCTCCCTCCCTTCTTTTTCAGCCTTCTTTGAAGTACTCTCCCTCCTTCTTCCATGTTTCCACAAATGCACTTGCAGTTCTGTCGCCTTTTCTACTATCTCTACTGCCTCCTCTTTCTTGGTTACTGAAATAGTTTTCAAAGACCAGGCAGTCTTCTAACCACACCGTTTCCCAGCTTTGTGTTAGAGCAATACTGTTTTACCTAGATAAGAAAGATCTTACATATGTCATTCACCATCACAATGGCCCATCACCGTTATATGCATTTTGGATGAACCTTCCCCAATGTATGCATCTTTATGCATGTTGCTAGACTGGAGGCTGCACTGCAAAATTCAGAAAAATTGTGAATAAAACTATAATTGTTCTTTGTGGAGCATGCTGATTTGGAAAGTGAGAGTTACATATGTTAGCATTAAAATGCCAAATGAACAAACTTCTCTCATGTCTATTCTCTCTGCCTGGTTCTTAACTATCCCAGCATCCTTTCCTAAACCAAGATATGCAATTGGCTTTCTGATATTACAAGATCCCCCAGACTTTCTGGTTTAAATTGCTTAAAGTTTCCTCATTTTAGAAAACAAACAAACAAACAGAGCAGTGTGGTCCATGAGCAAAGTCAAAAATCAGGGTTAGGCATCTTTGCTGGACTACTAAAATATTCAAAAGGTGAGTCTTCTAGGAACCTTCCTCCAGGTAAGCAGAGTTTGGGGTAGGGAAAGTCTCAAAACCATACCAGTTATCTTGAAGTCCATAGATCTATAGCTAGGTTGAGGTTGCAAGATGGAAACAGCAAAGTTTAAAAAAATCAGCTTAAGGCATTTTTGTGTCACATTTCACTTCAGGTAATGTCGAATAATTTCTCTCTCTCCATCTCTGTGGATGAAGGGCTGCAATCCACACAGTGAACTCTCATTTTGTTGCAGCGCATGACTGGTTGCAAAAGAACAGAGAAGTTTAGCAGTGATCTTCATGGTACATATAGGATAGAATCTGTACCCAATTTATAGGGCAGTTGAATCAAAACTCAAGATGCACAGCACATGATAACCTGTCCAGACATGTACATCTCACCTCTTCTGTTACTAGTATACCAAGAACAAAACAAAACAAGAAAAGGATTCCTTCTTAAAACTGTAATTTCTTTGCATATGGTGAATGCAACTTTCACCATCCAGCATTCAGTCTGATGTGAATACGTTATTCAACTCACAGTACTGTTTTACTGGAGCTGGGCCAACATGTCATTTTGTCGCTACAGGGCTGACATTCTTGACATATTGAAGATTGATATGCTTGAGTGCATGATTTTCATGTTCTTGAGCTGCTACAATCTATTAGTGCAGCAATGTTACCTCAACTCATTTTTTTCTTTGATGTTTCCTTGCAAAGAGATTTGAAAACTCACTTAAGTTTTCTTCAGACATATGCCTCAGAATGAACACATTTCTTTGTTTGGGTCACTGGAGTTATGCTTAACTGTTTCAACCAATGTTTTTTGAAATGTTGATCACTCAGAGTATATATTTAAATGAAGGAGTATTCAAAAATAATCCTTGCTCTTCTGGAAGCAAATTTAACTTTCACAACTGGCTCTGCCAATTAGAAGGGCATAGAATCTTTTTCGCAATTGTTCAAAGCTAATTACTTCAGTATATCTGTAACTTGATACTAATGTAAACTCCAAAGATACGGCATTAATTCCATTTTGAAGTCAAAACTAATCATTCACGTTTGAACTTTGACTTCATTAAAATAGAACTAATTAAACTCAACCAAGTATATTCATATACTTGAATGTAATTAAAATCTCATTTATTGAAACAAAACCTCTAATTTTCCTTAAGAGAAAACAGCTTGTCAGGCTTAATTTTCCTATGTGACTGTGACATGACAGTCTTTTAGGAGTGTGAAGTATGCAGTTTTTGAAAACGCAAATTGGAAGGAATGAATACAAGCAATTCGTTATGCTAATTGCAGTGGACTTTCCTTCCAGAAGGATGTGTTGAAGAGGAGCTTTGGAGAGGGCTTCTGCCAGGGCTATCAAGACATGATGGGCAAGGCTCTAATGCATTTTGCTGGCATGTCTCTGCTTCAGAAGAGACAGAGTGTCTGTTCTGAATGTTCATAATATGCTGAGCAGGCATATACTTAAAAAACAAAAAAACAAAAAACTGTCCAGGCAAGCAAATTTGTGAAGTGCATTTGAAATAAGTCTCTCAAGTTCCCCTTCAATGGAGAGAAGAAATCTGAAGGGCTCACCATCCACATCCCTTCATGGAAGGGGTCGGTGTGGCCTTAAACCACTTGAGTAAAAAGTATGGGGAATGTGGTTTATCATAACCAGAATTTTAGAATATCTGCAAACTGAAGTTATGTAGCACAGTCCTATTTCTGGTCACTCAATTTTTATTAGTTTTTTTCATTTAATCCATATTTAGGAGAATCAAATTTTGTTGTGTTTAATGGGTAAATGGGATACTTCCTTTGGATAATGAAATGAAATTTCCCCCTGTATCTATTCTGGTGGAGGTCTATAACATCACTCACAGTATCTATAGTTTGAAGAGATGAAAATGAAACCATTTCAGCAAACATAAAGTGGATATGAATTAGAACTTCAGTCAAATTTGTTCCTGAACCTCCATGGATATGCATGGCTATAGCACCTTGCACCTTGTCTGTTATTACATTGTACTGTATTAGCAATAGCTTTATAGCATATTCATCACCTGAGAGGCACCTTGCTATGTATTTACCATGTTTCCCCGAAAATAAGACAGGGTCTTATATTAATTTTTGCTCCAAAAATACATTAGGCCTTATTTTCAGGGGATGTTTTATTTTTTTCATGTACAACAATCTACATTTATTCAAATACAGTCATGTCATCTTCTTCTGGTTGCTGCACAATGGTGGAGGGCAGGGTTTCACTTAACTGGGGCTTACTTTTGGGGTAGGGCTTATATTACGAGCATTCTGAAAAATCATACTAGGGCTTATTTTCAGGTTAGGTTTTATTTTTGGGGAAACAGAGTATTCCCCTGCCCAAAGAGCTAAAAAGAGAAGGCAAATAATTAGCATATACAATGTGCCATCAAGACATTGTAAGTCATAGTGAACCTAGTAGGGTTTCTGATGTATGAGAGATATTTAAAGGGTTGTTTTACTGAGTTTCCATTGGGAGATTTGATTCCACATCTCTTGACACTTTCTGACACTTTTGTTGGTGTAAGTTAGCAGAGTTTTTGTTTCAGTCCAGGCAGTCCAGTTGAATGACACAGACAAAGACAGCTTCTTCCAACACCAAGTGTATTTACAGTATATACAGAAGTTCAGCAGTACATACCAGCAGCATGACATTAGAAGAGATCCTACATTTTCTCCACATGTCCCCACAGTTATACACATGCACATTTACATACAGCCAATCAGTGTGGACATTGCATCATTCCAGACTGCATGATTCAGCATTTTGCACACCTGTCAAGTATGACTGCTGATTATCATAGGCCTTGTTCTGCCTCAGTGTGGAAATTATCCTTGACACCCCTCCTAATTTACACCTGAGCAGAATGTATTCCCAATTCTTCAGCTAGTTCTCTGTGTCTTTGCACATTCAGTGGTTTTGTTAGAATGTCTGCTACATTCTTTTCTGTTTCACAATACTGCAGTTAAATTAGTTTTTCTTTTACTGCCTCTCTAACAATGTAATATTTAATATCAATGTGTTTGCTTCTGCTTCTCATTTTTTCTGTGGTTGCCATCTGTATACATGTGGTGTTGTCCTCAAACACTGTTATGGCCTGATCCACTGCTGATTATCATAGGCCTTGTTCTGCCTCAGTGTGGAAATTATCCTTGACAACTTTTTCCACTGTACAACACTGGCTTTCTGAGAACCAGTGTAATATAAGTTGTTGTCAGTAAATTTCTGCAAGTACTCTGCCAGGACGTCTGTCATAAATGCAGCTCCAATAGACCTGTGTATTTTAGGAAGGAAACTAAAAGTGATCAATAATTTATTCTTTTTAGAGAGTGTTGCCCTAGCTATGTTCCATTGTCACTCTGCACTGAGCCAAGAGTAGACTATTGATGGTGTCCTTCATACAGCAAGTTCAAATGATGGGCGGATTTGAGACAAGCATCATGCTTCTCACTTGTTGAATTCTTTTTCTTCTAACTTTGCCAAGAAATACTGTAGACATCAATAACTTCAGGAAGCAAGAAAGACTTTTCTTTGAGTAGATACCGATATCAGGTTTCTTAAGTTACTGGCTTTCCAGGATTCCAAAATACAAAGGCAGCCACTATAGTTTGAGCAAGCTCACGTCAGCAGCCAACCTTCTTCCAACTCATGGAAGATTATGAGGAACATGATGATGGGGAAGGGGATACCTTCCCCACTCTTTCCTTTACAATTCAATTATTTGAGGGGATCTCTAGCAGTTTGGTATAAGCATGTTGCAAATTTTAATGTCCATTTTATGTTTGTTTTATTGCTGCACGAAAGTGCGGCAAAAATCTTGTGGTGGCAACATTCTGTAAGACAATTCTAAAAATGGGGGCATCCCAAACAAAAAAAAATGTATAATGTTTAACCTGGGCTGTATATCAGCAACAAATTTGGCACAGAAGTAGCTGACAGATGGCTCTTGCTCTGTGCTAAATCTGGGGAAATTGGGATAAATGACAAGTAATTATTTTTTAAAAACTGTTTTACCTCTCTGTACAGAAACAAGCAACCCTAAACACCCCCAGATTTAAAATAGCTCATACAAACTGAAAAGGGAAATTTTGTTTACTTTGAAAGAGAATGTTTGCTCACATCCACTTTTTTATTTGGAAAGAATCCAGGCTGAGGGACTGAAATATGGATCACCAAAAAAGGTTTTTTAAAAGGGAAAAACAACCACTTTGTTATAAGACTTAGCATGTGTGGAACAGGCTTGCCAGCAAGACCATTCCAAAGTAGATATATTGTTGCAGCTTGCTGCAGGTGGGCTGTAGAGCAATGAAAAGTCACAGAGATAGTCAAAAGGCAGGATTTCTTTAAAGAGTTCAAAAAACAAAATGAAATGCCCAAACTTCCAGAAAGGGAGACATTTTGCCATTTATCTCCATGAAATTAGCATACAATTTTGTAAGGCATATTCAAAGTATCTCTGCATTACAAAAACACACAACAGTTGTGTTTGCCCCATCCCTAAGTGCTTTTAGTAAACATTTTCTAAGGATTTCTGAGACTAGGCTCCTGACACAAATCATCAAAGGGGAAATCAGCTCTAGATCTGGAACACCCTGAATTATTGACCTTGTCAATCAGGACCTAATTAGCTAACGCTCAGGAAGATAACTTTTCAACTCCTTCCTGACCAAACAGGCACTGGTTCTGGCAAAAGGATTGTGTCTGGTTGTAAAAATATTTTAAAAGATATTTTAAAAGAATAGAGAACAAATATTCAGAGATGTGCATTAGGTTCTTGTGGGTAGTTCCAAAATTATATGCTGTTATTTATGTCCAAAATTTACATGACTGATGTTGAGGCCAGGTTAGCTTCTTAGTTGGAAATGGCTGCAGTCTGCAAGTTGGTATCAAGCTCCTCTTCAGCCTCTAGCAGAGTTGGGATTAGGATTTTAGTTAAACCACCAGGAACAGTCAAGTTTAGCCAAACTAAAGCCAAATGTTTCTGGGCTTCCTCTCCTTCCCCAACTAAAAAGAAACTCTTTGAGTTTCAAAAAGGCAGAAAGTGGGAAAAGGCCCCCCCAGATTGCCAGAATGTCCTTTGCTTTAAGAGATGGACCATAAATTCCAAATTGCTAACTGAAGAGGAGTTTGATACCAACTTGCATACTGCAACCATTTCCAACTAAGAAGCTAACCTGACCTCAATTTCAGCCATGCAAATTTGGGAATTAATAACCGCATATCATTTTGGAACTACCCACAAGAACTTGATGCACAGTCTTGAAGAAGATGATTTATCATCAAAAGCTTGCTGTATATATATTTTTTTTGTTTTATATTCTTAATGGTCAAATAAAGGTATCACCTGTTCCTGCATTTGTATTGTTTCAAAGACCATATGGCCTTTTCCTGATTTTATCTCAAATATTCAGAAGCTCACTCGTTTAAGGTGTGAAATTACTGTCTTTTGTTTTGTGACTGGAGATGGTCTTACTTGAGGTTAGCAGAGATTTGGTGCTTATATCCTGTTATAGTTTCAACCATTCCACTGGTATTGTCACTATACAATTGATTGTTAATGTGCCATCAAGTCACTTCTGATGTGTGGTGACCATATGAGTTCATGACTATCTGAATATCATATCATTAACAGCTCTCCTCAGATCTTGCAAATTAAAAGTATCTCATAGTTGGTTGTTCTCTTTTCCTACTGCCTCCCCCTTCCTAGTAATATTGTCATTTCCAATATGTTCTGCTTCGATCTTGCAAACTAATAGTTCTGGCTTCCTGTATTGACACAATCTGTCTCATGTTAGGTCTTTCTCTCTTCCTACTGCCCCCTCCAACTTTTCTCAGCAATATTGTCTTTTCTGCTCAGTTCTGTACTCTCATTATACAGTATGTGCATAAGATAGCCTGAGTTGACTCCTTTTTGGTCTCGTGACAGTTCAAGCATGCCTTGATTAAAGACTCACTTTTCTGCTTTTCTCACTGTCTGTGGTATCTGTAAAGGGCTCCTCCTACACCACATTTCAAATGAGTTGATTTTTGTCCTTGTCTTTCTTCACTGTCTTTCTTTCACATAGAAGGGATGATTTTGGCCTTGGTTTTCAATGTCAATCTTTGCTAACACCCAGCTCTTTTTTGTTTAATTACAAAAGGCAAGAGGATCCATTTTACAAAATATTCACACAAAATATTCATAGAGCTTTTGACCCAGCTTTTCTTCCTGAGGTTGCCTAACCCAAGAGAAAAGTTTGGATATTTGAACATAGTTTTCTAATTTGTATGTGTATGCTGCAGAGCAAGGATGCCAATAATAGTTTACTTGAGAGGTTAAAGAGTGTTTATGTTTCTGATTTGTATGTGTTTCACTCACTCACACTTTTGGTTTACCATTTCATTAAGTCCAAAACAGCCCTTGAAACTATATTGGCATAGAGAGACTACAGCCACATCCTAGCTGTTCTTGCTTCTGCCCTCTCCCAGAAACCATACCATGGATCATGTGCTCATATTCTGGGATCCTCTAGCACTGGATAATTCTATGTGACAGAAGTTTCTGTTAGAATTTTTGAGTAGTGTATGTATATGTAAACTTTAATTTTAAAAAGTCAGGAAATGGCCCAATATTGCTGCACAATATCGTGCCTGCATTGCCAGCAGAAAAATGATGCCAAGCTTTATGCAGCAAAGGGCATCCTGAATGTTGAAAACACCAATGGCAGCAGTCAAGATGGTCTACAGGATACCCTCTTGTACTCACTACCATTCACACTTGTTGAAAAACAACCCTGACAATTGCTTTATGTTTGGGTGAGAAGTGGTAAACTGATGGGAAAAGGAGTCAGCTTCTGAGATTTTCCCTTCTGTGGTGTCACTTTGTGCCCTTCTTAGTAATTCTTTTTATGTACAGTGCAGTTCTCATGATATTAAACACTATAATTTAATAATGTTCTTTAAAATAATATTCTTTCTTTTAATTTTGTGCATTTTTTTCTTTATTTGTTGAAGTTAGCTAGCTTTTTGCTAGGGGAGATATTAGCCTGTGCTTATTTTTACATCTTTTGTAGAATCACTGAAGAAATTGAACAGCTGAATGTGTCCCAATTTTTTTAAAATTGCTGTACAGTCTAAGTGTGTGCCAGGATATTTTTAGAAGAATAATTACCATTAGCACTGGCATACTATGGGAATTATGCTAATTACGGTTAAATATTATACTCTCTAACAATGATCTCTTTCTCAGTTGTCCCAAGCAATAGAGAACTATAGAATATAAAGATTAATGATTTCCCTCCTTTCCTGTATCTTAAGCACTATTAATGATCTGAGTTTTAATGAACATATCTATTTATTCTCCAAAAATCCTTAAAACAAAATGAAGAAAATCACTCAGGGGTATGTAATGAAAAGACTAATAGAAGAAGGAGGACAAGGGAAGGAAGACACAGGGACATCAAAAATGAATGCATTTAGAACTCTGAAGTTCATCCTAGTGAATAACAAAAATCAAAAGCCAAGAAAAAGACAAGACAATTTCAAGCATCTGGGTTTGGCCTCAAATATTCCTTCTTCGGTCTAAAAGAAAATGGCTGTACTGTCTGTATTTATACTAATATACAGATTTACTATATCTATATTAAAAAGTAATTGTAATATCTGTAACAGAATAATAATACATGAGGAATGTGAACATATTATGCAAACATGTGGAAATTGTTTTGCCTTGCAATTTACTTTCTCCTCTTTCCTCTTTTCTTCCTCTTCCTCTTACATTTTTTTTTATTAGCTGTCTGGGATGTAGAATAAGAAGGCATATTTGTATATTTAGAGATACATCTAGTGTGACATGTTTCTGAGTTTAAATTTAGTTGTATGCATGCATTTGTATCGTGGGGTGTTTTTTTTTTTTTTTTTTGCTTGCTTGTTTGCTTGTTACAACTTTCTATGACATCTTGTTCATTCCTATACATAGAAGTGCTCTCTTTTTTCTCAAGAGACTTGGAAGATTCTGGTAATGCAATCCACATGTGTCTACTCATCAGTAAACTCCTTCAAGCTAAATGGGGCTTAATCCCATTTCAGTGTTTATAGGAATGCAACCTGTCTTCATTGAAACATTGCAAACTTTGTATTTAAAAGCATGTTAAAGGTCTTTGATAGTTTTTTTTGTTTATTTGTTTATTTATGTAAAATATTTTTACCCCACCTTTCTCCTTAAAAAGGGCTCAAGGAGGCTTACATCATTAAAAGACACTACTTAAAGCTAACAACGGTGAGCATACAAATACAAAAAAGGATCAAACAAATAACTACAAAAAAACATAAGCAATACCAAAACACATTCAAAGCAGTAAGGTACAATAATAACAGTTCACTGTTTAGAAAATTCTACAAAATTTGTGAAATGCCATGTATCACAGACAGTGTCCTAACATTGGGCTTTGGTCCATTGCTTCACTACCTCATATTCAAGGGTTCCCAAGCACATTATGGAAAAGAATAATAAAATGTATTGAATATAATGATGGGAAAAAGGATGAAGTAGATTCTACAAAGAAAATTTCCACCACCATCCTTGGCGAATATCCTGAATCAGCTCTCAAAACTGCAGTGGAAGCATCTGTTACATGAGATCAAGCTGCCCAAGCACGGAGAACACTTCTTCTTTGCTTCAGACAGAAAGCAAGAGGAGATTTATCTGTTTAGGATGCTTCTAGTCCCTTTCTCACTCCAGCATATTGATAGGCTACAGAGGAAGGGGAAGGAAATTTGCTAAAGAAGTTACTGTTCTTCCTCCAATACTTGAAGAGAGAGCCTCTTTTCACCCATGTGCCTCCCTCACTGTAACTCTAAATCTCTTTCCTTTCTATGTGTGCATGTGTGTGTATGTGTATTTGTGTGTGTATGTATGAACTGGATTTGCCAGAAAAAAAAATCCTTCCCCCTTTCCCACTTGTCCTTCCTCTCCCTTTCCATTCTCCCTCTCCCACTCTCCCTTTCCTGCCCCCAAGGTTGGACCCAACTGACAGGAGATGAAGGCAGTGATAGCAGCGGTAGCATTGTCAGCAGCAGGGTGAGGAGGCACACACCGCCACAAAAGCTTTGGATTTGGGCTGAAGTCTATGTGAGTTAAGCACAAATCCAAAAAATAAGCCTGCTCTGCCAGTTTATTCTGACTGGGAACAGACCCTAAGGCAATGCATGGAGGCCAAGCTAGAAGAAAATGTTAACGAAAGTTGCTACCTGCTGAGTGTCTCAGTGTGTCTTTGGATGTATTACTCTCAGTGGGCCTACATATATGTCCTGGAAGAAGTTGAGCTAAGATTATAACATACCTTAGCCTTAAAAGGCTGACATCTCAAAAGCAAAGAATACAACCTTATTATGCCCTTAATGACTTTGACATTTAGAAGAATGTGGAAATTCACACTTTAGGCCAGTTTTCACATTTATTACAGAGTGCCATGTTACATGTATAAGCTGAAGCTGCTTGGCTATTTGGATGATCTGGAGCATTGTGAGGAGAGGAACAGAATGGTTGGATTGTTCATGTACATGTGATACTTGTGATATTTTTGAATATTTCCACAATCTTGGAAGAGGAAGTCTTCTGACCCATATACTGTCTGAACTATTGGTATAAATTACACTGTGGAACTCCAACGATGTCATCAGCCACAGCCATTTCAGAGGAATTAAAAGTTTCCCATTCCCCTCCACTAGGTTCTGAGAATCCCTAGGTATCTGCTTTGTCCTAGGAAGACTTCATAGCTATGGAACAGGGTAGAGGACAATTTAAAGCCAGCAAATTGCCACTGTTGGTCTTGGTAATGGAGATCCCCTACTGCTTCCTGAGGCCCTTGAAGACTTTCTTCTATGAACAGGATCCCTATGGATTAAGAAGCTTTTAATTTTCCTGAAACAGCCATGATGTGGCTGCAGCTGATGAGGACACCAAATTATACCAACAGGATTCTGGCCACTGTGTACAAATATGCTGTGTGCATGCAAATGCATACTGTCTTTGAGTGTTGCTTTCACTCCTCCCCTCAGAGAAGGGGAACTTTTGAAACAAACCTTAAACTTTTGTCCCCCTCTACAAGTTTAGTGGTGTATGCATTCATATGGTGTTCTCTTCTTACAATCAATTTTATTGGACAACAAACATCCATTTATTCTGGATCCACATGAGAATTCCGTTGCTTAATTTTCTGATCAAGTTATCACAATTATTATTTTATTATTATTATTTTATTATTATTATTATTATTATTATTATTAT
This sequence comes from Intellagama lesueurii, assembly GCA_037013535.1. NCBI lineage: Eukaryota > Metazoa > Chordata > Lepidosauria > Squamata > Agamidae > Intellagama > Intellagama lesueurii. The sequence goes on from JBAJHW010000003.1 coordinate 111,156,300, forward strand.
TATTATTATTATTATTATTATTATTATTATTATAGGACGGATCATGCTAAATAGGTTCTGCACATTCCTTTACAACTATTCTCATTCATAGAAACATTATTAGTCTGTCAGTGGTGCACCTCTTTCCCATGTGATCACTCTACCAGATGATAAACAGCCACAAAACTATCTTTGCCTGAAATCGGTATCAATGCTAATTTTACAGTCAAGAATCCTTCCTTCCTTCCTAGACATAAACTATTCTCATGTCTGAAATGCCATTGAGAGCAACAGAGAGCTACATCAAAAATACAGGATTATATCCAGACATTTTTACTGCTATGTGCTGTCAAGTTAAAACTGACTTATAGCAATCCTAATTGGCCTTTCAAGGTAATTAAGGTGTGGTTTTACCAGTTCCACATCCCTAGTGAGTGTCTATGGCTGAGTGGTGATGCGAACTCAGGCCTCCTGAGTTCTAGTCTGTCACTCTATCCACTACACCACACTGGTCAATGAGACCCAGACAAAGTCATGCTTTAATAGATCCAGGGAAGTCAATGGGTGATTGAATCAATAGAATTTACAGAGGAATGAACTCACCAAATCCCCACTGATTCAATGGGACTACTCTAGTTGTGATTTACTACTGGATTTCGGCCACTAGGATTTAAATAGTCTTATTGATTTCAGTGTGGCATGATGGACTAGGACTCTGGAGACTAGGGTTCGAATCCCCACTTGGCCATAGACACTCACTGGGGGATTGAACTGCTAAAGCCTCTCCTTAAATACAGTATCTCATTTACCTTGGAAGTCCTATTAGGGTCACTATAAGTCAGTTCTGACTTGATGACACATCACAAAAATGATTGATTTCAGTTGGTTGCATTTTTTAATATGTCTAACTCTGGATCCAGTTTCCAGATTAAATTGATATTTTAAGATTATTATTTTTTTAAAAATAGCAAAATGATTCAGGAGTAGGGATGGGGGTATTTGTATTCGCATATGAATACGAATATCCCCGCACAGGTGGAAATAACGAGGGATTTCACCACTGCCTCCGGCTCCGCAGAGGCTTCCTATCGCGCTGTTCTCTGCAATGGATTAGCCACTCTTTGACCTAGCAGAGAGGCTTGTCATCCCACCTCCTGCCAGGACAGGGTAATCAATTGCGGACAACGGCGCGATAGGAAGCCTCTGTGGAGCCGGCAGCAGCGGCGAAATTATGAGTGGACAGTTCATTATTTCCACCTGTGTGGGGATATTCGTATACGAATACGAATACCCCCATCTCTATTCAGGAGCAACTATATCCGTAGCCAAAACTTCCTCTCTCCCTTTTATTCATAGACCCCCATTTTATTTCTGTGTGACTTTTGTGAGATTGGAGAAGCAAATTCCACACTTTTATTTCAGAAATCATTATAAGGGTAAAGCAGAATACCCATTTGTGATGTTAATTTAATCTCTCTGCACATAAAGTGAATCTCATTAAAATCCCAAGACCATTCCACATTTTTTTAAATTCAGCACAGCTTAAAATGTCACCCTATCCAGTCCAGACTTTCCATACACTTAAAAAAAAATCCCAACTAATCCGTAGGCTTTCAAAGTTTAATACACCATTGTCTTGAGGCATCAGATTAATTAGATCTATACACGGACTCTAGCACATTCCAGTAATGAAATAACCATGGTCTTACAAAATATTTTCTATCATAAATTTATCCACTTGATATTGCTTTTCTCTAAACGTCACTGAAGACAGGGGAAAAACACTCATTCGTGCAGATATGAATCCCCTGATACAAGCAGGGCTGCTTAAAGATCAAACAGAACTTTCTGACATAAAAATGGCCTTTTATGTTTGTGTTCTTATGTTTGTGTATTATGCAAGGGACTGTGAAGGAAACAAAAATATCCCTATAATCAGAATTTTGGTGGAAATATATTTGGTCCAGGAGTTGTATTATAATATAACTCCTGGACTAAACATGGGGATGAATAAAAAAACAAATTGCGATATTAGTTTTAAAAAATTGCTGATTTGTTAAATATTCATCCCTTCGTATTTGTGAGTTCCAGAGACCCCAGTAAATACAAAGGGATGAATATTTGTCCATTTTTATTCATTCCCGATACGAAGATCAGTGGGCTGACAGGCAGGCAGCCAGCCCCCCCTACAGCCTATCCCCTACCCCTTCCCCTCACTACCTTAGCCGCTGCCACCATCCACCACTGCCCGGCGCTGCCATCACCAATTGCCACCTGCTGCTGCTGCCATCCTTCACTGCCCGCTGTGGTGGCCTCCACAGCCACAGCCTGCCGTAAGGGACACTGGCTGCCCTTTGCAAAGATGGCAGCTGCGGCTTCTTTTAGGGCAGCAGCCTGGATTCCCTTAGCCTGCCTTAAGGGAATCCAGGCTGCCCTTTGCAAACATGGAAGCTGCAGCTTCTCTTATGCAGAGAAGCTGCAGCCGCCATCTTTGCAAAGGGCAGCCCGAATTCCTTTAAGGCAGGCCATAATGGTGGAGGCCATCACAGTGAGTGGCAGTGGATGGAGACTGCGGAGGCCGCCATGGCGTAGGCTGCTGTGGATGGTGGTGGCACAGGGAGCAGGAGAGCAGGCTGTGGGGTGGGGGGGTCAGCTTATTTTTTTTAGACAGCCTCTGGCTGTCTAAAAAACCCCAGACAAATCGATTCATGCTTTGTCAGTTCATGGGGAGGAGCTTCGTGCTTCATCAACTTTGACAGATCACGAAGCAGGATGAATCACCAAAATGGTGATTTGTTCCCCATCTCTATCCTGGACCAAATATATTTCCACTGAAATTCTGAATTGATTGTAGGAATATTTTTATTTATGTTCTGTTACTTTGAAATAAAACCATTATAAAATTCCATGGCGTCCACCAGTGACTAGAACTCTGTTACTTATATTTGGTGGTATAAATGCAATGGCGTAAATTGCAGTGACAATTTGTCACTCTAGATCACACCATTGCACCTATGCCAGTGTATATATTGGAAAAATAACAACCTTGCATGCACTAACACTGGGTATCAGTGGCAGACTCTTCATAACCTAAAAGGATTGTCTCTTGCCACTGATCTATTGCTAAAGTTATTTCTCCTGTCTTTGGCTTACCACATCTCTCTTCCTGTTTTATTTGCTTTGCTTCCTTTGTAAGTCTCTCTTTTTTCCTGACCTCGTCGCATGTAGCAAGCATGGAATATGTCTCTTGCACATAACGGAGACTCCATTTTTCCTTCCTTTTATTCTTCTGTTTGTAACTACTGAATGCAACATTGCCTTTTTCTTTTTCTACTTAAAATGTTTCCAGAGTGATTTTAACATATAAAGTGCTAGTTACTGTGAAGGGGCTGTGGCTCTGAGACTCGAGTTGTTCTCTTACACTTTCTCTGTGCAGTTGTTGTTTGTACTTTAAGCTCTGCTAATCATAAAGGAATTTATCAATTATCCACAACCATATGTAAGTAAAATGATACCAGCCACTACTTCCATGATGTGGAAAACCATTCTAGAACCCCTGGATGTTTTATGAAGCTGTCAGTGTTGTGCTAAGTGTAGTGTTTCTTTGTTCACTTGCTTGGTGTTTATTTGTTTCTTGAGTGTCCCCCCCATTTTCTTTTTTATGTCCTTTACACCAACAGATCTTTTGTTCATGATGCCTCTCATATTCTGCATTAGTGCCATCAAACTCCAAGTTCTGCAGATCTTTCTTCTTGATGTCTGTATTTATTTATTTAAACTATTTTACCCCACCTTTCTCCTTAAGAGGACTCAAGGCAGCTTACAAAAATTAAAGGACAATATTTAAAAGCTAAAACAGTGAGTATACAAATATTTAAAAAGAATTAAACAATTATTATATTTAAAATGGTCAATATAACCAATACTAAAAACACAATTAAAAACAGCAGAACACAACAATCCATTAAAAAAAACCTCTTTCGAGCTACCAGTTGCTAAGGAAAAGCCTGCCTGAAGTCTTTGCCTGCTTGTAGGCTTTTAAAGATCGTCAGTTGTGATAACCAAGCTTAAACCATATGTGCACACACACACACGTAAAATGCACAGGCATGTTCCTGAAGCACTAGTGCTTAAAACTGTGATGTTCCCTCACCAACACACACACACACAGAGAGAGAGAACTGTGGACATCTTAGTCCTTCAGAGTTTTCGTAGCTTTTGAATTTAACTTCTGATAACCCAGAAGCATTTTTTTTCTTTTATGCCTTTGAAAATTGGCATAACACAATTTTGTGATGATGGACAGAAGGAAGCTCTCATGCCAGTTTTCCTTGAAAAAGGCCAATCTCAGGTTTCTAGGATCACCAGCATCAGAGAGTCAACCCTCTAAGTCTATTGTCTCATTATTTGGTTTTGTTGAGGGTGGATTCAAAACAAACAAAATCTCTCTTCAGATGTACCTTTTGTTTTCTTTCTGTAAAGACAAATGCCATATATTGGAGCTCTTACATTTTGATGCCAGTATTCCATATACTTCTGATAGGCCAGGGTAGTTACACTGCAGTGGAAACTATTGGATGGATCCAGTCTTAGTCATACATTAAGTCAATAGGACTTAAATTAATTACAACTAATCTAAAGCACTTTGATATGATTGGTCAGCTCTATGTAAAAACCCCAGCTGGACCTAAACTAGTAATCCCCTTATTGAACAACTATTTATTTATTTATTTATTTATTTATTTATTGGACTTGTATGCCGCCCATCTAGACACAGTCTACTCTGGGTGGCTCACAACAGATAATATAAAACAATTAACATATAAAACAGTTATACCACCATTTACAGAAAATTAACAATTATTCAAAATGGAAATCAAAGATATTATGTGGTGCCTGGAGGGAAGGCCTGTCTGAATAGCCAGGTCTTCAGTTGGCTTTTGAAACTGTCCAGCGAAGGGGCCAAACGGATCTCGGAGGGGAGGTTGTTCCACAGACGGGGAGCCACTGTCGAGTTTCTTGTTTTTTCTTTCTGGACCTCCCTCGGCGTTAGGCTCCTCAGTCGCCCCTCCTGGCTAGAACGAGTGATACGAGTAGATCTAGGTGGGAGGAGGCGTTCCGCCAAGTATCGAGGTCCTAAACCGTTTAGGGCTTTGTATGTAATCATTAAAACTTTGAAATCAATGCGGAAGCGAACGGGCAGCCAATGCAAGGCGGCCAGAGTGGGAGTGATATGTTGATGTTTTCTTACCCAGCTGAGAAGTCTGGCCACCGCATTCTGCACCATCTGAAGCTTTCGCATCAATCTCAAAGGCAGCCCCACGTAGAGCGCATTACAGTGGTCTAATCTCGAGATTACAGGCGCATGGACCAGAGTAGTGAGTGCCCCAACATCAAGATAGGGATGCAGCTGGGCAATCCGCCAAAGATGGAGATAGGCGGAACGGACCACTGACGCCACCTGAATTTCCATGGTGAGCGCTGGGTCCAGATGTATCCCCAAGCTGCGAACCTCATTCTTCGCGGTGAGAGTCACCCCCCCAAAAGAGAGAGAGTTTCCCAAACCACTGATGGTGGGTCCACCCACCCTCAGGACCTCTGTCTTGTCCAGGTTCAGCCTCAGCCCATTTTCCTGCATCCATTGCAGTACAGCCCCCAAACAGCACTGAAGGGACAGAACGGCATCCACTGTGGTTGGAGAAAAGGAGATGTAGAGCTGAGTGTCATCAGCATACTGATGGCACGATGCCCCACACCCCCTGATGACCCCACCCAGTGGCCTCATATAGATATTAAACAGCATTGGGGAGATTATCGAACCCTGCGGAACTCCAAATTGAGGCTCCACGGGGCCGAATCCCTCTCCCCAAGCTGGACTCTCTGAGGACGGTCCTCCAAGAAGGATTGGAGCCAGGCAAATGCCAGGCCACCAATTCCCAGCTCGGAGAGCCTCCTCAGGAGGATACCGTGGTCGACGGTATCAAAGGCGGCTGAGATATCGAGGAGGACCAGCAGAGACATTTTACCTCTGTCGGCCTCCCTCGATAGGTCATCCAACAGGGCGACCAATGCCGTTTCTGTACCATGGCGCGGCCTGAAGCCCGACTGGAATGGGTCCAGGGCATTTGTTTCATCTAAATGCGCCTGAAGCTGATCGACCAACACCCTCTCCACCACTTTACTAATGAAAGAAACATTGGCGACAGGCCTATAATTGCCAATTTCGTCCTCCACCAAATTCTGTTTCTTCCTAATGGGCCTAATGAGTGTCTCCTTGAGGGCAGAGGGAACCCTCCCCTCCAGGAAAGACCCATTAATTATCGCTGTGGCCCATTCAGTTGTTATAGGCCTGGCGGCTTTGATTAGCCAGGCCGGGCAAGGGTCAAGGGATGAGGTGGTGGCCCGACAGCGGTCAAGCACCTTGTCCACAATTTCTGGCAGCACTGGCTGAAAGAGATCAAGACCCACTGGGCAAGGCGGAGCTCTGGACATCTCTGCTCGGTCCACTGTATCCAAAAAAAGGAGAAAGCTCCCGGCGGATGGCCTCCACTTTAGATTTAAAAAATGCTGCAAATTGGTCAGGTGAGATACTAGGAGGAGGCCCATCACTCAGACCAATTCCGGATAGGTCGCGGACTATACGGAAAAGTTCCGCCTGCTGATTTGAAGCCTCGCTTATCCGGTCAGCGAGGTGAACTTGCTTAGCAGCCCTTATCTTAGCAAGGTAAAGGTTAGTCGCGACCCTGACAGCTTTCAGATTATGAACCGTCGGGCTCTGTCTCCACTTGCACTCTAGCCTTCTCCTAGTTTGCTTTATCGCTCGTAGTTCCTGATTGAACCAGGACGCAGACCGAACTCTGCGTTGGAGAGGGCGTTTAGGAGCGATCGTGTCTACAGCCCTGGTGGCAGCTGTAAACCAGCCTTCCACCAGAGCCTCGACAGGAGCACCAGCCAGATCAGCCAGTATCCCTCTCATGGAATCCTGGAATCCTATAGGATCCAGTAGCCTTCGAGGGCGGACCATTAAAATGGGTCCTTGCTCCCTGCGAGGGGGGAGGGCCACTGAGAGGTTACATTTTATTAGGTGGTGATCCGTCCATGACAAGGGAACTGACACAAGGTCAGTCACCATCAGACCACGCTCGCTCCAATTGGTGGAGAAAACCAGGTCTAGCATATGACTGCCCACGTGGGTGGGGCTGTTAACATGTTGGGACATGTTCAAGGAAGCCATGGTTTCCAAGAACTCAAGAGCTGGACCAGAAGTCTCAGCCTCTGCATGCACGTTGAAATCACCCAAGACCAGAAGCCTCAGGGATTCCAACAGTGCCGCAGAGACTAAGTCCACCAGCTCTGGTAAGTAAGTGGCTGGGTCGCGGGGAGCACGGTAACCCAGCAAAATCCCAATACCATCCCTGGCCCCTATCGACACGTGGAGGGCCTCCAAGCCCGGCTTCACCACCACGGAGCGCCTAGTAACCTGTAGAGTGTTCTTATATACAATGGCAACTCCCCCCCTCCCGTCCCTCCAGTCTGCCCTGGTGCAGGAACTACTAACCACTTAGGTGTCATGTATGGTGAAAGGAACTACTAACCACTTAGGTGTCATGTATGGTGGTTAGAGGTGAATTTTAGATGAGGACTTGTGACACCTAGAATCCAAACGCTCTTGAGCTCTAAAACACACTGGGTGACCTTTAGAGGGTCATTTTGGGGATCAAATTAGGGTTGGACCGTGTACACTGTTTTGACCCATTAAAAAGGCAAAATCCAAGGGTAATAAATAATAGCAAACTTTATTATTTTCAGTATATAAACAATGTGCTATCTTACATATGCATCTATAAGTATGCTCATTATAAAACTATAAATCAAAATGTATATGGAAGGACCGATGAACAATTGTCCTTTGAGGCTGAGGCCAGTCTTGTATGGAATGTACCTGAAGTAGCATAATGGCTGAAAACCTTTTGCTTAGCATAATAAATCACACTAGAGTAGGCCTAGTGAATCAGTGGGGATTTGGTGAGTCCACTCCTCTGTACATTCCACTGATTCAAATGGACCTATTCTAACTGCAACTTACAATGCTAAAGTCACAAATCTAGTGTGATTTACTATGCTAAGCCACAGAATGTTTATCGCCTGCCTAGTGCAAACACAGGGGAACTAATATGCATTGTATAACACTCTTGTTAGTCATTACTAATTGTATGAAACCATCAATTAAAAAACTCATTATATTGAAAAGATTTGCTATTGTTCTTTCAAGGTTATTCATAATGGATCTTTTTTTAATGTTTCATTGCCAATGAAACATAGTTTTGATATTTTTAAAGTCAAATTGACTTTTTAAAGCAAATGGGCTTTTCAAGGTGCTTTTGAGGTCTTTCCACTGCCTGCTGGGTCAATGGATTTATAGGGAGTAGTCATATTTTAAATAATTGTTTCTTTTTAACAACCCATAAGCTCACTGAAAATAAATCTATTCAGCATAATTTTCATATTTCCATCTATCTAACAACACAATTATTCTATTGCCTTTAACAGGAGTTGAAAGATTCTTTCAGTTATCTATGTTTTGGAAGTAGTGTGATTTCAATTATAAAGAGCATCTATTCACTTGTGTTTTCACAGACACAACTTCAGAGAGCAACTAATGGGTTTAAGTAGGATTGGTAAAACTTCAAAGAAAAACATTTTGCTTCTTTTGGATTATACAACACAGAGATATTTATCCACTGATCATTATATATTATTTGAAATATTTTTCTTGGTTCTTTTTGTCTTTGCTTTTTGTTTCTTACTCTTTTTTCTCAATTAAATTTTCAGCTTAAATAGTCTTCTGATTTCTCGTGTGCACCCTTATCCATCCAAGAGGAAGGTCATCTACGTATATAAAAGCTAGCTCCCAGCAGTTTGCTGTATTTAGAGGCAGAAAGAAGCACGGTGGGTCTACTAGGAAATTCACTGTGGCCACAAAGATGTTACATTTGTAAATGATTGTTTAATTCTTTAAAATAAATAAGTAAATAAACATATGCATAACAACAGGACAATAAATGTCTCCCTCCCACCCTACATTTGTCATTGTTATGTTCTGTCAAGTTGCTTCCAACTTATGGCAACCCTACAAATTAATGATTTCTTCAGGGTCCTAACATTAACAGCCTTTCTCAGATCTTGCAGACTCAAAGGAGTAGCTTCCTTTATGGACTCCATTTATCTCATATTTGTCTCACATTCTCCTTCTGCCTTCAACTTTTCCTAGCATTATTGTATTTTCTAGTAAATCTGATCTTCTCATGATGTGCTTAAAATATGGTATCCTCCATTTAGTCACTGAGAAAATAACATAATGATCATTAAGGAGCCAGCATGAATTTCTCAAAACTAGTGATGTCAGACTAATCTTATCTCCTACGGGGATGGATTTACAAGCTTGGTGGTTCAGGAGAATGCTATGCACATAGCACAGTCTCATGATATTCTTGTAAACAAGCAGGTAACCTGTGGGCTAGATGCTGCTACTGTTTGGAGCTGGTTGATGGACTGCAGCCACAAAGTGATAGAGAGAGGATTTCTATGACATTTCACATTTTTTTCTACAACATCCATTTGAACCCATAAGCAAGTTCAGACATGTTTATGAGTAATCTGGCCTTTCTCACCAGATTTCTTATAAACATATTCAAACTCACCTATAAGTTCAAACATAGGTTGCAGAAAAAATATGACATGTCATAGAAATCCTCCCCTTTGTGATCACCAAAGGTTTCTTGTCATCCTAGAGCTGCAACAATGAGTAAGCTGTTTTGAATACAATGGGACCTGTAAACAACCATGTACAGAATCACAGGGTAGTAATTCTTCCGCTCTCAGATACAACCAATGTTATCTGTGAATCTCCTTCAAACATTTGCTCAAAACATACAAGACAAGATTTTCACAGATATTCATGGCATTCTAACACCAATATAACATCAGTTTCAAGCCTCACTGAATATATCACTTTTAGAAATGTCCCCAAAGGAACATGAAATGGTTGTTGTTGCTCTGAGATAAGTCACTATGCTAAGAAAACATTCCTGGGCCTTTTCAAAACAAGTTCATCCAGACTCCACTTTCTCCTTTATCTCATTGTTTTTAATTTGCTTATTTGTTTTGTTTTGCACAGATGTAGACCTGATTCTTAGGTAGATAAATGGCCTTTATGGTTCTTCTCTGTTAAAAATAGTTTTTCTTTGCAAGCTTAACTAATCTTTGCCATTTTATTTATAAGTTGGCTTTTGAGATCCCAGGCAACATTTATAAAGCATGGCTCGGAGCAATGTGTTTGTTGTCCTTAACTGAAATCTATTCACCTTGAAAGTCTAAGCTCATGAAGAATGAATGACCCAGAAGATAAGATTGTTCGTATTAACAGCAGAAAAGAAATGGTCTTGCATAAAAATAAATTAAAGTGGAATATGTTTATTTTCCATAACTACTACGTAAGGCATTAAGTCTGCTGCAAGGTTGTTGTGTACTCCTATCTATGCCATTGACTGGATTAACATTATGGTTTTGTTTTGTTCTTGCTTTTCTTATTTAGAAATATTGTCTGTCATTAACAATATGTTTATAATCATAAACATACAATATGTTTATAATGACAGATTTCATACAATATCTGTCATTATCTACAGCCGCCATTCAAATGGCCTCCTGGGGGGCCTTGACACATTTCAAGAGGGGCACAAACTGGAAACAATTCTTCACACACCACCTTATAAGGTTCATTGTGTGACTTGTACAATTTTGATTCGGCCTGCATTTCCTTCCTATTGTGTTTATGGCTGTGGCCAAAAAAAAAAAAAAAAAAAAAAGGCAAGAATGGCTGACCTAAAGGAGAAGTCTATGGACAAGAAAAACAGAAGGTCTCCTCTCCTAGCTCAGGGATTGCATCCCAGCAAGAGCCACCCTGGTTTGAAAATCTCATACTACTACTCCCAGCAGTTTCTAAAGTGGTCTGCATTAAGTGGGAACTTCTCTGCATGGAGCATGATTTTTTCCCTTCCATTGAGTATGCATAGTCTACTGTGAGTTACATATCATAGAAAGAAGCAGTGATCCAGGAGCTTCCGTATCATGATTGAGTGTATTGTTTTATGGTCAGAGTGGACACTGATCATAGAAATGTTGGTGGAGAGAGTGGTGGCCAATCAGCTTCAGGCACTTCTGGAGGAGACCAACACCATTCCAGTCCAGGTTCAGGCTGCATCATGGCATGGAGACGGCATTGGTCGCCCTGCAAGAGGACCTTTTGAGGGAGGCTGATAAGGGTGTCACAAAAGGGTGACTACTGGTTCTTTTGTATCCCAGGAAGAACAATATTAAACAACAAAGAACCTCACAAGACACATTAATAAATGCAAAAATAAATATACTTTATTACCTATTGATTACAATTCTAAATAAAGGGGTTTCATTCATTCAGCACGTTCACACCACATTCATACTCACCAAAGAGAGAAGAATTCTTTATTTTCATTGTCCAAGTTCCAAAGAAAGTAGTTAATTCCAAAAGCCTTTTGGTCTCAGCAGACAGACAGACAGACAGACAGACTAAATGTTTGCCCAGACCCCTCTTCTTATATTCTATTTAGGCAGTTTTTTAAATAGAGCATGCGTAGAAGACATTTCTTTGTCTCAGGTTGCTCACAGGGCATGCGTAGTAGAGATACCTTTGTTTCCCCCTAGATACATGGTCCTTATCACTTATTGTGAAGTATGGAATGCTTAATATGTCTTCCATCACTTAGTGGACAGGTGTGGAATCTGCTTTGCTCAGGAGGATCCTCGTACCAGGCTCTTCTTAACCCTCGAGTTTGCTCCACTCCCTCAGCAGATGGTTTTTGTCAACTTAGTTCAAAACCTTCACAGTTCAAAAGTTGAATCTCTCACAATGAGGACTTCTAGCTAGAAATACAAAGTCCCATAGTTCCTCTGGTTCTGTTGGTCTCCATCTTTGTGTCCTAACTCTCTCTCTGGTTCTTCACCTGATCCAGGCCAAAACATGCACACATCACAAGGGCAAAATGTCCTTGTTGGTCCTCCTTGACCTATCAGCAGCCTTTGGTACTGTCGACCATGGTATTCTCCTGGGGAGGCTCTCCTGGTTGGGGATTGGAGGTCAGGCCTTGGCCTGGCTCCGGTTCTTCCTGGAGGACCGTCATCAGAGAGTGAAGCTTGGGAAGATGTTGCCCACTCCGTGGACTCTCAATTGTGGAGTCCCACAGGGTTCGATCATCTTACCAATGCTATTTAATATCTACATGAGGCCACTGGGGGAGGCCATCAGGAGTTTTGGAGCTTCATGTCGTCAATATGCAGATGACACCCAGCTCTATCTCTCCTTTCACCCTTCTGCAGTGGATGCTGTCCCATCCTTTGAGTGCTGCCTGGAAGCCGTACTGGGGTGGATGAAGGATAATAGACTGAGGCTAAACCCGGACAAGACAAAAATCCTAAGGGTGGGGGCCCTTAGTGTCTGCGGTCTGGGTGCTTCCCTTTTTGGGGAGGGTCACTCTTTCCATGAAGGATGAGGTTCACAGCTTGGGCGTACTTCTGGACCCAGCGCTATCAATGGAATCTCAGATAGTGTCTATAGTCCACATCGCCTATTTCCATCTAAGGCTCAGCTGCATCCCTACCTTGATACCGAGTCCCTCACCACGCTGGTCCATGCAGTGGTAGTCTCAAGATTAGACTACTGCAATGCTCTCTATGTGGGGCTGCCCTTGGTGTTGTCACAGAGACTTCAGCATGTCCAGAACTTGGCCACCAGACTACTAAGTGGGTTGAGAAGACATCAACATATCTCCCCCACTCTGGCTGCCCTGCACTTTGTACCCATTTGTTTCCATGCCAGCTTCAAGGTAATGGTGTTAACATACAAAGCCCTAAACGGTTTGGGACCTTGTTATCTGACAGAACACCTCCTTCTGACCAGATCTGCCTGTCCTGTAAGATCTTCCCAGGTTGGGTGGTTGAGAGTTTTGACCCTGAGAGGGGCTCGGAAAACAGTGACCAGAAACCAGGCCTTCTCTGTGGTAGCCCCACAATTGTGCAATTCTCTCCTGCCCGAAATCCACCTGGCGCCTTCACTGGGAATTTTTATGTGATTACTAAAAACATTCTTATTTAGACAGGCCTTCCCGGACTCTGTTATATCTTGATACAATAGCGTTTAAATAAACAGATATTCACTAATGTTCAACCCCTGCCATGCATTTAATATTTTGTTTTATTTTTATTTTTATTTTATTATATTTTATTAATGTCTTCCTGATATTATTTTCTTTTGTTTATACCGTACTGACTATTTATATTATTGTCTTGTTGTTGTTTTGTCTTTATATTTTGTTTTGTTGTACTGTATAAACTGCTCAGGGTGGCCTGGGTTGCCATGTGTGTGTGTGTGTGTGTGTGTGTGTGTGTGTGTGTGTGTGTGTGTGTGTGTAAATAAATAAATAAATAAATAAACCAACTTTTACAAATATAAATAAAACATAAAAGAGATCAATTAAAACATGATTAAACGCAAAAACAACTAAACCACATAAACATACAACTAAAGATTGTGCTAGGGATGTGGTTGATATTTGGAGAAACACAATGAAACTGAAGTAGGGAGTTTTCCTGTATCCCTAATTACAACAGCAACTTTATTCACTGTTATCTCTTCAGTAATATTAGATGCTGGCAGTTACCAGGCAAAACCCAGTATACCTACTCATCTATTCAGTTTCTAGGTGGGCTAAAAGTGTGAGGAGAAATAGTAAACAAACCCCACCAGCAGCATTGTTACTTTGATTGCATAAAGTGACAGATCTAACGAGGGGTTGATTCATCAATCTGTGAAGGCTCCCCATGTGAACCAGAACATAGGATTATCAAGATTCTGGTTCATGTCAAGGTCCTTCATGAATTGACAAATCCTTCCCTATTTAGATGTGTTGCTTTGCAGGACCAAAACAATTGTGCAGGGGTTGGGGCTGGTTCAGTCTCCTGCTTCATACATTTAGCCCATCTAAGTAGTGAACAACTGAAAAGGGCTAATGTTATGTCTCATTTCAGTGCTGGCATTGCTTATTACAGGTGCTAGATGAAAACAAAGGATATAAATGGAGACACACTGTGAATTTCCCTCATGTAACTGAGGCTCTCAAAATTACCACAGAATGGTTCCGAGAGGCCACATGTTGTGGCACCTTACACACTCTTATTGCTAGAACAGTCCCTCAGCTATCTTAATGGTAGCAGTAGCAGCAATATTGCACTGCTTACTATTACTCACTGCATTTCTCAGCTGCCATCCCCAAATTCCAGCAATGAAGGGGAGAAGGCAGGGCAGTCATCACCTACTGATCTGACAGATAATCCATTTACTACGTCAGCAGGAGTCTGTTGGATCTATTTTCACTGAAAATAAAAATAAAAGGAACTGCCATTATTTTTCTCCACAAGAACTTGCCATTATTCTTATTTCCTGAAAATAAATTGGCATTTGCTTATGGGAACTTCTATAAGCTTTTATTCTCAGACAATTCTTACTGAAAATGCTTGTTCAAGTCTCTTTCACTGTCCCTTTTACAGTGGGAGAAGAACTTTTCTGGCCATTCTCCTGACTTGTGGGTAAGCATACTCTGTTCTTTTAGGAAACTGAGAGAAAGATGCAATTATAGCTTCTAAAACACATATAAACACCACTAAAGAAACCTACTGGGAAACAAGGTGATGGCCCATTGAATGATGTCTTATGAGCCAGGGAAATGAACAGGATTCAAACTGGGAAAGAAGATATCCGTATAGTCATTTTAATTAACCAGCCAAACTTGGCTGTATGTCTCAAGCGGAATGTGGAAGTATTATGGTGAAGAGTTCAATAACTATTTGAATAACATAACATTGAAAAACTATGGTGGATTTTAGAGTAGAACGAGTCTTATATTAAGAGGAAGTGAAGATTTAAGTCAGGCGGATATTAATAGGACATTGAAGAACATTTGTATAGTATATCTTGAAGCAATACATTTGTTCTCCTTTCCAAAATAAGGGAAACAAAATCCCTCTTCGATCTAGTTTCACTTTCCTAATTGTCCAAACTGTTGTACTGTAACACCTGAAAACATCCTCTGTTTAATTAATGAATCATCCATCCTGAATTCTTAGGTTCTCAAGAATAATGAAGCCAGCTGTCTCTGAATTATTAACATACTTATCATTCAGCTTAGATTATAAAGACTAAGAACCACTGAACTTACAGTTGCATGATATAGTTCTTCTAAATTAAATTTAAAGGTCAGCTGAAGTCTCGTTGGTTTCTGTTCTGATTCTATAATGACCTCTTAACTACCTTTAATCACCAGCGTGCAAAAAGTTATCAAATGAAAATCTTGTAGTTGCTAAATCAGGGGTGGAGAACCTTTGCCATGTTATATATTTTGAATGCAACTCCCACAATCCCTTCACACTGGTCTTACTAGGTGGGGCTGGTAGGGGTTAATGAGCAAACACCTGGAGGACATAAGGATCCCATGCCTGTTTGGAATTTCTTTTAGCATCTATCTATCTATCTATCTATCTATCTATCTATCTATCTATCTATCTATCTATCTATCTATCTATCTATCTATCTATCTATCTATCTATCTATCTATCTATCTATCTATCTATCTATCTATCTATCTATCTATCTATCTATCTATCTATCTATCACCCCATTAATGCAAAACACTATTCTGAGCAGTTTTCAGCATAATATAACCTTACAACAATAGGCTTATAAATAAAACCATGGGGCTATAAAACATAATACAAGAGGCTTAATATCAGATAAGGCGGAACACGAGGTATAAAATCAGATATAAAATCAGGCAGGGATGTCATAGAAGGCTTCTATTAGCCTCCTTGAACCCTATTTTCCCTCAGAGGAAGAGGAGATGTGAATGAAATAAGTAGTTACATACACAAAAAAAGCATTTGTTAATTCTTTCCAAACACTGAGCACATAATATTCAGCAGACCACCACCAGTGTTGTGGGAGATGAATCAGCCATGGGTAATCTAGAGTCCTATCATTAACCTGGAGTACCTGATGTGAATGAGAAAACTTCAGTTATGGTGAACAACAGATAAGGAAACAGAATTTGAGGGGGGGAAAGTGGCATCAGAAAATGCAGCAATTATGTCTCTTCCTGTACTGGAGATTTCAAGATATGTGATTGTTGTCCAGCTAGAAATGTGGCTGCCATCATGAACTACAGCCTGCCAGGACCTTGACAATCACCCTGTTGTGTTGTTATAAGCCTACAACAACAAAACTTTGGAGCCTTACTCGCCCACTGGTAGACCACCATGCATAGCTTCTGGGATTTGTTTTTGTTACTGGATCACATGTTTTGCAAGAAGAATTGAAATATAAATTTATTTCATGGTGCTAGTCTACATCCATTTCTTAATTGTAAGTAATAAAGAGGTATTAGGAGGATATTGGGTCATACTAACACAGAATGGCTCACTGGTGATATTGTGCTATTAATCATTTGCTAAAAAGTAGCAAATGCTGTCCTATTTTCTGTGCCAGTTATTACTTATATTTTACATTATCTGGAATTAGGAAGCCAGATACTAAAATATAAAAAGTGAGCTAATATGTTAGCTGTGCAGTTATCAAGAGGTATATTTTGTGCACAAGGCCTTCAAGCCAAACAATTATGTAGTCATTATCCAGTAGAAACAGTTGTCTTTTCTTGCTGAAATCTTTTTTTTTAAGAAAGAACAAATCTGCTTTCCAGATTGATTGTCAGATGGTCTGCTGATAAGGTTGATGAGAGGGAGAGGGAGAAAAGGGGGATGTGATTCCACTCAATGGGTCTGTATTCCCCACTACAGATATTTAAGGGACTTCACTAGACACTGTTAGCAGAGAATCTGAAGTACCTCAGAAAAAATCAGATTTCAGAATCCCACAGAACACTACTATTACATTTAAAGCAATATGAAAATGATGTTAACTATTTAGTACAGATGTGCTCAGAGCAGACCTATGAGGATGAAAATTGGTTATTGGAGTTCTCATTGTGGAGAGATCTCCCCACCACCACCACCTGCACTATTCTCAAATGTATTTCCTGACTTAATGGACAGTAACCAAAATCCTATTGGGATTTTAGCCTGGAATGTACAAAATTATGCAAGTGGCAGCAGTAAACTGCTGCCACTCCCAGAACTCGGTGTTTTTGCTGATTCTATTAAAGTTAAGTCCCAAGCAATAATAATAAGTGGACAGTTTCTTGGAGGAAAGGGCAACTGATTCTGATTAAAATTTCTGATTTAAAAAGTGTGCATTTGGGTGCCCAGTAGGATGGGGACCACGAGTTTAACAGGTTTCAAGTTTTTATACAGTTCTAAGCCTTTACCTGCTGAGGAAGCAGTGGCAGAAGGTGGGCTGTGTTTGGGAGGACATTTTATTTGGTGAGGTATCTTTTTCTAGGCTTGTGGATTTTTAGGCTTGCAAGGGTGTGTTTGCTCTGACCTTTGTTCTCCCTGACCGCATGGTCTGAGGGGGCGGGGTTTTAGCTTTAAATGAGTGCTAGCAGAAGCTCTAAGTCCTTTTCCTGCTGAGGAAGCAGTGGCAGAAGGTGGGCTGTGTTTGGGAGGACATTTTATTTGGTGAGGTATTTTTTTTTCTAGGCTTGTGGATTTTTAGGTTTGCAAGGGTGCGTTTGCTCTGACCTTTCTTCTCCCTGACCACATGGTCTGAGGGGGCAGGGTTTTAGCTTTAAATGAGTGCTAGCAGAAGAAATTCTCTGACTCTAACCTGGTAAATAGGAAAGACAAACAGCAGTGCATACACCTGGGGGAGCAGGAAAGTTTTAGGGGTAGGATCAGACTTCCTCTCTTTTTAACTCACTGACCAATCAGTCGAGATGGAGAGTGCAGGATCTGTTGCATTTGTAACACCCGTGGCATGTTTGTTTTCTTGCCAAACGAGGTGCCTGAGTAGAAATGCTCTAAGTGTAAGTTGGTGGTCCTCTTGGAAGACAGGGTCTGGCAGCTGGAGGCCTGTGTTTCTAATCTCCGTACTATTAGGGAGCAGGCCGGGTAGGTGGGGCTTGTCAGCCTTGGAAGGCAGCCCATCTAGGAGAAGGAAAACTCCCATTTCAAACCTCCACTGCCTTGTGGCTATATCCACTGATGGAAAAGGCTTCAGGAGTTAACCTCGAGGCAAAATCCGGAGCTGGAGTCCCAGAGGCAGTTCGTGTCATTCTGGCAACTCCTGCGACATCACTGGAACGAGTTGTATTGGCTCTTGCCTTTCCATTGGACTATTTCAGCGACGTGAAGAGGGGGGATTTGCTTCTTGGGTAACAGCCTATCCTCCATATCATTTCACCCAGGCTTCATGCTCTGGAGAGGACACTCCAGCTTCATATACAGCATCGAAATAACACGGGGAGTAGCAGTTAACAGTTATAAGTCTTTGCTCGATTCGCATAGAGCATGACTCCAGGGGCTACTTCCAATGGTGGGAGAGGTCACTGCACCTCACTAGGTAGCTACCACCCACCTTAAGCTGGGCAGTCCCCAGCCAGTAAGGTGCTACCTCGCTATGGTCTGTTAACCTCACGGGGTGCGTGGGGCTTAGGGTGAAAGCCGACAAGCAGATCGATAACCCTGCACCATGCAACAATCATAAGAAAACTTCTGCCCTAAAGTTGGGCACCTGGAATGTTCAGACAATGACCCCTGGCTTTTCTGACGACCTGCAGGAAATAGAAGACGTGTGCAAGACAGCTGTAATCAACATGGAACTGAGTAGGCTGCAAATGGACATTGTTGCCCTGCAAGAGACTAGATAGCCAGACATGGGATCTGTCAAAGAAAAAAACTTCTCATTCTTCTGGCAGGGAAAACCATTGAATGAGATCAGGGAATATGGTATTGGCTTTGCAGTCAGATACTCTGCTGAGATCCATTATTCCACCTACTGTGGGGAGTGAAAGAATCCTGTCTCTGCAGCTCTACTCATCAGAGGGACCGGTCACCCTCATTAGTGCATATGCACCAACGCTGTCGTCTACAACAGAAGTCAAAGACAAATTCTACGACGATCTGGCAGCTACTATCAAAAATATCCCCGAGAGAGAGCCACTGTTCATTCTTGGAGACTTTAACGCTAGAGTTGGTGCTGATTACAATTCTTGGCCCACTTGTCTAGGCTGTTTTGGCATTGGGAAGATGAATGAAAATGGCCAACGCTTGCTGGAGTTTTGCTGTTATTATGGTCTTTGTGTCAGGAACACGTTCCTTAATACGAAGCTTCAACACAGAGTTTCCTGGAGACATTGAAGATCGAAGTATTGGCATCAGCTCAATTTGATCCTCACTAGACGCTCTAGCCTTCCTAGTATTACGATCACACGCAGTTATCAGAGTGCTGATTGCGATACTGATCACTCCCTGGTGTGTAGTAGAGTAAAACTGCGAACAAAGAGATTGTATCACATGAAAAAAGAAGGAAGACCACATATTGACATCAGCAAGATTCGCGATCAAAGAAAAGTGGAGGAATTTGCCCAAGCGCTTGAGGAAACCCTTCCAGACCCGGCTGATGCAAATGCACCTGAACAATGTGAACATTTCAAGAACACTGTTTATAACACCGCCTTGTCTACATTTGGCAAGAAGACCAAAAAGACGGCAGACTGGTTTGAAGCCCTTTCTGAGGAGTTGATGCCAGTCATCGAGGATAAGAGGAGAGCTCTAGCAGCATACAAAGCCTGTCCTAGTGAGTACAACTTGCAGGCTCTTCGAGTTGCTCGTAGCAAAGTCCAACAGGCTACCAGGAGATGTTCCAATGATTATTGGCTTCAGCTCTGCTCTCAGATACAGATAGCAGCGGACACAGGTAACATCAAGGGAATATATGATGGTATCAAACAAGCTTTAGGTCCAATACAGAAGAAATCTGCTCCCTTGAAGTCTGCTACAGGCGTGATCATCCAGGACCGAGCACAGCAGATGGAACGCTGGGTGCAGCACTACTCTGAGCTATATTCCAGAGAGAATGTAGTAACCGAAGAGGCATTAAATAACATCGAGTGCCTGCCTGTCTTGGAAGAGTTGGACAGCGAACCAACTTTAGCAAATAAATGCGGCCTTGGATTCCCTCGTCTCCGGCAAGGCACCTGGGAAAGATAACATCCCCGCTGAAGTGCTGTAAAGAGGTCATCACCATCGAGCTGTATGAAATCTTTTGTCTTTGCTGGAGGGAAGGTGGAGTACCACAGGACATGAAGGATGCAAACATCGTCACATTGTATAAGAAAAAAGGAGACAGGGGCGACTGCAAAAACTACCGTGGCATCTCTCTTCTCAGCGTTGTAGGGAAGCTGCTTGCCCGTGTTGTGCTGAAGAGACTCCAGGTGCTTGCAGACAGAGTCTATCCAGAATCACAGTGTGGATTTCGAGATAATAGATCCACCACTGACATGGTATTCTCCCTCAGACAGTTGCAGGAGAAATGTAGGGAACAACGACAGCCACTCTTTGTGGCCCTCATAGATCTCACAAAGGCCTTTGATTTGGTTAGCAGGGACGGTCTTTTTAAAATACTTCCCAAGATTGGATGTCCACCTCGACTCCTTAACATCATCAGGTCCTTTCATGAGGAAATGAAGGGCACTGTAGTTTTTGATGGCTCAACATCAGATCCCTTTGACATCCGAAGCGGAGTGAAGCAGGGCTGTGTCCTCGCGCCGACCCTGTTTGGGATCTTTTTTGCTGTCATGCTGAAGCACACCTTTGAAACTGCAACAGACGGTGTCTATCTCCGGACTAGATCAGACGGAAAGCTCTTTAATCTCTCTAGATTGAGAGTGAAGACCAAAGTCCAACTGAAATGCATGTGGGACTTCCTCTTCGCCGATGATGCAGCTGTTGTTGCCCATTCTGCTGAAGACCTCCAACAACTCATGAATCATTTTAGCAAGGCCTGCCAAGACTTTGGATTAACAATCAGCCTGAAGAAAACACAAGTCATGGGCCAGGGCGTGGACTCACCTCCCTCTATTACCATCTCCACACAAGAATTGGAGATTGTTCATGACTTTGTGTACCTTGGCTCAACGATCTCTGACACTCTCTCCCTAGATGTTGAGCTGGATAAACGCATTGGCAAAGCAGCTACCATGTTCTCTAGACTCACAAAAAGAGTATGGCTTAATAAGAAGCTGACGGAATATACCAAGATCCAGGTCTATAGAACCTGTGTCCTGAGTACACTCCTGTACTGCAGTGAGTCCTGGACCCTTTGTGCATGGCAGGAGAGGAAGCTGAACATGTTCCACATGCGTTGTCTCTGATGCATTTTTGGTATCACCTGGCAGGACAAAGTTCCAAATAGAGTAGTCCTAGAACGAGCTGGAATTTTTAGCATGTATACATTACTGAAACAGTGATGCCTACGTTGGCTTGGGCATGTCGTGAGAATGGCTGACAATTGAATTCCAAAAGATCTCCTGTATCGAGAATTAGTGCAGGGAAATCGCCCCAGAGAGAGACCACAGCTGCGATACAAGGATATCTGCAAGAGGGATCTGAAGGCCTTAGGAATGGACCTCAACAGATGAGAAACCTTGACATCTGAGCGTTCAGCCTGGAGGCAGGCGGTGCATCATGGCCTCTCGCATTTTGAAGAGACACTTGTTCAGCAGACTGAGGCAAAGAGGCAGTCCCAAAACCAGCAAAATCAGGGAGCTGGACAGGGGACAGATTGTATTTGTCTTCAGTGTGGAAGGGATTGTCACTCTCAAATTGGCCTTATCAGTCACACTAGACGCTGTTCCAAGTCCTCCATTCAGAGCATGTTACCATAGTCTCTCGAGACTGAAGGATGCCTAATCTAAAAAAAATCTAAGAGTTCTAAATAAAGAT
Source organism: Intellagama lesueurii (assembly GCA_037013535.1). Taxonomy (NCBI): domain Eukaryota; kingdom Metazoa; phylum Chordata; class Lepidosauria; order Squamata; family Agamidae; genus Intellagama; species Intellagama lesueurii. Next base: position 111,178,263 of record JBAJHW010000003.1, read on the forward strand.
CAAAAGTATGCAGCAGTTGATTGGTCCCTGAGGAATATATGTTTAGAATTTCTCACATTTCAGTGAAGCAGTTACCCATGCACAGAGCAGCTTATCACTAAATGTTGAGTCTTCCTTGTAAGGCACTTGATTCTCTGCAGCAATTTCTTCCTCCTTACACTGTAGCTAATTAACAAGGTGCCTGTCATGTGCCTGAGGCATCCTGCCTGGTGCACCCAATGTGACTGGTCAGGTCTGATATGCAAACAGGCAAATGACTGGGCAAAAACTGGCACCTTGTTAATTAGCTGTAGTTTGCCTTGTTTGTTTGTTTGTTTATTTATTTGAGTTTTTCTATCACCCCACAGTTCTCATACTCTCTGGGCAGTTTACAACATACTAAAAACACATTTAAATACAACAAATACCTAAAAATGAATACTTAAATAGATATAACTCTGCCCATAGCCAATACCTAACTTTCAATAAAATTAAGTAGCTTAAAACAGATTTGTTCATCTCAAGTGGTTAATAAAAGTCAACTCTGAATAATAGTTTTTACTAAGTATATTACAAAGGGAAAGGACCATGACTGAAAAAGCATGGTTCCCTGAGGTGACTCTTTTGGCCCCCTTCCGTGTCACCATTTTTAATATCATGGACTGCAAAGGGTGGGTGGGATGTGTATAATTCACACAATCTTCCCTACTCCAGTGTAAAATCCCAGGAGGATCCTGGCCAGCAAGCTGTTTCCTTTTTGTTTAAGAGCCTTCTTCTTCATAGTGGGTATGTCTCTTCAATAGTAATATGCCCTACATTACACGACTGCACTCTGCCAATAGAATCAGCAATTAGTCGTAGAAAAAGTAATATTTAATGGCCATTCCAGTCAACATTTCCATGTGGAATAAGTAGCATCTTATGCTTTGCTTCAGACAGCAAACTTCCATGAGCTGGCCCTGCAATTAAAAATCAGTAGCATGAGCTGCGAGAACCTGTCTATGGGGAAGAACTTTTGAAGTGACAAGACATCTACATTCATCTATGAAAACCATAGAAAAATCTTCTGTCCTAACTTCATTAGGATACCTTACTTCCATCTCTGTTCTTAGATTTAGACATATCTTTCCTGTATTTTTTTAAGCTTCAGATATATAAAGTAAAGAAAGCATTTGGGATCAGTGAACTGATTGCACAAGGGAACATGAGCAATGCTAAATGCTAGGGCACACTGAAATGCATGCAAGAACAGAGATAAAAATTTAGAAGGAAAGCTCATCTCACCTGTTTTTAATTTTTTTTTAATTTTAAGATTAATTCAGACCAACTGGGTATTTTTCTCTCGAGGGATCCGAATTTTAACTTTCTGCTTGTGATTAACAGGGCAAATATTAGAAAAATTCAGAAAATCAACTTCCAGGTTTTTTCTCTCTCTATTCTAGGCAAAAGAGTGTTTATCTTCCCATTTTCTTGTCAACTTGTAGAGACACAGACACACACTATTAAACTACTCTAAGTACTCAAATGCTTCATATTTATGTGGCACAGTTTACTAAGCTGGCTGGGATATATCAGAATGATGGTGAATCATATAATCTGTGGAGGCCTTCATCCTTCTTGAGTTAAAGTTCCACCCTTACATGTAAAGAAGAATGCATTGAAAGCAGGAAGGGACAGCTGTCATCAGATAAGTCCTTGCACAATTTCCCCTACCTCAGCTAAAGATAACCATAACTTTTGTTACTCAGTCATGTTGAAAATTAGCAGTCAGGCTGTCAGACAAAAGACCTCAAGTGTGCAAAGTCAAGTAGTATTACTTGTACTTGGAGGGATTATTCAGTAGGGGTGGGGAATCTCCAAATTGCCAGTGAGACAAGGTACAGCTAAAGAGCTGGAAAAGATTGTCAAGAGATGTTGGGTTCTTTCGGGTCTACATTTCTGATGGCATGCACAAGGTCATAGTGCAGAAATGTTGGACACAAGTAAGCATCAGTCACAGCATCTCGAGATGTCTTACTCAATTTTCAGAAGCTGTGATGCATTACACGGGTAATTACTTTCATTTTCCCATGACTAAACATGAATAACAGAAAGTTAAAAGTGCAGACCTCTGTGGTGTGTGATTCCCATTGGCCATGTATTTGTATCAACTGCTGCCCTTTAAACAGGATAGGAAGTGCTGATAAGATTAGGTTGGTGCTACAGGTCTCTCTCATACATAAGCCACCAGAAAAGTTCTGAGTATGTCTTCTATGCTTCTCATAAGAGGTGGTAAACCTGCTGCCTCCAGATGCTGTCATGCTTCAAATACCATCAGCCCTGACAGATTGGTTTTATTGGTTTTATGTGAAAGGAGATGAACAGGTTCCATAGCCCTATTAATAAGGGACTGCAAAGAGTGGGTCTCAGAATTAACTCAAAACCTAATTGCAATCATTCTGGATTTCATCAACAAATGTCCTATAGTTGTTTTGGGCTTTTTAAAAAAATCCAAACAAAACTTCCTATCCTTTAAGATCTGGAAGTAAAGTCCTAATCTGTATTCCATGTTTCTTGATGTAAAATCATTTTGGTAAGGTAATGGAACAGGGCAATTGTAGCGAACAGCCCTGCCCTCACCTGTCCGTCACAGCAGAACCTTCCAGCAGGAGCCAATGAGGGGTCGGAAGGCGGAGCCAAGGGGGGAGGGAGCTGGATATAAAGGCTGGTGTATGGAGTCTGAGGAGTGATTGGGAGAGTTTCTGTTAGAGAGAGACTGTATGAAACTTAAAAGGTGAATTAAGAGTGAGTTAGAGATCAGTAAGAACGATGAATGGAACAGAGAGTTAAAAGAGTTATAAAGTTAAAGCAGCTTTGAGTGAAAGACTAGTGATTAGCATCCTGTGATTTTTCTCTTGAATATTAATCGTCTGTTAACTTCCCTGATTTAATAAATGACTTAAGTTTCAAAAGTACACATGTCTCCATGATTAAATGGTATTAAAACAGTAATACCTGGTGGCAGCGAAGGAGGAAGAAGAGTGGGAACCTTTGAAGGCCAGGGGAATAGGGGCTTCAGAGGTGACTGCAACAAAGTGGTGACCAGCGGCGGGATCGAATGTAATCCAGCAACGCCTAAAAGCAGAAAGGTTCTCAGAGCAGAAAAAGTTATTTTGGTCAGGGGATCTGAAGTGACCGGAGTGGGTAACTTCCTAGAGCTTTTCAGGGGGAAAAGCTTAGTAGGGAGGCTCCTAAGCTCAGATCGGGGGGCTAAAATAGGGACAGGCTCTGAGGAAACCATTTCTGGAAGGAGTTGACCTCTAGCATAGAAGGGACCAGTTGGCTAGCTTGTCCTGGGCTCAAAGGAGAGAGCTCTGAGGGGACAAAGTGGAGGCCAAGGTCAGAGAAGCTGAGGTGACTCAAATCAGCAAAAGCTGGAACTGGTTAAAGTAGATATTTCTGTTTATTTTGGTGGCTAGAGGCAGGGAGAAACTTTGTCTCATGCTAAAGACCTGGCTGGGAGCCAGAGGTCTAAACAGAGTATCCTAATTGTGGGTGCTAGCAGGGAAGCAACTTTATTACAGAGTCTCTAACTCACTGGAAAGAGAAAAAAAGTGGTCCTTTTAAATCGGAGGCTTGTAAAGTGAAGCAGAAGCTCAAATAAATAAACATGACTTCCAAGCGGGGGGAAAAGGTGGCAGAGGTACCTCATGAGATTTCAGATGCCTCAGATCTGGAGGGGGAAGAAACTCAAGGAGGGATTACCTCCGAGGGGGAAAAGGAAACCTCAAGGGGAAAAGCCTCCATAGAATTCAGAAAATGGAAATTAGAGAAGGAGCAGGAACAGGAATTTAAGCTAAAACAGCTTGAAATGGCCCTAGAAAAGGAAAGGATGGCATTTGAACTAAGGCGGATGGAGTTGACAGCCCAGATTAATAATGATAATAATAACAATAGCAATTCTAATTCCGAAGGGAGACATTTATCCAAGGCAGACCTTAAAAGATTCCCCATATTTAGGAAGGGCGACGATCCTGAGGCGTTTATTATTCTGTTCGAGCGTGCCTGTGGAGATTTTGAAGTGATGGGATCAGAACGTATGATTGTGATGAGGTCCCAGATAAGTGGCGAATTAGCTGATATATACGCCCAGATGCCATTGGAATTAGTGAGGGATTTTGAGGAATTTAAAAAGTTGGTATTCTCACGGTTTGGCATCAATGCTGAGCATTTAAGACGTAAGTTCAGAGCCCTGACAAAAAAACCTGAAGAATCCTATTCTCAACTGGGGGCGAACTTGACCAAATATCTTGACAAATGGCTTCAACAGGAAGGAGTTGAGTCTGTACAAGATATTAAGAACATCATGGGGCTAGAGCAGTTCTATTCACTGCTACCGGGGGACCTGAGGTACTTAGTAAGGGATAAAAAGCCCAGAGATGTTCCTGAAGCTGGGGGGGGGGGGAGGGTCGCGGATTTTATTTCCCACATTCGAAACCCAAATTTTTCTGAGGTAAAAATTGGAAGAAAAACATGGGATGACAGTAAAAAGGAGCCCAAGGGTTACTTCAAGAACCAGCAGGCAAGTGGTGGCCATTTTGTAGGCAAGACCACAGAACAGAGCCAGCCAAAATACAAGCCCTGGGGAGGGGAGGGAGATAAGACCCTTAGCCCAGAACCAAGAATCTTCAAATCGTGTTTTGGATGCGGCGAGAGAGGCCATTTCATTTCACAATGTGCCAAAGTCAGAGAAGGGGGTCAAAAGGCCAATTTACCCAAGCCTAGGTCAGTGTACTGCGTGCAGCAAAGCAAAGTTACCTCAGAGAATGGCGAAACCGTAACTCATAATACAAGTACAGCTAGGGATGAGAGTCATGAACAGCGAGCTGAACAGCTGCCTGTAGCTGATATAGTCCATTGCTATTTAATAGAGGCCAACCAGGAGCTTTTTAAAAGTTCTGGTGACAGCATTTACGTAAATGGGACAAAATGTATGGCTCTGAAAGACTCGTGCTCTCAAGTTACTTTGTGCCATCCTGACATCATCCCTACAGAGAACATATTGAAAGGTGAAAGCCTGACAGTTAAGGGAATAGGTGCAGAAATAATTACCATGCCAGTGGCTGAGGTACCTATAAGTTATCAAGGGTGGCAAGGATTATGGAGAACAGGCGTAGCTGAGCAATTGCCTGCACCCTGTTTGATTGGGATCGATCTCACTGAGCATGTCAAAAGTGTGTTAGTTCAGACTCGCTCCCAGCAGAAAGAAGAAGACAAAGCAAAGGATAAGGGCGAAATTAATACAGAGCTGGTGGAGGGAGAGGATCCTACAGCTGAATTAATACCGATTAAGATTCCCCTAGAAAACACATTTAAAAGGGAACAAAGAGCAGATCCCTCGCTGGATCAATGTTTTAAGAAAGTTGGCAAAGGTCAGGTAACCCCCGAGAGTCCAGAAAGGTTCTTCCTAGAAAAAGACCGGTTGTATAGGGAGACCTTAGTGAATCCCAGAAAGGGGGGGGGGGAGACTCACCACAAGCAGCTGGTAGTACCTCTCAAATATCGAGTGGGGATAGTGGAACGGGGGCACGCTGGTACTTTTTCAGCCCATTTGGGCATCTCAAAAACTAAACAAAGAATTGCCCAGAACTTTTACTGGCCTGAGATGGGGAGGCAGATAAAAGAATTTTGCCAGAGGTGTGATGTGTGTCAGAGGCAAGGAAACAGCAATGACAAAATGAAAGCCAAGCTGTGTCCTTTACCTATAATTTCAAACCCTTTCCAACGCATTGGTTTAGACATAGTTGGACCATTGCCCCGAGTTACCCAGAGGGGAAACAGGTTTATCCTGACTATCGTTGACTATGCAACGCGTTATCCCGAAGCAGTTCCCCTGAGAAATATTGAGACTCAGACAGTTGCTGATGCCCTTCTGAATTATATGTGTCGCATGGGGTTTGCGTCTGAGATTGTCACGGATCTAGGAACCTCTTTTACATCCAAGCTGATGAAAAGGTTATGGCAACTCTGTGGTATTAAGCATATTACCTCCACCCCATATCACCCTCAGACCAACGGGCTGGTGGAGAAATTCAATGGGACCCTCATGCGCATGATTAAGGCGTACACTGCTGGAAATCCCAACGATTGGGATCACAAATTACAGCAGTTATTATATGCTTATAGGTCGGTGCCCCAAGAAAGCACCGGGTTCAGCCCTTTTGAATTATTATTTGGGTGAAAGGTGCAAGGGCCCCTTGACTTGCTCAGGCAAAGTTGGGAGGACCAGGAGGAAGCAGATCCTGAATCTGTAATCACGTACATCGACAACCTGATGAACACTTTGAGGGAGAACCTTGAAATTGCTGCCAAGAATTTACAGGGGCAGCAAATGAAACAAAAGGCCTGGTATGACAAGAAAGCCAGAGAGAGAACTTTCAATCTTGGGGATGAGGTCCTTGTGTTAAGGCCCATCAAAAGGAACAAATTACAATTGCAGTGGGCAGGACCATTTAAAATAACCTCCAAAATGAGCGAGATAAACTACATTATACAGGAGGAGGGAGAACCTGGCAAGAGGGTGGTCCATGTGAATATGATCAAGCCCTACTATAGGAGGGAAAACGTTGTCTTATTGGCAATGAAGGAAACAGACAACGAAAGGCATGAGTTACCTTATTGGGAGGGGAGGGGCGAACCCAAATACAACCCAGAGGACGTCCTAATCAGTCCCTCACTTTCCCCTGAACAACAAAGGGAAGCAAGAGCCTTGCTTATGCAGTACAGGCAGGTTTTCTCCAACAAGCCTGGAGTAGCCAAGGGTGTAGTGCACAGGATTGACACAGGGGATGCACACCCACAGGCTGTTCCGCCTTATAGAGTTACCGGGCCCTATGTTGAAAAGGTTCGCCGGGAGCTAGACGCTATGCTGAAGGAGAATATCGTTGTTCCTTCATCCAGTCCTTGGGCTGCCCCGATTGTGTTAGTAGACAAGCAGGATGGCAGCATCCATTTTTGTGTAGACTATAGGAAGCTGAACCATGTGACTAAGCCAGATGCCTATCCGATGCCTCGATTGGACGATCTAATTGAGACCATCGGGGGTTGTCAATTCATTTCATATTTAGATTTAACAAAAGGTTACTGGCAAGTGGGGCTAGACCCCAGAGACCAGGAAAAGACGGCTTTTTGTAGTCCTTTCGGGCTGTATGAATTCCATGTCTTGGGTTTCGGATTACGGAATGCAGCTGCAACATTTCAGAGACTCATGGACCGAACTCTGCAAGGGCTCAGGGAATTTACGGTAGCTTACATTGATGACATAGGCATCTTTAGTCATTCGTGGGGAGACCACCTGTGGCACCTTGAGACCATGCTGCAGAGGTTAAAGGAGTCGGGGCTGACAGTGAAGGCCAGCAAATGTCAGCCGGGGGGCTCTCAAATGAAGTATTTAGGCCACATTGTAGGGGGAGGGAAAATCCGACCTATAGAGGCCAAAGTAGAAGCAATCAGCAAATGGCCGAAGCCCAATACTAAGAAAAAGATCCGGTCGTTCCTAGGGCTAGTTGGCTATTACAGACGATTCATACTGAGATTCAGCGAGATAGCCGCCCCTTTATCCGACCTGACCCGTAAAAAGAAGACGGAGGGTATCCAGTGGTCGAGCAGCTGTGATGAGGCGTTCGCGAGGCTGAAGGAGGTGTTGGTGACCGGTCCAGTCTTGAAGGCGCCCGATTTTCAGCGCGAATTCACCATTTCCACCGATGCGTCCAACTTCGGGTTGGGAGCCGTGTTGAGCCAGGAGGGCGACGACGGAGAACATCACCCCGTGGCATACCTGAGTAAGAAATTACAGGCGGGTGAGAGACATCTATCGACTATAGAGCGAGAGTGTCTTGCCATAATTTGGGCTATTCGGAAACTCCAGCCATACATATGGGGCAGACATTTTGTCCTGTGTTCAGAACATTCTCCACTGTTATGGCTGAGATCTATAAAAGCGAATAACAATAAATTGATGCGTTGGGCCTTGATGCTCCAAGACTTTGATTTTGAGATCTGTGGAGTGAAAGGGACTCAAAATGTTGTGGCAGACACCCTGTCGAGGAGCGCCGAAGGCTGAAGATGAAGAGAATGGACTTTGGTAAAATGACAAAAGCGATAAACTGTTTGTTTGCACCTCATTAAATGTTATAAGCTGTATTCTAATGAAAAAAATGAATGTAAGTATTAAAAGTGTTATGTGTTGTTGTTAAATAAGTACCTGAATATATGATTGAAAGGGATAGTATTGTAATTGAAATAGTAACTGAATTACAAGGTTAATGCATAACAAGCGTATAAGTTGGTTAAGTATTACTTATGGCCAAAGGTGGTAAGTTTTGATTGTAATGCTGTAAAGTTGATGGTGGTCTACATTAAGGCTCCTCGTTGTTCATGAGGGTAAACCACTATAGGTTTTACCCCATGAAACAACTTTTTAAGGGGGGAGGTGTGTAGTGAACAGCCCTGCCCTCACCTGTCCGTCACAGCAGAACCTTCCAGCAGGAGCCAATGAGGGGTCGGAAGGCGGAGCCAAGGGGGGAGGGAGCTGGATATAAAGGCTGGTGTATGGAGTCTGAGGAGTGATTGGGAGAGTTTCTGTTAGAGAGAGACTGTATGAAACTTAAAAGGTGAATTAAGAGTGAGTTAGAGATCAGTAAGAACGATGAATGGAACAGAGAGTTAAAAGAGTTATAAAGTTAAAGCAGCTTTGAGTGAAAGACTAGTGATTAGCATCCTGTGATTTTTCTCTTGAATATTAATCGTCTGTTAACTTCCCTGATTTAATAAATGACTTAAGTTTCAAAAGTACACGTGTCTCCATGATTAAATGGTATTAAAACAGTAATACCTGGTGGCAGCGAAGGAGGAAGAAGAGTGGGAACCTTTGAAGGCCAGGGGAATAGGGGCTTCAGAGGTGACTGCAACAGCAATGCCTTCCATTGCTTCTTATTTGTGGAATCCCCTCCATGGAGATCTCTATCAGGCTCTACACTCTTGAGTTTCCACAGTCTGTTAAAGAAGAACCACTGTCTCTCAGGTGAGGTAGAGGCTGAGGTATGATGAATTTCTGTTTCAATATTGGCTGTGGTTTGGTTATAACCAGTTTTTAAAACAACTGTTCTTCATTATTTGTCAGAGCTTTATATTTTAGGACATTTGCTTATCTGACTTTGGCTGAAATCCAATAGTAAGCTGCAGCTAGAGTAGGCCCATTGAATCAATGGAACTTATAGAGGCTCTATCTTAGAACTATAGAGCTGGAAGGCACCCTATGGAACATTGAATCCTGTCTCTGTCAAGGAGGCTCAGCGGGGAATTGTACTCTCATCTTCTGGCTCTGCAGCCAGATGCCTAAGCCACTGAGTTTTAGGGAGGGACACCAAAATCCCCACAGGTTCAATGGGCCAACTTTAGTTGTAACTTACTGCTGGAGTACTGCTAAATTATAGAAAATGAATGAGTGGGTGCTATTTTCACTGGCAGGAATAAATAAGTATCCAAGCAACAGCTAACTGAGCTGTAGTTTGAAAGCTACACCTCCAATGCAGCATGGACTTTTTCTAATTTACCTCCAAGAAACATTCCTGACACAACCATCTGCCATGAATGTTTGGAAATCTAAATTTCTCGGCACTGTTGACAAGGCACCAGTACATGCCTGAGGAAGTGGACCTTGATTCACAAAAGCTAGCAGATTGCTTGATTATTAGTGTTCTAATGAAGATATCATATACTCCTGCATTGTAAGTGAATGAAAGTTTGCTAGGAGGGAAGAGAGAAGGAATAAACCAGTATTTTTACACATAACCTTTACACACTTCAAGGTATGTTGATTTCTTTGTAAATTCTTACATTTAAGTTGATTTTTCCCTCACTAATCCCCAAAGCATCTACAGTTGATATTTCCTATGGAAAAGTGTTTCTTTAGACCCCCAAAGGGATAATGTTCCTTGCAGAAACATGCCAACACAGCAAAATCCTGTGCTAAAGTTCAATACCAATAAACAGCCCCTGTCTCATTATACTGCATTTCACACTCCATATAAAGCTTTGCTTCAGCTGAGCAGGAAATGCCCTTTTAGTCTTACTGCTGTCATCGACACTGCCACATGCTTGAGAAAGATGTCTCTAGGGTAGTAAGCCACAATCCCCCTGAGCCCATACTTCTGGAAAGAAATAGAAATAGTACAAGTGGAGAAATGAAATGTGTATATTTCCCAAACACTGGGGAAATGTACAACGCTCCTCATATGCAAATAAAATATTCACCTGCCATCTCAGTTCAGTGAAAGGAAATGGCACATGGTGGCAAAGTTCTAATAGTTAAAAAGCAGCAGGAGAATCTGTCCTGTGATTACCTACCTCCTGAAAAAAAGGGGGTGGGTGGGATGGGTTTTAGGTGCATTTTGTCCCATGATGTTAGTTCATCCATCAACAACAACCCAAGAACTCAATATTAACATAGGAATTAACCCCGTATGGAAAAAGCGGCTACATGATGCAGGCAAGGATGGATTAACAGAAATGTAATGCTCAATCACATATTATATTATATTTTGGTGTGTGAGCACGTGCGCATGTGCGTGTGTGCATGTGCACGTGTGTACCATTTTTAGTGGGGCACTATTTTTCTATAACATCATAGGTAAAGTAAAGGTTCCCCTTGACAAATGTCCAGTCGTGTCTGACTCTAGGGGGTGGTGCTCATCCCCGTTTCCAAGCCATAGAGCCAGCGTTTGTCCGTATACAGTTTCCGTGGTCACGTGGCCAGTGCAACTAGACATGGAACGCCATTACCTTCCCACCGTGGTGGTACCTATTTATCTACTTGCATTTTTACATACTTTTGAACTGCTAGGTTGGCAGGAGCTGGGACAAGCTACGGGAGCTCACTCCGCCGCATGGATTGGAACTGCTGATCTTTCAACCTTGCAGCCCAGAGGCTTTGTGGTTTAACCCGCAGCGCCACCACGTCCCTTTCCTATAACATCATACTTGGGGGCAATTTAGGGCATCTCATGTGGTAACCGCCAACATGCCAGTTTTGAAACTCCTCCGACCTCATCTGATACATCTAATCCTTTGGGGGTGGAATCACAGGGAAAGATTGCAGTTGCACCTCCTGAAATTTGATCCTTCCCCACCCAATGAATTTATACTTTTGAGAATGTGGCTGTGAGGAAAGGGTGATGTTTTTGTTCCACAGCTCAATCCCTCCCTATTTGCAACTTAGGAACTACTGCATCACTCTTGCAATTATCCTTTGCCAGTTTTCTGCCAAATGAACTTTCCTTTCAGGAGTCTTGTTTCAAAACTGTCAGAAAGAAAATGTAACAATTGCCATATCAGAAGATTCTAATTGCTTGCTATTTACAGGAGTGATTGCCTTTTTGTATTGCTGGAAGTATAATGCAAGTGATAAACATGACCAGCAAGGAGTCTCAGCAGGGGCTTTATTTCTGATTTTTAGCTTTGTAGGATGAAATGAATTATTGTCTGAAATCAAAGTCCTCCATTGTTGTGATTGGCTAGGTGTGATTTCATTCTGTTCTCCCTGGAGAACTGTATTAATTTCCTTTTAATGTGTGCCTTTTCAGTAGCAATTCACCAATTTCCAGTCCTAATGGTAGGTGCATATTTAGTTAAAATGGTGTTCTGTGTGTGGGTGTGATGCTTCTGTTGTTATTGTTGATCACAGATTGCTTCCTGCTGAGTACGTCTTCAGAAATTGCATTGGGGGAAAAATGATTCAAAAGAATAGACAATGAAGGCTTTAGGGTATCCTTTTCCTATTACTAAAATAAATAATAACAATGATCATGAGGACAGGAATGATGATGTCGATAGAGTTCAAGTGATTATGGCAAAAGAAAACTAAAATTGCCCAGTTGTAACAGATGCTTTAGGTGCAATACCAAAAGATCTAGCGAACTACCTTTGTACTCCACGTCTAGAAGAGATAATGATTCACCTACTGCAAAAGACTGTCTTACTTGGAACAGTCCCTGGGTTGGCCCAGCAGCAAAAGTGGCTGCTTTTAAGGCCAAGAGTTCAACAGTATGAATCCCAGGAAGTCTACCTTTGAACTGCTGGATAACTCAGTGGTTTAGATATCTGGCTGTGAAGCCAGAAATTGAGAGTTTGATTCCCCACTGTGTCTCCCTGACAAGGGCTGAACTTAATGATCCAGGGGGTCCCTTCCAGCTCTCCAGTTCTATGATTATCATTATCATATTTCAAAGAAATACTTATGAACATCTTAGGTCCTTGGGAATGACCAGACATTGAAGGAACTAAATTCAGACATTTGGTGGGCTGTGTATGATGGAAATAGCAATAACAATAACAATAATCTGTTCATCAGAGGCTAATGCAGCAGAAGAGTAGTTTTTTGTGACTATTCTGGCAACAGTAATTAATAGAGAATTTGTATTTTTATTTGTATTCATATTTTCTCTTTCTTCCAGTGAGCTCAAGGCACTCTCCTCCCCATTTTATCCTCACAAAAACCATGTGAGGTAGATCAGTCTAAAAGAGGACGAGTGGCTAAATATTAGGACTAGAACTTGGTTTACTAGTTCAACACTCTAACCACCACACTGGCTGTCCCCAGGCACCTCACTTTCATCCCAAAGTGCCTTTCTCCCCTTCAATAACTTTGAATCATGAAGTTATCCTATTCATTGTTTGTGGTTGATCACTTATGTGACTTTTCTGTCCTTCCTCCTACAGGTAAGGAATTTTCCTTTTCAGGCATGCCTTCTGCACCTGCCTGTCTAGTAAGGAAAGGACTTTCAGAGGGTTTGTTATACTTGTAAACATATTACAGCTAGTTGTAGTAGTCATGGTTGTAGAAGTAGGTCAGATGGGAGGTTTAGAAGTTTGATAAATAAATGAAAATATGAATAAAACAGCAGCAGTAGTATTTTAAGAGATGGGATTTTAAACTGCTGTAACTCCATTGAGTTAAAAAAAGAATTAAGCTAGTTACAATATTAAAGCACCATTGTGCTTTAATATTGTAACTAGCTTAATTCTTTTTTTAATTTAATGAATTAATTTGTTTTATTTGTACTGAGTTTTTAAATTACGTATGAGCTGACATGGATACTGGCTCTGGAAGACAGGCAGGCTGCACACCTAATCAAACAAATAAATCAGACGAGGAAATGCTGCTGTTCCGATGGGCTTTGCTTGTCCTAGGTCAGTGGTTTCCACTGAGGTGTTCTTGGACTGCAATTCCCAGAAGCCTTAACTGCTAGGTATGCTGGCTAGGATTTATGGGAGTTGCAATCCGAGAACACCTGGGTTACTGAAGATTGGGTACTGCTGCCCTAGATTATCATGTCACATATGTAGTCACAAGTGCCTAACATGGTGATATAATCTTCCTCACTATTCATGTGATTAACCCAGAGTGATTGTCCACTAATTAAAGTGTGTGGTGGGGGATGGCACCAAATTAGTAAATGCCAATGTGGGAAAAGGTGGCAACAATCGAGACTGAAACAAGATAATCATTCTCAAAATAACATATTTCTACATCAGGGAATATTCTCCCCATAGTTCAAAAGGCATTTAGTGATGTCTTGCTTGTTTTATCTGTTCACTAATGCTGGAATTCCTAAACTTGGGAGATATGCAACCATCACTGAAAATAGTAATGTTCTGCAGTATGCAGATGGAAAGAGCAGAAGAAACATCTAGCTGTGCAGCATTAGTACAATTCCTTTGTGGAATGAGATTTTTCCGATTCAGGATTCAGATAGAAGGGACAGAAGAAGCATCAAACATCTTTCCTGTGCAGAATTTGCCTAGAAAGAATAAAATAAGCACTAAGTTGTGCAGCATGGTTACAGTGCCCATGCAGAGCAGTGTAATTTCTGCCATGATTCAATAGAAAGAGCATTAAGGTGTGCAAAGCTTGACAGCTTTCCAGAAAAATGGAGAAAAAAAATAAACATAAAAAATAAAAGGAAAATGAGACCAAGATCTATTTTGGGAAGCCATGGAATCCTGATGATGTAGAGAGAAACTGTAGTAGGGAATCTTGGCATGGTGAGATTTGTGAAACTACAGAGAACAAAAATTGTTACGTTACTTACTACACCTATATTCACACCACTAAATGTGGGGAGTGGTGGCTTCAATGTCACCTCTTTGCAAATGCAGCAGGGAAAGACTATTTAGAGCCATTGTATGTTGGCTCATGAAAGATGACTTGCATTTCCACGAATGAGGCCAAATAGGATTATTTTCTCTTTCCTTGATGGGCTGCTTTTTTCCTACTCTTCACTAGTAATCTGGGCTAATGATACCAGTTATGCTATGGTAAATTTTTAAAATTATTCTTTAGAGGCAATTATATTGACAAATAATGCAAGAAATCCTCCTGGACTGGAGTGGTCGTATCCATATTATTTTCCACTGATGAAATGCCATAGAAGTCAATGTGAATAAGACCAGAGCTTTTCATCCAATCCATAGTTTTTTTCCACCACCTCTGGGGCTTCTACTTTTCTTGACAGTGAATGCATTTGCATTGGTTCAGACAGTGTGGCTACTTGAGCTGATGAAGAAAGCATCTGCCATCACCAAATACTGAATATAAAGCAATTCTTAAATTAACAGAGATCAGAGTTTTTAAAATTGTTCTTGTTCTGTTCCTAAAGTGAGAGTTTTAGCCTCATTCATGATGCAATGCATTTTTCTTCAAATTGCTAATTTTTCTTTTCCCTCCCAGTTCCATTTCCTTTTTAAAAAATGGTTGGTGTCATTGGACCAGGACACCTAGGAGTCCAAAGGAAAGACTAAAGGGAGGGGTGGGGGCAAGAGTGAGGAATCACCAGAGAGGAAGGAGGAAATTGTTCTCTTTTCTGCTGACTTCTGCATGGTCAGCTGAAGCAAAATTGCCTGGGGAACCCTGGGGTGTGACTTCACAATGGATCCATGCATGCTTTTCCTGCTGTATAGTTGTACCTTCATTTCAGTCATAATGAATAGGTGTGGTTTCAAAGTACACAATATATTGGTAATCATCCACAGAGGAGCACTGGTGGATTTTTTAGAACCCAAAGGCTTAGCAGCTTGAGTTTGATGATGCAGCCAGGTGCTTCCTCTACACCCTTTTAAAAGCCCAGTAGTGAAAGTATCAAACTGTCTCAGCAGTGACCAAAACTAGGTTCCAACATGAGGTCACCTGAACAAGACAAACATCAAGAAGGTTTTGCCCCCTATCACTCACCTTGTAGATAGGCAGTCACACTGCCTAATAGGGAAAAGATGGGCTGTTTATTCCTGAACAGATGTTGCAGTTGTGCCTCTTTTTTAAATCACAAAGTGATGTTAATTGCTTTTTTCAGGTCATGAGAGCAGATGCTGAATCACTTTTAAAGCACCCTACCATTTCTACTTGAACAGAGTGAGGAAATGGAACTGCTGTAACAGGAAACAGGATTATGAAGGATCTGGTAGGTAAGTACCTTTAGTCCTTGATGTTAACTGTCCTGAACACACTTGCTAGGGAAAAAGACTCATTGAACAAAGTAGGATCATGTTGTGAGTGTATTATAGCATGTACCTTAATTCACCCCTTCACGGATTGCTGCCTTGTTGTGGCGAAGGGGCTTGAGTAATTCAGAGAAGCTATGGGCTATGCTGTGCAGGGACACCCAAGACGGACAGGTCATAGTGGAGAGTTCTGACTAAATGCGATCCACCTGGAGCAGGAACTGGCAAGCCACTCCAGTATCTTTGCCAAGAAAACCCCATGGACAGAAACAAAAGGCTAAAAGATATGACGCTGGAAGATGAGTCCCTCAGGTCGGAAGGCGTCCAACATGCTACTGAGGAAGAGCGGAGGACAAGTACAAGTAGCTCCAGAGCTAATGAAGTGTTTGGGCCAAAGCCAAAAGGACGCTCAGCTGCGGATGTGCCTGGAAGTGAAAGGAAAGTCCGATGCTGCAAAGAAGAATACTGCATAGGAACCTGGAATGTAAGATCTATGAACCTTGGTAAGCTGGATGTGGTCAAACAGGAGATGGCAAGAATAAACATTGACATCCTGGGCGTCAGTGAACTAAAATGGACGGGAATGGGTGAATTCAATTCAGACGATTACCATATCTAGTATTGTGGGCAAGAATCCCGTAGAAGAAATGGAGTAGCCCTCATAGTCAACAAAAGATTGGGAAAAGCTGTACTGGGATACAATCTCAAAAATGATAGAATGATTTCAATACGAATCCAAGGCAGACCTTTCAACATCACAGTAATCCAAGTTTATGCACCAACCACCGATGCTGAAGAGGCTGAAATTGACCAATTCTATGAAGACTTACAACACCTTCTAGAACTGACACCAAAGAAAGATGTTCTTCTCATTATAGGGGACTGGAATGCTAAAGAAGGGAGTCAAGAGCTAAAAGGAACAACAGGTAAGTTTGGCCTTGGAGTTCAAAATGAAGCAGGGCAAAGGCTATTTTATTTTATTTTATTTATTTATTAAATTTATACCTCGCCCATTTAGACAACGTCTACTCTGGGCGGCTAACAATAAAATAGACTAAAAGCAGTCTAATATATCAAAACAACAATTTAACAACAATAACAATATCAATAGAGTTTTGTCAAGAGAAGAAGCTGGTCATCACAAACACTCTTTTCCAAAAACACAAGAGGCAACTCTACACATGGACATCACCAGATGGGCAATACAAAAATCAGATTGAGAAATCAGATTGATTATGTTCTCTGCAGCCAAAGATGGAGAAGCTCTATACAGTCAGCAAAAACAAGGCCTGGAGCTGATTGTGGCTCTGATCATCAGCTTCTTATAGTAAAACTCAAGCTTAAACTGAAGAAAGTAGGAAAAACCACTGGGCTAGTCAGGTATAATCTAAACCAAATCCCTTATGAATACACAGTGGAAGTGAAGAACAGATTTAAGGAACTAGATTTGGTGGACAGAGTGCCTGAAGAACTATGGATGGAGGCTCGTAACATTGTACAGGAGGCAGCAACAAAAACCATTCCAAAGAAAAGGAAATGCAAGAAAGCAAAGTGGCTGTCTGACGGGGCCTTACAAATAGCAGAGAAGAGAAGAGAAAGAAAATGCAAGGGAGATAGGGAAAGTTACAGAAAATTGAATGCAGACTTCCAAAGAATAGCAAGGAGAGACAAGAGGGCCTTCTTAAATGAACAATGCAAAGATATAGAGGAAAATAATAGAAAGGGAAAAACCAGAGATCTGTTCAAGAAAATTGGAGATATTAAAGGAACATTTTGTGCAAAGATGGACATGATAAATGACAAAAATGGGAGGGACCTCACAGAAGCAAAAGACATCAAGAAGAGGTGGCAAGAATACACAGAAGAATTATACCAGAAAGATCTGGATGTCCCGGACAACCCAGATAGTGTGGTTGCTGACCTTGAGCCAGACATCCTGGAGAGTGAAGTCAAGTGGGCCTTAGAAAGCATGGCTAACAACAAGGCCAGTGGAGGTGATGGCATTCCATTGAACTATTTAAAATCTTAAAAGATGACGCTGTTAAGGTGCTACACTCAATATGCCAGCGAGTTTGGAAAACTCAGCAGTGGCCAGAGGATTGGAAAAGATCAGTCTACATCCCAATCCCAAAGAAGGGCAGTGCCAAAGAATGCTCCAACTACCGTACAATTGCACTCATTTCACACGCTAGCAAGGTTATGCTCAAAATCCTACAAGGTAGGCTTCAGCAGTATGTGGACCGAGAACTCCCAGAAGTACAAGCTGGATTTCAAAGGGGCAGAGGAACTAGAGACCAAATTGCTAACATGCACTGGATTATGGAGAAAGCCAGAGAGTTCCAGAAAAACATCTACTTCTGCTTCATTGACTACGCAAAAGCCGTTGACTGTGTGGACCACAGCAAACTATGGCAAGTTCTTAAAGAAATGGGAGTGCCTGACCACCTTATCTACCTTCTGAGAAATCTACATGTGGGACAGGAAGCAACAGTTAGAACTGGATATGGAACAACTGATTGGTTCAAAATTGGGAAAGGAGTACGACAAGGCTGTATATTGTCTCCCTGCTTATTTAACTTATATGCAGAATACATCATGTGAAAGGCTGGACTGGATGAATCCCAAGCCGGAATTAAGATTGCCGGAAGAAATATCAACAACCTCAGATATGCAGATGATACCACTCTGATGGCAGAAAGTGAGGAGGAATTAAAGAACCTCTTAATGAGGGTGAAAGAGGAGAGCGCAAAAAATAGTCTGAAGCTCAACATCAAAAAAACTAAGATCATGACCACTGGCCCCATCACTTCCTGGCAAATAGAAGGGGATGATATGGAGGCAGTGACAGATTTTACTTTCTTGGGCTCCATGATCACTGCAGATGGGGACAGCAGCCACGAAATTAAAAGACTCCTGCTTCTTGGGAGGAAAGCGATGACAAACCTAGATAGCATCTTAAAAAGCAGAGACATCACCTTGCCGACAAAGGTCCGCATAGTCAAAGCTATGGTTTTTCTAGTAGCGATGTATGGAAGTGAGAGCTGAACCATAAAGAAGGCTGACCGCTGAAGAATTGATGCTTTTGAATTGTGGTGCTGGAGGAGACTCTTGAGAGTCCCCTGGACTGCAAAGAGAACAAACGCATCCATTTTGAAGGAAATCAACCCTGAGTGCTCACTGGAAGGACAGATCCTGAAGCTGAGGCTCCAATACTTTGGCCATCTCATGAGAAGAGAAGACTCCCTGGAAAAGACCCTGATGTTGGGAAAGTGTGAGGGCAAGAGGAGAAGGGGACGACAGAGGACGAGATGGTTGGACAGTGTCATCGAAGCTACCAACATGAATTTGACCAAACTCCGGGAGGCAGTGGAAAACAGGAGGGCCTGGCGTGCTCTGGTCCATGGGGTCATGAAGAGTCGGGCATGACTTAATGACTAAACAACAACAACCTTAATTCAAGATCAAAAGAAACACTCACCTACACAGTGGCATGTGATTTCTTTTGGAAAACAGAAACTCACATGCTTTAGTTATAACCTCATTTAATTAAGCATTAATCTCTTCATTTACAGTATATTTAAAGTAACTGCAAAACCAGTTTTTGAATCATTCATCATTCATGGAATAAAAAGGAATCTGCTTCATCGCAGTTATATCAAACAAGCAATTCATCAATTAAATCATCCTATTACACCTAAACCATAGTAGTGCAATTATGCATCAAAAATTTGCAATTCATAGCAAGATGATAATGCCTATAATGATAGCTGGATGCCAGATTTTAATGCCTATCAGGCTTTGACAAAGTGATTGCATTGTGCAGCTAAACGAAGACATTGTTGTTGTTGTTTTTACAATATCATTAACATGGCATATCTTCTATGCAAGGTCAGCCAAGCACATAATTTTTGTTCTTGCTTCCTTCACAATTCTTTATCATTTTGTTTAGGAACAAAGCATCCATCTGCTTTGACAGATGAGTGATTTTTCTTTCCCAATAGAGATTAGCAGGGATTAATATTAGGGGTTTATAGTTTAATGGTGTCTGCCCACATGAAGCACTTTAGAAGATTAAAAGAGCCACTAATGCATTTCCATAATGCTAATGTCTATATGCTAACATATTGATCAAAACTTGAAATGGCTGTAGATCTAGCCTATATATGCATGTCCCTACAAACCAAATGTGGGAAAAGCCTATTATTTAGCAGCTACAGTTTGGGCGGGGGAATCACACTCCAAGTTTACTTATTTTGACACTCATATTCACCCCCAAGTAAAATATAGCAAGGAAGACATGCTTCCAGGAGCATAATTCTACTTGTTTTACTGGGCACATTCATTAATTTTCTTTGCACTGGTACACAGCTAAATTTTACTGGTGATTGAAGGTCTGCATGTTTCCCATCTGGAACGGAAACAAACTCAACATGTTCCTTCTCCCACACCCCGGTCCCCTATCGAATAAATGGTATTGATCTAGATCAGGAGTGAATTCCAGAGTCTTGGATTATTCATGTTTAAAGTAAGTTAAGAGCACAACACAGACAACAGGAGGAACATTTCCTCAATATGGAGAATGTAGAGCAAGTCTGAGTCTTATATTTCTGCTTGTAATGCAACTCATGCTGCCATACAGCCACTTTGGTAGGGCTGATAATTCTGAACTTCAAGAAGCACAACAGCAGGATTTTGTCTCAGAATCTAACTGGAGACTAGAGTCTGTCTTCTGTACAATTTCCAACACAAGTCTAAGGAATTATTTAGAATGATGCTGAGATAATCTAAGCCAGGATTGGGTCAAAATAATATTAGCTTTATTCTAGCTTTCTGGGTCAACAAAAAAGGAAACTATGTAAGACATGAATATCTAGCAGGTCAAAGGGAGAGGAGTAGGGTCAGACAGACAGCAGATGAACCATCTAAATTTAAGATACTCATAGCATTAGAGTAGAGAATACTGTAGTTGGTGTCCTGAACACATACATGTGAATTCTCACATGTAGACACATCACTGAGAACTTGTCTGCATAATTTATATAACTCAAAGGTGAAACTGAAAACTCATTGAAACGGGATCACATTCTGAATTCAGTTGCAGCGACCTTTCTGGCTGCCAGTTATAGTTGTATGTCACTATACAAGGGGGCCATACAATATTATTTCCCTACATTACTCCTGTTGTACGTGGGCAGGCTCAGAAATATTGCTACACATACAGTGAGTCTTTGACTACAGGTACAGTGAGTCTGTGCTTGACCTTCAGATAGTAGGAAAAGAAACATAGTCAACACTCTTCAAAATAGGTTTTTCCTCCCCTGTGGTATTGTCACTAGAAGTAAAAATCTTCCCACTGCACTCAGTAATAGGGAGGGAAAACTAAACAACAACAACACTCTAGCCACAGAAGAAAGCCAAAATGATAAACGTTGTAGTTTTTCTGCCAGTGACTTCCTCCTCAAAACAGGAACATAGGATTGCTGCATCTAATAACAACTAAGTTGTTTCTGTTTTACCAGTATGCAGCTTATATATGTAACAGGAAACAATGAAAAATGTTCTTTATAGAGAACTTTTAAAAATAAATTTCCCCATCTTGACTCTCAGAATTGTCTCATTCATACTTGTTTCATCTGTATTTTTTTTTTTTTTTTGCACATAACTTGGGCATACAACATGTCCACTGAAATCTTAGCATAGTAAGTCACAACTACAGTAGGCCCATTGAATTAGTGGGGATTTGGCAAGTCAGCTCATCCATAAGTACAATTGATTCAATGTGCCTCCTGTAGTTGCAACTTGCAATACGAAGCAACAGGATTTCAGCCAGCAAATGACAACATTAGAAACAACTGTAAATAATGGTTAAATCAATAGATCACTACAAAAGCCAGTACTCTTTTGCCTAAATATGTAGAGAAAGCAAGTCACATAAGTCTTCCCCTGCTCCAGCAGGCTTCCTTGTATTTACCTGTTCTCAGATTGACATGCCACATGATGGAAAGCCTCCTGGAGCCAGGGAGTGGCTTACATTTTTTTTCCCATGCCACATCCAGGCAATAAGGGTCCTGACCTTAATATTACACAGTATAAAGGTAAAGGTTCCCCTTGACAAATTGTCCAGTTGTGTCCGACTCTAGGGGGCGGTGCTCATCCTCGTTTCCAAGCCGTAGAGTCAGCGTTTGTCCGTAGACAGTTTCCGTGGTCACGTGGCCAGCACGACTAGACATGGAATGCCGTTAACTTCCCACCGAGGTGGTACCTATTTATCTACTCGCATTTACATGTTTTTGAACTGCTAGGTTGGCAGGAGCTGGGACAAGCGACGGGAACTCACTTTGCCATGTGGATTCAAACTGCTGATCTTTTGACCTTGCAGCCCAGAGGCTTTGCGGTTTAACCCACAGCGCCACCACATCCCATATTACACAGTATATTATTGAACAAATACAGCTAAATTAAACTGATCCAACAATGTGAAATAAAAGCACAGATAGTTTGCTCTAACACTGAAATAAGGATATGTTACAGATAAGATCAGAATTTAAATTACCTCTGTGCCTCTCAAGAGAAGGTCCAGCCAAGATTACCTGGAGCATGTGTGTTTGATGTGGCTACATGCTCTGCCACCTCTGTGGCCCTGCAAGGTACACAGCCCCAAAGCACAATTAGGAGGATCTGGTAAACCACTTTTGATTACTTAATAACTAGTGAACTTTGGGAGAGTTTATATAAGCTGGAGTCAGTTTGATGCCACATAATTACTATTTAACTGGAGACAAGGTTAAATAGGTTACCATTCCACACACAGGGAACACAGAGATCTCTACAGTTAATCTACAAATTCTGGTTGCTAGCCACACCTATCACTTGTGGCAGCCTTCCTCCCAACTCTGTCTTGGGTATCCTGCACTTGAGGAAATAAATATTGTCCTGCCCTCATTCCAGATCACATAATTACCACATGAGAGTGCAGTGATGTTATTGTGCAGCAGAGAAAATCAACATTCTATAAGGCAATTCTAAAAATGGGAGCAGCCCAAATCAAAAATTACAACTTTGAAACTGGACTTTGGATCAGCATCAAATTCGGCACAGATGCAGCAGACTGCTCTTGCTCTATACCAAATTTGGGGAAGTTTGGGCAAAGGGTTTTCAAGTTATGATTTCTTAAACTGTTTCAACCCTGTGCAGAAACAAGTGACCCTAAGTGTCCTCAGATTTGAAATAGCTTATACAAATTGAAAATACCAACCTTGCTTATCTTGAAAGAGAATGGTTGGTCCTACCCACTTTTTCTATTTGGAAAGAATCAAATGGGAGTATTGGATGGGCTACAGGATACCCTCTTGTGCTTGCTACTATTCACACTTGTTGAAAAACAGCATGGCAATTGCTTCATATTTGGGTGAGAAGAGGTTAACCGACAAGAAAAAAACGAGTTGGTTTCTGCGATTTTCCCTTGTGTGGGGTCACTTTGTGAATGGGTGTGAGCAAAAGAGAGTATCATGTAGACCATTTTGACAACTGCCATTAGTGTAGTCAACATTCAGTCTGCCCTCTGCTATGTAAAGCTTGGCATCCTTTTTCCTGCTGGCAGTGGGGGCATGATATTGTGCAGCAATGGCAATATCAGGCCATTACTTGGCATTTTGAATTGTGGATACAGATACAGAAGCACAACACCACACATTAAAAAACTGGAGGTGTTTTAAAGAATTGAATTCTGTCATAAATCACATTAGTTTCTCTTTGAATGTGCCGGGAAGCAGAGGTAGAAAATGCTCACCATTTGATGGGTCACCCTCTCCATCACCACCTTTCCAGTACTCTTTCTTGCAGCTTTATCTAATGTATCAATCTATAAATGACAAAAGTCTGAGAACCATTCAAGAAACACAAAGACAAGACATTACATTCATATCAAGTTTCACTGATGACCAGGGACAGCGATCAAATATTTAATCATCTCATCCTGGATGCTCTGACTATGTAAAATAATTTATGAGATGTAATATATTTATACAAATTACTTATCACCAAGTAACCATAGAGCAAACAAATAAATGTCCACTAAGCTTTATTAATGGATCCTGAACAGGACTACCATGTGCAACTATTTGATGTTTGTTAACTAAGCCACAGGAAAATACAGCATAACTATTTCATTTTGTATTCTTTGACTGCTTAATAGAGAGGTGGTTCAGTGTCAAAAATGTATAGCTGGATTGTCCTTTGTTGCTTTCCTAACACAGGATAGCTGATCTTCAGAAGAAAGGGTGCTAACTTCACCACAGGTTCTGATTTTCATTAAAGTTCCTTCCATGTTTTAACTGAGGGGAACTTCCACATTTTCTTCAAGCTTCACTTTGGGTGATTTTCAATAGTAGTGTCTTGCTTGCTTGCTTGCTTGTTTGTTTAAGTCTGCCCTCTCAGATTTGGCAAACTTTCGCTGGCAAAATTATTTTCACTCAAAGTAATGTTTCCCAACTCTTTGGAAGTGAATGGGAGAATCTGGTTTGTGTAACAGCCCAAGATCAGTATACTGTGACTATAAATGACACTACGTCCATTTTTGTAGTCTGTAAAGGAAAGGGATTTGTGTGTGTTTCAGTAAAGGAAAGAATTTCATTTTCTCTTCTACCTTGAGTTACACATTTTTAGAGTACCAAATTCTGTTATTTTCGTTAAGAACTATATATGTAAGATCTACACTTTTTCTACCCTTGGGAGAGTTATATATTTAGGTTTCGATGTAGGTGTATTAACTTGAAGGTCTCTGTGTAAAAGCTTGGAGAAATCAGAAATCTTACCTATGTCACTGCCTGGCCTTTTCCACGGAAAGGTCAGACATCCCCTGAAAGCTGTTTCTTAAAACATACACATATCAAGGCTGCAGATGCCAAGAAATGTAGCTTCTGGTAGTATATTCTTTCAGTTCAACTTCTGTCACTTTTATTGGTTCTTTCCTCTGTATTCTAGCAAGATGCTGGCTAGTGCTGATTCTAGCTGCTAAAACCTAGCAAAAACACAGCTGAATGAAACTGATAATACAGAAAAGGTGGGGTAGCTGTGTTGGCTATTAGGAGAAAAAAAAATTCTAAAATCCATTTTGTGGTGATAAATTTATTAAGCCAACCAAAAAAATGTGGGCAAGCTTTTCAGCTCTTCAGAATCTGCTCTGGCAAGGCAAAACATTACAAAGCACTGGGAGAGACTGAAAGAGGGACTTAAAATCATGTAGCCTGTATCATGCCTTGTGAAGAATGTGTAGATTCACAAATGTAGATCAGCAGGTGATGGGATGGAACAAGGTTTCACTTGGAGCAGCTTCTGGGAAGGGATGGAAAAAGTTGTCCAAACTCTATTTTGCTTTTCTCCACCTTCAGATTTTTTGGGGGGGAAACCCAAACTTCTATTTTCTTGTGTCTCAAAATTCATATTAAGAGAATTTTGGTCTATTCTTAGAATATGAAAACGAACAAAGTGTTTGCCTATTTGCATTGGCTGAATTCAATATATGCAACTCCCTGCAGTTGTTCCCAGCCTGGAGAGCCCCATGTTGTTCCTGAGTGCCATACAAGTGATAAAGATGAGGACTTTCTCAGAAAAAGAAGAGGGCACCTTGTTTGTCACTCTTATGGTTGAATACACAGGGATTCCAACTGAGAGTTTCAAGAGATATAAGCTCAAAGCCCTGGGCCCAGATGAAGACTCTTGTCATTTCTGGTGTCCCTCCACCCCATGTTTATGTTTCTTCTGATATGGAGAAATTTATTAAATTTGAAAAATGCTTCTAAAAGGAACAAATTGGACCAAACTTCCATACCTGACTCTAGCATTGCTGGGGTGGGAGAAATGTTTCAAACATCAGTGACTTTCAAAAGTCACTGAAGGAGGACTGATTCAATGCTGCAAATTGCCCTCTGTGGATGCTAGACAAAATCATCTTGACAAAAACACAGCTCCCTGTCATAGCTCACCTTTTAGCCTCATCTTTGCTTCTGGTTCTCTCCTGACTGCATTACTTGCTATGCTGAAAGCCAAAATCGAGCTTTGTAACTGGGAAGCTTCCCCCTGCCCTTTAAATGTTGTGTGTACAGTTCATTATTGGTACATTGCCAAATCTGATAGCTGGCTGCACTCCAGATAAAACGAAACAGGGCTACTTTATCAAGGGTGTCCCGATAGTAGCCACATACCAGAGATTGCAGAATTAATGGGAGGAGAGAAAAATAAAAAATTCCATCCTTGAGCTACACCAACCAGCAGAGCCTAGAGGGAGAAATGTTAGCTTATCAATGTGAAAAGAAAACAGTTCTGTTGCTTACTGAAGAAAAGTGAAAATACTCCCTGTGAAAAATGCAACAGCTATAAATTTGTGCCTGAGAAAACTTCTCTCTCCTTTTCGCTTGTTAAAAGATATTTACCAACTTGGGTAAATGAGCTCAGACACGAAGAAGGGAATTAATAATACAAGCCCCGACACTTGTAGGGCTCACCCACTGCATCATAAAACACTTTGAAAAATTCTCAAGCAGAGTTTGAGCCACTGACAGGTGAGTGATTTCCGTTTTGAAAATCCTTAACAAGCCTCGGGCAAAATCGCACTGATAAGGCTGAGCCTGAATCTGCTGCAGAAACTACAAGAGGAAAGCAAAGCAATCTGCATGTTTGTGTTTGATGTGTCAGGAAAGAATGATTTTGCACTGCGATTGCAGAAGGGATTCTGCTATCGTTGGTTATTAGGGTTTTGTGTTAGGGAGGGACGATGAGGAGGGGAATGCAGTTACTTTTACTGTGACTGAAAATACAAGTTTTGGTGCTGGAAGCAAATTCCATTGACCTAAAGGGAAATTAATGTTAATTGTATCTTACAGTCAGTGCCTAGTCATCCTTCTACGAGATCCATTCTAGAAAAAGCAGCTAGTGATATACCAGGTGTAGAAATGCCAATTATTCCAAATGCTTAGTGAATGTTGTGTGGATGTATTTTGGAATCACTGTCCTTGATGTTCACTTAGGAACAGAGGGTCTGTCCTCACTGTGAAATTTGGTGTGATCCAGCTGGTGCTTAAAAGGTCCAGTGCAATCTATTTTAACTCTTGGTACTCATCCAAGAAGGCAGAACAAAGAGCTCTTTTGCATCTCAGTGAATCACCCCAAAAAGATTGCATGGCCTAGCCCTGTTCCAGGAGGACAAGGGCCACCTCTTAAAGGGAAAGGGTGAATCATTCTAAGTAGAAACACAAGTGGACAAGGTCTTTTTTTCCATGCCAAACAGTGGTATCAGGGAACTGTATATCATAACTACATGCCAATGTGAAAAGTGACTATGCAAAAGCCTTTGACTGTGTGGACCACAGCAAACTATGGCAAGTCCTTAAAGAAATGGGAGTGCCTGATCACCTTATCTATCTCCTGAGAAATCTATATGTGGGACAGGAAGCAACAGTTAGAACTGCATATGGAACAACTGATTGGTTCAAAATTGGGAAAGGAGTACGACAAGGCTGTATATTGTCTCCCTGCTTATTTAACTTATATGCAGAATACATCATGCGAAAGGCAGGACTGGATGAATTCCAAACCGGAATTAAGATTGCAGGAAGAAATATCAACAACCTCAGATATGCAGATGATACCACTCTGATGGCAGAAAGTGAGGAGGAATTAAAGAACCTCTTAATGAGGGTGAAAGAGGAGAGCGCAAAAAATGGTCTGAAGCTCAACATCAAAAAAACTAAGATCATGACCACTGGCCCCATCACCACCTGGCAAATAGAAGGGGAAGATATGGAGGCAGTGACAGATTTTACCTTCTTGGGCTCCATGATCACTGCAGATGGGGACAGCAGCCACGAAATTAAAAGACTCCTGCTTCTTGGGAGGAAAGGGATGACAAACCTCGACAGCATCTTAAAAAGCAGAGACCTCACCTTGCCGACAAAGGTCCGCATAGTCAAAGCTATGGTTTTTCCAGTAGCCATGTATGGAAGTGAGAGCTGGACCATAAAGAAGGCTGACCGCTGAAGAATTGATGCTTTTGAATTGTGGTGCTGGAGGGGACTCTTGAGAGTCCCCTGGACTGCAAGGAGAACAAACCTATCCATTCTAAAGGAAATCAACCCTGAGTGCTCACTGGAAGGACAGATCCTGAAGCTGAGGCTCCAATACTTTGGCCATCTCATGAGAAGAGAAGACTCCCTGGAAAAGACCCTGATGTTGGGAAAGTGTGAAGGCAAGAGGAGAAGGGAACGACAGAGGACGAGATGGTTGGACAGTGTCATCAAAGCTACCAACATGAATTTGACCCAACTCCGGGAGGCAGTGGAAGACAGGAGGGCCTGGCGTGCTCTGGTCCATGGGGTCACGAAGAGTCGGACACGACTTAACGACTAAACAACAACAACAAAAATGTGAACAGGCTCTCAGAGTAAACCATTATAAATTGAGTCTGATCATTGGTCCATCTTCCCAGTTACAGCCAGGATTCTTTCCTAGTCCTACCTGGAGGTCCATGGTATTATTTCCTGATGGTGGTCTCCCATTCAAATCCTAACCAGTTCCTGATCTTTTCAAATCAGATGAGGTCAGGTATGTTCAGGACCCCAATTAGTAGCAACTTTTAGGATCCTCACCAATAGACTCCAAGAATTACTGAATCAAAACCAGGAATGTAAGAGAAATTCAGAGAAGGATGCTGAAAAAGGAGTGGCGGAGGAGTTGACAAGAGCCACTTTGAGGCATTGGTGGGATGCCATGTCTCAGCTGGACAGAGTCTTGAAGCGCTTTTTGGAAACTAAGAAAATGCTCAGTTCAACTCAAGCCTTGCCCTCCTCATTCAAGTGATCCTGGGATCCAACATATTTGAGAAACAGATGGATATCTTTTGGGATCCCAGGTTAGGCTTCCAGAGATCTGTAGTGCAATCCCAAAGTGCCTCTGTAGCTGTTGTAACAGAAGGGACATACTGGGCATCAGATGTGATCACAGAGTGAACAGCAATATTTGCATCTTTAACACTAGTATGCAATAGCAGGTTGTGTTGGTAGGTGAATTGAAAATGCCAAGGAAAAGAGGGCAATGACATTTAACATCATGTGAAACTGCACACTGATATATGATCATTGCTTGGAATTAGTATAAGGAAAACAATGTGACACACTTAACTGAAGTGGAATGAGGAACAACCGGATTCCAGATAAGAATCTTCCTAAAACAATGTTTTAGATTAAGTTATTCTGTATTAGCATAGTGACATGGAAGAAAAAGATACTTGCCTGTGCAGTACCCCAGCAGAAGACATGAGGGACAAAGCTTACAATACTGCTCAGGGAACAGTGCTTTGAAATTCATTAATTGGGAATTAGAAAGGAAGGACTTTCAGGGGAAAAACTGGAAAATAAGAACAATAATACATTAATGAAGAAATCTAATACACTACTGACTGGGAGGTGGAGCTAAAATGGAGTGGGAATTGAAATCTTTTCCTGATTCATAATGGTGAAGGGCATATTAGACCAAAGTTCTTGCCTTAGAGACACAGAGAAGAGTGGGAAAGAATATTCACAAAATTCTTTGTTCTTCTTGTTGAAGATGTCTAGAAAGAGATGACAAGACATCTTGCCAAGGAATTTTAAATCACTTCAAGATTCCAAGACAAAGAGCCTTCTTCTCCATCAAATTCTCTGTAATTTGCACAAAATGTCATTTGTAAGCATCTCAAACAATGTTCACGGATGAAAGCATATGGTATTTCCTTCCTTATCTGGGAATGCTTTAAGCTCATTCAGTTGAATGCACTTAAAGAGACTATGCAGACATGGAAAGGTCTTACTCACTTCCAAGTCAGGTTGGGATATATGAAGTGGAGGTTACCTGAATCCCCATGCCACCGCTAATGTTCTAATCCTATCCAATTTCATGTGTAATGCCTAAGTGAATGCAAGTACTGAAATTACACTTCACTTCGTACTGCTTGAGGGTTCAATTACCTGTCTAACTGCTTTACCTCTGTGACTTTATGTTATACATAGCAGAAAGCAAAACAAGACACAGTCTTGACAAGTAAGTAATAATAGATGGACCAGATGATGATTAATAAGACACACATTTACACACATCTAGTCACTAGAAGAGCCAAAATACAGCAGGAATTGAATAGTTAATGTATTTTCTTTATTAGAGCCCAGGCCAGTGGATTCACTACAGACATTCTGGAAAGAAAACAAAATCTCACTTCAAGGAAGAAACATTGATTAAAAATTTCTTCAGAAAGAGAAATAGCCATTTTGGAATTAAACTAATAAAGCGACTCTAGCTAAAAACCCAAAACATAAATTTTTGTAAGGAGCAACTGAGCCAGGAAGCTAGAAGAACAGTGATTTATCTGAGTCACAGTCACTTCTCCAAAGTAGTGGAAGGCCATTTGTGGAACATGTCCTAGCACTGGAAGGAAGACCTTCCTTCTCCCCTCATCCCCCACCATCACTGTTTCCACAGAAGTAGAACCTTAAAATTAATGCTGTGCTGAATTTTTTCTCATGAAAATCTCATCCGTTCTTATTTAATATAGCAGAAAAGAGAATCCTCTCAATAATAATAATAATAATAATAATAATAATAATAATAAATCAAAGAAGAAGTTGTTCTAGAGAAATTTTCATGAGTGAAGCTGAGGATTCCAGTGCTTAGAATAGTAATGAGGCAGTTAATGAGTGCGCATGGATGTCTTGAACTGCTGGATAGCTCAGTGATTTAGACAGGGGCTGGACTTGATGATCCACAGGGTGCATTCCACCTCTGCAGTTCTAAAATTTCTTATTACGTCATCTCCTCAGTGGCAACTGGCAGCACCCCTCTCCAGCTTCCCATACATAGGTCAGTTAAAGCAAAGATGTCATGAGATAAATCCTTCCACAAATTCAATTCAGCAAATGTGAGGAGCCAAGGAAGTTGGGAAGAAGGAAGGAAGGAAGGAAGAGAGAGAGAGAGAGAGAACACAGATGCAACATCTATGGAACCTTGCAATATTATGGTAGGCTGAGAAATATAACTAAAAGAAAAATACAGAAATAAAAAACAGAGTATGACATTGCATTAGTTTCCTTTCCTTATTTTTTTTCCAAAGCACTGCCCTTCCTCATATCTTCTACTGGGCTTTACAGGGAAAGAGCTGTGCTATAAGTATTGGTTCTAAAGACATTACCCCCCTACCCCGGAATAAAGACATGAGACAAATATTATGGAATAAACATGGGCCACACTTTATTAATTATTCATTAATGCCCTCAATAAATTGGGGGATCCTGCCGTAGTGCGGAATCAGGTTCTGCAGAGAGGTCTCAACGGACCCCTACCAAATTATGGGCAAGTACCGAACCCCAAGTACCCGCGGTCCAAAGACAGTGAGAACCCGGCCAGCCCCAATTTGACCACCCCCGGACCTCTGGCCCCCTCCTCATTGTTGGCTGTTGGTCCGGGAGCGGCCCCAGAGGATGTTCTCCCCCAAGCACTGTATTCGCACGATCGGCAGCACTGGGAGATCAGATGAGCTATACTTTACCTGTGTTTGTGATGAGACTCGCCGAAACCTGTTTTATCCGCACTACCCACCACAGCATAGGGACTAGCTAAGCTAAGTCCCATGCCCACCAACCAGCCTCCGAGGCTCTATAGGCAGGCCCCCCTGAATGTCCATAATATATGAATCCTAACCTCTGTCTGAGAGGTGCACTCCACCGTGTTACAGACTCTGGTCAAGCCATGCTTGTTTCCCGGTGACGATTCACCGATCCAAAGCCATTGCACCATGCCCGATGCATTTCACTGTTAACACTCCTCCATGCAGTGTTAACCCACTGGCCATGCCAGCACAGCTCAGACCTCTCCCACGGGTTCTGGTGACCACTCACCAATCCAAAGCCATCACACAGTGCCCGATGCACTTCACTGTTAACACTCCTCCATGCAGCGTTAACCCACTGGCCATGCCAGCACAGCTCAGGCCTCTCCATGCGGATTCTGGTGACCATTCACCAATCCAAGGCCATCGAGCGCTGCCCGATACACTTCTGTCAACACTTCCATGCAGTGTTAACACACTGGGCATTCCAAAAGAGCTCAGGCCGAACCACATGGATCTCCTGGTGACCAATCACCGATCCGTTGCCAGTACATCCAGCTCTGCATAGTTCTCTGGTAACACTCCTCCGCGCATTGATAACTCACTGAACTCGGCAGTCTGTTCTCCACGCAAGCCTCAGGATGGTCATGGACCATATAATGCACATCACAGAGTCAGTTGCCCTCAGCCATCTGAGGTCACGTAGTACATCCAGATCAAGGCCTTTCAACTACACAGGCCCGATCCTTACCTCCCAATTGTATTAACAACAGAAATGGGAGTTGCAAGCCAAATACTGTTAAGCACCATAATATGTAGCCGCCTCACCATCACTACCGGACCTGTAACAACAAAAGACCCAGGCGCCTGCCCAGACATGAGGGGGTGTTCTGA
Organism: Intellagama lesueurii; assembly: GCA_037013535.1. NCBI lineage: Eukaryota > Metazoa > Chordata > Lepidosauria > Squamata > Agamidae > Intellagama > Intellagama lesueurii. The sequence continues at coordinate 111,210,298 of JBAJHW010000003.1, forward strand.
CATATCCACAGCAAGCTATTGAATGACCACCGTCTAAGCTGTTGAATATCATCAGGATGGTAGACTAGGGCGGCTGCAGTTGAAACAGCACTCCTCTTATCAGAATGTGCATTAAACCGTAAATCATGAAATTTCCACCTTATGCAGTGCCATGTCTATGATCTTACTTGACTGGTACTCTGTTAAAGGAGAACGACTTAGTGCACAAGGAAGTAATCCCGTCAATGCCTCCTGGCTGTTAAATATGCACCTCCCGCTCTTACCGGGCATAGCTCCACTATAGAAATGGAGCTGGACTAAGATTGGCACCTCAACTGCGCTGGTCGCTTTGGATCGGTGAATGTACAACCTGACCGAAGTGTCCTGTCACCCGGCATGCTGCCAGTGTAATGCTACCTTGGTCAGGTCACTCTTTCCTGTAGTTACTAGTTCACTAATCTGAAATGCATCAACTTATATTGTGATGCCGTCCTAAAATAACGCTGCCTCGTACTCGACCCTATAAATGGCAAGCCGTCGACAGTCAATTTTATAATGCTAGGGATATGGGTACCCTTGTATCCTAGACCCAACCCCTTTCTTAACTTTAGCCTGCAAACGTCTTCTTAATGCCCAACACAGAGGTATGGTCCTGATACTCCCAAAATTGGGGCCTGAAAACCATAGTTGACCACTTGCCCTTTATGGATCCCATCAGCAGTTCCTTCCCATGTGACTAACTATAAACTGTTGCAGTTGTTCCACCGGAGTGGCCAAATTAGCCCCCAGCCCCTTGGGTTTTGAAACTCCTGAAATCTAATGCTCGCCGTCAAATACCTATTTATTATCCTCAGGTCAGTGCACAAACCTAACACGCTATCTGCATCAACATGTGGATTTGCCCAAACCTCCGAGGGAAGAGTCTCTGGGAATTCCTGGGCTCCTGCAACTAACTCCCTAACCCTATCAATCTATTGTCATGACAGTGCATCAGCTAAGCTGATATCACCAAGGAACCGACTCCAGACTTTCCAATCCTGACACGTGCCCCCTGTAACCCGGATTCGATGAAAAGGGGATGACACAGACCACTCATCGCATCACATAATCTACGCAGAAATGCCCAGCCTGGAGCAATTACCCTACATGTATACTGTCCCTGAGTAGACCAATCCGAGACCTGCGGGTCTCCACTTTGTCATCTGGCAACCGGGAGGCTTGTTGCCTAGTGTCTGATTCTATTCCCAGGAAAGTAAATGTCGTAGCTGCCCCTTCTGTTTTCTCCTCAGCTAATGGCAACCCCAACTCCTGCGCCGTTGTTTGGAAAGTTTCCAATATAAATCTGCAGCGACCAGTGTTGCTTACACCACAAAAAGGATAGTCATCCATACAATGGGCAGTGTACTTACAACCTATCCTGCTCCTGAGCTTCCATTCCGCAAATGACTGGAGCGCTCAAATGCAGTGCGTGAATTAGAACAGTCATTGGCAGTGCCCTATCAATATAGTAGGGACCTTGGAAATGTAAGCCCAGGAGCCCAAGGTTACATGGGTGGACAGGAAAATGTGAAATGCTGACTTAAAGAGGTGTAGCGCACAGTGCAAAGTACCTGCGGTATGGTGTCAGTCACATACTCTCCCACCGGGTAAGACAAATGATGAATGAGCCTGTACTCTCACTTAATCTACTAGGGCACCACTTCCAATGGCAATACCCTGTGGTTCTCTAATGGGGGATGCTGTAAAGGTCCAGAAACTCTACCTTCCGAAACTTCCTTCTGCATTTTGCCTTAACAATACCTTCCATCCCCTGCATCGACTCCAAATATTTGCAAAAGGACCTTACATTCACCTAATGCCGGTATCCTAGGACCTTCCGTAAAGCCATGCAATAAATACTGTGCGTCTGTCTGCCCAGGGTAATCCCATAACCAGGTCTCTAATACAGACATCTTAATTGGGCTGGGACCCTTTGTTAGAGGAGCCCCCCCACTGTCAGCCTTTTGCCCCTTGGGGTATCCTTATTGATATTTCGCTGACCTGACCTCTGGCCCTAAAACATGACGTGCTGGGATGCTGACCCCTGCGGGCCAAACACTCGTGCCTAACACGGCAAGGTTTGCACGTGCACATGCTGGGCCCACAATGGCTGCGCCTTCACTACCACATGAGCGTAAATCAAAAAACCCATCAACCAGTTTTGCCCCTGTCCTATCTTGTATCCCTTGTCTGGTGCTAATAGGTAAGGCCTGACCCCTATGCACAATGTCGATCAAATGGCCGCTGGTAAAGCAAACTGAGGGTAGGGGGTATCCCAACTCCCTGCTGGTGTACTGGTGCTGGGCCAGGTGCCAACTGGAGCCTCGTAGCCCTATGTGTTATGTGTTACCTGCGTCAGTCAGCTGCCCTGATCGTAACCCTAAAATAATACTTGGGAGAGGGCACTGCGAATGATGGCCAGGCTGTCAACATAGTAGTTGTTGCCAGTTGCCCTGGCAACAAGACAATCCTTCAAGGAGAAAACAAAGCTGTACTGAACTGTACTGTAGTGATGAATACCACCTCTGAGAATCCGGAGAAGAATTTGTTCTTCTCCTGAAGAAATTTGGTAAAATGGTCTCCAGAAACAGAGTGGGGAATTTCAAAAAGCCGTTTGTATACAACGCTCTTTCTGGAGCCAGGATGATTGCCTTTCCAAAGCACAAGACAATAGCAATTTGTCTACACTGCATTAGATTGAAGTGTGCTTTACCTCAGGAAGCAAAAGAACTGGACTTGTGAGAAACATCTTTTAACACAGTCCTATTCCAGCATTCAAAGAAAAAAAGATTGATGTGAAAACTTGAGCAGGCAGAGTTCAGCTCTGCCCCCATCCCTGTTATTGTTTCTTTGGTGAGACAGACTGTCAGAAAAGAAGCCTCGGCTACACATGGACCCTTCCCATGTGACTGAGCATCCTGAAAACCCCCCAGGAGAGATGCCACATGTAACAGCTGGTCTGAAATCCTGTTGCACAGTTCCATGGTGTCATCATCAGGTCAAACTACAGGTAATTAAATGCAAATCAGCACATTTAAAGGTAACTTTGGGGTACACACATATAATACACAATGAAGTGAAGTCATGTGGACCCTTAAATTCCTAAAATAAACCACTAATCAGCAGTGATTTTCCACAGCTACTGATGTCATCACCATTGTGCATGGAGTGCTGTGCAACAAGATTTCAGTCATTGTTTCCTTTCCAAATAGTACTTTTTCACATAAACATAGTGAAAAGGTGCTCATGTTTTCAAATTGTTTTTTTCTTCTCTCTCTCTCAAATATCAAAGTAGCTATTGGAAGACTAGTTTGCACTTTACTGCTCCTCTTGAAAACAAGTGAAAGAACTAACGTTGAATTCTAGAATGGTATAATAATAATAAAAAAGATAAATAAATACATTCAGAAACACTGGCTAGAATCCTATTAGTTACACTCACTGGCTTAACCGAAACAGTGTAAATCTCAAAGATGCAAGTTAAGACATTAGTGTAGGCATTTGTGTAATAGAGAAAATAAATGCTAGGAGTCCAGCCAGAAGATGCCTATTCATACAGTTAAATAACATATGCAGCTACTTCTTTTTATTTATTTATTCATATTGATTTGTTTAAAGGGGTACATACATTTAAAAGAGCTATTGGGAGGTGGAGTTCTATGGACAAGGAAGGAGTAAGAAAAAAATGAGGATCTTTTATTTATGTCTAATTAATAAAAAAAAGAAACCAATGGCTGAAATTCTGCTGTGTAAGTTTCACCTGCAGAAGGGCAATGATGTGACTGGCAAGGGAGATTTTTGGTAATTAAAGACCTTGCTCTGTACTACAGCTTGCCTACTCACGAGCAATCTATTTCATCATATGGAAGCTATGAGAGCTGTGGATATTTCCTAAACTGAAATTCAGTCCCATGGTCTAGAAGAGGTAGCCCATCGCTTTCTCTGTGGCAGAACAGCACATATTTTTCTGTAGTTTCCCTTCTACAGCAGCTGAATCCATGATTTCCAAACACTGTATGTGTAAACATAACCAGATGAATTGTTTTGCAAGCTCACTAATTTTGTTGGTGGTGGTTAGATGCTTTTGAAAAACTTTCAGAGGTGGCTATAATTTCCAATAACACACAGTATAAAACTGCTGATTGCTTTATGGCCCAAGATTTTTTAAAATTAATTTTCAAAACATTGGGTTTTTAAAGTGCATATGAAAATAAATAAATTTTGCCCTATAACATATTTTTATGTTCATTCCAGAGGACTTTGACTACATATTTAATTTTTAAAAGACTTAATAAAATGAATGATGGTTCTTAAGAGAGTGGAATTTGCAGCATAAGTATTTTTATAGCTCATAAGAAATGAATGTATGTAAATATTTCATAAGGACGATTTATAAAATCATTTTTTCTATAGTCCCATTAAAGCATTAGAATTTATTTCTGCTGATGTGAGAAAACTAGTAAGCTTTCTCTCCTACATGCACACAGACACATGCACACTGGTATTTCATGTTTTGCAAGCTCTGTAAACCAGTCTTGCTCCCTATATGAAAATGTCCATCTGCAACATGTCTTGAACAGAACAAGCTTTATTGTTTAGAACCATAGGTCACCACAATATCAACAGCAACACAAAACTGCACTGACCCTGTATATCTATCTATACATAAATCCAAGATGACATAACTTCCCTTCTTTCTTAAGACTTTTGATGCTTGGCACATATTTTCTTTGCTGCCAAATCAATTTTTGCTACTTGATAGATAGCAGTTACATCCCTACCCACAAGCAGTGTACAAAGTTGAGCCAAGGGGGTCTATCACACAGGAGTCTGAGAATGCCAGGAAGAAGTTGGTTTCTGGGGTGCTCATATAAAGGGCAACTTAATAAATAATAGAAAGCCCCTCTCCTGATCCACAGATACAGAGCCTTTGATGAAATCAGATGTTATCATATCTCCCCTCCAAAATGGCTGATGGCATACACTGAAAACGCAAAGCTGTGAATGCTTTTCTTAAAGGGGCTGAGGTTAGATAAACAAAATAATTCTCCCAACCAAATGATGTTTTGTACAGGGGGAACCAACGAGAACAGAACATTTGTGAGATGGCACACAAATCCAGCCACTTAGAATGAGGACTGACTTTTTCTTTAACCAAATGCTTGGCTCTATTAGAGGCAAAAGTGGGCAACCATCTATATTGCTCTGAATGTGACCTATTTATATCGCCTTGCCTTTGCTGTTGCTCAGAAGAAAAAAAGTGGATGACATGTTTCAAGGAAGATCTGTGTGACCACCTTCCAAAGGCAAAATGAAAGGCTTAAAGCTCCTAATGACAGTAGCTAATGCTTCAGAGAGGTGTTTTAAACTTTTGGAATGGGAAACATCCCATACAAAACCTGAAAGACCATCTAATGACAATGTCGTGGGGAGGGAAGTATGACCATAAAGAGAACTCCAGTGTCTTATGCTTTTCATCCCATCCTATACAGAAAGGACATTTTGGAGGGTTTCCTTCTGCACAAGAGGTCATCAGTTTCCCATTTCCCATTGCCAGGGCCCTGCCACAGTGAGAGAGCTACTATCACCAGCAGATGTTTGAAGTAATAAAATGGCATAAAATTCTTTGTTATGTAATTGTATTCTTTACTTCCTGGTTTCAGGAAAGACACTTGTGAGATCTTCTACTTCTGTTGTCAAAATGACTGGATTAGCTCATTAAAGTACACATTGACTTTGGGACTGAGGGGTAGCACTTTGCTTCTGTGCCATAGACAGCAGAATTTCTTGGGCCAATCCTCCCCTTCCTTGGTACCTTTTCCAGAAGAACATATTGGTAGAGATGAGCTGGAAAACAGGAAAGCCAATTACAAAGATATGAGGCATTTTAACATGTTATATTGGACACCAAGTATCCTACCTTGCTGCACCACTGAACCTGATGATGCTGTGCCCAATTAAACCTGGAAGGCAATGTTTCTGGTTGCAGAATCTAAACGACAAGAATATGCATCTATGGGAGCCTTGTGCTATTTCCTTGTAAATTAAAACTGAGCACCAGTTGGTTCTCTCTTGAAGAATGAACTGTGTCCTCATATATTTAAAGGATAACAAGATCACAAATTGCAAAAAAGAACAGGAAAAGTGTTACTTCCAATGGAGATGTGTCACCTGGAGGTGAAACCACAGGCATGTCCTTCATAATGCTGAAATTAAAAAGGCCTCATTACCAGAACTAGGCAGCCAGAGGCTATAGAGTTCAAATGGCCTGAGTGTCAATCAACCTGAACTGTATAATGAAAATGGCTGAAGGTGTGTGTGTTTTTTTTAAAAAAAAAAACATTATGCACAGTCAATTGTAATTATCCTATTAACTGCTGTTTTGTTTTGTTCTGAAGAGCAGCCATAGATAGATAGATATAGATAGATAGATAGATAGATAGATAGATAGATAGATAGATAGATAGATAGATAGATAGATGATAGATAGATAGATAGATAGATAGATAGATAGATAGATAGATAGATAGATAGATAGATAGATCCTAAAAAGAGCAACAAAGAGGTGTGAACTAGGGATATATACTGTCTTGAGATAAGTGTGTAAATACCAACTGAATCAGAGCCAGTTTCTACTGAGGCTGCCAAGGGTGTTTTTATGCTACCATGGGGTGGGGTAAAGAGCCAGAGGCAGTCACAGTACTGAATGGCACCCCCCAATTCCTCCATGCTAAATTCAGTATACATAAGATCAAAATGTTTAAATTAAAAATATGTTATGTGATTAAAAGTGGGGGAAAGGAAATCAAAAGTATCAGTACCTTACAAGGAAGATGGTGACCTGGCACCAAAGGAGGAGATGGATAGGTTTATCCCCAATGAAAACCAAGATATCATTTGCACATTCCAACTGTTGAGGGTCTCTGTGAGAGGTCACCAGGCAGTAGCAGCTGCTGTCTGTGTTGTGGTTGATTCAGCTGCAGTAAAAAATGAAGCGTTTGTGCCAGGATAGCGTGTTGCATGGACTTTGTGGTCACCACTTTCTTTCCCTGCTTCTTAAAAATGTAGTTATTTATACTACTAGGATTCATGCACATATGCCATGCACACATGTCTGTGTGTGTATGTGTCAGGGAACGTCTGCATTCCTATATGGATTTTGAATAGAGGTGTGGGTATTCGTATACAAATACGAATACCCCCCCACAGGTGCAGATAATGAGACTGACCACTCACGATTCCGCTGCTGCCATGAGCTCTGCGGTGCCTTCCTATCGCTCCGTTGCTCATGATGGATTAGCCACTCCTGGCAGAAGGCGGGATGACGAGCCTCTCTGCCAGGTCACAGAGTGGCTAATCCATCGCGAGCAACAGAGTGATAGGAAGGCATCGCAGAGCTTGCAGCAGCGGTGGAATTGTGAGTGGTCGGTCTGGCCCCAGGGGACGGTTAAGCCAGGGGACCCTGGCCCCTCGTTATCTGCACCTGTGGGGGCATATTCGTATACGAATACCCCCATCTCTAATTTTGAGTTGTTCTCTTAGGAGAATAGGGTGTACCTTTCTCATCCCCGCACATAAACACTGATTTATTTTTCTGCTTAACATGGTGGTGTCATTGCCAAGATTCATAACAGCCATCGCCTGCTTCTCTTTTTCTTGTGATGTCTGGGTTGGGATTCTGAGGATGCTGTGTAACTCCATAACCTAAGTAACATCCATTTGCTTTTCCCCAGTCACCAGACTGTTTTCTTCTTCCAGAGATCCAAAAACACACCAATACTGCATGGCGCCAGAAAAGAATGTGGTCACAAAGCATCTCTACAAGGGTGGAGAAAAGGTTGGGCACCAATCTGTGTGACATTCTTTGAGCACAAATTGGGAAGGGGAGCCATTGCATATCCCTGTTTTAGATCTTCACTTTCATAAGCATATCTAATAAGGAATTAAGAAATAACAAAAAGTGAAGCTCCTCATGTAAATGTCAGATGTTAAATAGTATTCTTTAAAAATAATAAAATATATTAACTGTTTTGCCGTGTTTCAATGCCTCCTCCTTTTTTCTTCTTTTCCTTACTTCTTATTTTTTATTTTTTTTGCTTTTTAGAATGGAATACCAGTGGGGTCAGTTAGGTCCTAATTAGCGTAAATGAGGGAAATGAAATAGTACTTATTCAAGGCTTTAGGGCCTAAGCTTGCAATCCTATGTATATTTACTTGGGATTGCAAGTTAAACTCTTTTATGTGTGAAGTGATTTTGAGGCATAATCACATGCAGTTTCAAACATAAGGGAGAGGGAAACAAATTCCACCTCCACAAGTGTTCCCTGAAGTGGAACAAGGCTGGGTTTTGAATTGACTTCATTTTGACATGTCTCATGCTCAGGAGCCATTAAGCACACAGCATCCTGTTCAAATAATATTTGAACCACTTTATGAGCTCCGTCTAGGAATGATAAAAAATACCATGTTTTCTCAGCCTTCTAACACTTTTCTTCATCTGCCTTCTCTCAAGACAATATAAAAATTCCAATTGTTTTGGCAATTGAATGGGATTATCAGAACTAGCCTTCTGGGAGAAGAAGAAATGATTCCTACCTTGGACCCCAGCCAAGGTGTGTAACATCCACAGCCAGCTGGCACAACTCTGTCAGTTCATGATACTGAAATTCCCCTAGCTACCTTTTCCTATTCCTGGCAGCAAAAACAGAACAATAACAAAGTGAAAAACGTAACTGTAGCAATTTCATGACAACCGTTATCTGATGTCTGAGGCAGCCAGCTTACTCTGGCTCAATGGTAGGGCTGGCTCCAGGAACTGTAGCTTGAAGGAGGGTAATCAGTAGTGCTTTGAATGATGCTCTCATTCACTGTTACATCATAGTTTGGCTTGCTTGGCTATTGGAACTGTAAGAAAATGCAAAGAGTGGAAATCAGGGGTATTCATGAATTTCTGAGGCCACCACATGGTGGAGTGAAGAGCCTAGAGGTATTAGTATTGCACAATAACACAGCCACATGTTTCTTCTGTTAAAACTGACACTCACATGTCACAGTTAGAAGTTGAAAAGAGAAAATAAAACATAGAGGGCATCCACACTGGTGTACAAATTGATATGTTGATCACTGATGGCACAGTCTGGATAGGGGAAAAAAGAGAGAGCACCTGCACATGTTTCTATATAGATCAATCCATCTTTCCCCTTTAAGAGCTGTTGCACACCTTTCTCCCACAGCGGTGGGACAAGCATTCTTTTTTTTTGTCACAATTCATTAGCTCGTTGCTTAGCCTGTTTATCTGAGCAGCTGAGTTGTGCATTGCCAATCACATTGACTTGGAATCACAATCACATTGAGCTTGGCTGCTCAACTCTGGCTTCCTCCTCTTAGGGAGGAAGAGGAGGAGAAGGGGATAGTTGAAAAGAGGCTGTTGGGCCAAGAATGAAGATGCTGCACAGGGACAAAAAGGGGAAAGGGGGAGAAAGGGAGAGGAAAAGAGCTCTGGTCCTGAGGGGAGTGCAGGTTTCGAGGCTGCCCCATGTCATTTCATTGCACTAGAATATCCATGAGTTTCCCCCACCAGTCCGGTGCAGCTCTTGCTCTCTTATCATCTCACACTCAGCACTGTCATAAGTGCACACCTTTGAATGGAGCCCCATCACCAACTACCTCAGCTTCCAACTGCCAACATGGCTACAGATTCTAAAGAGTGAGTGACAGAGGAAGGCGGAGGCAGATGAGGGAAGGGAAGCAGGGAGGAGGGAAAGAGGGAAATGGAATGGCACTGACAGAGGGAGAGAGGAGTGACATAAAAAAATTATTTTCCTCCCTTTAACCTCTGCAGACAATCAGGGGAAGTTCTTAATTGACAGTTGATCCAGCTACAAGGGGCAATTTGCTGTTCAAAGAGGAGGGGCACACCAAATGGCACATCACTTCTCCCCCTGACAACCTCAACCAATCTTTTGTAACCCAGTCCAGCCCGAACCAGAACAGCCAGTCTGGACAGGCCTTTAGAAAGATGACAGTAAGTATGTTCTTTGCTCTTTACCTCAGAAAGTAGGTTTCCTTGATTTTCCTGTTGCAAAGTAACTGATTAAATTTTTGACTGTAGCACCACCCATTTAAGATTCAGAGAACAGGAAGGGTGAAGGCAGAGAAAATGGACAGAAAACAGAAAATTATATTCCCTGCATTGCCTTTTCAAGAAAGTATGCAAAAGGACTGCACCTGTTACCCTTTTAAATTCCCTCTCTCACTCCCTTCTTGGTGATTGCCCTAGGAAATCATTGGGTACTTATTTATTTATTTATTTATTTACATTTTTATGCCACATTTCTTGCAAAAAAGGAACCCAAAACTTTCTCCTGGCAGCTGGAAAAATGGGAAGAAAAAAAATATAGCATTGCCCAATGGTGCAGACTGCTGCTGGTGCCCTTCTGTGTTGCCTGAACTATTCAATCTATAACCTGGCCTTGCCATTTGCATTTTACTATGCACAGAATTGGGGTCTTGGTGGAGAACTGGAAATGCATGTCCACCATGGACAAGGATGAGAATGGAGGGTTGCCAAAATAACACAGCATGGTTTGGCCCAATCTGTATTCCTTTATTCCACACATCCCTACTTCACATCTATTCATGGACATTTAGAAGTCCATGCACTTTAATGTCTTCTTTTAATTTGTTTGCTATGTTTTATCTATATGTCCTGCATATGGGATGCACACTTTCTCATTAAAGTTTAAATTCTAGTGTTCCTGCTTGTCTGGGTACACTACTGTGCCAAGTGGAAATAAGACAGCATCTTGTAAGTTTGACCTTTTTGACTGTACTGTTGAACAACCATTATAAAATATATTGGCAAGTTAACAGTGGAAAACCACTGGAACGAAATGAAAGCCTGGGTCGTACAGCAGAATATTGAGCAAACAAAAGCAGTGAGAGAAAGATCTCTTAATGAACCAGTTTCAGTGTTTCCCAGTGTGCTTTAGACATAGGCATTCTTCCTTGGGAAAATGAAAGTGAAGGATTATTAAATTCATAACCACTCCACTGAGATAGCAATTAAAACACAGATAAAAGATCTGTGAAATACACCTAGCTTAATTCTTAACTGCTCCTATTAATGTCCTTTATTTATATTGTATTACATTTTTATACAAGCTACAGAGGAAGAAGATACTCTAGCTTACATCCTGAAGTTCATCCTCAGTAGCATTGAATTGGAGTAGATCTGAGAGATTTTCACTGATTTACCATTCAACAACTGAGACTCTAGTTGGGACTACCAACTGAATGTATGATTCTTTATTTTGAATGCAACGAAAGATGTTCTTTTATGATTTTATTAATCCTTCACCAATATATTTTAAAATGTTTGGACCTGAGAAGTCTTTCTTGCACCCTTGAGCTCACAACAGAACTGCCAGTGGAAACTACAGTAATCCTATCTGGGAAATGCAAAATCAAGTTTTTTCCAACACACCTAGGCGGGAACGTAGTTCTCCTCTGTCATTGCATCACTAAGAAACCTGAAGAGGAAAGGTGCCTGCCCACGTGGAGACCCTCCTTGGGAACAAGAATCCTAGAAACACTGGGTTCTTGTTCATGTGGTAAATTTCCATCCAAGCAGGAACCTCCATGCTAAAACTGTGATCACATGATGAAAGCAACCATGGAAATCTTCCCTCTATATGTGTTGAGAAACCTGGATTCTATAGCACCTAAATAGGTATGTTCTACATCATGATTTTGAGAGTGTTATGAAAGTATCAGATAATAGCCATAATTCAATTTGCAAGATAATTTGCAGAAAATAAAATAAAAAAACATTTGTATGGCTTCTGCTGCAAAAAAAAAAAAAAAAAAATCCACTGTAGGCTGCATTTGAAAAACAAATTTGTTTCTGATATATAGAATAAAGCATATACCCGGGCTCTTGCTTTCATTTCCCTTCATACAGTTTTCTTTCAGTCAATAAATGATTTCTATCATTCAGTCTCATTTCCTATTCTGCTTTGAAATGTATTCCTTTACCCTTAAAAACAGTATTTGACCTTGATTCTTATTTCATTCTTGTATGAATGCCAGATAACGTATTGCTGATAAGGTTGATGATCACTCTCAATTGCATGTCATGTACCTTTTCTACCAAGTTTCTTACCTTATTAGAAACTTCTGTCAAGTTTTTTATTGCACAGTGTCCTAATAGCATAGCATCTTGAAAAACTTCAAGTGATGCAAATATCACAATTTTCACTTCCATGAAAGATTTCAGACGCAGGTACATTGTTTAACAACATCCAACTCACTGCAGTTTGATATTTCTGATCCAAACAGATTCATGACAGCATTTCACCTGTGAATTTTATAGGCATGCTTACACAAACTAACTACAAAAGAATGAGTTTAAAATCTTGATTTCCTAATTTTATCATAAAAAACAAAACATTTTTTTTCTGTTAAATTTAATATTTCTCTATTTTATATTAATTTGCATATTTACAAATGCTGGAAATGTGTTTTATACACACCAGCCAACCTGAAAATCCTGAAATTGGTTGTTTCAACAAAAGACAATAAACATTTGTCTAATTCGCAGTTCATCTAAAAATGTTGCTGTACGTTTTCTATCTGAGTCCAGAATTAACAGTATGCTATAACATGACATGGCTATATAGTGTTGCTTCATGGTCAGCACACCAAGCCATCTTAGCTGACTCTTTTGTTACCACAAATTATAAGTGAATGAACTAGGATAGGGAGAAAACTGTTGGAGCTCTTTCTCATTTTGAATAGGAAAGACCACTAGAATATAAAAGCCATAAGCAAAGGGAAAATGACTTACCTTCTTTCCACCAAGACCACTAATACAATATAAAGAACTCTGTGTTTCATCCACCAATACAACTATGTGGCAGGCATAAAAAATTGATGAATGACTATTAGAACATACACATAGAAAAGTAAAAGAATTACAATGCCATGGGAAACAGATCTTAATTCTTCAGCATTAGATTCTGATTAAGAAAAGATTTGGACAGTGTTCCCTTTAAAATCAACTTCTGTGCAGTTCCATGAACATACATTAAAGATAGTATGCCAGTGGTATTTAACCCCTGCTAAATTATGCAGATTTGACAGTACACAGCCAACAACAGGCTGGAGGGGACGTGGTCAGTACAGCTCATTTATTCATCTATGGTTGGAATGCCCTCCTGTAGTATAATATTGGAAGAGTGTTGTTCCAATTGCAAATGAGACAACTAGTCCAACAACAGATTATTGAGGCCAGCTTCCCCCCCCCCCCCAAATTTTTGCACATAATAAGAAAGATAAAAATTTCTCCAAAGAAAAAATTGGATACCTTGTTGATAGATATTTGGATGATCTGGTTATGGTCCATTGCACTCAATGAAAGACTGACATGCAAAATGAGAGTGGGAAAAGGATTAAAAAATAAGGACTACTTTATAGAAATCTGGTCATAATTTTAAATATTTGTCAATAACATTTCTACTTTCATGGGACCACAAAAAGGCCAGGTCAGATTCTCGAAACATGTTATGTGAACTACTATGATTCCCCCCCACTGCCCAAGAACAACAATCACATTTGACTCTGGAACAGCCCCTGGGCTGAAAATGTTTATTTTATTTATTTTTATTGTTCCATTTTCTAGCTAATAGACAATGTGTTCAATGGTTATACATGTACAGTGGTGCCTCAACTTACGACCATAATCCGTTCCAGAAGATGGTCGTAACTCGAAATGGTTGTAAGTCGAAGCACCATTTCCCAAAAGAATGCATTGAAATGCAATTAATCCGTTCCAGCCAAAGAAAAAAATCACAAAAAAATCACAGCAAGACTCATTGGAAATGTGATTAATCTCTTCCAGCCGAAGGGGGGGGGGGGGAGAAAAGCAATCAACCATGCAAGACCCATTGCAAAAGCAAACAAGAGAGAGCAAAAAGCAATCAAGCGTGGAAGACCTAATGCAAAGAAAACAAACCAAAAACCAATCAACCGTGGAAGACCAATTGCAAATGCAATCAAGAGAAAGCAAAAAGCAATCAAGCAGATCGTGCAAGATCGGAAATGGGGGGAACTAAAAAGCAAACAAACTCCCCAAAACCCATCGGAAATGGGGGGAAAAAAAACCAAAAAAACACAAACCCCCCAAGACCCATCACAGCACAGAAACATAACCCCCAGCTCAAAACCACGCTGCTAAAACACCCAGAACAGTTTTTAAAAAGCAGAAAACAGCACCTTACCTCCCTGCAAACACACACATGCTCACTCCGAAGCAGAAACCAGGCAGTCCCAAGCCTCCTTCAATCGCACTCACTCTAACCATTGGGGCAAAAGAGTTACAAAGAAGCAGCCTCGTCGCCACCTACAGTTAGAAATTTGAATTTCCCACCTTTTTTCCCTGCCTTTTTCTGTTCGTAAGTGGAAGCTCTGGTCTCAAGTAAAAGCAGAATTTTGCGACCGGAGCTGGTCGTAATTCGAAATGGTCGTTGTGGCAGAATGCCATCACATTACGTCACTCCTGTCCATCATGTGGAGCTCAAGTGCAGGAGCCTATGATAGGACAGGAGAGGCAGAACCAAAAAGAACAGTTGGAATCAGTTGGAGACAGAGAGAGAAGCAGGGGAGAGATAGGGTTTTGAAGAGGAAATTGAGAAGGTTAATACATAGATTGAACAGTTGGAGTGATAGAGAGAATAGGAGGGGAAGAGTTATAAGAAATAGAGAATAGTATATTGATGTTGTGAATAAAAATACGTTTAACCCAATGCATAACCAAATCCTATTTAATGAGTGATCCTGAACATCTGTGATTTTCCCTTTGTGATTTACATAACAATAAAAGAACATCTATAATTTACTCCTGTGATTCTCAAACTTAAAAGTTCAATAAACCTGTTATAGTTGGCAGCACACGTGTCTGAAATACGTATTTGGTATTGTGTGGAAAATACATGGTGGCAGCGTGCAAAGAGGAAACGCATCCAGGGGGTGAACCTATGTTTAAGAGAAAATAAACAAGGGACACTGGGTGGACGCGACAGTCGTAAGTAGGGATGTTCGTAAGTCGAGGCACCACTGTATTTGTTACTCAAACACTCTTTGTAGTATATATCTTTGCGTTTTGTATTATATATCTCTCCACAGTAGTTTACTAATTAAATTTTAATTTTAACAAAACTTATCTTCTTTCCCATTTTTCAGATAATGATGGGTGTCTTCAGACGAGTATTTCCAAGGGGGTAGCCATATTAGTATGTTGCAGCAAAACCAACAAAGAGTCTAGTGAAACATTAAGTTTTTTTTGTGGCAGTTAGCCCATAACTACAGGGTATGTGAAAGCATCTTACGAAGTGGATTGTGATCCTTGAAAGCTCATGTTGAAGTAAATCGGCTAGTCTTAGCATGTCAGAAGATGTCTGTTGTTACCATACATGTAGCAACTCTGTCAGGCATCTATAAAACTGGGCTATAATCTACAAAACCTTTTGCACAAGCCTATTACTTCTCTCTCTCTCTCTCTCTCTCTCTCTCTCTCTCTCTCTCTCTCTGTGTGTGTGTGTGTGTGTGTGTGTGTGTGTGTGTGAGAGAGAGAGAGAGAGAGAGAGAATATTTGTGAAACAGATAAATAAAAAGAAGGAACAAACTACTTGTGAACTGATGGCCTTTTGGGGAGCCAGTGTCTCTGGGGAGCTAATGCAGAGGAAGTGAATATCCTGAATGTTAAGACTACCATTTTGCTTTGTTTGGCTTCACCTAAGATGAACTCTCTTTTTTTTCTATTTTTGTAAATAAATCATTTTTGGACGAGTCTCTAGTGACCTCTGCTTTGAGAGGAACCCAATATGCTCCGTATCTAGAACTTTCATTGCTCAAAGAAGGAGAAGGTGCTTTGCAATATCACACCTCAAGTGTGTGCTGTATGAATCTTCCTCAGTCAGAGAAGAAAGATCCTAGATGAGGAGCTCTCTCACACTTCAGATGAAGTGTCTCCCGTGTTATGCCATGTTGCCTGTGCCTCCTAACATTGCTTTAGCAATGTTGAAGCTGTTACATGAGTATCCATCTTGAAGTGAAAAATCTAGGCTGCAAGGAAACAGATGCACTCTCTCACACACCCTTACACAGACATAATTTATGTACGTGTGTGTATGTGTACATGGGCTTATGCATGCATATATGCACTTGGCAAATAAAATCTATGTATGTATGTATACACATTCACATGCATATTTACATATATGAATGGGAGCATGTATTCTCTGTCTCTGTGTGTGTCTCTTTCACACACACAAATGTACCCACACAGCAGACACCTTGGAGGGAATGGTCTATTTTTAACTGAGGCATTCAATAAGATGGAATAAACTTACTTTTTCTTTAATGTTTATTTTCTTTAATTTTTCTTAATTTTTTCTTTTAAATTAAGCTCCTAATGAAGCTAGATAACGAGGCAGCAGAAAACACTTGTTTAACCCCATTAAAAACGAACTGTCTACAGCTGGCAGCCTGAGGGAACTTTCAGAACAGCTGTGGGATTTTTCTATAAACAGTAATATTAATTATATATAGATGTCAATGATATTTTGGTCTTATTTGGATTTTGTTTTTCTGTGGTTTCTGGCCTTCATCTTCTTCTTTTTTAAATCTATCTCATTAATGGAAAACGTAGTTAAACTCTCTTTATGTCCTAGATTGCCTAGCAACTCAGTAATCACTCCCAGGAGGAGGATTTAAACAAAACAAAAAAGGAGACAATGAGACAAAGAGATGCACATGAGGTATCCAGTTCCTGAAAAAGAAACCAGTGGTTGCAGGTTAAAAGCTAATTTTTAGAAATAATAAAAATGGACCAAGTTGTAATAATGATTCAATTCTTCAAAACATCTCTGGTTTGTGAATGTGAGATATTGTGCATTTGTATCCATGAATCCGAATACCAGGAAATAGTCCAATATTTCTGCACAATATTGTGCCCGTATTACTAGCAGGAAAAAGTCTGCCAAGCTTTGCCCGCCCAGCCTGGAATAAAGAGATGAGACACATGACATGGGGTAACTGGGCCACAATTTTATTAATTTTATTAACTTTAATTCCCCTTTCACAAGGGGGCCTACCGTAGTGCAATTCTGGTCTGTGCCTGGAGTCTATTTTGACGTTCCGGTCCAGACCTTGCTTAAGTGAATTCCTATTCTGCAAGCGTGCTGTCCTACCTTACAACATGCCCCCGGACATAATGTAACCGGAATACCCTGTTTCCCCTCCCCTCAGCTAACTTCCGCTAATACCAACCTGAGAGGAGGGGTGCTTGGCACCCTCTGATTGCCCACTTTTGAACTCACTTGAACCTATTCCTTATGCAGTACCTGCCACGGCAATGGGGCTACAATGTATGCCCCATGCCTCCCACCAAGCCGAAAATTTCAGCCAGAAGGCCCCCTTGTAAATCACTCAAGAAAATGTCTAACCCCATGTTGGACAAGTGAACTCCATCTGGCCAATATAACTCGGGCCTGGAGACTCTAATAGTTTGATGTGTTATGACTGACCCTAAGCCCTGCTTAATGGCTCTGCCAACTTCCCTGTTAACTCCTTTTCTTGCCCTATTTATGCACTTAGGGTCACAACTAGTTCTCCATGTTAGCCTTGGAATGATAGCTGACCAGATAATACGTGTTGATGGGCAGCTAGCTGCAAAGACCTCAAGGTCTGCCAGGATCTGAAGTTTCAAAGACTTGCCCGACTTCCAAGCCAAGTCGTTTCCTCCAAGATGAATAACCAAAATGTCAGGGATCAGATATGGAGCATCCTGGGACACCAGGTCAAGGAACCTGTCCCATAGCAAACCTCTCTGTCCCCTCCACTCCAATGCAGCGAAAGCGCCAAGTCCCAAGTTTCAACCCCAACTGGTCCAACTGGCGTACTTTGCTGCCCAAAACAGGTAACTGTACCCGACCAACAGAACATGAACAAGGGCCAAAGGTCTCTGTGGACCTGCAATGAGAAAGAACCAAACAAAAACACAGCAGCACCTAAAACTGTGGTGGGGGCGCACATAATCACAATACCTGTGTGAAGCCCATCTCCCCACCTTCTTGATATCCTCATTTCCGTAACCAAGGGCTGTCGCTGTAGATGTGGCACCTATTCGAAAGGAATGTGTCCCAAAGTGCCAACCTTTTATCTCAACCTTGCATAAGGCCTGAGAGGTGACTTTCCAAAATTGATACTTTGTTAGAAGCGACTTATCCTCATGCTGCAAAAATCCACCATCCTCATCCCCTCTATGCTGCAAATAGTCTCGTGTGGTGCTTAAAGGGCTAATTTCGGTTATGGAACATTGTCCCAGCAAGATAAACTTTCCTTTTCCTTTCTGGTCCATTTTTCACCCGTGTAAATGAATAACTAGCTGACTTTCTGATACCACTACATCCTTCCTCTGCAAAGAGGATAGGGACCTGTCAGTTTTTGCAGAGGCAACCAATTAACTTATTCGAAGGGCCCCAAAAACGCAATAAGTGTTGCTGCTTTGAACAGGCAAGCCTCAAAGTGATTCCTGCAAACTAAATGCCAAGTGTTTGCCAAACTTGCTAATACTGATGGGGAAAAAGGTGAACGAGAATCCTTCGCACTCCCTCACTCCCTACCCCAACCTTCAATCATTTTCTTTATGTGGAAATCCACAGAATAACCTCTACACCTCTGCACTTTGGCATAAAATGCGAGAGCAGACATTCACCCTTGGATGGACCGGGGTGCTAACCCCTTGTGGTGCAGGTGTACTGCGAATTGCATCATATGATCGTCCAGAGGCAGCCAATCCTGCCGTAGTCCTTCTTTCTCCCTAAAAGTGAAGAATTCAGCACAAGCTGCTGTGTAACACGTCTAGTGCTAGGAGCTACGGCTAAACTTATTGCTCTGTGGGCTTCAGCCTGCCAAGATTCCATACCTTGATCGGCAACACGTCCGGTTGAGCCTGTGCCCCCGGTGCCAATGCCCTGAACCGATCCATCTGTTGATGGGACAGGGCATCAGCTATGGCATTGTCAATACCAGGAACATGACGAGCCTGAAAAACTATATTAAACTGCAAACAGTGTAACACCATGGCTCTAACTAGTGTCATTACCCTCCGTGACCTGGATGTCAGTGAGTCAACTATGTGCACCATGGCCTGGTTATCGCACCAGAAGGTAACCACTGAGTTAGCCCACTGCTCACCCCATAGCCATAATGCCCCCACAATCGGGTATAGTTCCAAGAAAGTTAGATCTCTGCTAATTCCCAACATGTGCCACTCTCTTGGCCATGTCCTTGAACACCATTGACCCCTGAAAAAGATACCATAACCCAGTGATCCCACTGCATTTGTTTGCACTTGAAAATCTGCACCCAGCCTTACCTCATCCCTCCAGAAGGAAATTCCATTAAAACCCAGAAGGAATTGTAGACACACTTTCAAATCCTCCTTCATGCCCTGAGTTATTTGTCTCTTGTGATGTGGCCTTTTGAGGCCTTTCATCGCCTCACATAACCTCCTGAGAAATGCCCTGCCCAGAGCAACCACTTTGCAAGCAAAGTTCAGATGTCCTACAATTTGCTGCAACTCTCTCAAAGTGGCTTTGTGCCACGCCAACATGCTCTGCAGCTGCGCCCGCAGGTCTTCCAGTTTTTCCTCTGGCAATCGACTGGCCTGGTGAATAGTATCCAGCTCAATTCCCAGGAAAATCAGTTTCTGGTTGGGACCTTCCATTTTTTCATCTGCCAAAGGGATCCCTAGGTCCCTAGCTAACTCCTGAAATGCAACCATAAGCTCCTGATATTGTGATGTACCCCAAGTCCCACAAAATAAAAAGTCATCCAAATAATAGACTACTCTGGCACCCCTAACTTTCTGCCTAAGGGCCCATTCTAAAAAGGTGCTAAATTGCTCAAAAACTGAACAGGATATTGAACATCCCATTGGTAACGCCCTATCCATATAGTAACTCATGTCAAAAGCAAATCCCAGAAGATCAAAATCATCCGGGTGAACTGGGAGGAGTCTAAATTCCAATTTAATATCACATTTCCCTAATTCTGTACCAACCCCACAACTCCGCACCATGCATACTGCTTCGTCAAAGTACGTGTATCGCACACTGCACAGCTCCTGCAGGATTTTGTCATTAACTGAATCCCCAGCAGGAAATGATAAATGATGAATTAGTCTAAACTCACCAGGCGCCTTTTTTGGAACAGCTCCCAATGGCGACACTCTCAGATGCTCTACTGGGGGGACCAGGAAAGGACCTAAAACCCGTCCCTCCTTAACTTCCTTATCTATTTTCCTTCTAACTATGTCCTCTTGTCCCCTAACAGATTTCAAGTTATTGGACCATGTAGCCACTCTATCCCCTGTGACAGGTATGTGAAAACCAAACCTGAAACCATCTAACAAAAACTTACCTGCTCCTTTGTCAGGGTAGTGTCTAAGCCACTGCTCCAAAATTGGAACATTTACTGGGCTAGGACCCTTTTTGTACAGTAGCTGAGGCTGCAGGTGGCTTGCAACCACCTCTGGAGTCCCTACATGCATTACCGCCTGGTTGACCATTTGGACAAGCTGCTGAGGCATGTGGACCGCTACAGATGGAGCACTGGTGTTGGAACCTGCACGGTCTTCTATTGCATGATCCTTGGGCATTGAATTCCCAGCAAAACAGACGGGGTTGAACCAACTGACCTGCTGCCATGCAGGAAATGCTGGCTTGTGCCCTTTGCACCAAATGCCCACTATCAAATCAGTCACCCAATACTGGGTGGGATGGGGTCATCAACCTGAGCCACAGAGCGTCATGTGGGACATCCCAGCACATACTGGGGCACAGTGCCATGCGCATATGGAACCCCTCATCATAAAGAAGCCACACATGCCCCAGGAAATCCACATAGGCTCTATAGATCAGATCCATATACTAGTTTAACGCCAACTCCCTTTCTGGATGAGTGCAAACCACTGTTCCTGCATAAATGAAAAACCTTGGCAACCAATTTGCCCAGCATCTATCAGGCTTACGCCTACACAGCTTCTCTTTCTCCCTTTCTCCCTTTCTCCCTTTCTTCCTCCCTATCCTTCTTCTTTTCCTCAATTTTTCTATTTAGCAATTCAAACACATCTACATACTTACCTTTTCAAATTTTTTCAACCGTGGTCGGAAGGAGGTGATCTCCCAATGGTAGGGACTGGTCTCCCTCAGGGAGTGCACACCTAGCCACTGAATTGTACCCTGTATCAACAACAGCTGGAATCACTGTCTCCCTTATCCCTGCCATCACACCAGCACACTGTACATAAGATTGGTTTGGGGCTGCACCCAAAGTGCACCCCATGGAAGTGTGATGTCCTAGCACTGTTTGCAGAGGCAAGGCCGAAGGGACCGGCACCGTGTGGCTCCCGGTACCCCACGGCCAAATATTTGCAGATTGTGTAGTGCCCCATGTAACGGTACCCTCACCTGGTTGTGCCATTCTCGGCAACACCGAGAGTGCACTTGTAGATGCTGGCTCCTCCTGTGCGGTGCCTGATCTTGATTCCATGCCCAGTCCCTGCTGAATCATCATGACTGTAGAGGATGCCTTCATCTGCGCTTCTTCATCAGTTGTCAGTGTTTGGGTGCTGGATGATGCAAACCTTGGTCTGCTGCATTGCAGCTCTACAACCCGCAGTGCTCTTTGTTGGTTCACCAGAGTCCCCACCACTGAAGATGAACCTGATGGGCTAGAATGCTCCCCTTCCAAAACAGCAATACAGGATAGCATGAGATCACCCGTTCTTTTTACTTCAGCCGTTTTTTGCACTTTAGACTCCCTCCAGGACCTACGCACTGTTGGCATACGATCACCCTCATTCCTCTGTGATCTCTCCCTCACAAAAAGGACCCAAGGTGCTTTTTGGTGATTTATTATCACCAATAATACTACTAAGTGACTTCTATCAACTTATCCCTTTTATTACAAATTCTACTATTTTTGATTGATTAGTGAGTCAATCAATCAACCAATTTTTAAATTCAAATTCCCTGTATTATTATTAGTCTAATTATTTTCTTTTTTAAAAAAAATCTGCTGTTCTAAATCAAGCCCTTGATCACTACAGTCCACTGCGCCTCCAATTGACCAATCTACCCTTTATCAAATACCTCCACAAAAACACAGCACCTTCTCTGTAGCCCATTTGGTGGGCGGGGGTGGGGAGTGGGGGGTTAGGGCACCAGACCACATCTTCTTCTGCTCCTTTTCAAACCCCACACAACCCCCTTTAAAAGAAACCCCTGTATGTAATATATCTATGCTTCCTCCTCTCTCTTTTTCTTAGCGTTCCACTGGTAAAGCCTCTGCTCCACTCTGTTTTTTTTTCTTTTTTAAAAAAAACGATCGAGAGAAGCCTGTAGAAGGCTCTCTCCATGTTAAACAAAGAAACCAAATCACCACAGGTCTGAGCCGATGCTCAGCCACCAACTCCCTGTCACTTTTCTTCACGCGGCCCCACGGTCAAAACCAAAACTGCCGTAGTCCACGCCGCACTGCTCACAATCCTCCTCAACTGGAAAACCACGAAGAGGGCAATGCCAGGCTAGGAAGCCTTTTTAAGGCTTCTGTTCTCGCCCTCTCCCTGAATCCTCGTAATATCTCCTCTCCTCCGGTCAGGCGGGCAAAACAGCCCTGCGTTGGGAGCTGTGAGCCTCGCGGAGAAGCCGTTATATAGCAAAGGGTAGTCTGAAGGTTGATGACACCTAAGTCAGCAGTCAAGATAGTCTATAGGATACCCTCTTGTGCTAACTATCATTCACAAAGAGATACCAAACAGAGGAAAATCCTAGAACCTGACTCCTTTTTTCATCAGTTCACCACTTCTCACCCAGTTTGAACGGTATGACATTTTTGTTTGGGCTACCCCCATTTTTAGAATTACCTTATAGAATGTTGATTTGCTCTGCCACCACAAGATCATTACTCCACTCTATTTTCTGATAGCTTTACAAGGATGTTAAGCTATCAGAAAATAGCAAGCGAAATGAAAATGGTATCTCATCCCTCAGAAGGACATTATTTTAATTCTCCAACCCAAGAGACAACAGTCTGAACTTCTCCCTCATGACCAATATTTTCCATGTCTCAATGGTCAATTCTCTTGTGTAGCATATATTACCTAGCCTTACTCTTGTTTTTTTCATAAGGGATCAGAAAAATCTCTTTCTCAACTGTCATTTCATTTTTTCTTTCCTTCCATCTTTGTTTCCTGTTGGGTTACAAGAACATCTTTTAATTTCCTCATTGAAATCAATACACATTTTCTGTGATTTTTTCTAATCTGTGCACTATGTATTCCTTTTATCTAACTGTGTGAACTCACTAATGCATTCCTAAAGTGTGTTTATATCTACTTTTCAATGGTACATATTTTAACCAGACACATTTGGTCTGTCTTTAGATAATCTCTCAGGGTTTGTCTACACATTTGTTCAATTTTTCTCAAACCCACCATACTGCATCCTGTTGGTCATATAAACCTGGGCTGAAATAGCTGTGAACAGAATGAAAGCAGGACAAAAACCTTTGTTTTCTGGTTTTTCTTAATGTTTCCTTATGGACATTTTTTCTGTTGATGGGTTGCTAACCTTTCCTGCCTTACTGCCAATTCTGTTTTATTTTTCTATAATACCAGCTGTTCCTATGTTCTATGTCCCTATGTTATTTTGTTTTTTTAAGTTATCACTTTTGCTCCATAAAACAAGAGTGAAAAGCAAAATTAATAGGAAATAAAAGTAATAAAAATGTAAGGGTTTGATAATAGTGAGCAAATAAAAACAAGGGGGAGGAGAGAATTAAGCAGGTAGGGAGAAGACTACATTCCTATATTCTGGGGTTTTTTATGTTATTTCCACCGTAGCACAAAAGTGAAAACTAAACAGGAAAAAAAAATCAGAAAGCACTGAGGTGAAAACCTAAAGGTTTGAGAATATAGAATTGAGAATGAAGTAGACAGGAAAAGGGCAAAGAAGATACCAGCTGTTCCTGTGTTTTCCTTTTGAATTTTTTTTAATGCCATCACTTTGCATCATAGCACAAAAGTGCAAACTAATACTAAACTAAAATTGGACAGCATTGTGGTGATAAATGTCAAGATTTGAGAACAGTAGACAGGTAAGACAAGGAGTGAAGAGAAGAGAGTAAAGTAAGAGGGGAGAGAACAGAAAAATATTCAAAAGGAGGCAGCAGTCTGTACTGCGTGTGTGAACATGGGGATCAACTTCAGATGTGTGTGGAATGATGGTACCAGGATGATACCGTGTATCCCAGTATATCCCAGGTGTTTTTGGTGGAGGCACTGGTGAGGAACATCTCTTTCACTGTTCCTAGACTTTGGAACTCCTTCCCACAGGAGGCCAGACTGGCCCCATCTTTGCTGTCCTTCCACAAGCAGGCAAAGACCTTTCTCTTCGGGCAAGCTTTCCCTTAGTGACTGGCTGCCTGAGAGGAGTTTTTAAATAGATTGTTGAGCCTCACTGCTTTGAATATGTTTTTGTTATGTTTTGCTTTTGTTTACCATTTTTTAGTGTAATGTTTATTTAATCCTTTTTAGGATGTGTATACTTATTGTTTTTAGTTTTAAATATTGTCTGTTAATGATGTAAGCCACCTTGGGTCCTTTTTAAGGAGAAAAGTGGGTTAAAATATTTTAAATAAATCAAATAAATATCCAGCAACATATATCCTCCCCATGTGTGGATGCTAATACTGAGATGATCTATTCAAATCTACAGAAAACAACAACCCAGAGCAACTCCAAAATGAGCAGGGTCAACACCACAGTATGGACAAGCCCTCTGAATAGTTAAACTATGCCTGTGTGTTACTTTAGCACCCCGTGAACTGTTACATTGGTACCCTGTAATAGTTGACACATAGTATAATATTATGACTTGCTTAAAGTTATCTGGTGAGTTTGAAACTAAGAGGAAACTAGGGACCTCACATTTCATACATTTAGACAAAAATCTGTTGCAGCTATCATTCCCAGGTATGAACATCATGCTTATCCCATTTATGGATATTATGCACTGATTTACCTTGCTAGTAGGCAATGCATTTCAAACAAAAGCTATTTTCATAAATAAATAAATGAATAAATACCCTTTTCCCAATGCGGAAATCTCCCTGTCATTCCTAGAATTATGGACTGAGATATTTATGTTCCAATCTTTAAAACAATGCCGTGTCATTTAATCCGATGCTGCATCCCTGTGGTTTACTAGTAACATTAAATCACCTTGCATATTTTCTAAATTGTATTCCTGTCACTGTCATGTTGTCCCTTTCTCCTATCCTTTGACAGTGACAAAAAAACAGAGATGACTGACCAGGATTGTATGGGCCATCTGTACAATTCTATATTGTAATTGAAAGAGTACTGGGATGTTCAAGGAGTTTCCATACAAGTAGACTCTAGATCTATTTGGAGACAGGCTGGGAGACAATTATAAAAGTACAAAGTAGTCACATACAAATTGTCCCCTTCATCATTGTCAATGAGACTCTTACCAGATGGGTAAAGGGACACCATCTTTTGGCTGGTATATGTAATCATGCACACACAATAATTTACACATAAAGCCTGTATCCTCAGCTTATTTTGGAATCAAGCAGAAGGAAGAAGAATTCCTACTACTTGTGTCCTAGTAAGAAAAAAGAAGAAAAACCTCCAGTATAGGTGAGAGGCCCTCCTAAGAAAGAGGGGTCAATTAATTTTCTTAACTCCTTTGCTCCAGGCATGTTGAAGATAATGCTCATTCTTTCCACCTATATCCTGAATACTAGGAATAATATTTAAATTAGTTAATTTGGTAACAGCAGAATTTTCCACGTTCTGGAAGCAAATGGTTTTCCTTAACAGTCAAGAGTAGTGATGGGCATGAACCGTGGGTGCTGCCTCTGAGTGGGTGCCCACCGGAAGAGCGAAGCAAGGGAAGCCAGGGTGCCCGCAGAATAGGTGTGAAACCGAACCGCTGAATTGTGCCAAATCACCAAACAGTAGTTTGTGCCTCTCTCTAGTCAAGAGTAATCAATCGCAATCTTTTTGTTGACCCAAAAGCAAAGGAAAAAAAGAAAGGAAAACCCCTAGATCTTCTGGCTGTTGGTTTAGGACAGGAGAGTGTAGT
Source organism: Intellagama lesueurii (assembly GCA_037013535.1). Taxonomy (NCBI): domain Eukaryota; kingdom Metazoa; phylum Chordata; class Lepidosauria; order Squamata; family Agamidae; genus Intellagama; species Intellagama lesueurii. The sequence continues at coordinate 111,236,553 of JBAJHW010000003.1, forward strand.
GAGTTTAACAGTGGTCTTCTTCACTGTAGGATCAAGTATTTATTTATTTATTGAACTTACACTCCACCCATCTAGTAGCAAGCCACTACTATGGGCAGCTGCAAAGGAAATAACACAAGTGTACAAAACAGAAAGTGAAAACAATAAGCATACAAAAATCAAAGACCCATCCAAAAAAACCCATGTCTAACAGACATCACATAACTCTCAAGGTGCTAAAGCTAAAAACAGCTGTTTCAACACTAGGCAGTAGACCATCAACACAGGGCCTTCACAAAAATGACTTCAAATTCAAAATTTAAAAGGAGTAAGGCTTTCAAAAGCCTGGACAAGTAGGTTAGTTATCAAGTCACGGAGTAGAAGGTGCCATCTTCCTTTCCAGTTGTTGCTCTTAAGAACTTCCTTCCACTGGATTTCAAAACAAGCAAGGTGTCAGATGAACATGGAGAGTGACTATATGTTCTTTCCTACTTCTTTATAGTGACTCTGCAAAGTTTGCTCTGATCTCATGGTTATTGTAGTTGGTTCACATTGTATCTGCAATTCTACCAGTAAAGGAAAGAAATGAAAAGAAAAATTATCCTTTCACCAAGACAAAAAAGCTTTTCCTAAACAGTAGCATTTAAGCTTTTAAAACTTTCGGAGTCACAGTGAAGCAGCTCATGCTCTAATTATGTAACTACTTCTATTCATATCTCTCAAAATAAATAATACACATGCTTGAAGCATGAAACGAAATGGCAGGAGGGATATTGGTTTGATTTTCTGGATATAAATATACAAATACAAATGTGGTGCACAGAGCTGCTGGTACAGAAGATGAGTAATTATGTTAATATCCATAATTGTCATTATAGGTGGTAGAGAAGCTGAGTTGTGGAAATAACTACAGAAAAATATCAGAAACATTTTCAGTGTTTTTCAGAAATTATTTAAAAAGAAGATTTTTAGAAGGAGTGAAAAACACAGGAAAAGCCAAATGACTGTATTTTAAAGAAATTCTTAGAACTTTTTAAAGAAAAAAAGGCATAAAGAATAGGCTCCCTCCAAAAAGTGTTGAAGATTTCATATCAGTAACTTGACTTAAATATGATTTAAGATTTCCATGTTAACCTATACCAAACTATAGACCAGAAATTGGTAAAAGCTTATAAGACATTTGCTGAAGTTACTAAAAGTCAACATTACTGGGAGGTGAGGAGGGAAGAGTGAATGTCTTCGGACATCATCCTAAGAGATTGCCCGAGGAAATCCAAAATTCTAAACTGTTGTTTCGGACTGTATCAGGGTGTGTGTGCTCTAAACAAACAAAAACAAAAAACAAACTAAGCCAAACCAATAAATGAACAAGTAAGTATAAAATAAATCTTTCATCCTCTTATGTTTCAAGCCACACTGAATTCAGTGGAAACTAATATGGAGGTAGAATTGGCTGCCATTTCAGTTCTTGAAATAAAATAATTTTCAAAAATCATAATGGTTTCTTTTGATTCTTTTAAAATCAGTTTAAAAATTTCAGTTTGAAGCAATGGTCACAAAATGCAAATATTGAACAAAATCCTGTAGCTCAGTGTGGTAAATCATACTAGAGTAGGCCCATTGAATCAATTTGGTGAGTCACCTCCTGCATAAGTTCAAATGAGCATACTTTGTTTTAATATAGTAAGGGCCTATCCAGACTGGCCATTTTGGGGTGGGGTGGACCGGGCTAAACAGGGTCTGTTGAGGTCAAAGAGTCTGCTGAGGTCTGGGGAAGGAGTAATGTATCATATGACATGCTCCTCCCATCCTAACAGCAAAGGACGCCTTGTAGCCAGATCAGCTGTCAATAAAGTGCTTCCCTTGATCATCTGGGGACGTGGTCAGGGGAAGTGAAATAATAATAATAATAATAATAATAATAATAATATTAATATTAATATTAATATTAATTATTATTATTATTATTATTATTATTATTATTATTATTATTATTATTATTATTATTATTCAGTAACACCAGGCACAGTCAACATTATAAAAACATTGACTGGTATTATATAAGAGATACATGTTTTAACCAAAAACCTAAGTATCTGTTAAATATTGGCGCAGTATGTATGCTATTCCTAATATTGCCATTTTTTGTAGCTCTGATGGTGTGATTTCTGAGATCTGCAACTGCTTAAAGTGTATCAAGAAACTGTGTAAAGTTTCTTGATATTGTTCCCAAGGCCCCAATGACTACGGGAACCACTGAAGTGTGTTTCTTCCAGAGGTGAGATGTTTCGATTGCCAGATCTTTGTACTTTGATAGCTTTCCCAATTCTTTATTTTCAACTCTGGCATCCCCTGGAATTGCAATGTCAATGATCCAGAGACTTTTCTTCATTCTATTGCTACTATGTCTGGTGTGTTATGTTCAAGGTGCCTATCAGTTTGGACCTGGAAATCCCACAAGATCTTGACTTCCTCATTTTCTGACACCTTCTCTACCTGATGTTCCCACAGGTTTTTGGAGGCTGGTAGAGGAGGTGTCAGAAAAATGAGGAAGTTTTTCCTCCTCCTCCTCCTCCTCCTCTTCCTCCTCCTCTTCTTTTTCTTATCATTATCATTATCATTTTGCATCACTCTTCTCTCCATCTGCTGGTGTCATTCTGTTTTCTCCCTTCCTCTCTCCCTGCTTCCCTTCCCTCATCCTTTCCCCATTTTCTCTCCCTCAGAATCTGCAGCCACAATGGCAGTTGGAAACTGAGGCTGCTGTCTCTTGGATAACAGGCTTAACAATGAGCATGCCGACAGAAAACATACCCTACCACTTGGCCAGAAACATGCACAACAATGTTAAAGGGGAAGGATGAATTATTACCAGTAGAAAAACTTATGGACAAGGCCTTTTTTCCCCAATCCAAACTATGCCATCAGCAATCCATATATAATATCTATATGTCAGTGTGGACAGGCCCTAAGTCACAGTTACAGATTCAGCAGGCCCACTTGAATCAATGAATCAATCCTCCCCTTCTCTCCACCTCCCAGAGACCACCAAAAGCATTCTTAGAGGGACAGCCAAGTTTTTTAAAAACAACTTTGCAAGTACATCTTCCCTCCCTCCTTCCTTCCTGCTGCCTCTCCTACCACCTCTGCTGGTTAATCCAAGGGACATTTTGCGGTGACAGGGGTGTACATATATAGAAATGAATAAAACAAATTCAGTTTCACACGCATACTATTTTAAACAACCCTTTAACAGAACAATATTTAGCTCACATTACACCTATAAAAAATACTTCCTTGGCAAAGTAATCCAGTCTTGCATTTGTATAATTGAGACACTCTTTTAAATGTTGATTCATTTAAAGATAAATGTGATTTTAAAAGGGTTTCTTTTACCTGTGTAATCAAGGACTTAGTTCAACTAAAATAAGATTGGTGGCAGCTGGCCGGGCAGTACTATGTGTGAAAATGATCTAGGGGGTCTTAGTATGAAAAATGAACATCAGTCAACAGTGTGATACAGCAGGGGGGGGGGGGAAAGTGAATACAGTGTTAGGCTGCATAATCAGAAGTATAGTGTCAGGATCAAAGAAGTAATAGTACTATACTCTTCTGTTTTGGTGAGACCTACCCTGAATTAGTGTCCAGTTCTGGACACCGCTGTTTCAGAAACATATGGACAAGCTGGAGTGTGTCCAGAGGAAGGTAAGCAGGATAAAAGATCTGGAAATCAAGCACTATGTGGAACTGTTGAGGGAACTGTGCATGTGTAGCCTAGAAAAGAGATTGAGAAGTGATATATAGCCATCTACAAATATTTGAAGGGCTGTCACATGGATGGTGGAGTAAGCTTATTTTCTGTAACTCTAGAGAATAAGACTCAATGTAACAGATTCAAATTATGAAAAAGGAGGTTTCACCTAAATATTATGAAAAAGTTCCAGACAGTAAATGCTGTTTGATAATATAATGGGACACTTCACAGGGTGGTTGACTCTAGAGATGGGCACTTAACACAGTTCAGTGGTTTGGCACGATGGATTGGGCCCATAGGTGTTGTGTGGGCACCCTGGATTTCACACCCTGCATGGTAGAGCTTTCAACTGCAAAACTACATTCCCCTCCTCCCCTTCTCACATCAGTTTTTTCCTTATATGGCTGGAGAGGGATGTTTACCAACCTATGAGTGTTGGGGGTGTGTGAGAATATTCCCACCCTCTGGAATCCTAAATTTGGTATTTTTTTTAAAAAATGTACACAGCTACATTGAAGAAACACACACACTCCAGCTACACAGGAAGAAGTGTAGGTAAAGTGATCATTGACACCAGTGAGAGATTAGCAGACTCCAGCTGGGAGATGAGCTTAGTTTTAATCTTATGTTGCTGCTCTTTTTACAAGTTTTATAAGATATAGACACTTTATCCATAAAATAAGGATATAATAGTGTCAAAACTACAATGAGGTCAACACTCCATAGATATTGTTACTAGATTTTGCCACCCCATCCTCCACATTTATTTTCAAAGTGTCTTTGTACCACCTTACTGTTTCTTTGTGTTACACTGAATTCTAACTCTTTAAATGGGTTTCAGAAGAACTCATATTTCCTCTTCAGCAGTTTGGAGGATCCTTGCTTCATTTCAGATTAATCTTGCATCAGCTTCAGACATTCCAAATCAGTTCAGGATTGATCTGAGAATTAAGCCTATCCCTTAATTTTCATAATGTTTTGTCTCAAAATGCTCATTTAGATATGGATTTTGATAACTTTTTTTCTTACCATTTGGGAGTGTGAAAGCAGCATGGAGAATTTAGTTCCAGTCCTCACATTTGCCTGAGAGGTACAGCTTAAGTCAACTCCATTGATATTTGGAAAGACTGAATTCCTCAAACACTTCACATCAAAGATGGCTATCCCATGTTTGAACAATTTAGTTAGAGTAGTTTGCTCACTTAACAAGGAATAAAAAGTACAGATTGCTACAGCTGATCATTCAATGTAAAAATAAATAGGGGAAGGAGTGGACAAGGGATAAGAACTTAATGGTTGAGAAATATTGCAAACCAGTTTGGATGCAACACATCACTGTTTAGACCTGCCACATCCAGAATCAGTATAGCCATGATGTAGAAGAAGAGTGAGAAGTTGTATTTTGATTATATAGTGTGAAAGTGCCTAAGGAAGGCTCTAGAGAAAGGTTTCGAGAAGTAATTTTATTTTAGCCATAAAAATTCAATGCAACCATCTTCTCAAAATCATTGCAACAAGAACTAGAAATGCAGTCATGTTTGCATTCTTGACATTTTGTTAGAGCTCAGATCCCCAATATTCGTCTTTGTCATTGTCACTGCAAGGCTAAAACATCATGGATTATGTAGTGACTAGACAAATGCACAAACAGCCTATTATGTGGGGTGAAATGGTGAAGGGATATCTCACTAAATTCCTCTAAGAGGATGAATAAATCCTGTAACATAGTACTTCTTAACCCTCAGACATCTAGATATTTGGGACTTTAGCTCCTGAAATCCCTAATAACTATAGTTATAGAGCTTCTGGGAAATCAAGTAACAAATTTCTGGAGACCTCAGAGTTAAGAATGCTGATTTAATGGCTATATGTCTCTATGTGTCTGTCTGCACATGCATGTGTCTATTTCTATGTTAGCAGCCCGGCCATTATCTGGCATCCTCTACCACAGTGGTCCCCAACCTTGGGCCTCCAGATGTTCTTGGACTTCAACTCCCAGAAATCCTGGCCAGCAGAGGTGGTGGTGAAGGCTTCTGGGAGTTGTAGTCCAAGAATATCTGGAGGCCCAAGGTTGGGGACCACTGCTCTACCACATCTCAGATCTCATGATATTCTGGGGAATGATGGAGGGGAAAGTATAGCTGCCAAACACAAGACATGTGGAAAATATGCATGAAAAAAACCTTCAAAGCAAATCCCCTCTCCCCATGGAATGGAGTGGGTAAACAAAAGAGAGGAAATCTCTAAAATTATTTTTTGAGGAAAGTTCAGCTTAGCTTGAATAGAAAGGTGCAGAAGGAAATCCTGTCCTACAGGGTAGTGCAGTTCTTTTTATTCTTTTTATTGGGTGCTGCAGCTGTAAACCGTCAATTACAACACATCTTCGGGTTTATGTAAGTAGTGGCTGCAAAAGCTCAAGCACTCTTAAATACTCAGTAGAAGACTGGAATCTCATTTATCGTCTGTTTCTTGTTGGCATTTAAAAGGTTTGCCAGTGCTATAAAGAGTCCCACTGACGCCCAACACATAGTGTGACGGCTTTGATATAATGTATCTCATTTCTTGCCAGCTGCCAATGAGGTAGTAGCTGAGCAAGTAATTTTCACATGCCAAACTGCAGGTAAAATGGGAATGAATAGAATGAATTGAAGAGACAATATGGTTCCTGTCTTAGTCGGTAATAAATCTGATTGATTGGTCCCAGCACAGTAGAAATATAAGATCCTGCGGCTTCTGGTCCAACTTCTTATATTTCTGCTGAACTAACAAAAGCCATGAATAAATAAGAATAGAAACAGAAACATATCATACCTCCTCCAAAAAAGCCCTAACAAAACCCTCATTTATTTGCTTAAGAATATTTGATTACCTTATGTAACTGAGCAGAAGAATCACCAAAACTTCAACAATCCAAGGTTTTGAAGCAAGACAGATAGATAGAAGAAACAGGTGAGACACTGTTATAGTAAGTCAGTGCTGACTTATGGCAACTTTTTCCAGGATTTTGTAGGCAGATAATCCTCAGAAGCAGTTTATCATTCCCTTCTTCTGGGGATGCCCCGGGAACAGCACTGCATGCCCAAGGACACACCAGGCTGCCTTTCCTCCTGGGAGAATCAAACTCCTGAACTCTGGCTCTGCAGCTAAAGATTCAATTCACTGAGTGACTGCAGTGATGGTGGTGGTAGTGGGACCAAAACGGAAATCCCTGAGGATGAACATTAACATGGAATGCTGACTGACTATTATTGGTGGTGGGGAGAGATAGAAAACTGGGTGGGGAAGTTAATGAAATGGACACAGTATTGTTGGAGAGGGCATCCTTCACTCTCTGAGACATTGAATAGCATCACTGCACCATGTTGTTGATGGACCTTCTTTAAACTGTAGCTGCCATTGCTTATATTTTGATTCTGGTAAGACAGTCTAGCTTACAAGGAGTCCAAAGAAAGGGCAGAATCCACAGTTTGGATTCACAAAGGAATTTGGAACCAGGAATGCAATCTTCTGCCTGTATGTACTTGGGGAGAGATAACATGACGTGAGCAGGGATATGTACTGTATGCTTGCTTTATCAACTGTGAGGAAGCCATAGACAGAGCCCAACATGGCACAGTTAGTAGATTAGTCTTTCAGCAGTAAATTACCACAAATTAAGAGGTCACAGTGGGACTCTTACATTGAGCCAAACAATTGCTGTGCATCAGGAAATGCCTAAGCCAGTTTTGTAACTTAAGGTAATTTGTCACCAGGCATGGGAGTTTTGGGTTTTTTCTCCCAACAACCAGCACAATTCACCAGGAATTCCACTAGCCAGAATATTGGCACCTATAGCTACAAAATTCAAATCCCTGGAGAAGTTTCAGCACACACACTGCACTCTCTGCAGCCATTGCATAGAGAAAGGGTGGATGGAACTTGCTAAGCTCCGTGGGAATTACAAGGAGTTATGAGATTGGTAGTTGTTGCTTTTTTTTTGAGACTAATGAGCAGATAGACTATCAATCCCACAACCTCTTGTAGTTCTCATGGAGCTTAACCATTTTCACCCACTCTCTCCATTTGCAATGTGCAAATTACAAGCTGTCAAGCTTTTATTGGTTTTCAAAGAAGTAGCCGTGTTGGTTTGTGAAAGCATATCCAGAAAAATAAAAATAAAAATAAAAATAGTGACATTTGAAAACAGATTCTTACTAGAGATGGGGATATTCGTATTTCTAAACGAATACGAATATCCCTGTCCCAGCTGAGCCTAACAAGGCTCCAGCCCTCGGAACCAGCCTGTCCACTCACACTTTGCTGCACCACCAGCCTCCCACTCTTCCTGCCAAGTGCAGCAGTAGCTCAGCCATCTCTCTACTCAGCTGGCCACTTCAGGCACGGGGCCAGAGAACAAGTCTCCCCACACAGCTGCTTATTAGGCTCACCTCGGATGGGGATATTCGTATCCGTTTACAAATACGAATATCCCCATCTCTAATGCTTACATAAATTCCAGAGCATATCAAAAGGATTAAATATTGATCAGGATTTCTTAGCTCATTATATACATTAATTCTCCCTACAATCTGTCGCATGGATCAGGTTCTGTCAGATCTTCCAAAAGCAAGAGTGAGTGATAACTTTATTAGACCACTAAAACAATCAACTGCAGGAGTTCGTCTTAGAAAGACCCTCCTGCTCCCTTTACATCCCACAGCAAGTGTGAAACTATCCATTAAAATCAGGCTACCTGTACAATCAACGTTCTTGCAGTTAATAATTTACATCCATAATATTATTGTCACCTTCCTTTTCCTGTCCTGTATGCACATATGGTTTCAGCTCACTCCACTCTAATATGTCTGACACAGTAGATTTCTCTGTGATAATAACTGAATATAACAATTAGCTTTGTGTCTCTCTCTGTGTGTGTTTAATTTTGTTTCATTTTTGTCTGGATATGCTCTCACAAATATGGCTACTTTGTTGAAAACCAATAAAAGCTTGACAGCTTGTAACTGTATACATTGCAAAGGGAGAGAGTAGGTAGAACCTGCTACGTAAGCTCTGTGAGAACTACTTAAAAGAAAAAAAATCAACCCAAACATCTCATGCTTATTTGCTACTGAAAGTTACACCACAAGCATTATGTCGGCAGGTACAACTAATCAGATCCCAGACACTTTTTTTAATGAGTATTTTTAGTTGCCTCTGGTTTTAATCATTTGTGAGCTGTCTTGGTCACAAAAGGTGTGACAGGTGACCCATAAATACATAGATAAATAGAAATAACCAAATCTCAGTTCAAGCTGCATTCATATAATTGTACTGGAAACAAAAGCTGCAGTGAATGTTGAAGATCAAATGACAAAGAGATACTAAGAGGAGTGCAAGTATAATTTCACCCCCACTTTTCAACTTGTACTCTGGGATCATATGTTTTCTTTTTTGTTCTCTAATACAACAGTAATGTGACTTTGTGTGAAATAGGAAATATCTCCTCTTGACTTCCATTTATTTTATTTTATTTGCCTTATTTATAGGCCACTTTTCTCCCGATAAACCCTTATGGAGTCAAAAGCTACCATATTTTTCTGTGTATAAGATGCTACTTTTTCCTAAAATCAATACACTAAAAATTGAGGGGCCTCTTTTACAGAGAAGTAAGCTGAGATAGCTGAGGAGAGAACAAAACGGCACATACCTTGCTTCTGTAAATAGGCTTCCTTCAGTCATGAGGCTTATGGAACTGACATCAGCTGATACTGTGCAAACCAATTGGAACACAACTCATTGGAGGTGGAGCCCGTAGGCTCAGATTCAACAGGACTCAAAATGTCAGACTGTTCTGAGTCCAGAGGCTGAATCCTCAAAGCTAAGTTTTCTTAATTTTGGGGCTAGAAAAGTGTGGGGGGTGTCTTATAAACGGGTGTATGTTATAAATGGAAAAATACGGTACAATAGGATTCTATCCAGTATAGGCATGATGACTTCCAACCTTTGGTAGGAAATGAAACAGCATAAGATGAATATTTTGCTTACTCTGCCTTAGAGCTCCTATAGTAGAATTTTGAGAAAGATTTGGTGAAGAATGTTTTTCCTGCCACAGAAAATTAAATATGAGCCAGACCTGCTGTCTCTGTGCATGTGCTGCCTTTCAGCTGATAGGCAGTGCATGTGAAGAGACAGAAGACCCAGCTTGCAGAAGGGAAGCCAGGTTGCTATCTCTAAAGATCTCTAAAGAACCAGATAGGGAGGTGACAGGGCCAGTGGGAAGGGGGTTGGGGGCATCCATTTTGCCAAAGCAGAACAAAGTGCAGAGAGGAAAAAAGTTTGTTTCATTTCAGCAAAACAGCTTTCACAAACTGAACAACAAAGTGAACCAGTCCATTTTGTGGTTTTTTTTCGTTCCATAGCTTCGTTTGTGCCCATCTCTACTGTGCATGTGAACTATGATTTGAGGGATATGTATGCATGTATCTCTGTGCCATGTATATTGGAGTATACTGCTCAACCAGCTAAAAATTCTGTTGGGCACATGCCAATTCTTGAGTTCATTGAAAGTAAAAAGAACAGTATATTTACAAACACCAGTTTAGACAAATTTCTCTTTTCCCCCCTAACATAATGAATATTCACACACATTTCTGATAGCATGCATATTGTTATAACAATATAAGCACCTTGTGCACATTTTTCACATATGGACCAGCTCTCAAAGTACTGGAAAGTATAGATTTTGATCCCCCTTTCACCTTAATTTTTCCAGGTAAAAATTTGGTAAGCCTATTTTAAAAATAAAATAAAATCCCTACATCTCTAATCTAAGTTAACCACTTTATTCCATGAAGGACACCTGGTATTTTGCAAGCTAATTATCAAATATGCAGACATACATAAATGCAGGCATTACCCCCACACTTCATTTGATCTCCATTGTGGCTCATTCTATGATACATAAAATGAATTCTAATAATGAGAGTGACTTATTCATGCCATACCCCAGTAGTTCCAGTATAAGAAGAACCACCAAGAGTGCTGTAATTGGGAAATTATATTTTTCACAGAGCGGTATTGTATGGCAAGCTAGTTAGTCTCAATATGTCTTGCCCCATTTCCCTTTAGCAATTGTTCATTTTATTGCAATGTGGTACAACAAAACACACTGTTCTTTTACGACATATCTGTGGTGGATCATTTGAAGCCAAGGTAATTTTGGCATATGTGAGGTGTTAGAAGAAGAAGAAGAAGAAGAAGAAGACAAGAGTACCTCCAAGATGTTTTCAGTTTCAGAAATATAATGCATCTTTAAAGTATTCACTAGTATGGGTGTTACTATTACTGCTGATTCTATGGGGCTGATGTCTATGAAGACCTGCATAAGCCTGAGTGCCCTTTGAGTGTTATTTTTGTGCTTTTGGATTTGGCATTCACCGAACTACAATTGTCTGGGAAGTAAATTCCACACCACAAAGCCTGCAATTTACATTTATAGCCCACCATTCCTCCAGTGAGCTCAAAATGGCATGCATAACTCTCTCCGCTCCACTTTCGCTTCACAACAAACCTATGAAGTAGATCAGGCTGAAGGGGAATGACTGAACCAGGGTCAAGTAGTGAGTTTCGCAGCTCAGGAGGTCCTTGCCACACATGGGTAACTATTGTGGGAAACAGTATATTGGACAAAACTGCATGGGCTTTTGGTTGTTAGTTGGGCAAGGGGAAACACCCATCTTTTCCAGACATCTGTCAAGAACATTTATGACAATGTCTTATAGATTCATTACACATATGTCCTATCTTTCCTCCAGTGAGCTGTAAATGGCATGCATAACTCTCCCCTCTCCACCTTCTCCTAACAACAAGCCTTTGTGGTAGGTCAGGCTAAGAGGAATAACTGCTTCTTCCCCTTCCCTTACCATATTTCAGAAGTCTAGCTGGGCATCAACTCCTGACACTGTCAAGACTCTCTTCTACCACAACAGTAAAACTGGGTATCTGGCTGGCTTTTTAAATGAAATGTAAAATTAAGCAAAGCACAGAGGAAGAGACAGGAAGGGGATTTTTATCAAGGTCTGGCCCTTTAGGAAAAAAACACCCAAAAGCCAAGCTGTCCTTCATAGATTTCATACTTAACACTCAATCGCTCTGGCTCCTTTCTCATTCTCTTTTGCTCTGTGTCACCATTTTTACCTCTTTGTGGCTTCTTTCTCTCTCACACACACTCATCTCCCAGCTATTCCCTCTCTCTCTTTTTCCATTGCTCCTCTCTTGCTCTCTCACTTTCCTCACCCCATGGCTACTCCCCCCCCCCTGTTTATTTGTTTAAATGCCTGTGGAAGGCTTTGGTAAGGCTGAAGTCCAAATCTGCTATCTTTCTGAAAAGTAAGCCTCATTCTTCTTAACAAGACTCTCTAGTTTCCCGAAGTGCTGGCAAGAGGTGTGGGCAATGGCTACAGAATACATCAGGGAGCGTGTGCAGTCACACTTATGAAATTTTCCCTATGTAAAATAAGCATTTTGAAAGTGTTGGCATTTGAAAAAAAATGAATACTAAGCATGCCATTTAAAAAAGTAGCAAACTGTGTGAATGGGATAGGGTGAATGGTTTCTTAAAACCAAAATTTTGATTTTTAAATGTACCTGTAGAACCTTTTCCAAATCTGACACACAACAAGCCCATACTATCTACAATCACGTTGCGAAATAAAGCCCTGATTCAAGAACCTGTTCAAAAGTTACAATGTTTTGTTTGGACTGCCCCACTGTCAGCAATGTCTTACAGAATGTTGTTTTTACAGGTCACACAATGTCAGTGGTGCACTCCTGTGCAGTTCTAAGATACACAGCCAAAATTCCAGCCTTGGCAACATATACTGCAGGGATTACCTCTGAATTTTATATGCATGGACACAATAAACTTGAGGTTTTTAGAGTATCACCACGATAGGATCTAATTGGGCTTTTGTAGTGTTCTGTTAAAATCTTTTTTAAAAAAAATACAGATCTCAGTGCACTGGCCTCAATTACATGAGTACCTTAAAGTTCATTACTAGAAAGGGGCAGCTTGTGGACCAAGGAATAAATTGTCCCCACAATTTTGGGGTGAGGCACCATCTTGATCCCTTCCTACTTGATGAACAAGCTCCCAAGGCTGCACAGACAAAAATGCTGTGTAGTCTGAAGAAATCAGACTGAAGTAGACACCACATACATCTTTGTGATAGAAGGAGCTTCAGCTGGAAAAGAGAGAGGCCCATTCGTCCTTTTATTGCCATCCTTCATAATATGAATCTTTCCTGTGGTTCAGACACTGTACAGCAAAAGAAGGTTGTGTCAAACAGCTTCCTGAGGCAAGCTGTCTAGCTGCGTCACATTTGACCCTTAACTTCTCCAGAAGCCCAATCCTATTACAGCCACTCCAGGAAAAATTGCATTAATAAGGCCATTAGCAAACTCTTTTTTGAAGTTATCCTTCTGCAACAGCTTGGGAAACATACCATCCAATGCAATCAGAAGCTCTTTGTCTTATCCCTGCACACAGGAAGGGGCAGCTACATAAGTATTCTCCTTGCTTCACAAAAGGGTGAGATATTTTATGGAGCTCTCAAAAAGACAATGAAAATGTTTTGTTTTTTGTTTGGCACAAGTGATCATTTAGTAGGAAACATGCCTGTTGTGCAAAAGGTGATGGCAAAGTGGTGAAAAACTGCCTGACGTTTTATGCATTAGATACGTCAGAGGAATTGTCTGCATCTTTTAAAATCACCAGTTGCCCTTCCATGCTTGCTTTTTGTGTGTGCTTTGTCTCTCAAAGGGAAAGAACTCTAGTATTGTGGCAGGATGGTTTGTGCAAATTACAGAGACATAGATGAGGAGAAATGAAGTGTTCTTTGTTTTCAGTTGGAGGTGAGGAAGCTCATGGGGCTTGAAAATTACTCTGTGTCTCATCAGGTCAAGAAGCCTGATTCAACAAGAATCCATAAGTTTAGCAGCATTCTTTACATTCCCACCAGGCATTCCTGTGACATCCGATCACTGTGAAACACAAGAATGCTACAATTCTGACTCTTAATGGTTCCTTTTGATAACCACATAATATCTTTGATTGTGACAAAGTCACAGGTGGTTTGTGACTGTTTTAGGCAACTTGTGATCCAGCAAAAGATTGGCACAGATAGAAACAACTTCAATGCACAAATTCTTTTGCTGCGCTGAAGAACAGTCCACAGAGACTGTTCCCTCAGAGATCCTGCATCATTAAGACATATCCACCTTCAAGGCATCTGATGCTGCTCCACTCTCCCTTGTTGGTGTCGACAGCTGTACATTTTTATTGCCACAGTTACAAAAACAAAACCCAATCACTGTCTCGGGATATGCTGTATGTCAGTATACCAGAATTATTACTGTCTTTTTGGTAAAAGCACTAAAGCGCTTTATGAATATTCCAAAGGCTTGTCATTCAAACACATCTTATATGTGCTTCCCAGTCACATAATTCAGTCACATTTCTACAGGACTGAATTACAACTTTTTATTTGTTGCTAGTTCTTACTTACAGTACAACTCTTTCTAAAAGAGATAAGTGACAGAACAATAGAAACGACTTGACAACCCTTTCTTTACAAATAGCTGAGACAAATTAATCTGTATATCATTTACAAAAGAATAATGTTGTATCTGCATGAACAATCTGGTACCTATAACTAATTCCTTTCTATATCAAATGCTTTCCCTATGGTACATTCATACCCAAAGTAACTACACAAACTACTCCATGTTTCAGCGTTATTTGGATTTTATGATATTCTTTATTGATCATTTAGTAAGACCAAATCCTCATAACTGTAATAGTAACACAAATGTCACTACACTGTAAAGTAAGTGAAGTATAACTTATGTTACAGTCATCAAGTAACATAGTGATAACCTTAAGATTGGTAAAATTAATTACTTCAAGTAACTTATTGCTTCTAAATAATTGCTTTCAAGCTCTGCACAAAACTATATAGCTCATGGTTACAGAGGATGTTCTTCTATTTAAAGGGCTATCAGAGGTCAGACCTCTGTCTGAGGACTGTCCAATTCAAACTTAAGAAGATAGAGCTGAGGAGGACCTCAAATTGCCCAATGATGTTTAGTCTACCTCAACAATAGACTAAAAGTGTACCTAGATGGATCAAGCTATACTGGCCTGGCTTGGTCCAGATCATGCTAAATAGAGTTGCTTTGAGATGCGGTATGTCATTTGGGAAAATCCTTGCATCCACAGTCAAGGATCAACCACATTACACCTCAAACAATCCTGTTTAGCATGAACTTGACTGATCTTTCCTTTTAAAGGGGAAGAAAAACAATAAAAAACCAACAAAACCAAAAATCCCCTTCCTGTCTCCTCCTCTGTGCTTTGCTTAAGCTGTTTAATGATCTTGAGAAATAGAAATTTTCCTTCCTGCTCACCTCTTAAGGAAAAGGGAGAGGAAATTTTACATTTCATTTTAATTGTTGCTAACTGACACAGTGTTTCAGTGATTCATTAGCAACAATTAAAAGAAATTGAAAACCTCCTCTCCTTTCTCTTCTGTAGGCAAGCAGGAAGGAAGCTTTCCATCTCTCAAGATAGTTAAATAGCTTAAGCATATAATTTAAGCTATCCACTTTGGTTCGATCCCAGTAATCATACATGGTGAAACAAACCAAAATGGAACTGTCCTACCCACGCCAAAAAAAACCCCCAAAACAAACAAAAAAGTCACTGCTTACAAGAACCCGAAAAGGTTGCAGGTAGGCATTAATCAGGGAGCAGCAGGTTTGCAATGGCATGTACATCGTGTGATCACCAGGAAAAGGAGCAAACCAGCCAGTTCCCAACCTGAACCAAGCCATGGGACAAATCACCATCAGACTGCAACCTAAACAGCCATGCAGGTCACAACCTCCCCCACTATTCTAGGTTGTACTGTAATTTTATTTATATTGTAGTGGTTATATTGGAATTTGTATCTATACATGCATTGTGCAGATTTGTATCCTGCTTTGTCTTCCTTTTGAACAATCTGTAAATGGACACTTTTTAAAAGAGTTATTATAGCTATATGCTGAAGTCATCCATAACTGATCAATGAACAGATAATATGCATTTTTAGCGACATATGGCTTCAGCATGCCATTATATTCAATCCTCTTTAAAAGGAAGTTCCAAGCTGTGCTTCTTCTAAGCATCTATTATTCATGCTTATGGGAAATCTCAGTTGTTGTTTGCCTTTCAGAACATTCATGAAACCCTGGTAGGGATGCAAAGGGAATAATGATAAAACTTTGTGGTCAAGAGGGGGGGGAAATGAGCCAATTTCAACTAGATGTTTCAAGAGACTGAGGCTAGGTTGAAATAAGCATGGTGCTTCCAATTTTATTCCTATATTATGTATAGTAGCCTTCACTACTGATTTTATCAGAGGTGCACAGGAGTGCATCTCTGATACTACCTGACCAAGTTAAATCAACATTCCATAAGCCATTTCTGATGGTGGGCAGTGCAAACAAAATGTTGAAACTTTTGAATGAGTTCTTGGAGCAGGACTCTATTTGGCAAAATGATTGTACGTAGTATAGACTTGAGAGTCCCCTGGACTGCAAGGAGAACAAACCTATCAATTCTGAAGGAAATCAACCCTGAGTGCTCACTGGAAGGACAGATCCTGAAGCTGAGGCTCCAATACTTTGGCCATCTCATGAGAAGAGAAGACTCCCTGGAAAAGACCCTGATGTTGGGAAAGTGTGAAGGCAAGAGGAGAAGGGGACGACAGAGGACAAGATGGTTGGACAGTGTCACCGAAGCTACCAACATGAATTTGACCCAACTCTGGGAGGCAGTGGAAGACAGGAGGGCCTGGCGTGCTCTGGTCCATGGGGTCATGAAGAGTCGGACACGACTTAACGACTAAACAACAACAAAGTATAGACTTGCTGTGTGCCAAATTTGGAAAAGAAGTCTGTTAAAAAATCTGATTTCTGATTTTAAAAACCATTCTTCCCCATGAGCTGTCCCCCATTCACACTTAAGGTACCTTTTTTGTCCACTTGTAGTGATTTGGTAGTTATTTTTTCAAATGCACAATATTGCAAGATGGTGTCAGTCCATTTCCTGGGTTTTTGAATCATGGATACAGAAGCAATAAGATTCATGTACCACAGGGCTTTGAAAGGACTGAATTATCATTAAGTGCAACTACCTCTGTACTGCATTGCAGCACCTATTTTGATTTCCATCACTTTGCAGTTCTTCAAATGTCATGTCATATGGCTCCAAATGTCCTGGCACTCTGGTCTGATTCTCTTATAGACCTGCACATTGGCAGGAAAACCTCTGATATCTTTTAGGTCTGGGAATCTTCTCCATGCGTTATCACTCTTTAATTTATAAATAAGAATAGGTGCATCCAGCTTGTACCTAGACCTGAGTCGGTCTTACATACGCATCAGAAATAATTTTGGTTGTTTGATCTCCAAAGCAATATAAAATATGAATTCTTTATTATTGAAACTATTTTAATGACTAATAGAACAAATAATGCATTCTTCCAGCCAAATATATTTCTGGGATAGACGATAATCTCTAGGATGTTTCAGTAAGAAGTGCAGTTTTAACCAACATAGAAGCAATGTATGAAATAATTTCAGCTCTTATGAAAATGCATACAGTATGACCCCGGTATCCATGGGAGATTGGTTCCAATCCCTCCATAGGTGCTTTAAAAATACAGAAGTATTGAAACATTGCATGGTCTCTGGTTCCGTCTAGTGGTCAGTTCTGGTAAATACACACTGGAAATACATATAAATATGTATTTCTGGGATTTTTTTATTTAGCATGTTTAGGCAGCAGATAAATGTATCAGCGGCTACTGATCCCACGAATGGGGGGGGGGGGTCCTGCTGTAGTTCAGTGTTTGAATGAAATCTGAGAGCTATGTGAATGTGATCGCCTCATCTATTACAGAAACACCAAACATCCTCTAAGCTATAAAGTTCTTTAAGGGAAATACAGAGGAAACATGGAGATGAATCATGAATACATTTTTATAACCCTGTTTCCCATGATTGTGCTTACCGTATTTGTTTACCTGACGAAAACAGAATCTGGTTTTGCAAAGCTGTGTAAATTGGTTTATATTCATTGGTAACCACCGTGGTTGCTCTCAGACTTTTCTTTGGTTTGCAACAATGTGATATTCACATGAATTTGTGGTCTCACATGGAAGCTGTATACACAATCAGTGTCCTGTATGTTTCCAAAAAGCTCAAAACAGTGTCACTATGACAGAGTGTGGATCCCCACAAACAACATCTGTATATGTTTCAACCCACTTACATCCTTCCAGCATACTTGCATGAGGTCTACTGGTTAGTATGGTATGGGTTCTATGACACTACTTCAAAGAAAAAAAACATTTATTATGTAGCTCTGTGATTTCACTCCAGACTATAAATGTACTCTTTCCAGCGGGATGCAACTTCACCTAAAGCATGTTGAGCACTGCTTAGCTAGGCAGATAAACTATTAATAACAACTTCATCTTGTCTGGCCCTTATTGGTTCTTTTATTGGGTTCAACTGTTGGTTGAACAGAGTTGTTGCTATTTCACCTGCATTTTATGAAAAGGCAAGTAGTGCTGATAGCTCAGTGAGTTGAAGTATCTGGCTGCAGAGCCAGGGATCAGGAGTTCAGTTCTTCACTGTGTCTCCCAGAAGAAAAGCCAGGCTATGTAGCCTTGGGCAAGCTGCATAGTTGTAGAGCACCAACAGAATCAGGAAAGGTAAACTATTTTTGAGCACTTTGTACTTCGGAAACCCTGGCAAGGGTTGCCACACATTGACAACACATAATTACTATTTACTATCCATTTAGCACCCATATACCATAAATAATATTTATATAATGCTACCTCAATTCATTGCTCCAGACAACCTATCCTAGTGGTTTCAATAGATGTTAAAAACCAAGAGAACAGGATAGAACCCTGAAGGATACCATAAACTTTCCATAGATAGAGTAACTGTTCCCCAGCATCACCTTCTGGAACTGGCTGACTGAGCAGAAGTGGAATTGGATCAAATGTGTCCAACTCACTATTCAGTAGTAGCAAATTAAGACAATTAAGTTAGATTTTCCCCAGCCACTCTTTAATACATACTTTAAGTAAACATATCGTATTTTTCCATGTATAATACGCACCCACGTATAAGACGCCCCCCCCCCACTTTTCTAACCTAGAATTTCTTTCTTCTTGCAAAGAAAGTACTTTCCCCCTCTACTTTCTTCAGAAGAAAGTGGAGGGGGAAAGCACTTTTCTTGAAATAAAACACTTTCTTGTGAGGAAAGTGCTTTCCCCCTCCAGTTTCCTAGCAAGAAAGTGCTTGCCCCCTCCACTTTCATTTTCTTTGCAAAAAGTGGAGGGGGAAAGCAGGAATCAAACCACTTTGATCCCTCCCCCCTCCTTCATTCCACGTATAAGATGACCCTAAATTTTTAATCTAAATATTTTAGAGAAAAGTATAGTCTTATACACAGAAAAATACGGTAATATGTGATATATTCAGTGTTGTTTTCCTGTGCCTGAAAGTTTTTTTTGATAAAAATAATTCTATTAACAGAAGGAAGAAAGAGACAAATTTTTGTTGGTTGTTCAAAAAATTTGGGAAATCCTCTGGAACAACACAAAAAATAGTATTGAACAAGGGAATTTGTAAAAATTGCCTTCATACCACTTGTATTTTCCCCCTTCTCTGTTCTATTTGTTGCCATCTACAAATAACAGAAAATAACTGGATACAACCCATTATTTTCCAGATCTTCTGTGTTTGAGACCAGACTTTTAGTGTGAAATGAAATTGGGTAGCATCCCTACAATATTTCCACAAGGTTGTATTTCTGGATTTTTTTTTTCCATTACCTGGAACTGAGATTTAAACTTCTATACCCAACAAGACTCTATGAACAGGTTCATTTAGACGTGAAGCTTTGATTGTTATTGCACAACATAATTCTCTTTGTGCATCGAATTTTCTGTCATCAAAGAAAAATAAATCTGCCAAATCATTCTTATTTTCTTCTCAGCCTAAGCTTTGCCAAGGTTTTTTTTAAAAAAAGGTTCATGATTATACTACAGTCCTTGTAAACACAGTAGTTCAAAAGCATTGCAAATACAATTAAAGGACTGAAACAGATATGTGGCAAATCTATTGTACACTGTGAGAGAGGTGTCGATACATGTTGTCAGAACATGTTCTTTTATATGTGTATTGATTATTTTAAAAATCAGTAAAAATGTTCTTAAGGAAGTTTAAGCTGAAAAAAAATATAGAATGATATTTGGGTGCTAGAAGCTGTTGGAGAAATAAAAACACAGAAATGGGAAATGACATTTCCCTTTGCTCGTAGTCCAAAGCTGAGTTATGCTTGTTTCTGAGGACAACCAGAACTGCAGAATGAACTGTCTTCCACCTAATATATTAGATAAATAAATCAACAGATTAGGTATTTTGTTTAGCTTGTTCTTTGGCCAACGTGAGATTGTGGTGTTCCTGGACACCAAGACAGAAATATCTGTGCACCTCTCCCCACCAAAACAGTAACTTAATTATTTACTTGATCATTTACTTCTAAATAATTAAGCTACCCTCATGATAGACAAGTTTCAGGTAACAACTTGACAACTAAGGAGGAAACAAGGACAAACAAGATTATGCCTGTCCTTAAAAGCAGTAGATTCAATATGAATCTCCCAATGAGTAGGTTACTATCCAGGCAACTGAAATTTGGCATGGACATATATTTCAAGACATAGACTACTACGCACAGTCTAGAAATAGGGTATTTTAGAACTTTACAGTAGAAAATCTGGACATTTTGGGTTTACACAAAACACAAGTTGTCATTCAAGCACAGTAGATAGGATGGAATGCTGAGGTCTGAGGGCTTCAGGAGACAGCTGCATATATAGAAAATAATGTCCTCTCCAGGTGGTTATTCTTCACTATGAACAAAGACAAAGAAGGTGGAGCAGATGTGGTGCACTCACTCTTCTCTCTCTCTCTCTCTCTGTTTGTGTTTGTTTGTTGTTGTTTTTTAAGTTTAACTCCTTTAATTAATGCCTGAATAGACTTAGTATTCAGGAGAGGCAAACCTCACTGGATGGTGGCAATGGTAAACCACTCCTTGAACATCTTACATACCTAAAAACCCAGGGTTGCCGTAAATTGAAAGTGACTTGATGGCAAATGATAAATATCGTGTCAGGTGAGAAAGCTGATGACCTGTGTGCCTGCTTATTCTGCTGTTCAGATGCTTAAGGTTGATGGGCTCTTTCAAGGACCCTCCCTGCTCTGCTTTCCATTCTTTACCTTCATATCAGATTTGGACTGGACAGCCTTTCAAATGGAATAGCTTGAAACAGAGTAAGATGCTCTGTGGAGCAGGATGTATGGCCACTTGGCAGCCCAAAGTCCTTCCATAGAAAAGCCCCCTCATAATTACTTCAGACTTTCTTCATTTCAGCAACACAATTAAGGATGATGGATAATAATTTTGCTGCTGCAATTGTTAAAACAAACAAACAAACAAAAAACAGGGAGCCTGCAAATCACTTGAACATCTACCAATAGATACAAAAATATCTTCTACCCACCCACAGGCTAGGTCCTTTATATACAGGGCACATTTCTGCCAAGATATCTACTGCAGATTTTGAGATCAGGAAGTCAAATTACAGCCAAAATAAATAAATAAATAAACAAATAAATAAATAAAAATAATAAGACTGGTATATAAAACAACAAAATACTGCAAAGTCTTTTATTAATACAACATAACTCATAATTCCCTCCAATGGTTGCTACCAAAGCTTAGTAATGCTGTTACATGAATTTAAGGAAAATATTGATTATCCATGAGTCTTCACAGAGACTTTGCAGCCCATAATAGGATGTGATGAAAATCAACTACACAACCAGTGCCATTAGGGGCTTACAAATTGGTATATGGCTCTGTTCTTTCCCTTTCACAGCCATCTTTAAGATAAATTTCTTAGGAAATAGAATTGCATATAGCAAACAGATGGGGAGATAAATTTTACTGTCTTGTCCTGTGCCTGTGTGGTTAGCTTATGCTCCTTCATTGCAAGAACACTTTAGTTAATAAAGTGCTCCATGCAGCATTGATAGGAAACAGTAAGGCTGATAAGAACTTGGAGATATCAGCCATACATCTATGATCCATAAATGTGTACTCAGAGTTTGTTCCCACTGATTTCAAAGGGGATTATTTTTAGAGCTGGAGTGTGTGGGGGGGGGGTTGCTTTTTTTCTTTGGACTAAAACTCCTGGAACCCCTCAGCCAACATGGTCACTGATTATGACAGACACATGGGCATCACCAAATGGGCAATACCGAAATCAGATTGATTATATTCTCTGCAGCCAAAGATGGAGAAGCTCTATACAGTCAGCAAAAACAAGACCTGGAGCTGATTCTGGCTCTGACCATCAGCTTCTTATAGCAAAATTCAAGCTTAAACTGAAGAAAGTAGGAAAAACCACTGGGCTAGCCAGGTATAATCTAAACCAAATCCCTTATGAGTACACAGTGGAAGTGAAGAACAGATTTAAGGAACTAGATTTGGTGGACAGAGTGCCTGAAGAACTATGGATGGAGGCTCGTAACATTGTACAGGAGGCAGCAACAAAAACCATCCCAAAGAAAAGGAAATGCAAGAAAGCAAAGTGGCTGTCCAACGAGGCCTTACAAATAGCAGAGAAGAGAAGGGAAACAAAATGCAAGGGAGATAGGGAAAGTTACAGAAAATTGAATGTGGACTTCCAAAGAATAGCAAGGAGAGACAAGAGGGCCTTCTTAAATGAACAATGCAAAGATATAGAGGAAAACAATAGAAAGGGAAAAACCAGAGATCTATTCAAGAAAATTGGAGCCATTAAAGGAACATTTTGTGCAAAGATGGACATCATAAAGGACAAAAATGGTAGGGACCTTACAGAAGCAGAAGACATCAAGAAGAGGTGGCAAGAATACACAGAGGAATTATACCAGAAAGATCTGGATGTCCCGGACAACCCAGATAGTGTGGTTGCTGACCTTGAGCCAGACATCCTGGAGAGCGAAGTCAAGTGGGCCTTAGAAAGCATGGCTAACAACAAGGCCATTGGAGGAGATGGCATTCCAGTGGAACTATTTAAAATTTTAAAAGATGATGCTGTTAAGGTGCTACACTCAATATGCCAGCAAGTTTGGAAAACTCAGCAGTGGCCAGAGGATTGGAAAAGATCAGTCTACATCCCAATCCCAAAGAAGGGAAGTGCTAAAGAATGCTCCAACTACCGTACAATTACACTCATTTCACACGCTAGCAAGGTTATGCTCAAAATCCTCCAAGGCAGGCTTCAGCAGTATGTGGACCGAGAACTCCCAGAAGTACAAGCTGGATTTCGAAGGGGCAGAGGAACTAGAGACCAAATTGCTAACATGCGCTGGATTATGGAGAAAGCCAGGGAGTTCCAGAAAAATATCTACTTCTGCTTCATTGACTACGCAAAAGCCTTTGACTGTGTGGACCACAGCAAACTATGGCAAGTTCTTAAAGAAATGGGAGTGCCTGACCACCTTATCCAGCTCCTGAGAAATCTATATGTGGGACAGGAAGCAACAGTTAGAACTGGATATCGAACAACTGATTGGTTCAAAATTGGGAAAGGAGTACGACAAGGCTGTATATTGTCTCCCTACTTATTTAACTTATATGCAGAATACATCATGCGGAAGGCTGGACTGGATGAATCCGAAACCGGAATTAAGATTGCCGGAAGAAATATCAACAACCTCAGATATGCAGATTATACCACTTTGATGGCAGAAAGTGAGGAGGAATTAAAGAACCTCTTAATGAGAGTGAAAGAGGAGAGTGCAAAAAATGGTCTGAAGCTCAACTTCAAAAAAAATAAGATCATGGCCACGGGCCCCATCACCTCCTGGCAAATAGAAGGGGAAGATATGGAGGCAGTGACAGAGTTTACCTTCCTGGGCTCCACGATCACTGCAGATGGTGACAGCAGCCACGATATTAAAAGACGCCTGCTTCTGGGGAGGAAAGCGATGAGAAACCTAGACAGCATCTTAAAAAGCAGAGACATCACCTTGCCGACAAAGGTCCGCATAGTCAAAGCGATGGTTTTTCCAGTAGTGATGTATGGAAGTGAGAGCTGGACCATAAAGAAGGCTGACCGCCGAAGAATTGATGCTTTTGAATTGTGGTGCTGGAGGAGACTCTTGAGAGTCCCCTGGACTGCAAGGAGAACAAACCTATCCATTTTGAAGGAAATCAACCCTGAGTGTTCACTGGAAGGACAGATCCTGAAGCTGAGGCTCCAATACTTTGGCCATCTCATGAGAAGAGAAGACTCCCTGGAAAAGACCCTGATGTTGGGAAAGTGTGAAGGCAAGAGGAGAAGGGGACGACAGAGGATGAGATGGTTGGACAGTGTCATCGAAGCAACCAACATGAATTTGACCCAACTTCGGGAGGCAGTGGAAGACAGGAGGGCCTGGCGTGCTCTGGTCTGGTCACGAAGAGTCGGACACGACTAAACGACTAAACAAAAAACAATGGATGCCCATAAGCAAGACTTGAGTGCAATAATACAATTTTTGTTTGTATTCCTCAGAAATCAAGTCATATACAACAACCAGGTCACACCCCTCATTAATTTTTCCAGTCTCATTTTAAATCTGTGCAAATCAGTGGTTATCATTACTTGTTGTGGTTGCAGACTCTTTAACTATGCTCTATATGAGGAATTTCCTTTCATCAGTCTGGTGTCTCTCACAAATCAGCTTCAGTGGATGACTTCAATGATGCTCCCCACTCCTTCAGTGAATGTCACCCCATGTTCTTACTTGGAGTCCTTGCTTATGCCAGAGCTCCAGATGTGCCCATATGTACCTTCCTAGACCACAATTAAGTGGCAAAGCAGATGCTTTGCATGCAGGAGTTTCCACGTTCAATCCTAGACATCTGTAAAGTAGGCCTGGATGCACATTGCAAACCAAGAAGTGCATCTGAGGTAAAGGGAAAGCTTCTTATTGGTCACAATCTCCAGAATGACTTAGGAGCAATGAGATGCTGCTACGAGAATACTTCCAAGATATTCAAAGAAGGACCGCCAACAGGAAGAAGTTAGAGTGTTGTGCCATTGTGAGCAGTGTGAATAGAAAAAAGAAAGATTGAAACAAAAGCATTGGGGAAGGAAGGATGAAGTTAGAACTGAATAATGAATGAGTTTTACATTTTCTGATTTAACTGTGGGTTGGTAGTTATTATTTTGTTTTTATTCTATAAGCTATTTTGAACTCTACAATGGCAGCACAGAAATGATTTGGATAAATAAAATAATTGACTGTTTTTCATTCAGGATATTTCTGTCAGGGCTAATCCACATCCACACGGATTCTTGAATAAAAATATATTCATTGTTCTCTGGTGAATCAGTTATTTTTTCTTGTGTTTGGGTTACATACCTGATGGAATTGCTGCTCATTATTAAATTTCACTTCTTTTGATTCATAAATCCCTTGTTATTGGTAATTTATGTATACTCAGTGAATGAATAATTTCTAGCCTCTAGGTTACATCTGTATAACAACCTTCTGAGCAAACGAAACATACATTTTATTTATGAATTTGCCATTGACAGTGACCCCCCTAATTGTACTTATTGTGTGGTTGGTCGCATAAGCTACAGAATAGTCACGTAGACTGTCAAATCATCTGTGACTGAGGAGCTTGTTAGCTTTCTAAAAAAATGTTTTGAGTAATGGACAAAGATTCTTCATGCATTTGTGTCCTCTTCCAAGAGAATGAAAGGCTGGGGAATGCCACAGTATGCCTGCCAAGGCATTCATTTGCCCATTGACAAAAGCCCTACAACAATTAAGAAATCTAAGGACTCTAAAGTAAATCTAATCTAATAAATCTAAGATAGCTCAGTAAATGTCCTATTAATTTCTGCTAGCATAGATTTAAAGAAAATTTCATTTCACAAATTGCTTTAATGCTAACAATGGCTTTCTCAACCCAAGGAACTCAGCTACCTTCCCCCACCCCCATTTTGTCACAATGAAGTCATCTTCCTCTTTCCCATCCTTTCTCATGACATCCCCGACAAGCTGTCTCCATGCAGCACAAACTTGACTTCACTGTCATAACATCAGCATTATTAAAATGCTGTTTCACTGAAGTCTCCCATGGCTGTTCTGTCCTATAGATGTATTTGCTCTGGATAGCCTAGAGCTAGTTCTTATTCACACACACCACAATATCTCATCCTGTAACTGCTGAGTGCTCAATAAATCTCAGCCAAATATATGAACGGTTACCACTGAAAAACTAATGTGTTCAAGTTGATAGGACATTATCTGTGATGATCAATTTATAACACTTATTCTACATGCAAGATTTTGATGCTGCAATTGATCCATAAGTTATGACCACACATGTGTGCACAGTTGATGACCAGAAAAAGAGTTTTTTAAAATGCCATTTTAACATACTGTTTTACGGGATTTCTGTGTTCACTCAGGAAGCAAAGTTCTGGGAAACTGGAGTGATTAACCACCATGCCCTTGACAAATATGTAATTCAATTCTTAAAAAAACCCTCCAGTTTATGAATGTAGGATATTGTGCTTCTGTACCCACAATTTAAAAAGCCAGGAAATGGGCCAATATTGTTGCAAAACATCATGTCAGCAGGAAAAAGGATTCCAAGCTTTACATAGCAAAGGGCAGTCTGAATGTTGACAATACCAATGGCAGCAGTCAAGAGGATCTGCAAGATACCCTCGTCTGCTCATTACCATTCACACTTGTTGAAAAACAGCCCTGACAATTGCATTGTGTTTGGGTGAGAAGTAGTGAACTGATGCAGCTTCTGGAATGTCCCCTTGTGTGATTTCACTTTGCAAATGGTAGTGGTGTTGGGGGACTCCTGTTCAACACCTTCACCATGAGCTGTGGAGTGTCTCAGGGTTCCATGATTGACCATATTATTTCACATATACATGAAAAACATGAAAGAGGGTGCCCAGAATTTTGTAGTCTGGTACCACCAGTTTGCTGGTGGAACCCAACTCCATCTGCTTTTTTTGGATCTTCCAGGATGCCCTTCTCTCAGAGCAGGAAACGTCCAGATAATGAGGGGGGAAACTCCTTTCGTGATGTGCAGATGTAAAGTATTGGGTTTGTATGTACTGTGCATGTGTATGGAATGTAAACGCTTTCTCTCTCTCTCTCTCTCTGCACGTATGTGCACGGATTTGGAGAATCTGTATATGACTGGGCTCTATATGAATACTTGTGAAAGAAAGTGATTGGTTTATTTGTGAGTAAGGTATTGCATGCTTTTATACAGATACATCTCTCTCTCTGTCTCACTTTCTCTCTGATTGTGTGTGTGTGTGTGTTGTGAATGGGTTGAATGTGATGTTTATATATGCTTTCTTTCATTGGCTAAAGGCAGCATCTTGGACTATTGCCTTAATGGGCAAATTAATCATCATAATCATCACATATTTTGAAGAAATGTGAAGGCATATTACTCTTCAGATCTGGAATTATTTTTAAACTATTTATTTACCTCAAGAACAATTAATGCACAGGAGAACTTTACTTCCAGAAAAGTATTTTCTGTCTTTGTCTATAGGGCAAACAGACTGTAGGCTACTATCTTATGAGGAATTTTATAGTTGGGTTTAGAGATGGGGACAAACCGGCAAAATGGTGGTTCACCTTGGTTCGTGGTTCCTCAAGGTTAACAAACCATGAACCATGAATTTCCCCCAGGTGAATCAACAAACCACAAATCGGTTTGTTCATTGTTGTTTTTTTAAGACAACCCCATGGGGCTGCCTAAAACAAAAAGCTAAGCCCCCCCACCCCAAAAGCCTGTTCCCCATCTCCTTTTCATTGCTTCCATTGTTTCCCTCCTTTGTCCTGCTACCTCCGCCACCTCTGCTATCTCCATTGCTGCCTCTGCTGGAACAAAAGCTAGGCTGCCAGAATGGCAGGTTCTGTTCTGGCAGCCTAGCTTCAGTTCCATTGCAAACAGCAGTGCGGGGGGGGGGGGGCTTCCCTTTGGCCAGCCAGGCAACTTGCCTGTTTTTCTATGCCAATGCAGATCAGCTGATCTTTGCAAAGACAGCGGTGGGGGGGAAATTCCCATCAGGCAGGCTTGCCCTGTCTTTCTATGCCTGAGCGGATCAGCTGATCCACTCAGGCATAGGCAGAGACTAGAGATGGAATGAATTGATGAATATAAAAGGTTTATATTAGTCCCTTCATATTCGTCAGGATCTCCAGATATCATGAATAGGAAGGGATGTATATCTGATGAATCAGCAATATTTAACGAATATAGCGATTATTTTTTATATTCTTCCTCATGTCTAGTTGGGTTCTCTAACATCTGAATAAAAATGCATGCATATTGTCTGAATTATGAGACATGTTTATACATCACAATATTTTTATTTTTTTAAAAAACACATGAGCAGGTTTGTGTGATCATTTCTTAGTTTCTACTATGGTATATAATTTTTTTATCCTTCATTTATTCAACTGACAGCCATCTATTTTGATTTCAGATACCAAAACCCAAGGACAAGAAGTCTCAAAAGACAGCACTATTACTTGTATCTTGCTGAAAGACTTGCCTTCAAAACATTCCTGTAAAAGATCTAAATTCCCTGTCCCTCTTGTTTTCCATGTTTCTCTTTTTTTGTTCTTTTTGCTTGT
The DNA here is from genome assembly GCA_037013535.1 of Intellagama lesueurii. Classification (NCBI taxonomy): domain Eukaryota; kingdom Metazoa; phylum Chordata; class Lepidosauria; order Squamata; family Agamidae; genus Intellagama; species Intellagama lesueurii. The sequence continues at coordinate 111,265,126 of JBAJHW010000003.1, forward strand.
TTGTTTTAAGCTTTGGAGTTATTCAGAAGATAGCAGTGGATCATTGGTATCTCCATGGATTTGAATGGATGGTTTCATTACTCTGTTTACAGTGTAATTAATGTTTGTGCCAGTGTTGTTTTGCCATTGTGTAAGATGTTGACTACTGGAAAAACTAACACAAACAAACATCCTGTGTAACAGCAGAGAATGAGGTTTCTCTAAATGACTTGAAATGGTAATGCTGATCTATTCCAATGATGTCCACATCTTGTTGCCAGAGTGGGAGTCCCTTCAGCATTCTCACTTCACAAAACTGAAGTGATTAAAAAGTTCTTCAATAGCAGTCATGGCATAAAAGAAGGCTAATTAGGCACAGGGGAGATCTTCATTTGAAAATGTATTTAGAAAATACTATCATGAAGAAAATAACTAATTAAAGGCAGCCCACCACTACATCCTATCTAGGAACATGATGATTTATCAATTACGTATTCCTTGTGTTTTTCATGATGATTTGAGATTTCACATTTCTCCTTGGTTGGCTGTTAATGAGCACTGTGACTGATGACTGGATATATTTTCATTTATTTATTTCTATCTGCTTTGATTAAAAGGAAATAACAGAAATACTGATTACTATCTACCTAAATGATATTTTCCATGATGGGGTTGATCTCTTGAAGTCTGATCTATTTCTTACATCAATTTCATGCAAGCCTTTGAAGATTATTTTCAGCAGCAAAAAGGTTTTGGGATGATAATTCTTTATTATTAAGACTGATATATTTGAGTATGTATAAGTCAGAGAACCTGACATCTTCAATTGTACCTTAAAGAGAATGTTAATTTATACCTCTGTGTGAGGCAGGTCACCGTAAGGACAGTACTCTTGTTGATGGGCCTCTGTGCCTCTCCCCAGAGACATGGGAGTTCCCAACCTGAAGCTCTCCTGGTGACTGAGGAGAATCATTTGGGATGAATCAACAGAGGACAAAAAAGCAGGAAAAAGTCATGGAGTGGAGAAAATGAGGGAGGTAAAGAACAGCCACTAGAGGGGGAGAAAGGAAGTGAGGAGAAGGCTATAAAAGGAAAGGAAAAATGCAGGAGAGAGGGGAGAGAACAAGAAGAGTAGTGAAGATGAGAGAGAGGTTTTGAAGGACATGGTGAAAGACAAGGTGGTGGACATGAGCTTGATCAAAATAAGGGAATTAGAGAAAATTAAACCTATTGAAGAATGGGAAGACATAATGAAGGAAGACCCCTAGACAAGGGAACCCATAACCTTTAGAATCCCTAAGGTAGAGGCAGAGAGGTTACTCACAGTATAATCCACACAGAAGTCGTCATATTGGGGAGAACAAGAGAGATGGGAGAGAAGATGCTGGACACAAGATGTTCGCTGGGGAGGTCTGAATTTGCCATGATACCCTGGCCCAAGACCAAGGAAAGGTGTTGCCAAACACTTCTGGTCCAAGAAAGCCCAACAGGGATGAGAAAGGAGTCAACCATCTATATCTAGTGGGATTGTATAAACTATCCCTCTTGTGGCACCCCCATCTCGCTTATGTGAAGCCACTGCTATACCCTGAAGGAAACTGTGTATCTCACCATTGACTCCCACTAGGTGTGTCAGGACATTTGGGGAAAAGTGGACTACAGAGTTAACCACAAAGAAGTTATGTTGTTAAATCCTCATTGCTGGATGTTGACTATGTTGAGAGTTTAGACAGTTGTTCAATAAAAGTAGTTGTTTCATAGACTACAGACTCCTGTGTCATGTAAGTAAACATGGATGAAGGAGACCTTACAAGCATGGAGGTCGGAGGAGGAAATCACACTCTAATTTAGAGGTGCAAATCTTGACTTGGCTCATCTTTGCATAGTAAATAAGAAAACAGGAAGGGGGAAAAAAGATCTTTGGTGGAAGTGGTTGAGATTATTTATTTATTTATTTATTTATTTATTTATTTATTTGCAGTCTTAGAGAGAGATTTTTTTATTGCACCATTGTTCCCCATCCAACGGTTATACAATTTCTTCCTGCTTCTCCCTACCTTCTGCACAAAAAAATTATAGACATCTTTACGGGAACAAATCTACAAAAATCCATCCACCCACTCTTTGACTTTGCCCCAGAGATCACACTCAGTGGTGGTACAGTGAACGGAAGATGGGAGCTGCTACAATGAAATTTGCTTTACATTACTTTATATTACTTAACATTATTTCATTTCATTTCATTTTTATCCTATCATTCTCCTATGAAATGGAATATAATGCCAGAGAACGTATAGGCAAACAGATTAATAGCATCATCTGAAAGGAAAGGAACCCTTTGTCCTCAATCTGAATTGCAGTGGGGAGTGTAACGCAGCACCATTGCCCAGGCAACCAGATCACATTTCTGGTCTTGCTGCACTGATTCCACTTCTTAAGCTACAGCACTGGAACTAATTTGATATATCCCCCCTCAAGTAAATAGGTCTAATGTTGTCATAGCTCCTGCTAGGTTTTTGGATGGGACTGTTAATTCTTTTTCTTTGGTTAGGGGAAAAAAAGGTCACATTTATAAATCTCATTAAATGCTTGGAAATGAGTGAGATAATTGTTGTGTTTAACAGGCTATAATAAGGAGAAAGTGCTACCATTAGTTCAAAGTATGACCAATGGAAAATTTCTAAAGAATTATAATTGGAAAACAGATGTTGTGGACTCAAGTATGGATGCTGTAGTTAACAAGAGTCCTGTGAACTGGTACTACACGAGTTTGTAACATATTGGTTCCAGGTTTTGTGCACCATATTCACCATATCTTCTCACCATCCTCTGTAGGTTCTTCTCCTCAGATTTACTCTAAAACACCTCTCTCTCTTCCATGTATGTACTAACCCAAAATTTCCATACTACTTCCTTTCTACCCATGCACATTAATACAATTTCCCTAATTTCCAGTCGTTGTTTTGTTGTTGTTTAGTCGTTAAGTCGTGTCCGACTCTTCGTGACCCCATGGACCAGAGCACACCAGGCCCTCCTGTCTTCCACTGCCTCCCAGAATTTGGTCAAATTTCCAGTTGCCCAATCATTTATCTTGCTATTGCTTCTTTAGGAATTCTGAGAAAAAATAAAGAAGCATGTATAACATCTAGGAGCAGGCAAGAAGTTGGTGAAGGAGTTGGCCAAGGTCACTGCAGAGTCAATGAGATAAAAGAAGTTAATTGGAATAGTGGTGGTGATCTAGCAAGACTATTGTGTTAATAAATCTGTACTCAGTTTGATGGGCCACTATAGCTTTTCACAGCTTGGGACAAGGAAGGATTAGCTGTCTCCACGGGGAGTCTTGCCCAGTCTTTAATATTATCTTCTGAGGCCCTTCTCTGATAGTTCCTTCATTAAGATTTGTTTATCTGAAGCCAATGCATTATATGCAAGTTAGGCTGCCTTGATTTGGAATAGTGGTATATGGCAATTCTATTTTTCCCACTCATAAAGACCATGAAAATTGAGAAAGAAAAGTTTCAGTACTACTAGACAGAGATAGTTCTCTCTGTGCTCACTGCTGTTTTTATCATTTTAGCTGGACCTCTTCCCTCATGATGGCAATCAGAAAATCTTCCATGAGGAAAAGAAGCAGAATCATCCATTTTAGAGCATCTGTGACATCATCTAGGCCTTATCATAGTGTCAGAAGCTGACAGATTTCTTCTTCTTCTTCTTCTTCTTCCTCTTCCTCTTCTTCTTCTTCTTCTTCTTCTTCTTCTGTCAGTCTTTACTCTTTAGCCATTATAAAAAATGAGACAGGAGACAAAACATGCATTCAGTATTCTGCTCTCTCTCTATTTTTTTCACAAGAAACAAGTCTTTCATTATGTTTAAGCAATATGGGAAGCCCTCAAGGATTGGGCTGACATTTTCAGGGCCTCATAATATAAGGTGGCCTCTCATTTCCCAGCTTTTGGGTAAATATTGCAAAAAACATAGTCTAGTGTGTTTTCATAAAGGTAAGGTCTGTTTCACAGACATACCTAAAATATGGATGAACCAGATACAACAAAGCTTGTGCAAAACAAGTGGAAGTGACTACTGCTATAAGAACTGTTCATTGTGTACAATGCCACAGACTCTCTTGCTTTTGCTCCCAGAGACTTCACAAGATTGTACTCATCTTGGAAAAGTTACTTTCAGTTTCCAAGTAGTCTTGGGAATTCTGGTTACTCAGTTATATGTTCTAATCAGTTAAATGGGTCTTACACCTAAGAAAATGTGTGTAGGAATTGATATAATTGTATTTACTAGGAGTCAGAGTGTGGGAAATTTACTTTCTTAGACTGTAACTCCCAGACCTTCCCATTCAACATGGCCAGTATTTACCTCTGGAGGAGCATACACAGGATTCCACAGCCATTCAAGTGCATAGTGTTCTCTGCTCTGTTTTCTCTCTAAAACCGTTTCTTTTCCACCACTTGCTATGTTCCTCTTTTTCTCAATGGTGGATGGACTGCTATTTTCTGACACACTGCTCTGGAACAACCCTGCAGAGCTTTGGGGAACAGGGAAGGAACCTGGCAGATATCCAAAGTGACTGATGATCCCTGTTATAGGGTCAAAGATATTTAAGTTCTTTCATGCATACCTTGAAAGAATGGAAAACAAGGAGATAATTTGCTTATGCATTCTCCTTGTCGTCCTCCTTCCCCATTATTTGGATATAGAAGGAATAATACTCAAGGGGATTCATGCTAAAGGAGTGATCTATTTAAATTATTTCTAGATGTTATTCAGATGTTTAATTAAGTATCAAAACATTTTATACCCTTCCAAAAGCTCTTCAAAGTTTGCTTATTTGAAATGGTTCAGGAAGTCTGGATATTGAAAGAGCATTGGAGTCATCCATTGTAAAGGCATAGATGCAAAATACTAAGTAGTTAATGTCTCTTTGCTTTCACTTGCTATAAAGTCCTATAAGGATGACTGATGCTACTGATCTCAAGATGTAATTTAAACAATGTCACTGTAGGGTAAATCTGGCTTTCTGCTTCAATTTAATTATTGACTTCACAGTATTTTAATTTTATATTGAATAGGCACAGTGAATGAATAGGCAAAATCCACATAACATACTCACTGAAGGGCAAATGGTATTTTTGTGGTTAATTTTTGCAACCAGGTTCTTCTTTGTAACTCAGATACTGTTCATTTCAGTGATTGTCAATGCAATGCTCAACTCTGGTTACTAAAGACTGAGTTTTGCATTCTCATTTCTCGTGATGATGATACTTTGTTAAGGAAAGAGACAGAGAAAAGGAGGAAACCTGGAATGACACTAGGAAACAACATACTCTGGTTTCTCTTCAGATCGTATAAATCTTTCACCTTTTTGCTAAGGAAACAACATTGTTGATTTTAGACTGGAAACATAGGGTATACATTATAAAACAAATTAACAGATTTCAAAAATTGGACATTGAGAGTGGAGATGGAGACTGCTTGGTTTACATGCCACCACTGCTAAAACCCATCAGAAGGGGAATATATCTTCCTATCCCCGTTTCTCAACACCTTCTGTAGGAAGAAATTTTTGCTGAAAATCTTGAAGGATTCAGGAGCTGCCTCAGGGTTGGGGAATAAGTTTGTCTGATTGTCATTTTAATAAGAAATTGCCTAATGGTTCATTTTTGAAGCAACGGATGCAGCATATGTGCTCATTTTTTGAAAAAAAAAATTTTGGAGTCACAGCTCCAGTTTTAATAATATATACAAAAATATGTATACTAAGGAAAATAATACATGAAAATACACATATGGATGAAACTCTCAGAATGGAGAATTCTAGGAGGTGAACTCTAAGAAGACATCCTTATTTCCTTTATTCTTTCATTGTTCTTTATTCTTTTATGTTCTTCCCAAGAGCCTCCTTTGTCCCCCTTGCTCTTAGAGCATTCTCAGTCCTCTGTTCCTTTCTTACTCCTAACTTTCTTTTAAATTCCTATTAGACACCAGCTGAAATCCAGTAATAAGTCATAACTAGAGTTGGCCCATTGAATTGGTGGGAATTTTGGTGGTTGGACTTCTCTATAAGTTCCAGTGATTTGATGTGCATATTCTAGTTATGACTTACTACTGAATCCCAGCCATTATGTGTTGAAGACCATTTACCTAGTGTGTCCCTTGAGCCTCCATTCATGTTTGGCTGTCAGACATTTTAGCTAATGGTTTTCCTCAAAGTGAAAGCTTGCTGAAAGCACAAAGACAAAAGGGTTGTATAAAAATTAAATAATTTTCCTATTACAGCAATACCCAGCTTAACGCTCAGGATACATTACAAGAAAATGGAGCACTAATTAAATCAGCACTAAACAGGGTCATCTTAACATTATGCTTTATTGGATAAGGCACTCTCCATTCTTCCCATGTGTTGAGGGGGTTGTTTGAACATATGCTTTATTTGTAGCAGCCACGAGGATGTGGAGGCAAAGCAGAGGAAGGGAAAGGGTTTTGGAAATAAAGCAGAGGCTACACAGGTCTTACCAGTTCCAAGTACAAGAAGAGAAACTGAGCCCTCTTCTCCCCATCCGTCACCATGTAAGCAGCTCAATTGTGTGTTGATTATGGTGGGACTGAGGACCCTATGCAGCAATAGGACGATGACCAGTGGAGAGGATTGGGATTAATTTCTGTTCTCATTACTGTACCTTCAACCAAGTCCTCTGGCTTCTCTCTGTGTCTAGCTGATTGTTTCCCCACAGTAGCTCTCACCAACACATGGAGGACAGGAGATCTGGCCTGCCAATTCCATCCAATCCATGTGTTCTCTTGAAACTGTGAAGCATCACAAAATTTCTGCCCAAGTGTGTGTGTTATAAGGAATCAGCTCTAAACAAGGCAGTGTTTTGCAGGGTATTATTGTATTATGAGTGTTTTGTTGAAGACAGGTATAGGCAACAAAGGACCCATGGGCCACATACAGCTCCCAATCTGTTTATGGTTTTGAATCCCTCTAAAATCACAAATGTAAATGAGCAAGTAGCCAGAAAGCACATGCCAGTTATACATACCAGGAGCCCCTAAAAATCTTGGTGGATGACCCCTGGGAGTTAACTGTCCAGCAGCCTCCAGAGTATGGTCTATACTGAAACTCAACAATAGCTAAAATATCTAGCTCTTATATAGTACGTCAGAAAGTGCACCTGTTCATTCAGCACATATTTGTCAGCCAACTTTTCCGATGCTCACATTCCACTAATTGCTAAAATGATAACAGAGCATCTCAGTAATGAGTAAACTGATAACAAAAACAGACATCCTTTAACATTCAAAGGATGTTAAAGTTGGACATCAGCACATTAAACCTGCTGGAACTGTTGGACACCTGATCTCTTGCTGAACTTCCCACTCCAGAACGTAACATGTCAATCAGCTGACTAGGCTGACCATATGTATATATTTCTTTCTCAGTTACTATATATTAAGTACAGTGGACCTGATCCTCACTGAGATCTAGAGAGGGGTTTGAAGAATTTCTAACCATTTGTCCCACAATAGTCCTGTTCTGAATGAAAGGCACTCACCTATGAATTGCAATGCCACATCTGAGCTATTAAAACAAATGTATCAGGTTTTAATGGTGAACATTGCAAATATAGGCCCCCTGAGTTAGACTGCAATGAAGGGGGCATAGGACAATTCAGTTGAATATAGCAGCTCTCTTGCCTGCAAAGCACAGCTCAGTTCCACATAACTTTTCTGCCTGTGCAAGCCACGTCTCATTTTTATGCAACGTATATTATGTTTAAACTATTTTCTGAATTCTTGTACCTCTTGCTTCTAATCATAGATTGTAGCTAAAGAAATGTGTAATTCATTGGGAAGCCCACCCTTGATTTTGTGTGTGACCTTGAACAAAGGTTGAAATCTGAAGTTAGGCAATGAAATATTCTTATTCTGTGGTTCTAAAAATATTTTACTACCATTCTTTTTAAAGCTGCTTTTTGATAAGAAATTAAATGTCTCTCATTAGAAATAAGGCTATGCAAAAGGGGGATAAAATGTATCATACCATGTTATCTAAATAAAAATGCAATTCCTTTTAATTATCTCCTATATTGGACACATAGAACTCCAAAGAACTGTGAAATAGTTTTTCTTCAGCAGCATGTTTCAGAAAGGTGTTTGTGAATTCCGTACAACAACATGTTGATGTGATTTGCTTTTTTGTACTAATTTTTAAAAATGCAAATATTCTAAATGAATATGTATTTCATCCAAACTGGCTGTGATTCATTACATTTTTGTATTGCACATAATTTCAATGAATCCCCCCATCTTGTTTTAAATATAGATTTGGAAAGAGTGTATTCATATGTGGTATGTTTGTGTTTGCTGATGTTTTCAAAGACATTTTCCCTCCAGGGTATTTGTATCAGAGAGATGAGAAAAGAAGTGTCCCCTAAAAATGAATATGAATGATAGACACTGGGTGGGAGTAATGGGGGTGTTATGTCTTCCCCCAATGATATGTCTCTTTGCTTGGTTTTACTTTGACACAAATCCAAACACTGGTGCTATGTGCATGCCTGATGTTAAGCAATTCCCATGCAGTACAGAGTGCAGCAAATGAAAATGCATGGTGGCTAGGGTCAATTAGGTCCCTGGGTGCATGTGATACTGCACTGCCAACCAAAAGAGTTTATAAATCTGGTATATACAAGCTCTTGCTCTGCCTCATGAAGGAAGCGTATATGCACATTTCTAGTTTGTTGCTGGGCCACCTGTACTCATGTTGCTCAGCCAAAGCATTCAGATTGGACATAGTGTGAGGACGTATATTTATATATATCTACTCAATTGTACAATACCTTCAAGGGGTATGTACTCCCAGGAAAATGTGTAAAGGATTGGAGACTTGATTCCAATCCATGTACGTGCTTGGCAGGTGTAGATTGTGGATATTTCCACCAATGACTCATTCTGAATCAGCTCGATATTGTTGAAAGGTACAATCTTACTGCTGAGTCTGACCATCAAAGTCTAGGTTTTAATTTGTGCCAGCAAACCTATCATATGTACTCCATCACAGGATTATTGTCAGGATGAAATGGGATAAGCACAGAAATGCCAGCTTGATCTCCTTGTGGAAATGGAGGAGGATCAAAATGTAATCAATAAATGGAGGAGTGTTGTACATCATATAGTATACTTTAGGCCTAAAGACCAGGTTCTGTCGGAGGGGAGGGAGGTTCCTTGCAGAGAATGATTTCACCAGATATTAAATCCAATTTTCCCCCAATGTGAATATCTACGTGGAAATCAAAATAAGTAAGACTGAACATATAAGCTAGCTTATTTAATTAGAATGACGTCTATCAGCTACTTCAAAGAATCTGTCACTATGGCAACAAGGTGCTAACCAAAATACCATAGGTAAAAAGCTTTAATTTGAATCAATAAGAAATGGATGAGCAAGATGAGTATTTATTCTCTGCACATGACATCATGAAGAATGAATCTTTTTAAAATCACTGAATTCATAAATATGATGCTTTTCAGTGATCTATGAATTTATTATCCTTCTAGTTTTCATTTCTTCATTGTTTCTTCTTCTTCTGAAATCCATTCTATTACTTTTCCCATGGTTATGTCTGTGTAACAGAAGAAAAGTAATAGTTGCAAATAATTTACCAAGCCACTTCAGCTAAATTCACTTGTTAGAGAACAGTTAATTAGAAGTATAATCCAGAGAATACTGAGGTTGAACTATAAACTTTCAGGTTGTAGAGAGTTCTTGAGCATGGTTCTGGAGGGGCTGCATGTCATTTTCATTTTCCTGTCCCATTTATTTACCTTCTTCCTCTGAACCAAATCCATAGAGCTTCCAAAAAAGAAGGTATAAGGCAGTGGTTCCCAACATGGGTCCCCAGATGTTCTTGGCCAAGATTTCTGGGAGTGGTAGTCCAAGAACATCTGGGAACCCAAGGTTGGGAACCACTTGTGTAAAGCTAATTGTTGCCCTTTTAAACCTCACTCCTGTTACTGTTAATTCAGACAGAGAGGGTAGCAAGGAGAAAATACAGCCAATCCAAGATACTTTCTGCCTGAAGCAAAGGTCAAGGTGATGTCATCCCTCATTCCATCCAACCAGGGTGACAGCTGGATCTTACCTTCATACTGATCATGAGACATTCTCCTCCACCACAACTGAGTGGCAGCAAGCCCACTTAGAAATGGGTGCAATGTTGTTGCACAGCACATACAGCTTAGCCCATTATCAGCTCATCTTTGGTCCCCTGGTGTTGGAGAAAAGCATTAGAAAGACCCAGCCAAAGCAGATTCAGCAGTGAAGATCCACTCTCTCCCTTTTTCTTGGAAACAAAATAACAGCTGAGGATGCAGAAACCAAGTAAGTAGAAGCTGAGTGAAAGAAGGTGTGGCAAGAGGACTGTGAGATTCAGAGAGGAAGCTACAAGCTTAGAAAACAATCCAGAAATTGTAATCATTTGTGTTACACATTAAACGCCATGCATTAACTTTGTGTTAGCCAGCCTCACCATTGTGTTTTGCAATTGAGTCAATTGTATTCAGTTAGACAAAGACAGCAATTTCAGAATCAGAAAACAGTATTGGTTCCTATTAATGAACTGTATAAACAACATGCTAACAACATGCTCTAAAGAACCAAAACAGAGAAGCTGAGTACAACATAAACATGTGAGAAACATGCAGAGTGCACACAACCACAACAGTATAATAATATTATGTTATTGATAATAGAATAATATAATGTTAACATAGAGTTCAATAAATTTCTGCACAATTCCATTTTATTATATAATATTCTTCAACAACAACAAAATGCTACATTTGCAACAATGCAAAAAGTCAAGTAAAATAAATGACATTCTCCTCCAGATGCACACCTGAACATAATGAGGAGGGTTGAGTGTGTCAGAAAAGCTGACAGACATAGCATGAGAATGCTATACCCTGTTAGTGGCCTAAATTCCTAGCAGAGAAACACTAGATGGAATAGTCAAAGTGGAAATGCCAAAGCCATGTCTTGAGGAATAAATGGCTCTATTGGTGGATGAAAACTCATAGTTCCAGTGCTGACAGGGACAGAGAAATTCTTGAAGGGTTCCTGAATTCTTCACTGTTAGAGAGATGCCAGCACAGGTGCCCTTAGTCCTGGATATAGTCTAACCCCTGGGAACAGAAAAGCCAGAGATACGCAGACACAGACAGAAGCATCGCCAGGATAAAGTGGGGAGGACCTGCAAACCAGTGCAGGTAGTGGGGAAAAGGAAGAGAAACCCCTGGAGGAAAGAGGAGAAGGGGACTAGCCTGGAGATGGACAATATTTTTAAAAAGCCCTGGGGGAGGTGGAAGGGAAGTCAGAAGGGAAAAGATGAATCTGAGGGAAGATCCCTCAGACTGGGAAGAGGAAGGGATCTGGGGAGACTATCACGAGGAATTAAAGGAAACTTACAACGTGAAGGAGGATGTGGAGGAAGATCCTGAGCTGGAGAGTGATTGTCAAAATGGAAGAACCCTGGATCTGGGTCTTGGTACAACTATGAGTGCCAAAGGGAGAGGTTGATAAACATCAACACTCAAAAACACCACAACACCCACATTACTAGGGGGAACACTGGCAGAGGCAGGACCAATGACAACAACCTGGATCAGGACCGGGAGAACCCACCCTGTCACAGCTGCAAAGCTGAAGGAGGAAGCAGCAGAATGAGCACCAGCTATGACTCCAGAAGCAGCAACAGCAGCAGCCATCCCAGACTTGGGCCCAGTCCAGGGCTCAAGTACACCTCATTCCCTGCCTTTACTACAGGTCTCCAGATTTGGGACCACATGGCATATGCCCATACATTGGATGACAGAATCCTACACCCCAGTGCGGTCTACTTGGGGTGTGGAGCAAGACAAGATAGAGCCAGGGCTGGTGAAGAACTGGTGCTGTGGTAAAACAACCTCCTGAACAATCCTTTGTGAAAACCCCTGTTTTAATAAACCACTATTTGTTTGAACCAACTCGTGTCGAGTCAAGGAATGAAGGAGGGTCCACCCATCGACTCAGGCCACGCCGATGGGGCTGAAATCTAACCTTGAGAAAACTGGGGGGGGGGGGAGTAGAAATGCTGTAGTCAGGTGTGCCCAGGTCTCTTTTGCCTCTCTTACAGGTGTTGAACTGGGACTAAGTCACTATGACTGCTGCCACCTCTGCCCATGTTGTGGGTGGTGGGGAAGACCTCTTTGATCATGGGCTCCATGAAATCCAGACTTTTGTCACTACTTGAACTGGTTTTTATTAGGGTTGGGAATAGGGTCCAAGCATGGTTGGACAGTTAGTTCTCCCTGTTCTGTCAGTCTGTGGGTGTGGGTGTGTATGACAGAGTAAACTCCCATTACCTCCAGTTCTCACCTGGGGCAGAGTTCAGTCACTGGGCCTGGAAAGTTTATAGCCTGTGGCTGGGGTCTAATTTTCCACACTGACTCCAGCTAACTGATGTCTTTCAAGGAGGGCTGGTAATGCTTGGCTGATACAGTTCTGTGAATAACCCAAGTTTGTCCTGTCACTCATGGCTGTGCCATAGGCTCTCCTTCTTCCACCAGCACTTTCTCTGGGCTACAAGTGGGGCCAGGAAGCCCAGCAGGAAGTCTCAGCTTCCAAAGAGTCATCACCTTCAGAGGGTTGAAGGGTGGTGCACCACCCCCATATCCTCTGTCCTTAGGTGATTGGAAGTGGGCTTATCTCACAATTCAGGGGTTCTGGGTCACCAGCAGGTGTTACTCCCCGAGGGTGTAGAAGATGGGATCTGGCTCCACTTTGGTTTCAGCCCACTCTTCCCCCTCAGAGTCTGTCAAGGGTGAGAAAACTGAGATCAAGCCCCTTCTTCAACCCTTTCCTCCTTCTTTAAGCTTGAGTCCCACCAACTTGGCCTGGACTCCACCCCATCCACCAAGAGCAGCTCATCAGCCTCTACCTCCTTCCCAGCTGGTGCCACACTCTTGTTTTCTATGCCCTTGGGCTGCCCTGATGCCAGAGTCTCCGTGAGGTCTACTGGGTGTATGGACCCAAGGCAGACAGCCCACTGAGGACAGCCAGCGCATCTGTCTCATGGTTAGACATGACTCAGTCCTGAGTCCTGGTTTGTCTTCAGTCCTAATTTGTACTCCTGTCATGATTGATGGCTTCCTTTCACACCTTCTAATACTCAATCTCTGTCTTCCTTTAGACTCCTGTTATACTTAACATTGCCAACATATGTGATTGGTATTTTGGGAAATAAAATACATGGATATTTGTTATATTATGCCAGAAAGAACAACTGGAGACAGTTCACATATTATTCTCTGTTGCTGTGCTAAAGCTCCATTAAATTCCCACATACCTACATACTTTTTACCAAAATCACAGCCAGCAGCAGCTGTGTGAGAAATTCTGAGGCTTCATTGATGATCCAGGCTGGTGGTGAAGCCGTTTCCATCTTGCTAAAGGTGGGGTGGGAGAGACCCTTCCAAAATAAGAAGGTCTAAGTGAGAATAGTTTCAAAAGAGGTATTGGTTTCTTGGCATTAGGATTAATTCATCCTGTTAATTTTATGTAAACTTGGCATGATAAATAATAATTTTTATCCTAGGAGCTTTGAGGGATTTTCTTATCACCCTCTAAAAACCGCCAGTACATTTTACAATATACATCATTTAAAAAAATATATTATTAGTGTACATTATGCTTCAGTGCACTTAATTAAGCAGAATGATTGTATGTGATGGGTAAAAGAACAAGAGGTGAATAGGGCAGCTTAAGTTTATCATTCTGATGACAGGAGCTATTTTCTCATTCAGTGGAAGACAATCAGCATTAGACCCTAATGTAAATCACTGCTTAGTAGTCCTGGTGTCATGTGGAATCTGCAAATGCTTCTCAGGGGACATTAAAGCTCATCTTTAAATGTGTTTCTTGAACCAAAATGTTTATTGACATGTTTGCTGAGAAATAAAGGAGACATAAAATGATATGCTATATTCCAAGAAAAGCAAATAGAGGAGGGTACTGACAGGAAATACTCTAATTCACAGAAAGACAGCTTCTTCCGCTGGGCTGGGTAAAATGCTCTTTGGTCAACCTGCTTTAGGAAGCAAGAGAAGAATTGCACTGATGACATCGCTTAGCTTGGGTGGATTGAAATCAATCCCCTCAACCAGGTGGAAGACTCTAATCCAAAATGATTGCAGAAGTCTTACTCCACTCCCTTCATTGCTTCTAGGAGGAAAAGGGACAAGAAGAAACACAGTGGGATGATGAATTTTCATGCTGAGCTTCAAAGTGATTTCAGAGGTGACAGTGACAAAACCACACTGAACAGGAGCAAAAGCACTGCCAACATTTTACCATTACCAACATTTTATACATCATCATTTTAGAACATGTTCCTTGTGACCATGTTCTTGTGTTTCAGACTGATTATCAAGGTTTCTACCAAAACACAAGGGGAGGAAGATGTTGCCATAAAGACTTCTGCTTTTATTGTAATGTCTGTTCCCATTTTGTTTCTGATGAGTGAAGGCCCTCAGAATGTTTGCCCAAGCAGTCTTAACACAGCTGAAATTTGGTGACAATTTAAAAAAGACTGCTGGTATAAAGTAGTGTGTTTTGTTCTTAGGTTATTTCTCCTGTTGAGTTACAGCATAGAAGAAGATCAGAAGGAACAGCAGACCTAGGGTTCCCTTCAGGTGACAAAAACAGGGCAGATATATTTCTGATGAAGAAAATGAACACCTGTTTATTTCACTTCTGAAGCCCCCTGAACCAGCAAGGTTTGCAGCACCAAATGATTGGATTTGGAGAATATATTGCTTTACTCATGGTGTTACTTCAAAACCATATAGTCACCTCCTTAAAACAGACCATGTCCCCTTATTCCTTTTAACTAAAACATCTCTGATCTGTGGTAATGTACTAACTTCTTTGCCTTTCATAGTTCATCCCCTAGGGGAAAAAAAATCTTGATTATGAAATCTATTTTGACTCTCTGAAGTTACTATTTGGAAGATAATATTGAGAAAGGATATTGAATTTTGCTTCTTCTGTAGATAGCAAAGCTAACTGGAAGTACGCCGAGACGAAAGGAAAGAAAATCAAATGCTAATCATTTAAAAGTAATGAGATGGCTAACCTTACTTGCCTGAGGGGGGTGTGTGTACACACTTCCAGGTGAACTAGTAGAATCTTGGTACTAAATATACACCCAGATTTCTTCATTTTGGCATTGAAATATATCACAGATTTACCATTTTTCTCCCATGATATTTCTTCTAACGGAAGGTCATAGATTTTAATGCTTAATTGTTCATTTTCATTGTAGCATACTGTGTACAGTGAAGCATTTTTTCATGTACAAGAATATGAAACATTAATACAGTAATTAATGAGGCCAAACCATATGTTGCATTTTTCATATGATCAACATCTATAGCTATGCTATCAATATCATGGTGTCCAGATAACACCATCTGTTGAAAAAGACTAATGATCAATGGCCACGATAGAGTTTCAAATGGGGAGTCACATGACATCACTATTCAAGATGGAATCTTCTCTCTGAACAATGGAGGACATACATACAATTTTAGTCCCTCTAAGTTTACAGGTAATTGTTATTTTATTCAAATTTGAACAAGTGGATAAGATAAAGTCTCAGGGATTAGGCAGGAGCTAAGAAAATCCACCAGAGCAATATTTTTTTCTTCAAAAACTCATTTTACAAACCATGGGCTACTAGAGCAGGCAGAAATGCCCAGCAGAAAGAAAGAAAACAGCAAATGACCTAAATTCAATTAAAGACTTATCCAAACATTTGAGAGTGATGTGTCAAGAATGGCTCTATAAGATGATACTACTAAGAGACAAGGGGAAATCTTTCTAAAACTATCAGGCTTTTCAGATACAGCTAATGCAGCTGTGGAAGCTGGTTGTTCCAAATGAAATTCAATTCACTCTCTGACCTGCTGTACATGAGCCTTATAATCCCACCTTGAATCTCTCTCTCTCTTTCTGCTAGAACAGTGGTTCTCAACCTTGGGTAACCCAGGTTTTATTGGATGGCATCGCCCAGAAACCCCAAGCAGCACAGCAGGTGGTGAAGGCTTCTGGGAATTTCAGTCCAAGAACACATGGGTTATTCAAGGCTGGGAACCATTGTGCTAAAAGAATGACCTCAAATTGAGCTTTATCCAATGGGAACCTATGAGACATTCTAGTTAACTTTGCAGAGGAAGATACAAAAGCCACAGTTTTTGCTGCATTCTGATCCAGACGTCCTCTAACATTTCAAAATAAAGAGCGATAAGTTCTTCAGGTCCTCAGTTCAAGGTATTGAGGTCCAGCATCTAAGCTTACCATTTAATGTGTGGATAAATCTGTTGTATGCACCTAATTAAGTCAGGGCAGTCCTGCAAGCCACAGGCCTACTCAAAATAAATGAAAATCTATCCTCCAAGGAGAATCATGATGTTTCCTGGGAAGTACTGCCCTCTAAGACATTGGACTCTGGAACCACCTTGAAAACGATGCAGTAATAACTAGAAGCCAACATGGATTTGTCAAGGAAAAATCCACTTCTCTCACTGGGAAAAGTGAATAAAAGCCACAGGTTTCATTTCAATTAGCAGTAGTTGGCAGATCCTAGTCACTTTCATATGGTAATTTACAAGATGAACCGCTAGATAGCTCAGTGGTTTAGGTATCTAATGGTGGAGCCAAAAGTTGGGAATTCAATTCCCCACTGTCCGTCCTTGACAAGGGCTTGATGTGATGATCCATAGGGCCCCTTCCAGCTCTGCAGTTCTAAGATGATGTCAGCAGGCAGTCTTCCAAGGCATACAAGTCTGCATGATTCATTTCCTTCTGACTCTATATACTGATTTACTTGAACGTTAGAATCGTTTATGGATGGTTCTAAATGATTCTGCTTGAATTTGCACATTGATGATGTTCTTATTTCCATTTATTGTCCCTCAAGTCACTCCTGTCATTCTACGGGGAGTGTGAGGGTCTTTCAGAAAGAGTATCCATATGGGGATTATATGGTTCACTGGTTGGTGTTGTTTGTTGCAGTAGTTTGGGGAAAATTTATTCTATAAAGGTGAGAAAGTGTTGTTTGTGGGTATTTGTGGTAGAAGGGAAGGATATTTTCTAGGTTTTTCCCCCTAATGTTAGGGAGTCCTGTGGGGTCTGCTTTTTATTCTTTTGGGAAGGCATGCTTTCTAAACAGAAAGCATTTTCTTTCAGTGCTAATGGTTTGGGCTCACCTGTTAAATGCAGGGCAGTGGAGTCCTTAATTAAACAGGAAATCCTGAAATCCTCAGCATTTCAGGGGACATTTCATAAAGGAGATTTCTGCCCCTTATTATATAGAACTTATCTCTCCCTGTGCAACAAAGGCTGCTTTCAAACCTAGAGTATTCTAATAGCTTTCTTTTGCTTAATTTCAGATTTTTAGACCCATCATCGGACCCAAATGTAAAGTATATTGTCATGGAAAGATACTTGGGCAATGACAAGATTACCCTGGGCTCCCTATATTCTCCCAAACTAGACCAACATCTCTTCCTTACTAAAACTCTGCATCATCTTGAAGACTTCAAGGAGAGAGAAGTAATATTAGGAGGGGTTTTTAACCTTATTTGGAGTATTTCAGACAGCAGTAATCCAAAGCACTCACTTTCTCCAGTGGCCTCTTTATTCTTAACATGATTTCATTGATTAATTGATAGAATTACAGAAGGACAAGATAAATTATACATGTTTTTTCTTCAGAATATAACTATTGTTCCAGAATTAACTATATTTTAATATCAAGGAGTCTTAGTTTATCTTTGCAAGATACCAGGGTGGGGGTCATGAGAGTTTCTGACCATGCATCCATCAATGTGGTGGCTTAACTACCCAGTGGACAACAAGCTCCATTTCCTTAGACATAACTCCCCCTCCACTTTTGGCAGTATTTGAAGAAAAAGCTGACACAAGTAATTAGAAATTTCATTAATGAAAACTCTCATACAAATTTATCTATAGATACAATCTGGAACTGGCCAAAGGCTGTGATTTGGGGGTAATGTATTAAAGAAGCAAGTCAACTTAAAAAATATATATCATTGGCCACTAGGAATAAATTAATAGAGAAACTGAAGTTTTAGAAGAACGACACAGAAAACATGGTGGGTCAAATCTCTGTGTACTTTTGAAAAGGAATGCAATGAACTTAAAATGCTTGAATGTAGCAAAATAGCAAAGGACGTTTAATTTAATTGAGAAGGAATAATAAAGTTCTAAACTACTGGCAAACTATCTTAGAAAGAAAATGGTGAATATGATCATTAAATTTATCAAATACACCATGAGTTGTAAGACATTTATTTGTTTGTGCCCAGCCTCCTTGGATGAATTTATGGCCTAGACTGTATGACAGATTGCTTACACTGAGCTTTTCACCTTGATCCACAAGCACTGCCAACTACTCTTTTTGTAATTGGTGTGGCTTTGTAGACACAGCTCAGTTCTTGCTTCCCACAAACATAACACATGGTTGCCCTGTTCTCTGCATGATATAAGGGCTTTTCAGGAGGATAAGGATGAAAAGAAGAAAGGACACCTGTTTCTTTCCTTATTATTCAGCCACCTTAGACCCTATCAAAATCCTCTGCCCAAGAGGGTGGTGTGCTGTAAAATTTCTGTTCAGCAATTCAATGTTTTGCTACAGGTCCCAAGGGTTTATTTTGTAATGTGAAGGTTCCTCTAACTGTAACCCAACCGCAGAAGAACCAAAGGACCTCCATGTTATCCCTGACCATTGATATATAAATCTGCAAATAAAGTCATGGAACTCTCTGCTCAGATAAACTAGAAATGAGCATCATAGAGTCCAGAGAGCATCATAACAGGGCAGGGATCCCAGAAGACTCCAGAAACATAAGAGTAATAGCCTCCAAAAGGAACAAGTTTTGATTAAATGGCTTCAAAGCCCATTCAGAGACCAATGGGCTCTGAACCTATATCAATATGGAACATAGGTATTTTCACTTTTAGTGATGCAGTGGGGCAGGAAATAGCAAAAAAAAGAAGCTGTGCTGAAGGAAGAGCTGGGGGGAAAGCTGTCCTTTCTTCTTGTTTTTGGCAGAGGAAGCCACTAGACATTGGGAGTTAGTAGCTCTTTCACTAGAGACTTACACCTGCTACATCTAGCACTGCTCTGCTCACCACAAACAGACATTCCCTGAATCAGGCAACTCTGCATTATGTAACAATTTGGCTTTTGATTTTCCAGCAAGTTAGCAGAGATAAAATAGATCCTCTTCAAGTTTCTTACCTAAATTCCTTTGTAAAATCAAGTATCTTGTCCATAAAGCACCTTAAAGCTCATATTTCCATTAATATGTAACAATTGTTTCAGTACAATCAGTGTGAAAGAACTACATAGGATGAAGGCTTGTGTCCTTTTCACTGTGATTCTTTGAGATGAGATACTGTTATGTGTGGATTGGAGTGAAAATTCAATGTAGGATCTGGGTTTCAGAAGTATGGGGAGCATTTATATTATGATATGCCATGGTATCAAGAATGCAATATTTTTGCTAGTCATCCACAAGGGTTTTAAATTGAGTGCTTTCATATAGTTTAAAATAATACACCTTTGCTAAATAGCAATGAATTCCAAAAAGGAAAAGTGTAGCTAATCAAATCAAATCATCTGTTACAAATTACTTCCCTAAGAACTCAGCAACCAAGGGCACTTTAAAGCAACTTCTGAAAATGATCAGTGTCAGGAATATCATTATGCATATAAAATTGTAAGTACAGATAAATCAAGATGAAAATGTAACATCACAGTTAGAAGGGTGCATTTATTTCAGTTGCTGGAAGGCTGCTTCAAAATCCAGAGGTCAAAGACAAAACTAGCCAAGAAACATTGTGAACCAGAAATAATAGATGTGTGTGTACAAGGTCTTAGCATTGAGACTGCTGGGGGCAGATGGAAAACCGTGTCTATCCATTAGTTCAGATCTCTTATATACCTCCCTGAATGTACAAGAAAAACCTCATAATCCACCATTTAACAAGCTCCGTTTAACAAAATAGTAACAGTTAAGGATGTGTCAAATTTTTGTTGATTTCAGTGTTTATAACAACAGCTGTTTTGGCTACTTCCATCATGTTTCCTGCAATAACTTTTACGATATGATTGTAGTAATAAACTACCCATTCAAAATGTGTAATAAAAGAAATAACTGGTGCTGTGGCTACTAACTGATACTATTATATTAACTTCACTAATCATCATCATCATTATTAACAAAGCAGAAACAATTCTGGTCAGGCAAAAGTATAAATGATGAGTCACATGGTGATGTCTCTCGTCTCCACTTCAAGGAATAAAATCAAGTTGGGGCAGCACAGCAGTCCATATTTATGTGTAGATGTCAAGACACAGCTGCAACAGTTGGAAGAAATCTGTGTTCTGTTAGCAGTCATACCAAAAATTTCAACAGATGAAGCATTTCATTTTCATAAATGCTAATCTCTACCCACCCATTTTCCCCTTTCTCCATTGTTTCCTCCATCTAATGAGATCAGTGCGTGACTGAAGTGTTTTACAGTTGAATAGGTGAAAATGAGGAATAGGATTGAAAAGATGGTACTGGAAAATGTTAAGAGATGAAGCACTTGGGAGAATGAGGGTGGGTGGGTAGAATGGATATCCAGAAACATAACATGTGTCTTTTTATTTGATATATTTGATGAGGTATAAAAGTGCGAGCAGAGGTTTGCTAGATTGGACCAAAGCCCTATTAAGTCTAGTATCTCATTTCCCATAATAACCAGGGGAATTGCTATCAGGAAACTACAAGCAGGATCTCCCCCACAGTTGTTTCCCAGCAATTCACACTTAGAGGTGTCTTGCCTCTGATCCTGGGGCAATGAATGGTTGCTGTGACTGGTAGCCATTTTTCCCCCATGAATTTGTCCAATCCTCTTTCAAAGCCTTCTAGCACAACATCTATGGACTCATTGTTTTCATTCACAAAATCACATTAACACCAATCACCAGATGTTACAGAAAGTAACACATTGTTCCTTCAGTGTGATATTTTCTAACTAGAAGGTTGCAAACAAAGCTCACTGGTGAGATGTGCTATGGCCTTTTAAGTGGTTGCAAATGCACGAGGCCAAGCTATGCCAAGCTTTGTGAGTCATAAATTGTCTGGTTCTGCTTTCAGTTCTAAGCTGATTGAGGAATTGCCTGAGTTTTTTGTTTGTTTGTTTTGTTTTTGTTTGTGCCAATTATTTACAGTCATGCTTAGACTATAACTCCCAGAAACTCTCACTATTGGCTGGGAATTGTAGTCCAAGAAACTTTGGGGCCCCAAGTTTGGGAATGGTGGACTTATAGTATAAAGTACTATCCAACTATTCTGCTTCATTGACTATGCAAAAGCCTTTGACTGTGTGGACCACAACAAACTATGGCAAGTTCTTAAAGAAATGGGAGTGCCTGACCACCTTATCTATCTCCTGAGAAATCTGTATGTGGGACAGGAAGCAACTGTTAGAACTGGATATGGAACAACTGATTGGTTCAACATTGGGAAAGGAGTACGACAAGGCTGTATATTGTCTCCCTGCTTATTTAACTTATATGCAGAATACATCATGTGAAAGCATGGACTGGATGAATCCCAAGCCGGAATTAAGATTGCCGGAAGAAATATCAACAACCTCAGATATGCAGATGATCCCACTCTGATGGCAGAAAGTGAGGAGGAATTAAAGAACCTCTTAATGAAGGTGAAAGATGAGAGCGCAAAAAATGGTCTGAAGCTCAACATCAAAAAAACTAAGATCATGGCCACTGGTCCCATCACCTCCTGGCAAATAGAAGGGGAAGATATGGAGGCAGTGACAGATTTTACTTTCTTGGGCTCCATGATGACTGCAGATGGTGACAGCAGCCACGAAATTAAAAGACACCTGCTTCTTGGGAGGAAAGCGATGACAAACCTAGACAGCATCTTAAAAAGCAGATACATCACCTTGCTGACAAAGGTCCGCATAGTCAAAGCTATGGTTTTTCCATGTATGGAAGTGAGAGCTGGACCATAAAGAAGGCTGACCACCGAAGAATTGATGCTTTTGAACTGTGGTGCTGGAGGAGACTCTTGAGAGTCCCCTGGACTGCAAGGAGAACAAACCTATCCATTTTGAAGGAAATCAACCCTGAGTGTTCACTGGAAAGACAGATCCTGAAGCTGAGGCTCCAATACTTTGGCCATCTCATGAGAAGAGAAGACTCCCTGGAAAAGACCCTGATGTTGGGAAAGTGTGAAGGCAAGAGGAGAAGGGGACGACAGAGGATGAGATGGTTGGATAGTGTCATCGAAGCTACCAACATGAATTTGACCCAACTCCGGGAGGCAGTGGAAGACAGGAGGGCCTGGCGTGCTCTGGTCCATGGGGTCACAAAGAGTCGGACACGACTACACAACAACAACTATCCAACTGGACTTGCATATACTGTTAAGAGTATCAACAAATCAGAACAATAACTGCAGTAATAAGAATAGCCTATTTATTCACATCACTTGGTTCCTTTTAGAGGAAATTCATTTAAATTGATTTTTATCTATGTACAAACTGTCACAGTTTGCATTTCCTCAGGCTAAATGCAAAATAGGTGCATGCCAAAGGTCAGTTTTAAGAATTTTGCAATATGTCACAAAAAGTTTAAACACACACCATGTATTATATTGCAAGGGGTTCATTTTCAGAAAATGTGCTCTAGGAAAAGTGTGTACAAAAGTAAGTACATCAGGAAAAAAAGCTCACGACAATCTATATTACTTTCTGGGCAGACCCTTTTTTCACCAAATAGGCAAAGTGGTTGCTCATGCACAGTTACATGCCCAAATCCAGTTTTCAGAATGTTTTTCAATATGGTACAACATCTCTGCACCTTTTTTCTGGTCTACTTGCCTTGGGCAGTTCTGAACCTGTCTCCAATCATTTTGTTTATTGATAGAGACTTTTTACTTATAGAGATCACTAAAGATCAAAAGAGGAATTCATATCTTCTCAAATATTCTTTATGAGATAAAGCTTGCAGTGGTCCCTAACTACCTTAATAATATTTGGGTTTCTCTCACTCCTATCTCAAGCAAGTGTCAAGGTTTCTGGTTGTGTTGTTTTGTTGTATGCATCTGAGCCTGTCTCAGGTAACAGCTTTGCATTTAGTATCCTCCTTGTTTACTAGACATAAAAAAACCTGCTAAAGAAAGAACAGAAAACTACAGGAAGAAAGTACATTTATGGTTTCTCATTGTGCCTAAGTCTGTGTTGGACTGTGGCCTTTTCCTTTAATCTCTATTCTGCTCAGTGAACATTAAAACTGAGCTGAAAAGAAGAACAAGAGATGCACAAAGAAAGTAAACTTAGGGTTTCACGTTGCGAAAAGTGAATGCCTGATTTAATTGCCAGGATTATGATGTCCCTGTCTCTATGTATGCTTAGTGTCTGGAAGAGGCAGCCGACTGTGCCCCTATTCCAGTGTCTTCCAGCTGACTGCTTCAAGTAAGAACTTAATGGGCCATCTGCAAGGGAAAAAGACTTCATGCCCTCTTTTCATCTTTGAAAAAAATTATAAAAAGGAAATAACAGAGAACAGGGATAGTGAAGCCTTGGCAGCAAAGCGGCTTTGAGTTATCAAGGACTTCAAATAGGGCGACTGCTGGGTGCTCAATTTCAACATAAAGGGGGTTTTACTGCTTTGTTGTGCTATATTACAAATAAATGCAAAAAAAAAAAAAAAGAATAGTCAAGTTTTTTTTTTTAACCTGGGAGGGAGATGGAACCCCACCAGCAATAATGCTGGTAATTGCAGACAGCTAACAATAAGGAACATTTCTTTGTACCCTTCTCTATCCACATCCCTTACACCTCAAGCAGTTGTTTAATAATGACAGCTCCGATAACACACAAACTTGGATTTCGACCAGCAACAAAGCTTCCTTAATGTTGTTCTCCCCTTGAATACCAATGCATCCGGAGGCTTCAAACACTGTTTAGGAAGCCTTGGCAAATCCCACGTCTCAGCTGGAAGAAGCAGCTACATCTATGCAACACAAATGTTGGTGCATTCAGGGCTGAAATAAAAAGGAACACATCAAGGACTATAGAAATACTATAAATGACCTAGGTAGGGTATTGATGTGAGGATTGCTTGCAGAGATTGCCTTGGCTTGTCTGAGGAAGTAGACTTGATCCATGAAAGCTCACATTAAAATATAGCAGTTAGACTTCAAAGAGCCATAACATTCTTGTCTCTTTTTTTATTTCTTGTTGCTTTGTTTTGTTTTCTGTGTTTTGTCTGACATGCTTGACATGTCAAGGCAACCCATTGGGAAAATCACTAGCCTACTAGCTGGTACTCAGTGGTGGATTTGGCTGTAGGTAGGTTCTCAATTGAACCTTTAAAACAATTGAAAGAAAAGAAAAAGTATATATGCCCCTTGTTGCCTGTTCTACCGTAGCAGAGTCTCAATTTTTTTTTTTCATTTCCTCTGCCTTTCACAGAGGCACAGAAGAAATGTTTAATCTGCCAATAGCCTGAAGTGACTCTCTACTTAGGTCACTTCATGATATGGTAAACCGACAGTGGAAAGTGCCAGAACAAATAGGGCTATCTGAGGTACGTATGCCATTTGGATGTGAGGATCATATTAAACGGCATACTAGACCTTGACCTGACCTCTAGTGACCCAATTTAGCCCAATCTAGCCTGCTCCAATTGCCACATGTAAAAAAGTCATGAGTCTCTTGAGATAACAGCAGAATATATGCATGATGGACCTTTAGCATTAAGACTATGTGGAGCAATACATACTACACTGATAGTTCAGCAAATTAGGTGTTAAAAGTACCACTGGTGGAAAAACACTGACCTACAGTCATCATAAAAGATTTCTACTATTGCTCTTAGTGCCACAGAAGCCATCTTCTGAATTACCTGAATGGCTTATAAATGGGTGGAATAGAATACTCCCTTCAGTAACACTGGGGATAGGGGATGCCAGACCCCCATGTAGTTCAAAATCCATGTATAACTCTTAGGCCCCCCAAAACATAACTACAAAGCATAAACAGTTGATTAATACTCTCTCTCTCACTCACTCACTCACTCACTCACTCATACACACACACACACACACACACGACAACTAAGGACAGAAAAGACAGCTAAAGTACAGAAAAAAACTCTATCAGAGGGGGAAAGGGGAGGTGCAATCTTTCTCCCTCCCCTCCAATGGAACAGTGTGCTTCTGTGATCTCTCCTGACCCACATCTGCCTCCCGGCATGCCCCAGCAGCCTCCCTAGCTACCATGTGGAACTGCCATGTCAAGAGAGGGGACCAGTGAGGCTTCTGTCTTCAGACCCGGGGCTGCTGCACCACTAACAACAGGAGCCTTGGTAAGTCCAAGACTCACCTTTCTCAAGCCGCTTCCTGGAGACGAATAGCAGCATTTGATTGATTGATTGATTGATTGATTGATTGATTGATTGATTGATTGATTGAAAAAAATCTGTGTATAACCAGAAGTGTAGTCTGGTACATGTATCTTAACTACATATCCAAATCAAATATCAACCATTCATTGTCTCACAAATCCCTTGTATCAAAAACAAAGGGTGTTTTTTCTAGATAGAACAATGACTTCTCCACTTGCCTTCAGGTTCATCACTTCCAAAGCTCTTTAATGTGTTAACCATCCAAGTGCCAGGGATCTTTCAAGATATGCAATGTTTTTGTATGTGTGATGCTCCCCTAAAAAATTGAGTTATTATTTTGATCCCACTGAGTTCACCAGTCTAACTTCTAGGTGTGTGTGTGTAGGACTGCAGTATATGTTTTAAAAATCAATATTTAAAGCACACTGTGTTTTCCACCTAAAAAAGCAGAGATCAGCAGTGGCTGAAGATTCTGTGATTATCAGGCCATCCTATAAGCATGAGAAGTTATACAGCAACTGAAAAAGCTGCCTTGTATTGAGGCAGATTATTAGAACATCTTGCCCAATATTGTCTGATATGAGTTCTAGTGGTCTCCATGGTCTATAGAAGAGGTCTTTCATGTGAATGCTATTTATTTCTTTTTTTAAAAAAAGGTTACATAAACAGTGGATCTTAAAAGTTAAAAAAGCAGTTGTTCTCACATTGCACTATGGGCATTCCTCCACAGGGTAACCATTTGTTTTGTTACCAAAGGAGGGAGGATGGTTGAATGGAGGCCATTTGCTTCATTCATTATAAAACTGATGGCAGAGTGACAAGAGTACTAAATAATCATACATTAATTTGTTTTCATAACTAATGAGAATTACAAATACTAATAATCTGAAGACAAGTGTGGGTGATATATTTATTAGATCACTAAATCCCCCCAACCCCCCCCCCCCCCAAATAAGCTAGTCTTTGACTTCTGCAAGAGTCTCCATCAGGCTAAGTTTATCACAACTTCTTTGATATGGAATTGGTCCATTTCTATGTGCCTTTATTCCCAGCCATGGATTTTGAGTGACTGGCATCTCTTTGCCAAACATGTTCGGGAGACACATTCTAGTCTATATTCTCAGAGGGGAAATATGAAACCTGCTGCCTCTGAATCAACCCTGTAGCCTCAATTTTGGAATGTAACTTAAACAGAGAGAACTGGATCATCAGTGATGAGGGCTCCAATGGAAAAAACAATGAAAAGTTGTGTCATGATCAGAAGCAGCTAGATTCTGAGGATTTATGGAGCCTGAACATATAATGACTCACAACAGACATGTTAAGTTCTATGCCTTCATACAGATAGGGTTAACTCCATGTCAAAGCGAATGGTTCAGTCATTTGCAAAGTCTTTTCTGGCAAGCTGCTTTGTTCTTTTCTTAGAGGTTACTGGTTTCCTCAACCCTTATGGATATCTTCTATCTGCTATGCTTTTGCTGGTAGGCAAAGATCATTTTACTTAAGCAGACTGTTGTCAATCAATAACCTTCTAACAATAGTGTTTTAGATGGATGTGCTAGTTTCATTATACCGTGTTTCCCCGAAAATAAGACAGGGTCTTATATTAATTTTTGCTCCAAAAAAAGCAGTAGGGCTTATTTTCAGGGGATGTTTTATTTTTTTCATGTATAACAATCTACGTTTATTCAAATACAGTCATGTCATCTTCTGGTTGCTGCACAGTGGTGGAGGGCGGGCTTTCACTTAACTAGGGCTTATTTTGGGGGTAGGGCTTATATTACGAGCATCCTGAAAAATCATACTAGGGCTTATTTTCAGGTAAGGTCTTATTTTCAGGGAAACAGGGTAATACTAAAATACAGTTAAAATTAAAATATTTAAAAACCTTTTATTTAAAATTCTGATAATGTTTTACCTAGGAAGTTTCGTTGTATTTTGATATTGGTAACTTTTGTATTTCAATGCGATTGTTTTAATCTATTCTATAAGCCTCTCTGGGACCCAGTCTTGGGACAGAGATGCCACATAAATTAAATGAATGCATGCAGGACTAGACTTCTGACCTGGATCCTAGCATTTCTATCCTCTCTGTTATGTTCTAACTGGTAGTTGCTTGAGTGATATGAATCAGGAAGCATAAGGTTGTTGATATAGAAAGCATATTTCCTTGCAGTTTGTGCCATTCTATGGGCTTCTGTCTATGGAAATCACTTAATAGGTTCCTCAGCCATGGTGTCAAAGCCCAATTCTGTTCAGCAACTCTACGACTCTCAAATATTTTCCTTCTATTATTTCTTATCTCCCTTCCTCTGGCTTAGAGCCCACACTACTGCTTAGGGTTGGCATCATGAAAAAGCCATGGACCTTTCAGCCATAAATTCTGGACACATGTTTTATCACTTGGAAAAAAGAAGAGGGATTAAGCTTTAATTTTACTGGAAAGGTCAGTGAGCAGAAAATTTACCTTTGCAACCCAGAGATTCTGAGAATGTTAGTTGGATTACATTTTCTGAAAAGGAAACCAAATTGTTGAGTTGGATAACATTGTGGGCCCTTGAGTGCTTCTCTGGCAGGGGTTGTTTGTTATTTGCTGAAGCATGCTTTGGCTTCTTGGAGCAAAAATTTTATGTGCCTTGGAGTTATTTTGTGGAGATGACTAGGGAATATGCCTCGCAGATCCAGGCCATGAGTCAAACCTGTTTCTTCAGAAGAATTGCTGTTTGTTTGGTTTAAGATGTAGGACAGCCTCAGGACACCTTTGAGGAAACCAGGAGCCTGAAGTGGAGTTTTATACACAAAGCACCAAGAGAAGAACTAAAGCTCCATCAATCAGAGAAGCAACAGAACAGTTTCCCCAGACTATTTTTTAAAATACTCTCTCTGTCACATCTTCAGTACAGGTTTCCACACACTTGCTGCTGGGAATATCAGAGGTTGACAACTAGCTCAGTATTAAAAGCTTCAATGTAAACATTTATTCACTCTGAGGACCTGTTGTGTGATTGATGCAACAATGCCCCAAAATACAATTAGCTGAAATTTCTTGTATACACTCTGGACCTGTGGAAGGTCCAAGAGCAGTGATTCCAAAAATATGGGCTGGGGGGGCACCAGGGAAGCCTGATGAATTCAGCCTTCATAAATTCTGAGGAAAGCTCACATGATACACACCACCTGGATGAATGTGAGGATCAGAACATTCTTATCCTTGTAGTTTCACACATTTCAGAATTTTACACTGCAGTGTCCAGCTGAGAAATATTTCAAAAGGCATGTTAAAACTACTCTAAGAGAATATGCATTTTGAAATCTATGAGAAAATAATTTAAATGGACATTTAAATATATTTTAAATGGTTCTGAAGTATTAGAAAAACACATTTCTATGGAGAAACAGAATGGAATGGCAATATGAATGAATATACATTTAAGTGGTATAAAATAGATCAGAATTAGACTGATGTGAAGTGGAATTAGACTTACAGTTCTATCCAATGGGCAGGGTGCATTAATGCTTTGGGACAATGGTAAGTGTAAAACAGAACCACTGTTTTAAATACATTCACTACCCTATGTATCCTGTTGAAAATATACATCACTCAAATGGAAGACACCCCAGTAGTGTATAGGTCATCTTTGTTTTTGCCAACATATATCAGTAAAGACTCTCTGGGGTTCTCTGATGCACCCTATACTGTAGTTTACTAGGATGAGACTTTTCATGAATTATCACAGATAATCACCCCAGCCCAGTCCCTCCCAGTCACTCAAACTACAGACAACATGCGAGGTTGTAAATAAAAATCCAACAGTCCCTTTCTCACCATACCCCTTGCTCCTCCCTTGACCACCAATGTGTCTTCATTCCCACCCCCTTTGGGTTTCCCTGCTCACATGCAGAGGACCAATTCTGTTTTTCATCATGTCTTTAAAATCACACATTTCTAGATGTTAATATTTAGATTAGGCATCCTTCAGTCTCGAGAGGCTATGGTAACGTGCTCTGTATGGAGGACTTGGAACAGCGTCTAGTGTGGCTGAGAAGGCCAATTCGAGAGTGACAATCCCTTCCACACTGAAGACAAATACAATCTGTCCCCTGTCCAGCTCCCTGATTTTGCTGCTTTCAGGACTGCCTCTTTGCCTCAGCCTGCTGGACAAGGATCTCTTCAAAATGAGAGAGGCCATGATGCAACGCCTGCCTCCAGGCTGAACACTCAGATGTCAAGGTTTCCCATCTGTTGAGGTCCATTCCTAAGGCCTTCAGATCCCGCTTGCAGATATCATTGTATCGCAGCTGTGGTCTTCCTCTGGGGTGATTTTCCTGCACTAATTCTCCATACAGGAGATCTTTTGGAATCCGACAATCAGCCATTCTCACGACATGCCCAAACCAACGTAGACGGCTCTGTTTCAGTAATGTATACATGCTAAAAATTCCAGCTCGTTCTAGGATTACTCTATTTGAAACGTTGTCCTGCCAGGTGATACCAAAAATGCGTAGGAGACAACGCATATGGAACGTGTTCAGCTTCCTCTCCTGTCGTGCACAAAGGGTCCAGGTCTCACTGCAGTACAGGAGTGTGCTCAGGACACAGGCTCTATAGACCTGGATCTTGGTATATGCCATCAGCTTCTTATTAAGCCATACTCTCTTTGTGAGTCTAGAGAACATGGTAGCTGCTTTGCCAATGCGTTTATCCAGCTCGACATCTAGGGAGAGAGTGTCAGAGATCGTTGAGCCAAGGTACACAAAGTCATGAACAACCTCCAATTCTTGCGTGGAGATGGTAATAGAGGGAGGCGAGTCCATGCTCTGGGCCATGACTTGTGTTTTCTTCAGGCTGATTGTTAGTCCAAAGTCTTGGCAGGCCTTGCTAAAACTATTCATGTGTTGTTGGAGGTCTTCAGCAGAGTGGGCAACAATGGCTGCATCATCGGCGAAGAGGAAGTCTCGCATGCATTTCAGTTGGACTTTGGTCTTCGCTCTCAATCTAGAGAGATTAAAGAGCTTTCCATCTGATCTAGTCCGGAGATAGACACCTTCTGTTGCAGTTCCAAAGGCGTGCTTCAGCATGACAGCAAAAAAGATCCCAAACAGGGTCGGCGCGAGGACACAGCCCTGTTTCACTCCACTTCGGATGTCAAAGGGATCTGATGTTGAGCCATCAAAAACTACAGTGCCCTTCATTTCCTCATGAAAGGACCTGATGATGTTAAGGAGTCGAGGTGGACCTCCAATCTTGGGAAGTATTTTAAAAAGGCCATCCCTGCTAACCAAATCAAAGGCCTTTGTGAGATCTATGAAGACCACAAATAGTGGCTCTCGTTGTTCCCTACATTTCTCCTGCAACTGTCTGAGGGAGAATACCATGTCAGTGGTGGACCTATTAGCTCAAAATCCACACTGTGATTCTGGATAGAGATGTTAATGAACACCTTTTTAAAAAAATGGAGGGTAGGAAGTGATGAACAACCTTCCCATTGTGTGATGTGGCCACCTCCCAGCACACCCATGGTGATAGTGTGCACACATACCCACACTGTTTCAACTCTCCACGTCCACTTCTAGCTATCTATGAAGAATATACACAAAGGCCAAAGTACTGTTGGTGTAAATTTATGCTGGCAGAAATTTATTATGCCATCATCTGGCACCAGAATAATTTAATTTAAATTAATTAAAAGCTTCCTTTTACATTTCCTTGTACATTTTAGGTTCCAAGGCTATCTATGGCTCCCTTTCTCTCTCTGAGAGCCTTTGGGATCCTTGGGATTGGGGGGGACTTTTAATTATCAAAAATTGCTGCCAGATAGCTGCCAATGGTCCCAATCTTTCAAGTGGCAATCAAGCAGTGATTTTTGGCAATTAAAGGCTCCCCACTCCATCCTAATGCTCCGAAAGGCTTCAATGGGGCAAAAGGGAGTCTATGGAGCCTTGAAACCTAAAATGGAGAGAGACATTGGAAACTTTAAATTAATTCAAATTAATTTTTGACAGTGCTGGTTGATGATCCCATTAGCTTACACCTGCATAAATTTATAAAAGATGCATGCCTGAGTATTAAGGGTGTGTGAATATTATCAGCCTTGATTTGATCAAAATTATTTGTCTCCCAAATCACAGATAACACATTTTGGGCTGATTCATAATGTGCCTAATTTGAGTTGTATTCAAATATTTCAAACCATTTCAAGGTATTTGTACATGTCTAAATAGTGAAATAACTCCTTTAAAAATAGACTCTGACCCGGGATGGTGGGTGAAACTCAATGCCATCAACTACTGCTTGACCTCAAATGTCAACTGCCAGTTTCTTTCCTTCCTTCCTTCCCTCCTTCTTTTCTTCTCCACCCCCACCAGGAGCTGTGCAATTTAGTCAAGTTTGCTTAGTTTACTTAGCAAAAACATTTATTAAAGGCAAAAATAATGTCTGTGGTCAGTAGCTTCTCTGCCCAAAGGGTACAGTACATAATTGCTGCCATCTGTGTTATGTTTGTCATCCCTCCTACCTGGAACACAGCCATGCAGATGATGGGGGGGGGGGGAGCAAAATGCCACAAAAATAAAAGCCAGAAGGAGTCTTTAAAAAGAAGTCAGAAGGAGGCATTAAAATACAAAATCGGGAGAGCGAGATAGTATAGGTTTCATTCCTAACGCTACTGTGACCTGTATCATTCAAATCCTGCACAAAGACACATATTTCACACATACACAGGTGCTCATTTAATTGGATTGAGATCTGTAGCTGCCTAAAGACAAAGAAGATAGGAAAAAACTCCAATGCACACTCATCCTCCTTCTTGAAAATTAAAGTAATAGAAATATCAGTCTTTCTCTGTTCTAACATGTGTGCCTCACAAAATGGATTCCCAGTAGACCTTGGGTTTTTCATTGGCACCCGAGTTGTCAATATCATTCTGCTTTTGGTTTCACAGTTCTTCTGTTCCTAGTTCTTTTCTCAGTGACTGCTTTAGAAAAAAAATAGCTTTTTTAACTTCCAAAGATCTAAAACAACATTCAGCACTTTGAGATCCCAAAATTCAATTTGAGCACTGCTTCAGGAATCCTGACATCTTCAGATTGTTTAAGAAACTAACACACACACACACAAACTTTGCTTTGGATTCAAAACCAAATTAACATCTGCACTCGTTATTTAAAATTTGAAAAATACTGGAGGAAAAACGCAGACCCCACCACGACCCAAATCTGATTGTAACACAAGGCAAGCTGGCATAGAGAAATCACTGAAGAAGATAGTTTGATAAAGTTTGGGGTGAAATAGATAATCTGTCATGTTTCAATTGTGACCCCGTGCAAAAAAAAAAAATCTATAGAAATGGCATCACCAGGAACAGATGATGAATGAGAACGTTGTCAAAAGAACACGTTTTGACATCTAAAGATTAATATTATAAGTTAGTTTTTTCGTTAGAAATTTCTGAATTATTGTTTCCATAGCAACCATAACTCACCCACATTTTTAAGGAATATAACTTATTACTGAATGGCAACAATTTCCTCATAATTAAGGCTGAATCTAGATTTTCATTAGAATAGCAACCTTTAATCTATATTCAAACCAATTTTGTGACCATACACACTTTCCAGGCAAGAAAAATAAAGTTATGAGAAATTCCCCTTAAAAATGTATGTGCATTAGACTTTCATTCAATTATTTGTTTCCTCATTAAAAAAAAAAACAAAGCAAAACAAAATAAAGAAATCCCTTACAGCTGTGTCTACCTTGGCTTTTGTATTTTAAAATAGGATGTTTCTAGGAATGTTTTGTAACTTTCAAATGCACAAACACTACAAAAAGCCTATACCATTAGTGAGCCACAGAAGCAGTCTAGGTGGGACACACAAAAATGCACTCTCCCTCAATCCCCAAGTCCTCCTGTAAGTGTGATACACCATATCCTGCTGATTCTACCTGCCAGGGGTTATCCATCAGAGACTTTTTGACATGCTCCTAGTCACTGTATGCTACTGTCTGCCTGAGTCCCTTGCCTGCCAATGTGCCATGGTCAATAAATATAATAACAGAACATCTCTAAATATATGCATGTGTTTCTCTGGGGGGAAAAGTGGGCTTTTTGTTTCTGCCTTGGTGGGACTGAGTTTTCTTATTAAAGTGAACAGGGGGACCTAAGATGTGAAAGGCTGAAAACCACTGACTTAGAAAAACAACAACAACTGAAATACGAAGCACCTGAGGAAAATCTTCAGATGAACAGAACGTGCCTATCTCACATCATAGCTCTGTAATGCCACTTTTTCTTGTCACTTTGAGAGTGTCAGAGACATTAGGCAAGATACTTGAGCCCCATCCATGCAAATGTTGTCCCTTTTAATTATAGGAAGCAGAAGAAAACACCAGCACTCTTCAAACACACGTTATTTATTTTAACTTACAGAACTACAGAGCAACAACAATTGACATTTGGAAGCAGAAATACCCTAACTGAACAACTGACACCTGGTTAATGGTATGCTCATAGAGGTACCAGATTGCCCTGGATCTTGAGGAGGCTGGGTTGCCAGGTTACCAGCATTCAATTACCTGGGATTTCAAGGCCACAGCTTGAAATCTAGGTGCAGGCCCTAGGCTGTCACAGACAATGGACCCTTCACCAACAATTGCAAAATATGTTTTACAGACAGTATAGGCAAGGATGACTAGAAAGGCCAAGATATGAATTTCAGCAACAGTACTAGCAGCATTCTAGAACATGCAAGACAATGAAAAGCATGGACTGCTCTGAAGCCATACAAATATACACTTAAATACAGAGCTCCCGTGTTGACAGCATCATATTCCTTGGTATTTCAGGCTTGGGGTCTGGAGAACAGATCCTAAAACCCAAGTCTCAGTGCCAAAACCTGAAATCTGGTTAACCTATGAGAAAGTGACATAGGCAACAGGTGTTCAAACTGGCTTCTGCCCCAAAGTGAAAACACAGCCTCATCTCTTCTTCACGTATGGTCTGCTAGCACTTACATCATCTGGGCCTGTCTCTTAAAGAACCAATATCCCATTTTACAAGAGTGAGAGGAGCTGGACCATGGATCTTTCTTGAACGGACTGAGTCATCTCATGTCATAAGTGTGTTCAGACTATTTTCAGTGTTGATCTGAATTTTTAAAATCTGCATTCAAATTCATATGGTGATTTTTATTTTAATATGCATTTTTCTAGTACATTCTTTTCTCAGCACTGCAGTATTATGCATGCCTACCTAGCTGAAGAACCACTGAACAATAAAATTATGATTATGTGTCGTAAAGTCAGTTCTAGTTTATGGGGACACTTTCCAGGGTCTTTTAGGTATAAAGTACTCAGAAGTAGCTTACTGTTCCCTTCTTCTGGGAGCACCCTGGGACTATGCAGCTTGTCCAAGGCTACGCAGGGTGCTCTTCTCCTGGGACAGTGGAGAATCAAACTCCAGATACCTTATTCACTGAGCTATTCTGCCAACTGACCTCCTGATCCTATCTGTGCCTGTTCTGTCCTGTACCACCACTACTCCTGAAAAATACCACTGCTATCCTTTTGGGTGTGTGCGGTTGTTGTTTTCTTTTTTAATTAGCATTTTTCAAATTAGAGGCATTGTGTGCATTTATTCTCCCCCATGACTGAAGAGTGTTTGTGCTATATTTTTGTTCACATTGGAAATGTACTAGGTTCTTCTACGCATGCCTATCAAATGTGCATATCTTATGGGATGCATTCAGTAATATGCAGACTCTGGAACATGAAGTGTGTCCAGACTAAGCCTAAGAAAGGCAGCATGCAGCAAGTCCACATAAAAAAGTTTACAGGATTGAATTTTTTGTACATCTTTAACCAGGCATGCTGTTGCATTTTTCTGGGCACAGACTGAGTGGTTTCAACAGTCAAACACTTTTGAGACTAGTTGAGAGTCTGTGAAACAAAGCCCTTTGCTTATACTATCGGGGTAGCTCTTGAAGAAGGAAAAACCAAATAATACAAAAAACCAATAACCAAACTCTTAATATGAGAATATGTCAGTGTAACAAAGATAAATGGCCAGTTTTGAGGGTTATTTTTATTATTATTATTTTATTTTATTTTATTTTTGCATTTATAGGGTTTATTTTCTCAACACTGCAATATTTGCCCTGTATGAATTCCATGTTCCTTCTTGGGGATACCAATCATGATATAATATGTTATAAAGTTCACCGAGTAAGTGTATAGAAAAAGGTTTATATTGATAATCCCTACTGATGGATGAAAGAAGGAGAACATTATGTACCATATAACAAAACTGGGTCAGAAAAGTAGTTCATTTTTTCTTATTGTAGAATATGATGCCAGACAACCTGTTATTGATTCTTTTCTTCCTATTAATCATTGATTTATTGTACAGAGCACTTCTGAATTGTGTTCCATTGCCCCTCTTAAAACAGTTTGAACTCCCTGCTAAATTAAATGGCTCTTTGGAGACCAACCCTTGATGTCTGTTTCTAAATAGATGCCTGTGTCAGTGGCTCTGTATTGTTACCAAAATACTAATTAAACCACCCATAGCCAAACATTTTTAGAATTCACTATGTTCACATGAAAAAGAGTTAACTGTGTTAGAATTCATAAACACTATTTTGGTGGGTCAAGGTTGTGAATTCAGATTGTTGCAAACAGTTGTGGATTTATTTTTATCCTTCCCTTTTCCAAAGGACCCAAGGATGGAAATCAAGAGGTTACCTTTATCATATTGCAACTGTTATGTGAGGTAAATTGCATATCATGTGGCTTTTATATCCTAAGGACCAAATATCTTGGGCGTACCCATATTTGTCCCTTTCCTTCTGTTTCTTCTGGAAATACTTGAGTTGATGACTTAGCTGTGTTTCAGATTGCTGTAGTCTTCTTTTGGTTTCCCACAAAAACAATCATAAATCACCTCTTTTCAAGGAGGTGGCCATGTTAGCCTGCTTCAGGGCACCAATTATATATATTGGTGCCCTGAAGCAGGCTAACATGACTACCTCCTTGAAAAGGAGGAAAAATATATCCTCCTCCTTGAAAAGAAGGAAAAAATATATAGGAAGATTATAATCCTCTTCCTTAGACCTCTGGAACACAACTGTGGATCTTAGAAGTTAGGAGATATGTTGCCAGGGGTGCAGGCTAGAGGAGAGGGGCTTTGAAAATGGCTGTAGCATTGTCAACACAATGATTAATAAAGATGCTGATTGTGTAGACATCCCATAACCAGCAGTCAGATGGTTCCCAGGATGTGTGAGGTTAGGGCTATCTCAAAGAAAAAGGTGATAACTATAACTAGGATTGTGGTTGAATTTAGAGTATTACTTTATATAGTGGAGTATAGTGTAACTCCACTATAGATTAATACTATCTTATACTATCTGCTTCAATTTTTGTCTTGCAAATTGCAATTGAATTATTTGTCTTGCAAATTGCAATTGATTTGTTTTGAGCCATTTTGTAGCCCACTCACCTTGATTCACATCTGAATATTCTAGAATTTTTGTATGCATCTGTATATGCGTAAGTAGTGAAAAAGCAAAACTGAACACAAACATGAGAATTATAATGTGATCTGACATGGGATGGAGAAAGGTGAGACCCAGTGCTGTCAAATATTACTAGACTTCAAGATGGAAATGAAGCTCCCACCATTTTCTTTCTTTCTTCCCCTACCTCCCTGATTTAGAGAGCTTGAGTCTTATCCCTCAAACTTCTGTAACCCATTGTAGTCAAATCTTGGTCAATGGTACAAATTTCACACTCAGAGGCACTCCATTGATTGGACTGAGATCTGCAAATGCCGAAAAGGAGGAGGAAGAGCAGGAGGAGAAATCCTCCAGTTCTCCTTATCTTCTGAAATGAAATAGAGGCAAATAACAATCTTGGTCTCTTTTCCAACATACTGGCCATGTGCGGTGAGACAAGACATGACATTGAGAGGCTCGCTGAGCAGAGAACCAGTGACAGGCCAACCACCACATGCAAGAGGAGTGTCTGCTGCCAGCTGAGCTGCCCCACACTGCTAACTGTTCTGGTAGGGAAGAGGTCCTCAGAGCATTCCCACCCTGTTCTCCACCACATACTCCCAAATGGACCATATGGGTTCGCTCAAAGTTCTGTTAAGCTGCGGCCAAAAACTACCAGACTTAGGGGTCAGAAGGAACTGACAGTGGACCCTATGGTCTGGCCAGAGAGGGGGCCTAAACCACCTGATAACAGAGGCAACTGACTGTGTGCATCCAGCACCCATGTTTTGGCATTTCTTGTCTGGCCCACCTGTGAGAAGTCCTAGACCTGGTCAAGCAGAAGGGACCCTTGAAACACTTTTTCACACCAGAGACTGAGAGTGAAGTTAACTCTCTAGCACACTGTTGGCATTTGGTTAAGCCGGGCCTTTTGACCCTTTAAGTTATATTTATTTCAAATAAAGAGTTTAGTTCTGCAGCAACTTACCATGTCATTATGGTAGGGGACCAGGGGTCTCCTCACAGTCTTCTTTATTTGAAGGTATCCTACTCTTTAGCACATGTTTGTCCTTTCTTTCTTGCTGCTCCATATGGCCAGAACTATTTTCCTGAATAATTGGAGTGTCCCCTCATTCTGTATGTTCAAATTTCCTTTAATAAAAGCTTATTGTTTTTCCTGAGGTGTTGATTCTATTTAGTTGTTATTATCATATATAATCCATTCACAATCTTAAATAATTAGCTTATATTTTACTCTTTTTTAATTATTATTGTACCCCACTTTTATTTGATGGCCAATTATTTTCAGTTTTAAGTATGTCAGGGTAGAGATTTTTTACTCTTTTTTCCTCTAGAGTCACATACATTGATGGCATTGTATACATAAATTACAATAGTAGGAAATGATAATAATTCTGAATGCATTTTTTGGGGGGAAATGTCTTTTTATTTAATTTTGTTAATGCACAGGCTGAGAGGTCAGCATTACATTCCTCCTCCCCCCGTAATTGCAACCATTTGCTAATTGCTGTTTTGCTAATCTTCTTCCTTGTTATGCTGCTGCTGTGTTGCCCCATCAATAATGCATAATTTTGTCAGCTTGCTCCTTGTCATTTAGCAGCCTGACCTCGACCTTTTATGGGGTCAAGGTGCATCTTCGTAATCATTTTCTGCATGCTTGTATTTAGTTCAACCAATCATTTCTGGCTACAAAGAAAAACAAAAGGTAAAATTTTAAAAAAAACCCAAGTGTGATTTTCTTCTTCTAAGGGCTAGGAAACATATTCTTGAAAATGTACAAATAGATACTTAGAGAATGGGCAGAAAAACAATAAACGGGGTGGAGTGGGGTGGGAACTTTGAGTGGCAGATCAAATGCCACCTTGGAAGTCTTGCGGGGAAGGCTCCATCAGAGCAGGAGCTGCATGGAGGCAAATTTACATTTTCTTCCCTTCAAGCATGGATCTTCTCAGAACCAGGGTTTTGGTAGTCCTGAATGATAGATCCATGAGTTGTCTGGGAACCCTCCTAATGAATGGAGGAGCTTTCTATTCAACTACCTTAGGATATTTGCTCTCAGTTAACAACTTTGGTACACAGGGTCTTAGGGACCAATGGAACAGAAAAATGGAAATGAACCAGTAGAAGATGACATTAGGCAGTATACCTGAGGTATCTGTGGATCTTAAGCTATGAGTTGTCCAGCAAACGTTTATGTTTAGAACACATTGGATGCCACAATGCCTTTTAAAGAAAAGTCTGATGAAATTGCCTGAGAGATAGTGCTGTCATTCTCTTGATACATTTCTCAGTCATGTGTCATGGTCATGTTGAGTCATAGACTTGTTTTGGGGAGAAGTTATAACTTGTATTAAATTTGTATTCAGTCACTCTTTGATCTCCATTGAAGCTTATGTACCTTTAAATTTTTTGCCTGCTTCTTGCAGATTAACCACCAGCCAGCATAAAAGAACTCTCCATGCCCTTATGATTTCCAAAAGACTTATTTTTTAACACTGGGAAAATAGATATCTACCTCATGTAACTCAGTGGGTAGAAGATCTTACATTACCAATTTTTGGATGCATGGCATGAAGACAACAATTCCACACAGATATATTTTTACATATTTGAAGACTCACACTGAAGCCTCCCATTCTCCCCTTTCTTTTTCTTTTGGAAAATATCATTAAAATATTTCTAATGCATTTTCTTTTTAATCGTTATGTTTCTTTGTTCATTATTAAATTTTGACTAATAAAAGTTAGAAAGAATCTAAACTTTAAGGATAGATCTCTTTATTTGTTTGGGATTAAGCCTTATTAACATGCCAGGGTGTTCAGCACTAATATTGTTAATATGTGAAAAGAAAATCTGGAAATCAAGAGGCTTATATTCCTCTCCAGAAGTTTGTAGAATGGCCACTGATTAATTACTGTAAAAGAGGATGGGATGACTGAAAGGGGGGGAAAAGTGTTACATTTATTTATGTTAATCCAAGCTAATATATCCAAATATAGTGAACAGAAGAGAACCTTGGCCCCAGTACTGAAAGAAAGACAGGATATAAATGAAGCAAATGCATACATATATAAAGCATAATGCTTTAAAATGGATTGCAGAAGTTATATCTTTGAAATTATAGATAAAAATGTTGAAATATTCCATCATGATGCACTACACTATTATACCAACTCTGTATTGACAAATTCAGCCCCTCTCCTGCAGCAGTCTATATGTGTTTCTTCTTCATAAGTAAGAACATCTATTCCTTCTTACTGGCACTGTTCTGTGTGACTTTTGCTTGAACCCCATCCTGTATCATTATTCTGTACATCCATTCTCCAGTTCTTCCTCCTTCTGTTGATATTTGACTTTGTGTTTATAAGACATTAAAAAATTATTAAAGGGGGTGCAGAAATGTTGACCTGAGAATGAAAGTTATTTTAAACCTATGTCTTGACCACTTGTTTACAAAAAGACTCTGTGAGATAATTGACTTGTTTTCCAGTAGAGTATAGGAACAAAATCACACTGTACAGAAACATTGCAAAGGAATTTCATTCAAACCTACCAGTTTAATATATGGAAGTGAACAAAGTTATGAATGAATGAAAAGGTACATTTTATAATCTTATAATGTAGTCTTTTGGAAAATGTAAGTCCATAAGAGTTAGGGTTTAAGACTATCACATTAGTGCTGAACTACTGTAGCTTAGACAGCAGGTAGATACATCATAAGTTATAGTCAAAACATAGGTGTTTACCAACATCTTTATTCAAACAAGAAATTGTTTAGAGTTGGTGAAGGTATGGATATAGGTATAAATATATTTGAGAACAGACAGCCAGATTAAAGAGTCAAAAGGGGAGAAAAAGAGCGAAGTGATGCAGAGAAAAGACAAAAAAGTCATGGATTTTTCTCCATAGATTTCAACTGGTGGAAGGGTGAGCATTTAGAACTAATTTGATTATATGTATAATAATATTACTTATTTATTTAAAGACAGGTTGGTTAGTCAGTGGTTTTATTGATTGACAAATTGACTTGTTTGTTGATTTGTATTGGTATATTGTTTGTATTTATTTTTCTTGTGTTTGCTTTGCTGAAAACCACCTAGAAAGTGTGTTGCACTATGGAGTGGGTATATAAATTGAAAACTAACTAACTAACTAACTAACTAACTAACTAACTAACTAACTAACTAACTAACTAACTAAATTAGCTTAGAGGCTAATAAATGCTTTTTACTTTAAAACTTTACTACTTAGAGATGTATTATTTGTCTTTTGTTTTTGAATGTGCATTTATAGGTTATATAAACTTACATTTTTGGAACATAACTTAAAACATTCTTGTTGTTCTTTTTTTATTCTTAAAAGATATTATACTTTTGCTCCTGTAATTTGAATTGAATTCTTACTTAAGTATTTGCCTAGAACTTAAGTTCAGTATTCATATATATATGTATATATGTGTGTGTGTGTGTGTGTTTGAATATATGTGTGTGTGTGTTTGAATATATATATATGAATATATGTGTGTATGAATATATGTATATATTCATATATATATATTTGTGTTTACAGTTTTCTTCAGAGTTGTAAGCTTTTTAGATTTTTACAACGATGATGAAGTATTTTGCAGCAATATAGATAAATAATTTTTGTAGAAATAAACAAGCTGAAGTTGTCTGGAATTGCTGCAGCATTGAAAAGATATATACCTTGATACCCTGATGAATTTTGATACGATTGCCTGTGATTGTTTGGTTTCATCTCAGTTAACCTTTTATTGGGATAAATGCCAGCTATGACAAACATAGGCTTCTGATTATTCTCTGGAGATCTATGAAATTTTGTAGAACTCTTAGAAGAGGTTCAGATGTTAGCTGAGCTAACCTAACACATGTGCAACAATGAATGGTTCTTTATTTTCATTAAAAAAAATCTCTTCCTCTTCTTTCCGTTTCATTCCTCTTATTTCCCTTCCTGCCAGGCACCTCTTTTCTCACTCTGCACACAGCACAGAGGTACTAATGGGGAAAAAAAAGTAGATGCCTGAGAATGAGGGAGAAATAAGAAGAGAAGAGATAGGACTGGATGTTCTTAAGAAAGCATATACCCTCATAGGAAGAAAAACAAGAAGAAATGGAGGAGTGATTTACTGGTTTAGTGTACAGGAGGTGTTGCAGACCTCTATTCAGAGCACATTACCATAGTCTCTTGTGACTGAAGGATGCCTACTTGGTGTTGCAGTGCAGAGGTTATATAACAGCAGCAACAGGAAAAGAGAGGAAGAAGAAGAATGAATGTTCTGGAGGAGGAGGAGGAAGATGCACTGGGACTGCCACCTTGCCCAGTTGAGTCTGGACTAGGTGTGGACCCAATAGTGGACAAAGGTCAGAGGGAATTCCAGCCTAATGCCAGAGCAAGTGTGTAATCCTGGTTTTCTGTATATTTAGATTAGGCATCCTTCAGTCTCAAGAGACTATGGTAACATGCTCTGAATAGAGGACTTGGAACAGCGTCTAGTGTGGCTGAGAAGGCCAATTTGAGAGTGACAATCCCTTCCACACTGGAGACAAATACAATCTGTCCCCTGTCCAGCTCCCTGATTTTGCTGGTTTCGGGACTGCCTCTTTGCCTCAGCCTGCTGGACAAGTGTCTCTTCAAAATGGGAGATGCCATACAGCACTTAATAGTTATTTAAAACCGGTGTCCCTAACCCCTGGTCTGTGGCCTGGTACCGGGCCGTGGCAGGACCGGGCTGCGGAGACAGATCTCCCGCCCACCCGCACTCCCCCATGCATGCACACCCACATGCATGCACGGCCTGCCCACCTGCACGCACGGGTGCCCCGCCCACCTGAGCAAGCATGCACGGGTGGGTGGGGGTGCACACACAGATGGGCAGGGCACAGTGTGTGCACCCTACTCACCCATGCATGCATGCAAGAATGCCCCGCCCACCCATGAGTGCGACCCCCCCACCCATCCACACATGCGGGAGGTGCCCCACCCCCCATGCATGGACCCCCCCAACCAGTCCGTGGTTTGGAAAAGGTTGGGGACCACTGATTTAAAAGGTAGGTGGCATTACCTGAACAGTTTAAATCATGTCTTGAAGAAGAGAAAGATAGCTAGGTCGTCTTTATGGTTCATAGAGTGAGGCTTTTGGCAATATGGGAATTTCAAAACTGGAAGGATATTTGTAGAGAAGAAGATACATTTATATATTTTTATATATTTTATGTATCTCTGTTTTTTATGTCACCCATTCAAAACACAAAGCTTTTCCAAAAAGCACAAACATGTTTTAAAATGACACCTGTGCCTAAATTATTAAAGTGAAAGGAGCAGCATAATGCAGATGGTTGTCATATTAACTTTAAGACAGGTACTGTACAAATATCCTACTGTGCTTTGTTACCTATCAAAATGTGCAGTCAAGTGATGCTACACATCCAAACATTAATCACAGTGCTGGAGCCGCTGCCAAGCCGAGGCTTTGGGCAGCGTGGCTCCCTCTTTTCCCCCCCCACGGATAGCGTGAGACTCTAAGGTCTCTCGAGAGTTGTTTGAGTGGAGGGGGAACACCAGGTTATTTAAGAGGCGTTCCGCCCTATAACCGCCCTCTTCCTTTTTCTGGCTTGCCTAGAGAAGGAGGACTCCGCTTGATCTCCAATCCTTGCTGTGTCATTGAAGTAAACCGGTGTTCCTGAAGGAGGGGAGGGTAGCATCGGCTCCCTCCCACGGTGCTGTAGTCGCTCATCTTATTCTTATTACTTGAATTAGTGGGCTGGCCGCCCCTTTGTTTTTAAGTGTTTTACTCGGGCTAGAAGGGGAAGCGGGCGGCAGCGGTGGTGTGGCTCACGCCAGCTGTGCTTAGGCGCGAGTGGCTCTACAGTTCTAAAAAAGAAAGAATAAATAAAATAATAGAAATAAATTACAAACAGCTCTTTTAAAGGAACCCAAAAGACCATTGGGGGGGTGAGAGCGTAGGAGCGGGGCGGTGGTACTAGTGTTTTCGGCAGCTAATAGACCTTGTCCCGGCATGACCCCCCGCCTCGGTTTTGAATAAATTTTGGTGCGAAGGAGCTAGGCGCGTCACTGAGGCCTCAGCAGTTGGCGCGAAGCTGCACAAAACTCTCCCCCTCCCTTTCCCCCACAGCTAGCTGCATTGCAACATTGGAGGTAGGCTCGTGGGGCATTGGGACGCAGGCCGGGTCCATTTTTGATCGGGCTTAACGACTATTAAAAAATTATAATAATTAATAATTTAAATAATATTAAATAATAAGCAATATAAATAAATAATTAATATTAAATAAACTAATTAAATTAATAATAGTTAGGAATTAAGTTAACAATTAAATAGCAGCAATTAAATTTAAATACCAATTAATTGACAATCAATTGTTTAAATAAATTAATTTCAATAATCAAATATAATAAGTCAATTAGATATTAGAATTGATTAATTAATTGTTAATCATAGGATTGATTAATTGTTTTAAGAGGTAAATTAATTTAGAGGGGCTGGTAAATTTATTCATATCCAGTAGTAAAGGAGTTATCAATCAAGATATTTAATCAATTACGTCCATTGTAGGAAAATCAATAATTTAAAAGAAAAAGAAAAAAAAATCTGTGAAATATTAAAGACTCCCATTTACTGGTGCAAATGACTGCTATTATCCTAGGGGGCGCTAAGCTGGAAACCTAGGCTCAACTTCTACAACAGTGCTGGTATTTGC
This sequence comes from Intellagama lesueurii, assembly GCA_037013535.1. NCBI lineage: Eukaryota > Metazoa > Chordata > Lepidosauria > Squamata > Agamidae > Intellagama > Intellagama lesueurii. The sequence continues at coordinate 111,309,926 of JBAJHW010000003.1, forward strand.
ATTACTGAGCTAAGTGGGTCCAATCTATCAGTAAGAAGCCTTGATCCATAATGGCATCGAGGAAGGGCCAGGGTAACAAAAAGGGAAAACAGCCAGCCAAGAAGCGGCCAGCTCCACAGGTGTCACCTCCTCAGTCCTCTTCAGATGAGGAATCCTGGCCCGTGTGGCAGGAACTTCAAGAAAAAAATCTCTGCTTTCACCCCAACATACGCTGGGACAAGCCCCTGCCGGGCTTGTGGCTGCAACACATGACCCCCGCTAGGCCAAACATTGGGGACAGATTTGACAGCGGCCATTTGAACAGGAAGGTTGCCCTTGGTCAAAATCCCCACCTTGGAGTGGGGCAGGTGGTTCAACCCCACCTGCTCTGTTGGGAGTATAACTCCAAGGGCGTTTGTACAAAAAGGCCATGCCGCTTTAAGCACGAATGCACCACCTGTGGAGGTCAGCACCCCAATTCATCCTGTTTTAGAGCGGGCACCCAGCACCAGAATAGGGGCACAGGAGGTGGGAAAAAGCCCAACAATGGTGGGGGTGCACCTGGAAAAGGGACCCAGCCCAATTAAGGTTGAAGTTTTAGAAACTTGGTTACAAGGCTACTGTGACGTTTACCACGTGGCCTCTGTTTCCTCAAACAAAGGATTCACGCTATGTCATCCCACCAGCAGTTATCAATTGTGACGTTCCCTCTTTCTCACTGCCACCAGTGGATTTCCTTAATCCACAATGTAATAGACTTTATTCAACCACTTGTCAGTTTGCTGTTAACAGAACTTGTTTATTAAGGTTTATTAAAGTGTATGAAGTTAAATCAGAATCAAAGATGTTATGTTATTCAGTGCATACAATCAAATCCTTATGAGGTCATATATTTTATCATGTTACCAATCACCACCTGCTCTATCACTCTATCGATTAATCTTGATCAGTTTATATATTAATATCCGTTCTCACTATCTCCCTGACTATCTATATCTCTCTCTCTCTGCAAATTCAATATCTCTCTACTTCTCTCTCTCTCTCTCTCTCTCTCTCTCTCTCTCTCTCTCTAACTCTCTCTAACTGCCAAATCTCCTCTATCTCTTACTGTCACACCCTCTTATATTTGCTGACTCCGCCCCTCCATTTCTCCCATAGGCTCATGCAAATGAGGTCCTGAATCTGATTGACAGGTGTGACTTGGGGCAATCGCCACAGCTACCCACGTAGAGAGGACGCTATTTATCTTTTAGAAGACTTTAAATACGAATTCCGAATCCCATCAATGGGGGAGAGCAGTGCATATTTTGCACAGAACCTCCGATCGGTGCGCAGGATGGAAAGCATGGTTCAGAGTAAGATAGATAAGGAAGTGAAAGAAGGAAGGGTTCTCGGCCCCTTCTCAACGTTACCTATGGAGAACCTGAGGGTTTCCCCACTAGGTATCATGCCCAAAAAGGCCCAAGGTGAGTTCCGGCTAATCCATCACTTGTCCTTTCCGGAAGGAGCGTCAGTCAACGACGCTATCCGTCCGGAATTGTGTACAGTGCGTTACACCTCTTTAGATGAGGCTGTGCGCATGGTTAGGAAATGCGGTGTTGGGGCTGAAATGGCAAAATGCAATATAAAATCAGCATTTCAGATTTTGCAAGTGCACCCCAAGGACTTTGACTTGTTAGGATTCCATTTCCAGGGATCCTCTTACATTGACAGGGCCTTACCGATGGGTTGTTCAGTGTCCTGCACTGCATTTGAGCGATTCAGCTCATTTATTGAATGGAAGCTTAGGTGTAAGGTGGGCTGTAAATCTACAGCCCATTATCTTGATGACTACCTTTTCTGTGGCGAAAAGACCTCAGGAAGGTGTAGGTTCATCCTGAATAGCTTCCAGGCATTATCAGAAGAGCTGGGACTACCCTTAGCCGAGGAGAAAACCGAGGGACCAACCACGTCCCTCACTTCCTAGGGATTGAACTGGACATGATACAGCAAGCATCACGGCTGCCTGATAATAAGCTAGCGGATCTTAGGACCAAGATAGCGACACTCTTGCAGAGGCAATAGGTGTCGCTGAGGGAGCTTCAACAGATAGTAGGGCATTTGAATTTTGCCTGTAGAGTGGTAGCCCTGGGACGAGCATTTCTTTGGCGATTGTGCACTGCTATGCAGGGCCTACATCGACCAATGCATAGGACCAGAGTCACACGCGGAATGAAGGAAGATCTATTACTATGGAGTCAGTTTTTAGCAGAATTTAATGGAATCTCCTTTTGGAGAGGCGAAATCAGGCTGAAAGTTGATTTCCAAGTCCATTCAGATGCAGCAGGATCCTCAGAATTCGGTATTTATTTCAGAGGAAAGTGGTGCACGGGCACTTGGCCCAACGAGTGGCATCAGAACGGTATCACCAGAGATCTGACATTTTTAGAATTTTTCCCGATAGTGGGTGCACTTTGGCTATGGGCCGAAGAGTGGTCAAATTCGGTGGTCCGGTTCTGGTGTGATAATCAAGTGGTTGTTTACATTATAAACAACCTCACGTCGCATTCAGAATGGGTCATGACATTGGTCAGGGCATTTACATTACAGGCATTGCAGTTTAATATACTAGTGCAAGCCTGGCACGAGCCAGGTCTGGAAAATAGGATAGCTGATGCATTGTCAAGCCAACAGATCAAGCTGTTCAGGGAGCTAGACCCCGGATCCAAGTAGTTTCCCGAAGTGCTGCCCCCGGAGGTCTGGCAAATTGGTGTGAGGATGCATCAAGAGTGATAGGTTTGGCCCTGGCACCAAGGACAAGGAAGGGTTATTTGGCTGTGAGTATAGAGTTCCAGGAATTTAGGGAGATGGTCAACCTGGAGCCGGATTGGCCAGCACCGGCTGAACATTTACAACAATTTATCATGCACTTAAACAGAAAGGGACTGGCACCTGGAACCATCCAAGGTAGGCTGTCTGCACTGGCCTATTATGCGAAAATCAATGGCTTCAGGGATTACTCAGGGGATTACCGTATAAGAAATATGATAGAAGGATGGTCCAAAGAGAGGGGTAGAGTTCAAGACACCAGGGTCCCTATATCACCTCAGATATTAGAACGTATCTGCAAACAGTGGGCGCTCTTATGTAGGGATGAATATGAAAAGGTTCTTTTCGAAGCGGCATCACTGGTGACGTTCTTTGGGGCTCTTAGAATTAGTGAGGTGGTGGCAGCAGGAAAAGAAGACAATTCTAGGCTAGTCCTGCAATGGCAGGATGTTAAGGTTGAAGAAGGAAAGGTACAAATTCTCATTCGGCAATCCAAGGCCGACCAACGAGGCCAGGGTACACAAATCACCTTAGGGCAGTGTAGCATAAGCAGCATATGCCCTGTGAGAGCCTCACAGGCCTATTTAAAGCTTAGAGGACAGGTCCCTGGCTACTTCTTTCAACATAGCGATAAGTCACCCCTCACCAAATATCAGTTCTGGAAATTAACCGATTTAGCGTTAGATAGAGTAGGCGTACAAGGTATGAGATTTGGTACACACTCATTCAGAATAGGTGCAGCTTCTACTGAGGCTGCTATGGGATATAGCTCAGAGGAGATTAAGCGTCTAGGTTGGTGGTCGTCTTCCAGTTACCAAAGATATGTAAGAACGCTACCTAATGTATAGGCAGGGGCCTGGTCTTGTTATGTCTTCACAGGTACTTTAAGGTTGGTGAGACGACATCATATTGTGATTGTCGGACACAGTTATGTCCACTGGGCAGGGCTTTATGCCGCTGCATCCCCATGGTGGAGTGACCTGGGCCTCGGGGCCAGAGCACAAGTTACGTGGAAAGGGCTGCGAGGCATGTTGTGGAGCCAGCTGTGCAGGTTGGCGGCCTTTGGCCAGTCTCCACCAGATATATTGGCCATACACCTCGGTGATAACGATTTAGCCAGGCACCCGGGTAAGGCATTGATTCTGGACATTATTCGTGACCTGAAATGGTTGAAGGCCAGGTACCCTGCTACGCAGATCGTGTGGTCCACGATCATTCTGCGATTGCCATGGAGAGACACCAGGTTTTTCCTCAACGTTAACACGGCACGCAGGGGTGTTAACCGTGAGGTCTGCAGAGCGATCTGCAGTGGCCTTGGATCGGTGATTGGTCACCAGAGGATCCGACTGGATAGGCCTGAGTTTTTTCAGAACAATGGAGTCCATCTGTCCGATTTGGGTTTGGATGTCTTCCTGGAAGACATCAAGGGGGGCCTGCTTGTTGAGCATGAGCGGCTCGATGGCGGGCATGGGACATAGTGTGGTTAGTCCCTATGCTGTGGCGGGTAGTGCAGAAAAAACAGGTATTTTCCGGTGAGTCCCACTGCAAAACCAGGTAAGCGAACAGCCCATCGAACCTCCCAGTGCTGCGGATCGTGCGATTACAGTGCTTGGGGGGAAAGATGCTCTGGGCCGCTACCGGACCAACAGTCATCAAGTAAAGATGGCTTGAGGCCCGGGGGGTGGTCAGATTGCGGCCGGCCGGGTTCCTGCTGTCTTTAAGACCATGAGAACCTGGGGCCGGGGACTCGGCCATTTGTTGATTAAGGGGTATTTGGATACCCCTGCAATTTACCTGTTTCCGCACTACAGCAGGCCCCCCTTTGCCAAATGATTGGCAAATTTTGAATTGTAAACAAATAAAGTGTGGCCCGTGTTTTAACCCATATTATCTGTCTCGCGTCTTTATTCTGCGGTTGGGGGGCAATGATTCTTTTCAATCTAATATCAACTTCTGTTGTCAGGACCACTAGCTGCTTTTGCATCTGATGTTGCCCTACATAAATGCCTTGTTTTATTTGCAGTGAACCTGACGCTATCTCATCCGGTAATGCTTTTAAAAATAATTCGCATTTAATGGAACATGGCTTTGCAGTACTTCTGTGTTTTATTACAATAGTTCTTTTTCACTCTCTTTTGTAGAGTAAAACTCTTCATAGGGTCCAAAGTACTGACGAGATCACCCACGATGACACATACAGTTTCAATTTTGGCATCATGTTGACATCTTGTTCAATGTGTCATCTGTTATGGTAAATGCTACCTGAGTGAGGGTCTCAAAAGAGCTAGGAGGAGGAAGATCTTGAAGGTGGTATGCTAGAGTATCTATTTTCATTGCACATAGGATAATTGACTTGTATGTGATCTACTATAATTAGATCAAAGACGTTCCCTTCCTGCAATCTGTAACACATGGGTATTTCACACAAATAAAACTGACAAAACAATGCACAAATATACTTTCCAACTGGCCCAGTCTAAAATCTTGGTGGAAAACTATTTTGCCTTAAAATAGATTGGCACATTAAAATAATAAATGAGAATACTCACACCAGGTGGTACACTTTTTGTCTTGAGTATTTCTACCTATTTCTCATAATCATTGTTTTTTTAACTACTTGATCAGCTACCTTCTATGTGACTAGCATAGTTACATATATACAAAAGATGCCTCTCTTTCATCACCAGAATTAAGTTGGTTTCTTTCTTTTAGCAGATTTTAGTCCAGCCAGATTGAGTTCCAACTGGGTATATATAACCACCCCTGGAAAAAATAATCCAGTGTGTTTTTTTAATTGTGTGACCCAGTGTGGACAAATGTTTTTGTCACAAAGCTCCAAGATGCATTCAGGCTTCATTTGGCTCCCGAGGGCTGTCCTTTTCCCAGACTAGCCTCCAAATCACAATGCCAGTGGAGTTGTCCTACTTGTAACTTTAACAACATCTTATATACTGAAATAGTTTTAACTACTGTAGCTTTCCTGATTATTCCCTCTTATCTCAGCCTGACTTTTACCCACAACACCTTAAGGAATTCCACATGGGGAACACAAGCTTTGATAGGCCTCTCAGCATTTCAAGAAACCGTTATTTTCATTGAGAAAAAAAACAGTGGTTCTGGTTGCTGACTTTGAGCAGCAAGTTTTATGACTTTGATGAAAAAGCTGAGAGACTGGTGCACTCGGTATATCTTGGTCTCAAGGCGAGTGCCATCACAAACGCACCTTAGCTAGTTTCTCTTTCTTGCCTCTATTCCCTATTGTCTCTCTGCATCTGTTATTGTCCCGACAATCCAGGGAGGAACCTTGCTACAAGCCTTGGCATTCCAAATTTGTTTTTCATTTGTTTTCTGCATTTTAAAATAGGGCTCTGAATCCCCTAGTGACAGCCAGCCATTTGGTATCTCACTATAGCATCTAGGAGACCAACACCAACCAGCCTGAAGACTACAATGTGTCATGTTCTCAGATGACTGCCTTACTGTGTGCTGTTAAAAAGCAAAATAGCACATGCCCATGGCCAGCCAGCCAGTACTCTCCAGTGGATTTACCAACCCTCTAGAACAAGTTTTCAAGAGGTACTGAGGATTATACTGTAAGGCTGTTGTAGATTCTGCTGAAAACAGTAGAATCCAACAAAAGGACACCTCCCGGCTTTGGGCCTATAGCTATTGGCCGACAGGCCATATCTTCATTAGATTGATTGTGGAATAATTAGAATGAAAATAACGATTTAGACAGGTTGCAGCATTATCAACAGTGCAAGACAGTAACTATTCTGAAAGTATTGGATATCCCAGTATCTGTCTGGGTAGGGTCAAATAAAACTTGTCTTAGTGAGGATGGAAAGCACAATGCCAGCAAAGAAAGAATATAGTTCTATGCAAAAAACATTTCTGAAGATAAATTTCCTTCATTTAAGTATTTGTGATAGCAGAGCCTGCTAATTACTTTCTGAGTCACGCTTTAATAAAAGGGGGGGAAAACAATATTGCTACTCTGTATTCTCAGCAGACTAGTTCTATACAATTGTAATTTCCTAATTCACTGCACTGTCTTAAAAGACTTCTCGGAAAACCACTAGATCTTGCAAATTAGTAGAGAGGTGAGCAAACATTAGTAGACATCAGCATTAAACTGCAAAGTGTATTAATGGTAATTCATGTTGTCAATTGCCTTTAAATTTTAATAATTCAGGATGCCACTGCCTATGGTGCTGCAGATGATTATTTTGTATTAGAACTGACTCTCAAACCTGCTGTTTTGGGCTGTTTTGTTGCTGTCTTGTTGATATGCCCAGAATATTCTTGTTCCAGTAGCTTTTCCAACTGTAGTTCAAGGAAACTGTTAGGGCCTTTAGGCGGAGTGAGGCCATGGCCTCAAGTGGCAGATCCAGGGGATGTGGCAGGAGCAGTCCCCTGGTTGTTCCTTTGAAGTCCTCAAATTATTTGTCTTTGCTGTGACCTGCTTGTCTACTGACCTCAGGTACAATGTTTACATGCCAGAGGCATTTTGTCCTTCACCTCAGACAGCAAAATATCTAGCACTAGCCCTGGAAACTGGGGATTCCATAGAGGCTTATTATGGGTTCATCAGAGCTTGGAAATAATTCATTGATTTTAATTTGCTGCTGCTGTTGTTTAGTCCAATTCAATCTAATTAACAAATAACAATGGCAATAATTTATTATTTTTATCCAATCTCACTAACAGCAGAGCAGAAGCTCCGGCTGGTTCTGTCAAAGGCTCCATGCATGGCAGAATACAGATCTGCCACCCAAAGACCAGCCTAGCTAAGTACAAAGAAAGTTTTCACCAAAAGATTAGCCACCAGATGAGAAATTGGCTATAACAACTGTGAACACAATGTCAGTGTAGAACAGTTTTGATCTGCATTGGTAGAGGGACTACACACACCAATGGAATTGCAGAACCTCAAGGTATCCATTTGACACATTCTTTCCTCCAGTGCATTTTCAGGCAGTGCTACATTTCCCCCCTCCCCTTTATCTTCCCAACAACCTTGTGAGGTAGGTTAGACCAGAATCTCTCAAGTATGGTCAATATGTAAACATCAAGTGTGACTTTGTGAAACACATGCTCTGAGATGCATGTATCAGATGTGTTACGGATGTCCTGAAAGTACAGATGCACACTGCCAGCATTCTCCTAGACCCAGCTTTGCCAACTGATTTATAGTGTGAAGCGTTCTGCCAGGTTGTGGCTGGAATGTCACTAGAAACCTCCCCAAGATAGAGAACCTGATTGCGATAATCTCATTTGGATTTCTTCAGCACATTATGCCTAGGAGCTGTGTTTGAACACTATTTCAATAGGATCCTTCAGTTTGTTCTAAATAGTGCTGCATGCATTTTGACTGGGAGTGGGGAGGGATTTCATTTCAACCCTTCAGATTCCTTCAGTCACCAGTTTTTTAAAAAAGCTTTCCAAGCCCTATTTGGGTGAATAGTTGTATGTTCGTCTGCCTATGTCTACCTGTTTATCTTATTAGGCAAAACCAAAAGAAAAAAAAAAAATAAAGAAGACAAAAATGTTGTTACACCTTATATTTTGATGTGAGCTTTTGTGAACAAGTCCACTTCCTCAGACATATGAGCTCGACACAGACTAACAAGGCTACTTCTTCTAAAACTACAACAGTTTATCTTAGAATTCTAATCAGTTTCTCTTTGTTATTTTCTTTATCTGTAACTAGGCTCCACACACATTAACACACACACACACACTTCTGCTCTGATATCCATTCTTGCTTTCATACAAGATGATCTTTCATCTTTTATCCAGTATTACAGTTTCAGCTGTGTATCTCTTAATGTTTCTTCTTAATCATCAGATGATACTGTAAAACCGCAATAATGAATATCGTAACAGAAATGGAATTTTATTTATATGAACTATCACAGCAGTTTTATATGCCTGTTAAACTTTAACAGGAGAAAGATCCATGCTTATGTTCAGATGACAGTTGCATTAAAATGAGGCAGGTACCACTGAAATGAAAGGGCTCCACCAAACCAATACGTTTTCTACGATCCAGATAAGAAAGACATATTTACAACATGTTTGTTCAAGTGGAAATCCCACTGAATTAATTTATGAGTGTGTTTAGGATTGCAGAGTAAAGAATCTATATTCAAATATCAGTCTTTAAATGATAATAACTCCAGCCGAGCAGAAGGATTCACCTCTGCACCTGATACAAAGATATATCCCAATGTACATTCAGTCTCCTTTGAACCTTATGGGTGTGTCTGATATAGATGGTAGCGCCACCTCGTAATGGGTCACTAGTTACACAGCCATAGGAAAGAGGAAGACCAAAAATGAGCAGGATTGACTCAAGAAAAGAAGCCAAAACTTTGAGTTTGGAAGACCTGTTACTAATAGGGCCTTTTAGAGGTCTATAATGCATAGGATGACCATAAGCTAGAAGTGACTTGATAGCATGTATCCATAACATCCCACAGCACATGCTGGTTGTTCAAAGCAGACATCCAAGTGGACTATCCATGTTACATATATAATCAACATAATGGAAGGATATACATTATATACATTTTTCAACCTTGTTTTTCTAGCAAATGTTTAAAGTCAGCCTGCAGCATAATAAATAAATATCTGGCTAGATATTCATTCATTCATTCATTCATTCAATATGCTGCTTTTCTCCCAGAACTGGGACTCCAGGAGCTTTCAATATGGTTAAAAACCCAACATAATTAAAATACAGTAAAGCTACAGATATTAAAATAGAATTATTTAAAATTTCTTAATTAAAATATTGGTACAAGTTTACCTAATGTTGAACTGCCATTATCCCACACAGTTGGCTGTGCTCGTTACTAGGATTTACATTTCCACAATATTGTGAAGGTCATTAAAAGAAACCAATATTGATTTATAAATTCAGCATTGTTCCTTGCAATGTCAATGTGTGCGTTCCAAAAAATAAGAAGCAGAGACACTCTTATGTAACACTAAAGTACATCATACTTCTGAATTAAACAATGATTTTTTTTTCTCATGGAATTAAACACAGATCACATATGCTTGGATGTCACTGAATCAGGCCTATTTCACAATGAAACCCATGTTTCATATGATCCAGTGACACTGCTCACCATATTCTGAGATACATATTATGAAAGGCAGATATTCTGGAAGCCTCAGAACAGGCAGAGGAAATTTAAAGTGGGTGGCCAGCCAAGGTAACCCTTTATCTGAAAACATTGAAAATGTACCCACCTCTCATGTCCCTATGCCATTTTTCCTTCTGTTTCTGAAATTTACATATCACAAGATCAGTTATTCAATTACCTGCTCTTTTACCAGTATAATTCTCAAAGTGAAAGACTATCCTTTGATGTCTCTTTTATCGGGAACCTTTGGCTAAGTAGCCTTCTATTTTTTATTCATTTGGAGACAGTTTCAGTGTCACTTCTTTCCTTTGACAGAGGTCAACGGAAATAATATCTTCATCCAAGAAATTTTATTAGCCGTAAAGAGAACCTTTATAAAGCCGAGGATGTGCCAAGGTATTATAAGATGAGATGCTTCCACTACCCTCTGACTTTAATTGCCCATATAAGACAAACTAACCACTCTTGTCCACATGTGTTTGCATAGAAAAGCCATCTAAGCAGAAACAGGATTGATGTGTCTTCACTGTGATGAAAAGATTAGCGTTTCTACTTGTGTTGGCTCATTTTGCAGGCTTTATTCATGGGAGATATGCTGAAGGAGGACTAGCTGCGATATAGTACAAGTTTAATAAGGACCTTGACATGCAATCCTATTCATACAGATATATGATATTATTCCTACAGAGATTAGGATGAAAAACATTTTCTCATCAGGGACATGAATATCTGTAGGTCTCCCCCCACATTCCACCCTATTTTTAAGATTCTCCCCACCATTCTCATCCCATCTTCATTCTGAGAGGATTGCCTGATTTTTATCCCCCACTTTCTGCAGATAAATATTTATGTATTTCTGTGCACATTTTTATATAACAGTTTTCCATGGACTAAGCATGTTTGTGCACATTTCCCCCCCAAATGCACACACATAAATGTGCACATGATTCGCTGTGCATTTCCCCCCCAACAAAACTCGCCACAAGCCTGGGAAATGTATGGATTTTTGAGATATGATCCAGTGGAGGCTGGTGACTCTTATGGTGCAGAGGCATGAATCTACAGAATTTGAACCTTAAAGGAACTGTCTGAGGTACTAAATCTTGGAATTGATCACTTTGGATTTCTGCTGTCAAGTTCAGACTAAAACCTATGTGGCATTCACAATCCCTGTGATATCAGAGTCACGGACCGCCATAGATTTCCCTTCCCATTTATCTCTACTTGTGACTGGACACCATTATAGCACTCCCCGTGACACCAAAGTAGCATTCATAACTCTTGTGTGTTGCTGTTGTAGAGAGTAGAAGTCAGCAAACAACTCAAGCAACGTTTGTGTAGCAGTCTTAGAACCACCATATCTGAGACTCAAGAGAGGTTTTAACAAGATTTAAAGGATATAGAAAACATATAAGAGCAAGTTTAAATATAATAAACACAAGGTAAGAACATTAAAATAAAATTAAACAACTACAGTGTTAAAACAATATTTAGATAAAATCACACTTCAAGAACATATTTTCATTAAAATAAGTATAGCACCAGTCCTTTAAAAACACCTTTCTCAAAAGCCAGTAGGTTGCTGAGAGTCTGCTTGAATAAAATTTCATTTATTTGTTGACTCATTTATTTCACATTATTTCTATCCCATCTTTCTCCTGGCATAGGGAGCCAAGCTAGCTCACAGTTAAAGAGCAAGTACATATAAATATGCCATAACATTTTTAAAAAGTTAAGCATGGTGGCATATTAAAATTACTAATAAAAATAAGTTTAAAACACATAGAAAAACATGGAGTCATATGAGGGAGAAAAAGTGCCTGTGAAGGAAGCAGGATTGAGAGAAGGGTTTCCCTCAAATAATTTAAAGCCTGGGCGAGCTCATAAAGAGGGATAATAGTATTTCAGATAGGCTGCACCCAGGCTGTACAGGGGTTTATAAATAATAGAAAGCACCAAAGTGGTCTTTTCTTCCTGGCACAATTGTGTGTGTGTTGGGGGGGGGGTCAGCCCTCTCAGGCTGTTCCACAATTTTTAATCAGCCACCAAGAAGTTTGCTTCTACCAAACAAGTTTGTGAGAGGGGTGTGATTATGGCCAGATCTAAGAGTTTAGGCATGGCTTCTATGGGAGAATATAATCCTCAGTCTAGCCTGGGTCCAAGCTGTAAACAGCTTCATATGCAACTCTCTGTGCATATGGGATCCATAGATTCATCTAATTTGCCTTACGTATAAGGGTCTAGCTCTTAGATAATAAATGTAGCCCCTGATTTATGTATACCATAATTGTAAAATAATATTTCACTCTCCCCACCCAGATATCTTTGTGACAAATAGTGTAAAGCTCAGAAATGTAAGTGACATATTTCTTCTAGAACATATATACAAGTAAAATTAATTTTTAAAAATGTGATCCATCTGTCTTCATGTATAAACAAACCACTTTTTCCTACCTTCCCTTCTTTGTTGTCTTTGTGGTGACTGAATTCATAGCAACCCTACCTGATGCTTGGAGCACCTCGTTCCAGTGCTTGGAATTACAGTCAGTTATATCAGATGGTACTAATTTTACTGGTCTTTCATTTTACAAGCACCATGAATGGAGAAAAAGCAATAATATGTTCAGTCAGTATTAAAAGTATTTTAAAAGCAGAGGGTTTTTTTCCCCCAGTTATGAATAATCCAGTAAAAGGAATTAAAGCACACTGTGTAAACATGAGTCACTGTAGATCCATGATGGAGGAGATGAATGGTCAATCTAATCCAGAATCCTATCGAACTAAATGCTTCTGTGAAGGCCATACAGAGAACATAAATGTTTGTTTGTTTGTTTGTTTGTTTGTTTGTTTGTTTGATTGATTGATTGATTGATTGATTGATTGATTTGATTTGATTTGATTTGTATACCACCCATCTAGCCAAAATTACTCTGGGCAGTTCACAACATAGTTAAAGAAAAGACAGTACTACAAGTAAAAATAAAATTAATTTATAAACATTGTAAAATAAAATAGGACTATAATTAGACTATTGCACAATCAACAATTAAACATTCAACATTCAGCATTCAACATTTTAAAAGTCAGTAGGGTTGATTCAGTGGCTAATTTTTCAGCAGGTTTCTATTGATGGGTATGTCTGTCAGAACATCCAATTTTTAATGTGTTTTTTTTTAAAGTAATCATTGAGGGGGCCAGGCGGATGTCCAAAGGCAGTTGATTCCAGAGTCTTGGTGCAACCACTAAGAAGGCCCAATTCCTAACCTCTCCCTTCAGGCCTCTCTCAGGGTCAGCACCCTCAGATATCTGGCTTGGTATTAGGACAGAGGGGATGCAATATATTATATGACTCTATCATCTCTTCCCCCATTTACTTGCTTTTATTCCCATCAAGGAAAAATACCCCAAATGATACAACTTTTTACTGATAGGAGACTGCCTTTGTCCTTCTCAATAGTTCATTGCTTCCCCAGCCCAGAAATAAAGAAATGACACAGATTGTTGGGTTAAAACTTGGGCCACAACTTTATTAACTATTTAAACTAAACCCCGATCAACAAGGGGGCCTAACGTAGTGCAATATTTCTCAAAATCCGGTGTAGTCTTTACATCCAAATTTAAAAGCAGAGCGAGTTCCTATTTCTGAATCGTGCTTTCTTTTATCCAGCATGTGTTCAGGTGCCCCTTGATGGGGGTATCCCCCAGTGCCTCAGACCACAGAGCCTCGTGACCCTAGGTGAACTGTTGCTCGGGAGGTCACCTTAATAAAAAAGGCCAGCTCACCTTGAAACCCTGCTGGCTCCACCGAAAAGGGAGATGGGATGTTTTGCACCATGTGTCCTCCAGGAACTCACAAAAAATTCCTCCCCTCGCACTACCCGCCACGGCATGGGGCTATTTATATGCCCCAAGCCCGCCAACACAGCTGAAAACTTCGGCCCCAAGGCCCCCTTGTATATCACATAGAACAAGGTCTACTCCTGCATCGGACAAGTGAACTCCGTCACTCCTGTATAATTCTGGTTGACAAAAAGTTATGTCAAGGTGCCTTATTACTGACCCTAACCCAGCCAGCACCGCTCTGCACACTTCTCGGTTAACATCACGCCATGCACAATCAATGCACTTTGGGTCACAGTCAGTCCGCCATACCAACTTTGGTATGATGTTTGACCAAATTAACTTTGTTGCTGGAAACTTGGCCTTAATGGCTTGCAAATCATTGATCACCTGAATTATAAGTAACTTGCCCGTTCTTTGAGCTAAGTCATTTCCTCCTAGGTGAACAACCAGTATATCAAGGGGTACATTCGGAGTGCCCTGGGACGCCAGCTCCATGAACTCACCCCAGAGCATACCTCTCTGTCCCCTCCATTCCAACATGGTCTGTGCGCCCAGGCCCAAATTACAGCCCCAACCGGTCCACAAAGCGTACTTCGCCGCCCAATATATGTAACTGTGGCCATACAAAACCACTCTCAACCGGGCCATAGCCAACTTGAAGCCTGAAAAAGAAAAAGAAAAAACCAGCATCTATTGAGTGAGAGAACGTACGTAGGTCTTGAACCTGTAGGAAGACCACCTCCCCATCTTCTTTATCTGTTCCTCCACATATCCTAAAGCTGCTGCTGTGGATGCTGCCCCTATAAAAAAATAATGGGTACCAAATTTCCATCCCACTACACCTGATTCCATAAGCCCTCGGGAGGTAACTGTCCAAAATTGGTATTTAGTTAGGGGTGAGTGATCTCTATGGCAAAATAAATCTCCTGCAAAGGTCCCTCTCAACTCAACATATTCGGAAATAGCCCTAACTGGACATAACTCACCAACAAAACAACACCCTAAACTTATAACCTGACCTTTACCTAATTGATCTGTTTCGGACAGGCGGAGATGAAACAAGAATCTGTCTTCAGAGACCAGTAAGTCGTTCATCTGCAACGCCATCTTTGAATTGTCTTCCTTTGATTCCTGACTAACTCACTTACTCTAAAGAAACCGAATTTGGCAGCGGATGATATTGGCAACTATAGGCCCGTCGCCAATGTTTCTTTCATTAGTAAAGTAGCCGAGAGGGTGGTGGCCGATCAGCTTCAGGCGCATTTGGATGAAACAAATGCCCTGGATCCATTCCAGTCGGGCTTCAGGCCGTGCCATGGTACAGAAATGGCATTGGTCACCCTGTTAGATGACCTATTGAGGGAGGCCGACAGGGGGGAAATGTCCCTGTTGGTCCTCCTCGATATCTCAGCCGCCTTTGATACCGTCGACCAGGGTATCCTCCTGAGGAGGCTCTCCGAGTTGGGAATTGGTGACCTGGCGTTTGCCTGGCTCCGATCCTTCTTGGAGGACCGTCCTCAGAGAGTTCAGCTTGGAGAGGGGGACTCGGCCCCATGGAGCCTCACTTGTGGAGTTCCGCAGGGTTCGATCCTCTCCCCAATGCTGTTTAATATCTATATGAGGCCGCTGGGTGGGGTCATCAGGGGGTGTGGGGCATTGTGCCATCAGTATGCTGATGACACTCAGCTCTACATCTCCTTTTCTCCAACAACAGTGGATGCCATTCTGTCCCTTCAGCGCTGCTTGGAGGCTGTACTGCAATGGATGCAGGAAAATGGGCTGAGGCTGAACCCGGACAAGACGGAGGTCCTTAGGGTGGGTGGCCCCACCATCAGCGGTTTGGGAATCTCCCTCTCTTTTGGGGGGGGGTAACTCTTACTGCGAAGAGTGAGGTTCACAGCTTGGGGATACATCTGGACCTGGCGCTCACCATGGAAACTCAGGTGGCGTCAGTGGTCCGTTCTGCATATTTCCATCTTTGGCGGATTGCCCAGCTGTGTTCCTATCTTGATGTTGGGGCACTCACCACACGCTCGTAATCTCGAGATTAGACCACTGTAATGTGCTCTACGTGGGGCTACCTTTGAGATTGATGCGGAAGCTCCAACTGGTGCAGAATGCGGCGGCCAGACTAGTCAGTGGAGTAAGGAAACACCAACATATCACTCCCACTCTGGCCGCCTTGTATTGGTTGCCCGTATGCTTCCGCGTTGATTTCAAAGTTCTAATGATTACATACAAAGCCCTAAACGGTTTAGGACCTCGATACTTGGCGGAACGCCTCCTCCCACCTAGATCTACCTGTACCACTTGATCCAGTCAGGAGGGGCGACTGAGAAGCCTAACGCCGAGGGAGGTCCGGAGTGAAAAAACAAGACACCGGGCCTTCTCAGCAGTGGCTCCTTCTCTTTGGAACAAACTCCCTTCCGAGATCCGTTTGGCCCCCTCACTAGGCATTTTTAAAAACCAACTTAAGACCTGGTTATTCAGACAGGCCTTCCCTCCAGGCACTACTTAATTCTCTTCTTCCCATCTTGAACTATTATTTTCATTGTATATTGCGGTAAAACTGTCACTATATATTAACTGTTTTTATCTTGTCTGTTGTGAGCCGCCCAGAGTAGACAATGTCTAGATGGGTGGCATATAAGTGCAGTAAATAAAATAAATAAATAAATAAATAAATAAATAAAGGCCCCCAAAAATGTGCACAGCTTTGCAGCTCTAAATTATTTGGCCTCGTATTGGTCACTGCACACAGCAACCCAAACATGACTCAATTTTCGGTGACATAGGGGTGCACCTATCTTCCTGACGACCTCTTTCCTTGTTCCATCCCTCAATCATTTTCCTAATCCAGAAATCACTAGGCGGATCTGGACACCCCTGAGCCTTGGCATAAAAGGCCAGAGCCGACAACCTCCCTTGTATTGTGCGAGGAGCTAAACCTTTGCGATGAAGATGAACCCCAAACTGCTGTAAATGGTCCACTGTCATAGGCCAAGATCTGCCCAGACCTTCCTTTTTGCAAAATGCAAAAAACTCTTCACAAGCAGCCGTGTAGCTGCGCCTGGTACTGGGAGCAATTGCTAAACTGGTCGCCCTGTTGGCTTAAATCCTCCAATCCTTCATACCTCTTGTGGCAATATCTCTGGTCGAGCTGGAACTCCTGGTGCCAATGCCCTGAACCGGTTGATCTGTTAATGGGACAGGCATCAGCCTGCTCATTTTTCACACCAGGCACATGGCAAGCCTGGAACACAATGTTGTAATTCAAACAGCGCAGGGTGAATGCTCTTACCAATCTCATCACCCTCTGCGATCGTGACATAAGGGTATTCACCACATGGACTACAGCCATGTTGTCACACCAGAAGGTGATGGCCAAATTGGCCCAAATGTCTGCCCATAGCCATAGAGCTCCCACAATTGGGAAAAACTCCAAAAATGTTAAATCGCGGGTGACTTCGGAGTCACTCCACTCCATTGGCCAAAGGCCAGCACACCATTGGCCCCTGAAGTAAATACCATATCCGATTGAGCCGGCAGCATCGGGTTGGACCTGGAACTCGGCTCCTAAGTGCACTTCCTCCCTCCAAAAGGAAATGCCATTAAAACCATCTAACAAATTTAACCACATGGACAGGTCGTCTTTCATCCCTGCTGAAAGACACCATCTGTGGTGGGGTTTTGTTAACCCACTCATGGCTTCACACAGCCTTCTAAGAAAGGCCCTACCTAGAGCAATCACTTTGCATGCAAAGTTGAGGTGACCTACTACCTCCTGGAGCTCCTTCAATGTAACTCTAGTTTGCTGCAATAGGTCCCGGATTCGAATCCTGAGATCCACTAACTTAACCTCTGGCAATCTACTTGATTGCTGAATGGTATCCAATTTGATCCCTAAAAATGTGATTACCATACAGGGACTTTCCATCTTTTCCACAGCTAAAGGAACCCCAAGTTCCTTCATTACTGTCTGAAACATACACATGAGATGCTCACACTGGGCAGTCCTCGGCTTCCCACAAAATACAAAATCATCTAAATAATGGACCACCTGTGAAAGCCCCGACCAGAGCTTAAGCATCCACTCCAAAAAGGAGCTGAAGCACGCAAATGCAGTGCAAGAAATGGAACACCCCATTGGCATAGCCCTATCCATATAGTATAACCCCTCAAATTGAAAACCTAGGAGTTCAAAATCCTCTGGTTGAAAAGGTAATACATGAAACACTGATTTAATGTCTGCCTTTGCAAGCCTTGCCCCATTGCCACAGGATCTAACCATCCTAATGGCAGCATCAAATGAAGTATAGCAGACTGTGCATAACTCCTGGGGGATCCTGTCATTAACTGATTCCCCAGCTGGATAGGACAAGTGATGGATGAGGTGAAACTTGCCCTGGGCATTTCCAGGGACCACTCCCAAAGGGGAAACTCACAAATTTGGTACAGGTGGCTCGGCAAACAGTCCAGCCACCCGCCCCTCTGCCACCTCCTTTTTAATCTTTTCTCTAACTACGTCTTCCATACCTCTGAGTGATTTCAAATTGTGTGCAGTAGTAGCCACCCTAGCACCTTGCACAGGAATTCTAAATCCAAATGTGAACCCATCCTGCAAATAACATGCAGCCTCTCTATCCGGATAGCAAACCTCGCGCTAATGTTGACAGGTTAATTGGACTGGGGCCCTTTGGAAGCAGGCGATGAACCTGGTGGCTGCCGCTTGGGACCACCTCCATTCTTCTTAACGCCCAATCCTGGCATCCCTTGAAACAATTAGCTGACCCATGGGGTGCCCTGCATATCGAGCATTGGTGTTGAAATCTGCACAGCTTTCAGCTGCAGGACCCTTTGGCATTGAATTCACAGCAGACCAGGTGGGGTTGAACCACCTGGCCCACTAAAGCGCGGGAAGTATTATAATTGTTGGTCTTTTGAACCAAATGTCCACTATCAAAACGATCTCCCAGGGTGGGACGAGAGGGGGTCATTAACTTCAGCCATAAGCCATGTTGATGCACGTCCCAGTGCATTTCAGGGTGTATCGCCGCTCTCATGTGAAACCCCTGATCATAGAGCAACCATGCATGTCCTGGGAAGTCTACATAGGCCCTATATATTAGGTCAATGTATTGTATCAAGGCAAAAGCCCTTGAAGGATATGCCTTGACTATTGTCCTGGTGTAGATAAAAAAGCCTGGGATCCAGTTCGCCCAACATCTCTCTGGCTGCTGCTTCTTCTTAAATTTCTCTTTCTCCCAATCCTCTTCCTTGTCCCCTTTCATTTTTTTCAACCTCTCTATTCAACAGTTCAAATTCATCCATATATTTACGTCTCCAAATCTTCTCTATTGTAGCTGCAAGAAGGTGGTTGCCCAAAGGTAGGGATTGGTCCCCATATGGAAGGGCACTCCTAGGCATGGAATTGTAACCAGTGTCAGGTATTCTGCGGTAGCTGAACCGTCGTAAACCTTCAAAAAACCCTGGCACCTGACTAGGTGAGGACCACTGTGGGTAAGGCACTGTCCAAGGCTTCGAAGCCGGTACAGGCACTCCCAAAGTGGGTGAACCCCTATCACTGCTGCTAGCTGTTAAACCATGCTCCATCTGAGAGGTGGCTGAAGGGCTAACTTCCCCCCAAGGCCACATCCCTTTAGTTTGTGTCATGTGTGATGTGGATGCTAACTCACCGGTTGCTGGCAGTGTGGGCACTGCAGCATTGATGGAGGACACCCCAGACACCTGAAGGCTGGGCCCTGCTCAAGTGCAGTCAACCTCGGACAGCCTGCCAGCCCACGCCCCTTCACCTTGGCAGATCCACTCCTCTTCAACCGGTTCCATCTGCTGAGTGCTCTGGATGTCCTGGGGCTCACACCTCGCATCTGCTTCCGTGTCAAGACTGGTGCTGTGATGGCTGCCACTTGCTCCTGCCATCAATGACATACCTACAGGGCCAGCACATTCTTTCTCTAAAAGAGCAATACGCGACAACATTACATCACCCAACTGTCGCAACTCAGCCATCCTGCGAACCTTGGATTCCCTACGTGACCTTCTCAGAGTAGCAGTACTAGCTGCAGTCTGAGCCACTGCCCTTTTCCTTTCTAACTCACTCAGTTTTGCCAGTATGACACTATAATCTGGCCACTCCTCATCCTCTGATGAAGAGATCACTGGTGGCGGGTTTGCAGGGGCTTTACGCTTTTCAGGCTGCTTGCCCTTGCCAGCACCCTGACCTTTTTTAGGCCCCATACTGGCTCTCTTTATAGGAAGCAACAATACTGTGCCAAGCAGAAGACAGTGTGTCCCACACAGAGAGTTGCTTTATTTATCTATTATTATTATTATTATTATTATTATTATTATTATTATTATTATTATTATTATTATTATTATTATTATTATTATTATTATTATTATTATTATTATTATGTGTTTTTTATTATTTCCAAATTATTCAAACCTTTTGCTAGTATTCTTTATTAAAACACATGCAAATATTTATCAATAAACCAAAGGTTTTCCCTTTTTTTGTATTTCCAATCCCACTTTTACAAACTCACCCCACCGTACCAACTCCTAAATCCTAATTGCCACCTCCTTTCACCCCAGATATAGCCTATTATTATTATTATTATTATTATTATTATTATTATTATTATTATTATTATTATTATTATTATTATTATTATTATTATTATTATTATTATTATTATTATTATTATTATTATTTTAATAAAACAAGGGGGGTTCCTGATCATCCTCCTTTCCTCCAAGATAAACCAAAACAATTCCAAACCGTGGGACGTGTCATTGCACGACCCAAAATCCATACTCCCAGGGCCAGCTGAGTGCAAGGAAAATGAAACTGCTCGAACGGAGCAGCGCAGCTTCCCTCTGCTTGACCAATCGAAGAAGAGGCCAGGCAAGAGGGACGCTGTGCCTTTAAAGGCTCCATCCCTCCTCCCCTCCCAGAGAACATCATCATCACACTGTGATGCTGATCTCCGAGTGGGTAAGCAAAGCGTCCCCACCACAGCAGCTCCACGCCTGGTGGGGCGTACATTGTTCTGGGCTTTCCTCTTTCCAGTTAGCTTTCACTATGGAAGGGTAATTCTGCCGTGCTGCTGTCATGTTATTAACAGTTAATCACTTCCAGTGAAGGGGTGCAAGAGAATTACCTGCCTTTTGAAGCTCTCACAGCTGAGCAGCAGACAGAAGTCTGAGAAACAACAGTCCAAGCCACTAACTGGGAACCAGGAATCAAGACATGCCAGATGTCAGGACTGAAAAGTCAACATAGACCAAAGAAGAAACCAAGAAGCAAGACTGTGGAGCAAGCCAGATGTCAGGACCAAAGAACCATCTGTCATACCGAAATATGTGAGAGCTTGGGAAGACTTTGTTGTTTGACCAAGAATCAAGTAGAACAAAAAGTCTTCTTTGTTGCTGAGCAAAGTTTAGCTGTTGAAGCAATGGTAAATGAAAACAGGAAGCATACTTTCTTATCCAGAAGGTTTAATGGCTAACCTGGACACATAGAGTCAATCCTGGGCCTGCAGTTACTTCAGTAGGAAATTATCACCTCCAAGTCATTGGTTTATCTTGTCAGTTAGCTCTTCAGACATCCCATAGCTCCTGACACCAGGACAGGGGTTGGGAGCCTGCAGTGTTTTAAGGCATTATTATTGAATGTCAACACCCTACCATCATGGGCTGGAGTCCAAAAACATATGCTTTTCCCCTGCCATACTACCTAAAACAAAAAAACCCTCAAAATACACCACCATTATGTATCATTTTTATGCCTATGCAGAAACATCTAATTTAAAATAATGGGATATAATCCATTACAGAAAATAGAGAAAAGGATAATTGGGCACAGAAAAGATACAGATCTGTTACTAGGAAACAACCAAAGCCATAAATACATCAAAATAGCTTTATCTGTTTGCTGCAAGGACAGGATGTTTTTTATGGTTTTTTGTGTGCACTTTTTTGTATAGCACATGAGAAGAAACCAGGTCACGGTTTGCATCTCTAGCTGTGCTATCATCCCTTCCATGCTATGAATTGAATACACTTAGTGTATGTATTCAATACGGCCACTGTAGATGGTTACAAATATTGTTCTGATTTCATTTAATGCAAAGGAGCATAATAAAATGCAGAGGGGAGAGGGGGGAAATGTTAGCTTTCAAGTAAAGAAATTGAAATTTTGAAAAATGTGAATGTGGGAGAAAGAAAAACTTAACAGGATCTTCAACTCTTCTCACACGACTTTCAGATGATGGGAACCATTATAGATCAGCTATGTTCAGATCTACAAAGTAACAGCAGGATGTGCCCATCAGAAGCTTCCAGCCATAACACTGTCTCCAGCAGTTACCAGTGAATGAAGCAAAATTGGTATAGGAGACATCATAGTATGTTTTGGAACCATTATATGAGATCCTTCCACTTCACATGGGACTTTAACATGATATTTAACATGGGATGTGAGGAGCAGGTGCACTGCAGTACCACAAGGAACATGGCAATAAATTTAGAAGGAACCTTGTAGAACAGCAGCAAAATTGCTTTTTGGATAAGTATGCAGAGAATGAAAACAATGTTAAATCTTGGTAGTTATCTGATTTCATCACTATATCCCACTGAGTCGTGGGAAATCCTAAAAGAGTACCTTATATACTGTTTCAGAGGAAGATCAGCTGGTGTGTTAGTAATAGTCACTCACTTCTCATTTGGAAGTCACAGCCTAATAAGTCTTCTCTGTTTCCCTTTACCATAGCTACCAGTAAAAAAAGAAGAAGGATGTAAGTATATGTATGTGTATATGTGTATCTACACACAAAATTTCTCTACTGGATTTTGTTGGTTGGTTGGCCTAAGTGGTACTCAACTGCCTGCTTTCATAGGGCATCACAGTCAGAAAAATTCTGGCATTGATGAAATAAAGAGTCCTTTCTTTCCATGTCCCTCCTCCAACACCACCACTGCCACCCCTCCTGGGCTTCTCAGAAATGGTAATGCCTACCTTTCTTGGTTCCTGAAGAAATGAAAAGCAAAGGCACTACTTTAACAAGACATAATAGTTTTGACAAACCATGTTACAAGTGATGCAAAAATCCCACATAAGCATTTAGTCATTCATCTCCCAGTCAAGATAATTACAGCTGTCAGACACGGTTAGTGCCACGAGATTCTTTGGCCAGAGGATTCCTTATTTTCCTCCTCCATCTCCTGCTGTCAGTGGGTAGCAACCATCAACGTCAGTGTGAGCATCTCAATCAGTATTTCTAGCAGCGCCAGAATCTTTCATTTCAAATCACTCTGTTTCAACCTGCCAATCTCCTTGTAGTTGCACAAGCTGTGGAGGGTGCTTTGCTTTGTACCACTGAAAGCTCACTTCAGATGTGCTTTGAATGTAGAGATAACTTGGGAGGTTGCTTGTTGAACAACAGCTTACAAAGGCAGGGTGATAGTCAGAGCAGTTGCTGTACTACATGATGCTCAGCACAGCACCCCTCTGTTCTTTATCATCTGTTCTAGAAAGAAAGGAAATAAGGAGGAAACCATTCAGCTAGATGTTTTTTAACATTGAATCTAGAGCTGTGCATGGTTTTCAGGCTTACATGAGAAAACAGCCTGAATTTGGGATATTTATGCAGTTTTGGGGTGACCATGAATGTGTGGAGTGCTTGTCCATGAATCCTTTGTGCTTAGTTCAGAATTTGTGGGGTTAAGTTGAAAATCAAAAAAAGGTGTGCCACAATTCCAAACAAGAAAGGGGAAATTGAAAATATTATCCAACAGGCAGAATGCTATTAGTTAGATAAAGAGTTTGAAGTGAAATGGTGCAGATCTCAGCCGCCAATTGTGCCTATCTAATACGTTGCCACTTATTAACTAGGAGCAATTGCACTTATGTTGGTGTAACTAGCTGATATGATCCTGGCCAACATATCTGGGAAGACTTGGCTAGCATGAAAGAAAAGGGAGTGGCAGCTGAACCCCCCAATAAAGCCCAATACTTGGCTGGAAACTCCAACCACTGAGATGCTTCAGAGGACTCACACAGAAGTCACCAGCCACTGAGGCAGCCATTTCATATAGCTGCAGGGGAAAATGTTGTCATTTCTTAGCTGGGGTTCGTCTTCTAAATTTTCTTTCCTTCTTATCTAGATTAGTTTACTAACCTGTCCATTACTAGGGCTATGTGTGTATGTGGATGTATATGAATGCCTTCAGTTAGTACATTAGGGACTGTGTTCCTCTTCCATCCACCACAACTCTTTTCTTTTACTTGCTGGTGTAAGTACAAATGTCATTACTTTTTGCACCATTGCTAGAAGAAATCCCTATCTGCACAAGTAAAGTCCTTCTGCTTCTCTCTCATGAGTATTTAAAGTCCATCATAACCCCAGACTCACTAAGTGCAAGGATGTGTTACTGAACACCAAGATCATCCACACTCTTGTATTCCCAATCACTATATACATGTGTGAAAACTGGACGGTAAAGAAAGCTGATAGGAAAATATATATATTTGCTTGAAAGGTAGTGCTGAAGGAGAGCTTTTTGGGTACCGTGGGCTGCCAGAAAGATGAATAAATGGGTTCTAGAGCAAATCAAGCCTGAACTTTCTCTGGAGGCAAAAATAATGAAACTGAGTATGTCCTATTTGGGGCACATCATGGGAAGACAGGATTCTCTGGAAAAGACAATAATGCTAGGAAAGGTAGAAGGCAGCAGGAAAAGAAAAAAGACTAAATATGAGATACATTAACTCCCTAAAGCAGTGCTTCCCAAACTTGGGCTCCCAGATGCTCTTGGACTAAATTTCCCAGAAGCCTTCACCGCTAGCTGTGCTACCCAGGATTTATGGGAGTTGTAGTCCAAGAACATATTGGGACCCAAGGTTGGGAACCACTGCCCTAAAGGAAGCCACAGGCTTGAGTTTGCAAGAGCCAAGCAGGGCTGTTGAGGATAGGACATTTTGGAGATCACTCATTCATAACATTACCATAAGTTGGAGGATGACTTGCTGGTGTGTAACAATAATAACAACAATGCAATCCCCATCTACCTCCAGTATTAGTCCCTTGCATTCTCTCATTCATGTTCCCCCACCCCCACAGGGATCCTAAAATATGAGCCACTTCACCAGGTTATGGGGCCCATTTTCTGCCTCTGAGGATCTTCAGAGGGTTGCACGGAACACTTCAAATCTCATGAAATGTGAACAGTAAAATCAGAACTGACTGTAATTCCACTTCCAGTTTTTAAGTGTGTTTTAGAGTGCTAAGCAGAGACCTATTGTGACCTATTTTAAAAGTGAATTTCCTCTCC
Organism: Intellagama lesueurii; assembly: GCA_037013535.1. NCBI lineage: Eukaryota > Metazoa > Chordata > Lepidosauria > Squamata > Agamidae > Intellagama > Intellagama lesueurii. Next base: position 111,335,071 of record JBAJHW010000003.1, read on the forward strand.
TGACAACATGCAGGAGCTGGATTTCCCCAGAAAAAGCGGGAGCAAGGGTAGGACTAGGGCACACAGAAAATGACTGGTGGAGAGGACGGTCATGCAGCCCTCCATTACAATTTGTTTATCCCTGGGACAAGTGCTCCGTAAGTATTACAAACAATGAATAGAATTGGGTAAACTCTCTATTTCTCAATTAGAATTTTAACATTCAGAATTTCTGTTTCTAAAATGAGAGTGATAACTATTATCCTTAGTTGTTGTCATGTGTATGATTAAAAAAAGAAATTTTTTCAAAGACAAAAGAAGGGAACTGACATGGTTAAATAGCAGGGATGTGGACTCAAACCATGGGACTCACTGTCAAGTCAGACTTAAGTCACATTTTTGACTTGACTCAGACTTGACTCATGTCTTTGTTTGTTTGTTTGTTTCAGTAACTCAGACTTGACTTGTGACTCAGAACTACCCACCCCTCTCTTTTTTTTTCCTGGGGGAAAAAGAATGCTTGTTTTTAATCGGGACTCAAGACTTGGTGCCAAGGACCCGGACTTGAACTTGAGACTTGGATCCAAAGATTTGCCAACATCCCTGCTAAATAGTTGGACAAGGGTGGAGACTAGTGCTCATGCTACAATGAGAGCTTCCAGGGAGATTTTGATTTTGGTACTACCAATCAAACAATTCTGGCCAAAATCCTATAAGTTCCATAGGAACTTATGTTCCTATGTTATCAGACAGGGTATTTTATTTTACCCTGTTATCAGCCAGAGTATTTTATTTTATTTTATTTTATTTTACTCCTTTCTGTCACTAAGCCACTACTGGTCCTGAGTAGTCCCTTTCATTGTCCAGAACTCATGTGGACTATGGGAGAAGAGGAGAATGGCAAAGAGGTTTGATTTTCAGTAAAGTCCTCTCCCTTGATCCACATGGGTTTCCAATTATAAAAGAGTTTACTTAGAATCCATGAGGGATTTCTGATGTGGCGGGGGGATGTTTCATTTCCAAAAAATTGCCTGACTGATTGTGTTATCAGCCTTATGATATGGAACTTAAAGAAACAGGATGTCAGCTACTATGTAATCACTCCAGCTTTTCTTCCCTGTCCTATTTTGTGAAGGAAGGAAGGAAGGAAGGAAGGAAGGAAGGAAGGAAGGAAGGAAGGAAGGAAGGAAGGAAGGAAGGAAGGAAGGAAGGAAGGAAAAGCAAGCAGTGGGAAAACATGGGGGTGTTTACAAGTGTTATTTGGATGCCAGATAATATTGCATGAATGACTGAAGGCAATAGCACAGTAAATGACTCATCCGGAAGCATTTGCAGTCACAAATTATATTAAAGTCTTGAGGACTACAGGTGATTAATGTGGCTTTACACTTTATCAGAATTTCTGTACAATCCTGCAGATATTAACCTGCATGAGAAAAAGAAAAAGAAAACATAGGCGTTCTGGGTTTCTGAAGACTTGTTAACTCTACAAATCTCTCTGCCATTTAGCATTGCCCTCTGATCCTGCAGCCTTGTTGCCTGCCGTATTTCACCGTCTCTGTCAATATCCAATTTAAATAAAGTCTCCATTTTGCAAGGTTAATCCCTAAAAATCACCTTGCTTGTATTAACAATTCCAAATGTGCCCAATTTTTTTTCCAGTCCTAGGATTTTTTTTCCTGGTGCATGCAATCTGAGACATATTCAAACTACAGCTAGAAAATGTCTAATCATCAGTAAAACATAAGCATTTTTCAGACATTACAGCTTGAAAACAGGAATTTAACATAGAATGAGAACAGAAGTGCATGTAAGACCTGTTCCCACCATCCCATCCCCAGATGTCAATAAGCTCTTCACACATTCAGAATAAAGTTCTGATGAGGCGTCATTAAACGTTATCAGCTGAATATGCTTCTAGCATATCCATGGAAGGATATGCTTACAACACCTGAATAGGGCTGTAGATAACACACTAATCTATAGCCCTACTCATATCCCAAAATAAGAAGCTTAAGAATCTAAATGGTCTTTTATATTATGCTGGTCCTTTTAGATAAATGAGGCAAATACAACATATTTATATGGTGAGTATAGAATCCCTTTTCAACTATTCAGCTTGAAAGCATGTTCAAAGAGTGGTAAGGACTAAGGTGTGCATATAACTCCCACCCAACCTATATCCCCACCCCAGCTGGAAGTCATGCAGACCTTCTTGTGTCCAGTACAAAAGTCTGCATAAATCTGATTACAACACCTATATAGATCTCTATGCCAAATATACAATCATCTGTAGGATGTGGGGGGAGGGGCTCACCTCTGCATCCCCATATTGACACCAGCCTTTGTGTCTTGAACAGCTGCATTACATCAGGAACTAATCATCTGCAAGGTGTTGCGTATCATTTCCTTATGCATTCATATTCAGTAAGAAATGTGGTTGGATGAGTGATACCAATCTTATCATTTGAGACTGAATGTTACAAAACATTTCATTCATTTTATTCCATTGTTAATTCAGTAAAATTAGATTTGTTTCAGTCTTTTTTAATCTCCATTCTTTCTTCAATTGCTTTCAACAGGACACCTGGTGACTTTTCTGCCATATCTAGCATGTGCTTTCCATCCAGGGTTTCTATCAGAAAAGCTCCATTGCACCTTAGACATAACAAATTTCAGATGGATAGGAAAAGTGATGCCTACTCATAATTAAATGGGGGGAGGCATACACCTCACTGCTATTTAAAATGGAATTATACTTTTGGTCAAAGTAGTGGATACCTCACCCAGAACTTAAAACCACAAGGAGATTTTATAGTGATAGGAACCAGTGATGAAGTCCACAGATGCTCCCAGACCTTTGCATCCAAGAGTATCCTATGTTCTCAGAAAGCTTCTTAGCCCAGTGCAGGCATATAAAGAAAAACAATTACTGTGTCTGCTACCTGTCACCCTACCCTGAGCTTAGAAAATTTATTTTTGGATTACAGCTCCCAGAATCCCCAGCAAGCAGGGCCACTTGAGAATCTTCCACAGATACAAATTGTGAAGAATGTTTGAGACAAAAAACAAACAAACAAACAAACCCACCTTCCTTCCCAATGCCTTGAGTGTTTGATGTCTACTATAAAACAATTCCAGAAGTTTCAATACTATTCATTTTTATCCTAGTCTTTGAGGCTCTGGTTATTCATTGCTCAGCTTATGAGATACAAAATGGCTTTTTTACCCCTTCCTTTTTCTTGGAAACCAAGACACAAAGGACGTTATAAGGAGCAGAGCAGCCTCTAGACATGGGATGTACAGTTACCTCCATAATGCTAGATTATCAGCCCTAGTCAATATATATAACTGGCAAGTGTAGGTAAGAGTTACTACCCAATAACATTGGGAAGGCCACAGATTCCCCATCTTTGCAGGAGGCACTCAGATTCTCTACTTTAAAAGATTGTGTAAACAAATGGTGTTACCTGGCAGAATCTAACTTTTGAGGTATTGCTTTTCAAATTTATTTTACAAGAAGAAGAAGAAGAATACAGAGAACTACATAGGAATATGCAAAATCACAAAGGTACAAGAACATTGGGAACAAGAGAGAACAAATACTATGTACAATACAAACCTGAAACACAAAAGACCAGTCCTTTATGGGTAAGTATCCACATACTTAACCTATGAAATTACAGCATCAGTAATACCTGAAATTGTACCGCTTGAATGGACTTAGTTTTATTCCAACAGGCAATAAATATGTGCCAGCCATATAATGATTAGGAGGCTGTAATCGTTCTGTCTTTCCATATCCATTTAAACACTGTTATTTTATCAGCCATCATTTCAAGAGGTTGTCATTACTTACTAAGTCACTCCTGTTTTGAGATCTTGTCTTTCTTTTCCTGGTTCTTTTGCTGAGGTACTCATTTTAGTTAGTCAACAAATTACCAACTAGCTTATGTCTCCTCCTTTCTCTCCAAACATGGGCATTGTTCAACAAAAAAGTGGGGGGGTTGAATGAAGGCACAGTCCCATTTCGGACTATAACAATAAGACATGTCTCCCCATATTTGTTTCCAGTTCTGTACTGCTGAATTTGACCAAACTCTGGGAGGCAGTGGAAGACAGGAGGGCCTGGCGTGCTCTGGTCCATGGGGTCACGAAGAGTCGGACACGACTTAATGACTAAACAACAACAACTGCTACACCTTTGTTCAACACTGTGAACCATTCCCACCTGCACTAGGAAAAAATAAATACCAAGACCTGTTTAGTTGTAGCCCTCCCCAAACCCCAATAATGTGTACATTAAATGAATCAACTGAAGCAGTTTTTACAAAGTTATTTGTCTGTCTTGACATACTTGCATTCATAAGCCCTGATATCTTTCTCTTTCAGACCGATAAAATGGGGATTCCTTCTATTTTTACATATGGGGGAGCCACTCTCGATGTTCTTGGGCTCCAACTCCCATCAGTTCTACTTTTTTTAAAAAACCATTATGTGATGGAGGTTTTGGTGCCCAAAGTGCAAAATGGGAGGTGATAGACAACATCACCAGCAGATTTATTTGCACTTGGAAAGATACATCCTTTAGAAAATATTCTCCATAGCTTTAGGCTTTGGGCATGATTTCAGGCTTATAAAATGTGAAAGGATTTCTGAAAACAGATTTGGGATATTCACAAGCAATCTTTGGAAAGACAAAATTCTGAACACAGTCACTCTCCAGCTATGGTATGTAATCATGTTAAATATAAGTCACTTGGTTTCAGCAGAAATAACTGTAATGATAGAAGAGCAACAATGTATTGCAGTTGATGAGGTAAATGTTTGTGGTTTTGGGCGATAACTCCCAGAAGTCCCTTGGAAGCATACCTCCAGTTTGGCATGCACTGTATCTGTAGAAGGTTCCGATCAGAGATGAGATATTCATATTTGTTTCTCGAGGAATACATATATGAATATCACCACCATAGGTTGCCAGGTCCTTTGGATCCACCCCCTGGAACTGGCTGGTCCACATACTACTTTGCAGTGCAGCGTACGTGGCTGTCATCCTTTGTGCCGCACCAATCGTGGAAGTAGCTTGGCCAGGGCTTCCCTGCCTCCCTGAGCTGTTGACCACTCAGGCGAGGAGGCAAGATGATGAGTCTCCCTGCTCAGCTGCTGAGTGGTCAGCAGTACAGGGAGGCAAGGAAGTGCCAGCTGGGCTACTTCCACAATTGGCGTGGCACGAATGATGGCACCTGTGCATGCTGTGCTGCAAGTGGTAAATGGACTGGCCAGTTCTGGGGGGTGAATCCAAAGGGCCTGGTCACCTGTGGTGGTGACATTTGTATTCCTCTCCCCCAGGAGACAAATACAACTATCCCATCTAGTTCTGGTCAATCAACCGTACCCTTCCTATGGTATCCCATGCACTGAACTTCCTTCTTGGTTCTCCCACCACCAGCACAAGCAAGACAGGCAGCTTTTCATAACCACTGAGCATGCTTAGTTCTGAATGGAGAGTTTTAGGGTTTCTATGAGAGGGCTGCTGTCCAAGATAGTGAAATAGGTGGTATGGGGGCACCTAGCTACCTTGAATGAAATTAAGTCTCCAAGACCAGATGAACTCCATCCAAGGGTACTAAAGGAGCTTGCAGATATAAATCCAGAGCCTCTGTGTAGAATGCTTGGAAAACACATGTGGTCCCTGAAGACTAGAAGTGAGCAAATGTCATGCCCATCTTCAAAAGGAGGAAGTAGAAGTTGTGGGAAATTACTGACCAGTCAGCTTGACATCAATACCAGGAAAGGATCTAGAATGGAACATTAAACAGTCAATTTGGGAGCATTTAGAAAATGACACTGAGACTCAGAATGGGTTTCTAACAAGCAAGTCATACCAGATTGATCCTATATAGTGTCTGGGAAAGGTCAGTCAGAAAGATGCAAAAAGGATCTAAGGAAATCACAAGCTAAATATGAAATAGTGTGATGCAGCAGCAAAAAATAAAGGGGAGGGAATGCTATACCGGGGTCATCTACAGAAGTGTAGTGTCCAGATCAAGGGAAGTAACAGTATGACTCTATTCTCCTTTGGTCATACTTTACCTAGAACACTGTGTCCAGTTCTGGGCAGAAAAGTTTAATAGGGATATTGAGAAGATGTAACATGTGCAGAGAAGAGCAACCAGAATTGTGAGAACTTTGGAAACCTGGCCCTATGAGGAAAGGCTGAGGGAATTTGACATATTAACCTGGAGAAGAGAAGGCTGACAAGGGATATGATAGTCATCTTCAAGTATTTGTAGGGCTGCCATATGGAAGATGGAGCAGTGACAAGGAAATTGACTGCCTTAGAGGGTTGTAGATTCTTCTTCACTGGAGCTGTTTAAGTAGAGGTTGTACAGCAACCTGTCAGGAATAATTTAGCTGTGGTTTTCCTGTCCTGGCATAGAGCTGGACTCACTGACCCTTGGGATCCCTTGCAACTCTACAATTCTATGATTCTGTGATTCTGTGATTTTATGAAAACAACTTTGGTATTTCTGAAAACCTTGTGGTTCCCACCAGCCTGCTGATACTTCTCTTTAGCATAAGAATAGACCCACTTCTGAAGAATGAAGATCTCAACTGGATGGGATCTGTATGAGAACATGAAAGATTCCTGTACATATCAATGTTTCCTGGTGAAGAACACCAGAACAGGATTTAAAATGGCTGCATATGCTAATTCTGTGTACTATAAAGAAACTTGGAAAAGCTGCATTTCTGAAGTAAAACTCCCAGAATCGCTCAGATAGATGACAACTGGTTATGCTGATTGAAAATTCCGGGGTTTATAGTCCAAAAATGCACTTTTCTAAGTTCTGAAATACTATGAACATGGCAAAATTTCTGATTGAAATCACTTGTTGCTACATGTCATAAATTTGCTTCTGATTTCAAGCAACCTCCAAAAGGTCCTATCATTGACAAACCTGGTCAGATGTTGTAAACAAAAGACCACAACTTCATTCATGAAATCAATCCATCTCATGTCCAGCCATCCTTTTTTTCCTAATGCCGTCTGCTTTCCCTGGTGTTGCCTTTTTTCAGTGATTCTTATCTTCTCATGATACACCCAAAGTAAAATAGCTTCAGTTTAGACATTTTCACTTCTAGAGTCAGCTCAGGCTTGATTTGAACTACTGTTCTTTGGCAGTCCATGAAGCTCTCTTGTAAAACCACATTTTGAATGAATCACTTTTTTCCTGTCAGCTTTCTTCTCTGTCCAGCCTTCACATTTGTACATAGGAATCAGGAATTCCACAGTATATAAGAAATTTAAGGTAGCTTACTTTTTTACTGAGTTATCCTCATAAAGTCAGACCTGATGGAATGAAAAAAGTAACAGTCAAAGCAACTAAATTAGTAAAAAGAGGAAGATAATTCTGATTAATCCAGTTGAAGCCCTTCCATAATAGTTTCATAGTGCAAGAAAGCTTAAAACTCAGCATGGAATTTAGACAGTGTCTTTCAAGGTTACCTCTGCTGTTTATTTTTGTTGCCTGTGGAAACATTTATATGGCCACATTTTTTTTAAAAAAATCTGTCTTTGTGTCTCCCAATTTAATGTTATTCTTAAATCTCAGAACCACCAAGGTGAGAGATGTAGAATGGAAGAAGTTTCTTTCTTGAGAAAGTTCTTCTGTCACTGTCAAATTTGCCATGCCAAATCATCAATCATTTTCAGTGTTCTGGCAGAGCAAACCTTTTTGTTTCCCAGCCTACAGGATATATTTGTTATACTTCTCAGAAGACTGATTTGACTGATATTCACAAGGTTTACAATGAAACTCCAACAGCTACCTAAAAAGACATCACAACTGAACATGATGTTCACTCATCTTCTGTCACACAGGGATAAAGAGGGAATATTTCTCAAGACTTTGAAATTGCTCACTTAAAACATTTTTCCCTCAAGTATACATTTCCTGAAATACAATGCACTAGGAATAATTAGGTGGATGAGGAACTAAGTGAAATCTGTGTATGGAAGATACAGGGGGGGAAATCCTGGAATCATAATTCTTGTTGGTTTTGTGACAACACTTGTTGAAAAAGAGCCCTGACAAAAAAAATTGTGTGTGTCTGAATGAGAAGTGGTCAACTGATGGAAAAAAAAGTAGTCAGCTTCTGGGTTTTTCCACTGCATAGTGTCACTTTGTGAATGGTAGTGAGCAGAAGAAAGTGTTTGGTGGACCATCTTGACTGCTGCCACTGGTGTTGTCAACATTCAGGCTGCCCTTTGCTATTTAAAGCTTGGCATCCTTTTTCCTGCTGGCAACACGAGCATGATATTGTGCAGGAGTACAATATTAGGCCATTTCCTGTCTTTTTGAATCATGAGCACAGAAGCACAATATCCCACATTCATAAACCGGAGGTTTTTTAAAGAATTGAATTATTCTATTTTTATTCTATTATTATTCAATAACTTCAGCGGCACACCTTATACACTGCAGCAGCACAGAAAAGGACCATATAGTAACAAACATGAAACATTAAAACAAAATTTAACACTGGCTAGTACAGAACAACAAGAAGAAACCAATGGAAACTTTTTGTCTGTGATTTCTCCTCCCTAGTCCTAAGGTGGACTAAGTGTCACCAGACTTCATTCATGAATGTGAAAAAGCAAGAACTCTGCTGAAGTTTAGAAACACACCGTTGGGAGAGAAGATTCCAGGACAAGCCCACAATGAATGCACATCTTAGTTAAATATTAAAGGGACTTGTTATTGTTTGCTTGAGTTGCCTTTCTAAAAGGCCTCTGGTTTTCTTTCTCATTGTGAGGTGTCATACTGTGAGAAACTGTGCATTATTTTGGCTGATGAGAATAAATTTATTATGCATTAAGTCTTGGTATTCATAACAGCAGCATTAACAACAAGGAGGAATTCTCTAAAGCAGGCTTATCTGTAGTCGTGTTGTGATATCCATGTGTGGCAAGTTAGTTTGCTTCTATATTACAATGGCCTTGAGTTTTAAGCAAAGAAAGATTGACTGATTGACTGTGTGATTGGTTGATTAATTGATTGGTTTGACTCTTGGTCTAGAGAATGGTGCCAGGAGTATGCATAGAATTTCTTGAAATTGAGCACCCTTCGGTGCCTTATAACAAGTTCTACTTGTTGATGACTGCAAAGATTCTGGGAGGCCTTCCATAGCTACGAACGTTACTGAATTTAAAGATATTGAAATATAGCTTCATACATATATAAGTCAAACCCACCATGTTCAAGTGTACCTATTAATTAATTCATTCTGGATCTAGGTTGTGCAGTAGATAGTCTTTCATATTTTATGAAGTGTGCATGCCAAGAACCTGGAATAAATCATCACAGTATTAAAATTGGATTGTGAAGTACAAGTTACAAACCAGGCCTGGGGCTGTTTAAATTAGTCCCCGTACTACAGGTGAACATTCAGGTTCTTATTGCATATCACTGGCATTTCTGCCCGCACTACCACCCACACAATTTTATCTGAAATTTATATCATTCAGTGCATACATAATAAAAACAGAAATCTCTCTTCCCTTTGTCCTTTTACTGATCAGAGTGCACACGGTATATATTAAAGAGGCAAAATTTGGAACAGGATCAGCAGGTCACATGCTTTGAAGATTATGTCTTTCAGAACATAAGATCATTCTCTTTTTTTTCTTTCCCTCCTTATGAAATGCTGGTTCTTAAGCTTCCTCTGTCTTCAAGATCTCATAGAGGTTAACAATTTAGACATACAGGAGAGTTAACTTTCCCTTTTCTTGAGTCTGGATTATCATTCCTAGACTATATCAGCCTGGGACTGTATCACATACCAGTGATGCAGTGCTATGTTTACTGCCTAGGAAGTCATCAATTCAACTGTTTCCAGTTGGACTTGTATCTTCTTAAACACAATAGCACATTCAATTGGGTGCAGACTAAATGAGTTAAAATCAGGGATATGGACCAGCTTTGGAGGAAAGTGTCCAAATGGGGCAAAGCAGGTATATTTGTCCATTTCCAGACCGGCTACAGGGCAATTCAAGAAATCTCCAATCACCATTTGTTTGATTTATGCACCCCTACAAATCAATAAAGTTTACCCCAACATTTTGAGGGTTAGAAATGTAGAAAAAAAATTTAAAAAAACTTGGTGCCAGTTGCAAATCAGGAGAGGATGAAATTAATACTATATCAAAAGAAGGAAACACCAAAGTATTAGGAGATTTGACAGCTGAGGTCACAGTGAAAGTGAAAACATCCCCCCAAAGCTCCAGCCAATGAGACCTTGCAGAGGGCTCTGACTAACCTCACCAGACGTCATATACTCCTATCATCCTACCAGGCAGCCATTATGCATCCAAATAAGGAGTGCCATCACTTGCTAGACTGGCTGCGTTCTAAAATTTGTCTATTTTTGCTAAAGCAGATAGCTACACTGAGTCTTGAATACACTGAGGAGTGCTGATTCAAGGTGGATTCATGGAAGGGCAACTGTTGGACAAGAAGTAAGAGTCCATAGATCTCTGAGGAGGGGGAACATAAGGAAGGAAAGAAGCTAGTATGAGCTTTGCCCAAACCCTAAAAGTCCATCACATCCTCAAACATGATGGCACTGCATAGTGTCTCCCCACCCCAAATTCCCAGTCACAGTTCCCAGTTTCTTTTTCCAACGAACCAGGAAACATACTTTTTTCTCTTAGTAAAAAATTTCCAGCTAATGTTCCCCTTAAAGTGCTTACAGTGGAAATCATTCTCATTACACAAAACAGGTTTTAAGGGGCTGTGGTTGAACACTGCAGATAATATTTAATAATGTTTGTCTTTCAGAGAAGATAATCCATCATTGCTTGAAATCTCATGGTAAAGCCAAGGTTCCCAGGAAGTTGGAATTAAAAAAACAAACAAACTACACTAACTTTTTTGTGCATCTTTAACAGCATCACAATACATATACCTAAGCTCCTAAAACTTTTTATGGCATAGGCATTATCACCAGATGACATCTCTAGGCAAAATTTGTCCATCTTGCCTGGTATAGATTTAGAAAACCTGTACTTTAAATGAAAAAACCACAATGAAGTCTGTCTGTCTTCCATTTACCTAGAGCATATTCTTGGGGCCACATCTGCTGAGGACTAGCTAAAACATGGAGTTAAGGAAACTGATACAAATTATTCATGTTGCTTTTCATCGGAGTTTGGAACTGCTGCTTTTAGTAACTACAACACTTCTACTGCTCCGTCACCTCCAACAACCAGCATGGTCACAGACTGGAGTGATCACTCTGACTGGAGGCTTCTGAGAGTTGTCATACTTTCCCCAGCTCTGACTGTGATGCTGTTGGGGTGAATTTGACACCACCTGTCAATGGAGCCTGCAAGATGTACTTAATTGCTTTCCTGAAATTAATGAAACGGGGACTTAAAATGATGGACTCTGAATAGATACTATGTATACTCCTCTCCTCTTCCCATGGCCTACTTCTACTCACTTTCTTCTTGGCCACTAGAGATATGGCATAATGTAGAAACAGAGTATCTGCATACATGCATAAGTTGTGTGTGTTATGTCAACCTGACTTAATCCTGTAACTTTTTATCTGGGAGTTAGTAGCACTAATCTGAAAATACCTTTTTTTTAAAAGTAGACGTGTAGAATGGTGATGCAGGTGTTATCATTGCCCAAGACTGAAAAGGTCACATATTAAACTTGGACCTTGTATCTATTATGGTCATCTCTTTATGGAACATAATGTTTTGATCAATATCTTTTGTTGGGGGAGAGATAGTGACAGGAAGCCACACAAGGATTGCACCTGAGAGATTGGGTCACTGCAAACTATTTGGCATTTTCTAATCTACAATAGCTTGACATTTGAGGTGCAGCTCCCTCTGTTCAGTGCTTTTTTTTCCCACTCACGTTCTTTTCTCTGCAATGGATGGAAAAGAAATTTGTTGGGTTCACATTTTCCTATCAAAATGGCCATTTCTTATCTCCCAGTACTGCCAATCTGCTGACATGCATTTCAGTTCAGGAAAGAGTATTTTTCTGAGGCTTGTGATGCTCTTCAACAAAGAAAAAACAAACAGAGAAAACACAACACATACATTTAAAAGCTCTTCATAACTACTTGTCCATAAAGCCACAGTACAAACACATAGATTGCGTGACATGAAGTCCCAAAGATAATTTTCCAAGTTTTGGGTCTATCAATAAATGTAGGCCAGCTCTCCAAGCAATCTGTGAATAATCTTCTGATTATTAAATGTAAAGGAATAAACCTGGATTATTGCTCTGTAGTATTTATAGCCATCTTTACTCATCAAAAGTAAAAGATGTTTTGGGGGGAGAGGTACTGGGAAAACAGTATTGAGAAAAATATAGTTAAACTGTCTCTTATGTTTAGAATAACATACAGCAATTAAACTGGTAAATAATTCAATATAAAATCCCCCTAGAATCAGCTCAAAAGAAGCAGGAAGCATATTAATCTTCTTTTGTGTAATTTTCTGCTTTTAATTCTGATAAGACTGTTGAGTATGAAACCAGTATATATCTTACGTCAAGTGTTCCTGGCCATGCATAAAGTTGCCATTTTATACATCTGAAAGTGTATGGTATATCTTCTTCCTATATCTTTAGAGACAGGGATGTAAACAACATTCAGCAAATGTTGAGGCTGTCTCAATGTAAAAAGTATTTCAGCAGCTCAGTATCATTAGATTCTTCACCTTCAGGCAAAACTAAGGAAAGCAGTACTTCTATTTTTCTCATCAGTGTCACCATAATTTATACAAAGTATCTTGGGAGAGAGGTAATGTCCCTTCCCTTTCAAAAGGAAAATGCACAGAACACATAGAAGGAGGCCACAACAACAAGTTGATTGCTAATGAAGGGTGCAAACAACCTCTTTGATGCAACAAATCTAGGCAAAAAACAAGTAGCCATCATAGTTTTGCACATTTCCTCTGTCTGCATCACATTCACAAATTTGCTTAATTTGTGTAAAAGACGTTGTTTTCTCATTCTTCTGCTTAGAGCAGAAGAATCTCACAGGGTAAGGCAAGTAGTTTTGCAGTTTTTCATCACTGTGTAGAAGGATGAAACAAGTTACAACTTACAATTCAATTCTTTTAAAAAAATGGTTTATGAATGTGGGATATTGTGCTTCTGTATCCGTGATTCAAAACACCACGAAATGACCCAATATTGCTGCACAATATCATGCCCCTTTTGCTAGCCTAAAAAAAAGGATGCCAAGCTTTATTTATTTATTTATTTATTAAATTTATATCCCACCCAATTAGACAACGTCTACTCTGGGTGGCTTACAATAGAATTAACACAAATTATACAGCAAAAGGCAATCTGGATGTTGATAACACCAGTGGCAGCAGTCAAGACGGTCCACCAAACACTCTCTTCTGCTCACTACTATTCACAAAGAGACACCAAGCAAGGGAAAATCCCAGAAGCTGACTTCTTTTTCATGAACCATATCTCACCAAACACAAAGCAATTGTCATTACTGTTTTTCCACAAGTGTAAATGGCACCTGTTCTGGAAGAAGGGCCACTCATCACTGGCAATGAGGGTCACCTAAGTGGAGTTCAGGATGATAGGGAAGATCAGCTGCATCACAGCCTGCCAGTAATGTGGGGCATTTGATAGGGGAAGGTGAGGGTGAAGCTCAGGGTTTAAAAAGGGGTGTGTCTGCAGGTGGCTGTCAGGTGATCCAGGCAATGAGATGAATGGAGAGGAGGAAAACGAAGATGAGTGGGCCCATGCTCCTGGCTAGACCTCCCTGGGGCAGAGGATGCTCAAAGCCTTCTACACCCTGGCCCCTGCAAGTTGCATACTGACTCCGATACTAACCCTTGGCCTGGAGGTTCCCTGCTGCATCCACTGCTGACCCAGAAACAGCACTGAAAGAGAGAGGCTCTGCAGGTCCAGCAGCATAGCAGTGAGATTCTGGACCCCTGGGATCAACCAGAAAAGCTCAAGTTGCTGGTCCCTGAAGCCTACACCAGCTCTTATTACATTGAAATCAGGGTACAATTGTGGGGAGGCTGATGTGAACCGCTCCCAAACTGTGGATGGAGGTCTGTGGACAGAGAATCTGGGGTGAATGGGTCTAAAGGACTTGAGAAATACTGGAATGGATGGGACATTGTACCTAAAGTTGAAGCTGAGGTCACTATTAATAGACACTTGTTTGGACAGTTGACCATGGATGTGTGGCTCCTACATCAATCCTTCAGAGGTCGTTGAACACACCCTTGCCCATGGAAGACCTAGGGACATGCACACACCTTTTTGCATACTCTCCACTTCATGTGTTCATTTATCTTAAGCAGAGAACACTTGAACTGGGCATCTCTCTCTTCCTCTCACCTACCTACATCCACACCAGAAGGACTATTTAAAATCCACTGATGTTTAAAGCTAAGTAGTTACTATTTATTTATTTACCTACCTACCTACCTACCTACCTACCTACCTACCTACCTACCTACCTACCTACCTACCTACCTACCTACCTACCTACCTACCTACCACCTGAAATTAATGCCAGGCACCACTCCAGGCAGTTTATGCTAAAGGAAAATTAACCCATCAACCCTACACCTCAAACCACCACTGACAAACTACCTAGTAAAAATCATACAAAAGGCAAATCTAACTAAAACCAAAATTATGGCGAAATCACATGTAAAACTAACTCAGGTGAGGATGTCCTTGAAGCTTCTTTACAAAGTATAGTCTTCAACATAATAATAATAATAATAATAATAATAATAATAATAATAATAATAATAATAATAATAATAATAATAATTTTTATATTGCACTCTATACCAGAGTGCATTCCAATAGTCAAAAAGTTAAAATGCAACCATAACATAATTACAATGATAAAAACATACAATAAACAATTATCATTCCATAAGACAACAACAATCAAAATAACTATAATAACAATATAATAATTGGAGTACAATAATTCTATCCCAATAATTGCCTATTTTTCTCATCAGTGAAACATCCTCTTGAAGGTTGGAAGGGTTCTTGGAACACTTCTAATGGAAGCCCATTCTACTGGGACGGGCCATGATCAAGAAGACTCAGTTTCTAGTAGAGTTCTTCTCTGCTTCTCTCAGCATGGCAACCCGTAAGAGCAAGGCCTGGGAGAATCAGGTGGTACAGGCCAAGGTTGACATCCCAGTCCCTTCACTGAAATTCTGGAGTGTGTGCTTGTGCTTTTTGTGTGTGTGTGTGTGTGTGTGTGTGTGTGTGTGTGTGTGTGATTTCAACAGTTTACTGAGGGTGGCATTTGTACAATCACTATCATGTAAATATGAAGCCAAAAATATTGCCACCCACTTTTACATGTGACAGATAGGAAAATGTTCTCTGGCAGTCAGAAAAGAATGTTAGTAGGGATTGTTATACTCCCACAGTTGTTCACAAGAATGCTTAAACTACCAAACAGATTCTGAATCACACTAACTATTGCTATTTTTCTTTGACCCCAGTTCTAAATCTAACTTTTGGTGGAAACCAAAGTATATATATTTAAATTTAGATGTATAGAACCACATTCACTGTGAGCAGTTGCTAGTTCTGTCTGCTTAAAGTAGAATAAAGATATATTTCATTGATATTTCAAAGTAAAATAATGCTTATCCTTCTCTTTTATGGACAGCAATCTAGAAATGTCTGCCTGCTAAATAGGAGATTATTGTACCACAACCTGATTGGAGAACTCTTTCATCTCTGTTGACCTGACATCCAATCTCACTGGAAGTGCTTCACCCAACATGTGATCAGATCACTCTGTGTCTCCCAGGTTTCCTGTACAACACAACATACAATAACATAATTAAAATACCAATTTGACAAATCCCCTAAGAGAAAATAATAAAATACAAAGGTGCTTTGATTCCTGCTTTCCCCCTCCACTTTCTTGAGAGGAAAGTGCTTTCCCCCTCCACTTTCTTTGCAAAAAGCTGCTTTCCCCCCTCCACTTTTTGCAAAGAACATGGAGGGGGAAAGCACCCTCCACTTTCTTGGGAGGAAAGTGCTTTCCCCCTCCACTTTTGTTGCAAAACGTGGAGGAAAGTAGAGGGGGAAAGCAGGGATCAAAGTTATTTTAGGAAATAAGTGTTGTTTTATACACGGAAATATACGGTATCTAAAAACATTTTAAATGGTGCAGTTATTCAAATTAAGGCCAAATAAATATAGGAAAACAGCTAACCCAGGACTGTTGATATCTGATATCTTCTTCTTCAGGAGAATCAGCACTATGAGTAACAAGCATCTCACCAAGACCAAAGCATATTTAGTTGCCTGTAGTCAGATGTCTGTGTGTCTGTTTTTGTATATTAATGAGCAACTTGGTTTACAAAAACCAGGGAAAGGGTAGATCTTGCCTGTTGCCATGTATAAGTGTAAATATGAGGAAGATGTGTACTGGTTTGTACATCAGTATCAGCTTCAAATGCAAGCTACAACATAGAGAGTGAAAAAAAGTGACCTGAGATGCTTTCTCTCTCTCTCTCTCTCTCTCTCTCTCTCTCTGCCTCCCTCTCCATCTGGAATCTTATGAGCTTGACTATTCAGTCCCAAGGTGGCATTCACTAATGATGTGTACTATTAATGTTTGGCATATTTTTTAAAAAAGAACTTTCCAGACATTCACAGATTTATTTGTACTTCTGACAGAAAAAAAACCTGATAAATGGGAAGAGAGAAAAACCAGCGAGATTTGGCCTAGGCATTAAGCTTTTAAAAATCCAACTTCAAATCATGTCCATTCAACCACACTGGTATGGCTGAATTAGGATTTTCATCACCCTTCTTCTTCTTCTTCTTTTCCTTCTCTTTCTCCTTCTTCTCCTTCTTTTTATGTGTTGTCAAGTCTTATGGACTTATAGTGAGTGACCCTAATATGACTTTCCAGGTAAGTGAGATGTTTAAAGAGTGGCTTTAGGAGTTTCACACCCCCAGTGAGTTTCAGTGGCTGAGCAGGGATTTTAAACCCAAGCTTCCTGAGTTCTAGTCCATCAATCTATCCTCTGTGCCACACTGGGTGCAATTCTGCTTCTTGACAGCCTTTTAGTAAGAAGCTTAAAAAATCCGCAATTTAAAAAACTTAAATTGAGACTTAAAAATGTGAAAGTGAAATGTGACAGATGTGTTCACCTCTAATTTTTGCATAAAATGTGTGCACCTTTAAAATCTCTATTTTCCCCCCTCAGGTGTTGGAGGTATCCTACACAAGTGCTTGGAGAAGATTTAGACAAGACATGTGTTGATCAAATTTTGTGGTGACTAAGTGCAAAACAACGCAGGCTTTAATAATCCGCTCTCCAATACAATTTTTGCCTGACTTACAAATGCACACAGAAGAGCATACATTTAAAGTAAACAAAGATTTTATATTAAAAATACATCTATTCTATTCTATTCTCCACTCTATACAGATTGAATCAGATACCCTGTGAGGGTTGTTGTGAAGATAGAAAAATCACTCTTAATTTATGAGAAGAGTGGACATACAAAACAAAGAAATATACAAACCTTTCAGGTACAAATTCCACCACATACACCTTGGTAATGTATTGTGAAACAAATATGAACCTATTAACACTAACTCTGCTTGATTACTACTATGCTCATGCATACTGTATGGATAGACAACTTAGGGAGAGAGAGATTAGTTACTGCACATATTTCCCACAATGGAAAGCTATGAATTTATAATCTGAAACTCCTGAATTTAAACTGACTGCAATTGTACTATAATATTAACTAATGCAGCCATATTAAACCAATATAACCATTTATAATAGATGTACACAGTTAAATAACAGTTCTACTTACTTGCAGTAGTAAGTCACAACTAGAATAGGCCCATTAAATCAATGGGGGTTTGGTGAGTCAACTCCTCCACAAGCTCCAGAGACTCAAATAGGTATACTCTAGTTGTGACTTATTACTGCATTTCAGCCAATATGTAGTTTTAAATATTTGTCATCTCCATTAAATTAATAATAATTACACTGAAGTAAGCACCATTCAACTCAATACACATAAATAGGATTGCATTACTCAGTCTTTAACAGCAATCCTCCACATGTTTGCTCAGAACTAAATCTCATTCATAGCCAGTGGTGTTTATACTCTACTAAGTGGATTCAGGATTACAGCTTCAAGCATTCAAAATTGTTAGCATTTCGGTGACAGTCTCTCAAGCTGTGAAGAAAGATACAATAGTAAATAATAATAAAAAAATACAGAATACATTCCCCTGTCCTCAGTTCTTGGAGGGTCTTTTTATTTTTGTTTTCTTGGTAGAGATGCTCTGCTAAGTAATTGAGATTAAGTTGATGAATCTACCAAGGCACTCTGTTTAGGAATTTATTTTACAGAAAGTAATCTGGACGACGGCAAATTAGGGTACACATTTTTCAGTCTGAGTTAAAAAGACTTAGGTCCTCTATTTAAGGATGGATGAAGAGGTTAATTTAAATGTTCCATCACAACACTCAGGACACTTGCCAATCTATCAGAAATGCACTGTGGAACAAGCAGTTCCAAAATGAGATGCAGAAAGATGAGCAGTAATACTGTCCCTCTGACTACTAGAAACTAAATGGCACATCTTACTCCTGTGGAAAAATACACCTACAGTGGTGCCTCGACTTACGATCATCCCTACTTACGACCAGTTCGACTTACGAACAGCTCTGGTCGCAAAATTTTGCTTCTACTTGGGACTGGAGCTTCCACTTACAAACAGAAAAAGGCAGGGAAATTCAAATTGCTAACTGTAGGTGGCGAAAGAGGCTGCTTCTTTGTAGCTCTTTCACCCCGACGGTTAGAGTGAGTGCGATCGAGGAGGGACTGCCTGGCTTCTGCTTCTTAGTGAGCGTGTGTGTGTTTGCAGGGAGGCTTGGGACTGCCTGTTAGGTAAGGTAAGGTGCTGTTTTCTGCTTTTAAAAAAACTGTTCTGGGTGTTTTTGTTGCATGGTTTTAGGGTGGGGGTTATGTTTCTGTGCTGTGATGGGTCTTGGGGGGTTTGTTTGTTTTTTTGGGTTTTTCCCCCCATTTCCGATTGGTCTTGGGGGGTTTGGTTGCTTTTTGGGTTTTTTTCCCCCATTTCTGATGGGTCCTGCATGCTTCCCTTGCTTTTTCCTTTGTTTTCTTTGAATTTCCGACCTTGTCCCTCTGTTCTCTGTGCATTTCCAATCTGCTCCATTGTTTTCTGTGCATTTGCAATGGATCCTGCATGCTTCCCTTGCTTTTTCCTTTGTTTTCTTTGCATTTCCGACCTTGTCCCTCTGTTCTCTGTGCATTTCCAATCTGCTCCATTTGTTTTCTGTGCATTTGCAATGGGTCTTGCATGCTTGATTGCTTTTCTCCCCCCCCCCCCCCTTCGGCCTGAAGAGATTAATCGTGTTTCCAATTAGTCTTGCAGTGATTTTTTTTTTTTTTGGTGATTTTTTTCTTTGGCCGGAACGGATTAATGGGGTTTCAATGCATTCCTATGGGAAATGGTGCTTCGACTTACGACCATTTCGACTTACGTCCATCTTCTGGAACGGATTATGGTCTTAAATCGAGGCACCACTGTATTTTGAAAGAAAGCAATTAAGTCATTACTCCTGAATCGACTTAACACACCCTCCTGACCTTCAGGAAACAAATTAAAACCTGGCAGTTTTCCCAGGCCTTTGAAAACCTCACCCACTTTTCATCTTAATTCTGAGGCAATTTTGTGACAACCCCAAGGTTTGCCATCTTGAGCTATGCAATGTTTGTTAGGCTGGGAGTGGGGGGGGGGGGTTAGGATGGATTTTTGCTTTTGTATGTTTATTATTTCAATTTTGTCTGTATTTTTATGTTATTTTCTTGGAGGCCACCCAGAGTAGTGGCTTGATGGGTAGGGTATAATTTAAACAGACAAACCAACAAACCAACAAAGAAACAAACAAAAAGAAGTTCCACTGAATTTGGAATGACATAGAACTGAGTATGGATGGCTAAATTTGTCCGCTTCATTTTAATTTTATAATGGTCAGTATCCTCTTGATAATCTCTGATCCATTGAAAAGAAATTGAAAGCGAAATAATTGCTCATCTTTTCTTTTGTATAGACATACATAAGATGGCACTGTAATTTTTTCTCAGGAACCCAGCCTTTTTGACTTCTTTTCTTAAATGTTGCAGTGAATTGATTTTTTAAAAAATATATTTGATTCTTTTCAGCCCCATCTTGTTCTCTTACATATTAGTATTGTGGAAGGGACATCCCCCTAGTGCTTGCAGGAATTTGTGTGTGACCAGTTGAATGAGTGATCCTGCAACTAGTGTTGCATCTAATGAAGAGCCTGCCAAAGTGGAGAGAGATGCTGATGTGCATGAACTTCCATTCAGGAAATAGGAATCTCCCTTTCACTCTCCCCCCCTTCAGGTCCCATTCATCTTCACAATCTGCTCATCCAACCTTCAAGGGTTGTCATGGACACCTTTGGCTAGCTCTGTGAAGAGAAGAAATTTGATCTATTGGCAGTGTTCATTGTTACTCGTAGTACACTACTACCAGCTATAGCCTACTGTTGATCAAAGAACTAGTGGAGTATATTGTCTTCCAACTCAGTATGCTCAAAAATTTCCCAGTTTCATCAGAGCTTCTCTTCAAATTGTTCAGACATTTTGTCAAAGCAGAAACATTCTAAACTAATATTGAGCAGCAGTTCTCCATAGGTATCTGAATTTGTTAAAGAGCTGTTCATATATCAAACTTGAGCTTTGAGCTAAGTGCCTTGCAATATTATCCATAGCTCATTTTCTCTAGAGAGTATAAATTTTGGCTGTAAGTGAGAGGAAATATGTCAAGGCTTTGCCAATATCGTACCACAGAAATGTCTCCATTTCTTTAGGTACTCAAAGGGGTTCAGCAATTTATCTTGACTTAGAGCAGAGAAGGTACATATGAGATTGCAAAAGTGATATGTTTATTTTTATTACATAAATTAATCTGAATTGTCTTGATTTTATTGTAGCTTTGTAATTTTTAGACAAGACAATTCAAAGGAAAACATCCCAATTATCCTTCTTACCAGTATGAAATCTGATTTGAAAACCTTTGTCATGACATGTTTCAGAGTCTTAGAATACATATCATTGTAATGCCTCTTTTGTAACACACAAGATATTGAAAATTTAAGAAGTTCAAAATGGATATTTCATACCGGCATACAAATACATCTAACCAGCCCATTCCCCATAAAATATAGACACAGTCATTGTAAGCCCATTGACATTTCCAATTAAGCACTAAATCATCTGCATACACCCTGATAGAACAGCAGTACTGTACATTCTAAGGTGGAGGAAAGTTTATCCAGATGTTGTTGAACTGAAATTCCCATTGCTTTAGCTAGCATAGCCAATGGTGAGGGATCCTGGGAGTAGCTCAACAACATTAGAATAGCCATACATTTCCCATTCCTACTATATGCTTTCCCTTCAACAATGCAGAAAGTTCCTCAAATGCACTGGAATTCCTTTTCATGTAGATCTTGCTTACAGTGTGTGCTTTGTGGATTTCCACTGAAGCACTGAGGGCCAACAGGTGCAAAATGACAGCTAGTGTCAGGAGCAAGTCCTTTTCAAAATTCCGGAAGTTAGCAGTTGTTGTGGGTCAAGTTATAGGGAAGTCCAGCATGATAGATCAGTCACTTTCACAACAGGGAAGATGTAGAGGCAAGGTTGTCAGAGGTCTGTTGAGTAGAGATTTCAGGAGTCTTAAGATGCTCATAGCTGAAGCACTGAATTCCCCTTCTATACCAGCCTCTTTTGACTGCACAAGATCTTCCTCTCACTTTGAAGATGACTCAGCAAGATGGGGCTTGACACTGAGGTGGAGCGCCCTGGAATTAAGACACCTAGGACATGGTGCCTGATAACATATTCAGCCCCCAGTATTTGTTTTCAGTATTAGAACTGATCTTGCAGTCCTCTTACACTAACATTCAACCCCAACCCTCATGTGTTTCTCAGCCTCAGTTGTCTGATTTAAAATTGTGAGGAAGGTAAGGTTTTGGCTGTTGCTTTTATTAACCATTTGGGAACAAGTAACCATTATTGCTGATTTACTGCTATACATCCAGAGATCAAGCTATAAATCCCAATCTATCTTTTGGGCAATTCTGAATAGTGGAGGAAGATAACTGATTTCAAGGGAGTGGTGAACCTCTTCTGCCATTTAGTCTGAACTTTACAGGAGCTATCCATGGTGGTGTGCCCCATCTCTTATAATAATAAATAATAAATACATTATATAGGTTCAACAGCTTGGACAACTCCTTTAAAGTTCAATGAAAACTAGCAGTGGATGTATTGTCTCTGTGCAGCTGGAATCTTCAGCCCCCACTGCCCCTGATATAGAGATCACATTCTTATATTTCCTCTCCAACCCATGTATGGGGGCCTCATTGGGACCGGCATGCACACAAAATGTTCTGTTATATCTTATATTGCCTACTGCTGGAGAGCTCAGAGATTTACGCATCTGGCTGTGGAGCCAGAGGTTTGGAGTTTGATTCCTCGCTCTGCCTCCTTGACAGGGGTTGGACTCGATGATCTATAGGGTCTCTTCCAGTTCTGCAGTTCTAAGGTGGTGGTGGTGATGATGATGATGATGATTACATGATGGAGAAAAGAAAGGTGTACTACTGCTTATCCATACAACTGTGAAAATATTGACCCCTCCTTCTTCTGGAGGAAGAAGATAAAAATGGTCCAAAATAGAAGATGGAAACTGGGGAGAATGTGCAGAGAAAGAGTCACCAGTGTCAATGAGGAGACACAAAGGAAATAAGGAAAACTAGTGAATGAGAATGATATAAACAACCAGAAAAGCTGTAGAAAGAAAAGCCAGCTGTAGACAAATACGCTTATGATAGTGGTGAGCAAAGTGCAACCTTCCAAATATTGTTGGACTGCAACTCCCAGAATTCTTTATTATTGATTACTATGAGAAGATCTGGTTGGAGTTACATTTTGCCCTAATCTTCTTTTCTCAAGGCTAAAGAGTTATTTTGGTGTTTCCTCATAAGGCTGGGTTTTCAGTCCCCTGATTATCCTTGTTGTTCCCCTCCTTGGTGAGTTTGCCACCAAAAGCGGACTCAACAAAAAAAAACTGCAGCTAATCCTCATTCTCTGAAAGTTCCTGCATTGTGTCTCTACTTTTCAAAAACCTGTTGTACTCACACTTTAGATTTTCAGGCATAACTCAGATTGAGAGAGCAATGTGCAGAAAATATGGTAAAACCTGATAGAAGAACTGACATGGTCTGTTCAATGTCTGAATTGTCCACTGGTTTAATAGCATGAACCCCACCAATGTTTGGTAAATTTTGCCTTCTCATTGACTCTGTTTTATTTCCTGCAGAAATATCTTTGTAAATGACAAAACAGATTGCTCTGTAAAAGGAGTCTTAACTACAAATTAATTACAGCAGGGGTTCTGTTTTACAACCCATTAAAATCTGCTGAACCTCAGTTCCTGGAGTTTTGCCTAAGCTGTTTCTCAGGAATTACACACTTGGAAATTTCTTGTTTGCTGTAATAGATAAACAAAAGTGTTATAAACCAACAGTGCTGAAAATTATTATGCTGAATTTATCTTCTACTTCGTGTCATGTACATTAAAAATGATGCCTATCATCTGTTTTAATTGCTGTATTTCAAATGTATTAGGGTCTAAGAGAGTATTTTCTTGCCATATATTTTCCTTGATGTTTGTGTAAAATACTGAAATATGATAGACTGTGCTTCAGCACTGCTATTATCTGAAGTTAATAAAACCTCCAGTGGGCCTATTAATTTATCATTAAGAACAGCTGTGAGTGGCTATAACAACACTATTTCAGTTGATCCATCATAATTGCTCTGTAATGGACGATGAAAGAGAAAAATCAAATCTCTTTCTATCAGAGTATGGGAGACACAACAATCATAGAAAGGGCAAGAGGTTAGGCCAGGAAAAAAGAGTTATTTAAAAAAAGAAACCTTATATCCCACTGGAGCTTGTGACTAAGTTAGATGTTGCATTCAAAGACATGGTGTTGTTTTTTTTTTAAAAAAAAAAACCCACTATGGTCACATTGTTTATGGGAAAGCACAGCTGGGAATAGAGAAATAGCAGAGAGGAGTAGAACTTGCATATTCTAGTTGGTGATCCAACAGTTCAACTTCCTTCTAGCCAGTGCCACGCCCCTTCTGCTCTTCACATTGCCTGCCAGACTCTAAGCATTGCTATTTAACAGAAGTCAGAAATGTCACTCTCTAGGAATAAAGGGCCAAGCAAGCCCTAGCTAACAGTCCTGAGCCATGTCGGGACCATGGCCCAAAATGTCATGACTGAAACTCTTTTGTAGGCTTTTGTAGGTGGAACTGAGCAGCTACATAATTGCTGAATACATAGTTCATCCCATGAAGCAGTCTGCTCTCTGTATGCTAGCCAACAGCAATATACCTTTTTTGTGTCATTGCCCTCTACTGGTGCCAAAAGGTGCAGCAGGCATTTTCCATCATGTTTTTCCCCAGTACGACAGCAAACTTGTGGTTTTAACTAGTGAACCACTACACCATGGGTCACCGCCCTTTGTATATGTATTACGTGTGATTATTGCACATCACCTTGAATCTGTTCAAATAAAGGGCTGATTGGACATTAGAAAATGAAATAATGTAATGTGTGTTATTGGGGATAAGATGCGAGAACCTGTTCATAAAAGGCAAGTGGAGTAGTGAAGTGGTAGCATTAGACATAAGGTGGACAGGAATATTATTTATCCCTCTTTCTACTTCTTTCTTGGAAATTTATTCATGCCCATTTCCAGTCCCTATCCCTTGTGGTTTTGAACATGTTTCTTCTCACAAGCATACCCCTAGCATGCCACTGAGGGGGAATGTGCTGGATGGAATGTGTTTAATGGCAAGATTATTCCCTCTCTTGTGGCTTCTTTGTGTCCCCTTGATGGTTTTTTTTTTAACTTGTTTTCAAGGCTTGGGGACATTGGCTGGAATCCTGTTGCTTAGAGTAGTAAGTCATACTAGATAACAGAGTTATCTAGCTTAGGGCCATTAAATCAGTGGGGATTTGGTGAATCAACTGCTCTGTGCATTCCATTGCTTCAAACGGGTCCACTCTAGTTGAGACATACTATGCTAAGCAATTGAATTTCAGCCAATATTGCAAATGTTAGCACTGGTATTTTTTTTAAAAAAATATATCTTTTTTTCTCCTGTACAATCAGTGACATTAATGATTAGTAATGTGTTAGCGATGTGCCACTTTTCCATTGATCTTATCAATAACATGCAATAACTTCCCATGAGATTTTGAAGTGATGAATAAACATTGCTCATTACACTCAAGAAAATTAACAGGGTCAGTAGTTGTTTTGCTATTTTTTTCAAAGTGATGTCATTTTCTCCTCAGTGCCTCTAAAGTAACATATCACAATTAATATCATTGCCTATAATGAGTTATTTCCAAGCTCTGGGTTTTCCACAAAAAAAGCATTAGCTGACTGCTACATGATGCAATATGTTTGCATTGTGTTGTTTGGCCCTTCCCTTTTTCTCTGTTACCATCCTTTTCACTAGCAGAATGTATTGACTGATAGCTGTCTCTCCACCTCCAGGTTAAAAGGTTTTCCCCACCCTCCCAACATGAACCACATCCTTTCTCACTGAAGCAGATCTTTCTGAATCTTCCCTTTTCCTCCCAGGTCACAACCTCACTTTGTCAAGTAGCCATTCAACCATTTTCAATTTGACTGGTTAAAAAATAAAATAAAAATAAAAAGAAGAGCCTGGCTTTTATGAGAAATGCAAAGCCTGTCGGTTAAAATGGATGGTTTACTCGGCTATATGCAAGTGAGAATGAGCTCTTAGAATCAAGTGCATATCACATGGAGAACTGCACATCCCATGAATGCCTGATGGGCAGAATCATAGAATCATGAAGTTGGAAGGTACCTGTAAGGCTATAGAGTCCAAACCCCTGCTCAATGCAGGAATCCAAATCAAAGGATATCTGCCAGATGGTTGTCTAAGTTTCCCTTGAATGCCTCCAGCATTGGAGCACTCACCACCTCTTGAGGTAAAGCAAAGCAAAAAGCGTGCTGGTAATTGGTGGAGGTAATTGGTTCCATTGCTGTACTTCTCTAACAGTTAGGAATTTCTTCCTGATATTCAACCAAAATCTGGCTTCCTGTAGCTTGAGCCCATTGTTATGTGTCCTGCACTCTGATAGGATTCAATGTGCTTGAAATCTGCAAATGAAAGTCACTTTAATTTTGTAGTGAGGGGGTTAGTCCTGGCACCCATGGCAAGCTGTCCATTTCCACCCCATGCCTCCTAGAGGGACCAATGGGAACTCTGTTAGCCAGGCCCCAGGCGGCCCCAGACTGGGAACAGCAGGCTTCATGGGGAGAGGTGGAGATGGGGAAATGATAGGTTCCACCTGAGCAAAGAGGGGGGCAGAACCCAACTGGAAAGGGCCACAGGAAATGAGGAGGATAAGGAGGAAGAGGGTGATTCTGGCTCTACCAGCACAACAGAGTTGGAGGGGGAAGAGTGAGAAGAAGCAAAATAGGAGCTGAATCCCTACCTTCTGTGCCTCTAAGGAAATACAGTGGTGCCTTGACTTACGAACACCCCGACGTACGAACATTTCGACTTAGGAAAAGCTCCGTTCGCAAAATTTTGCTTTGACTTTTGAACGGAGCTTTGACTTACGAACAAAAAAAATGCGGGGAAAGTGGGAAATGGACTTTGGACTGCCTGGGACTGCCTGGGACTGCCTGGTACTGTAATTTTAAAATGTAAAAATTGATTTAAAAGGTGTTTGGCTTGGTTTAAAGCTGCTTGGTTTTAAAGGTGTTCTGTTTAAAAGGTGTCCGTTCCCTCCCTCCCTCCTTTCCTGCCATTTTTTTAAACCTAAGTCATCTTAGGATAAAAAAAAATTTCTCCCCCTAGTGGTAGAGGACGGATTAACCAGTTTTGCATTAGTTCCTATGGGAACTAATGCTTTGACTTACAAACGGCGCCTCGATATAAGAACAAAAAACAGCCGGAACGGATTAATCGGTTTTCAATGCATTCCTATGGGAAATGCTGATTTGACTTATGAACGTTTTGACTTACGAACATCTTCTGGGATGGATTAAGTTTGTAAGTCAAGGCACCACTGTAGACTACTTCCTGTTGTAGAACTCCTGGATGGATAAGGGGATAGCCTGTGGTGGAGGACCTCTGGTCTTTCTCCCACCAGCATCCCCACCTCATGCATCCACCCCACTGTGCAATGATTGGTGAGCCATCCAGCCCACATTCCAACCCAATGGAGTCTCTGGAGACACAAATGCCAGAAGGAGCACCAGAGGCAGCAGGAGGAGGAGCTGGAAAATGTTGACATTACTGAGCAGCTGGCATTACAAATGTATGAGATGACTCAAGGCTTAAGACCCAATGAGACTAGTAGACTTTGTGTACTCCAATTCCAGTGATAGGAATGTGGTTGGGTCAGAGACTGGACTTGGTTGTGGGCTAGCAGGTTATCTGGCAGGACAGGGTGCAGCTGGCTTCCTTCTTTTTCTTTTTCTTGCACACCATTCCCCAAAAGTTGAAGCAGCTTCAGAAGCTTGGAATTTATGGAGACCATGATGGAGGAGGGACTCCCCAGCATCTTGACCTTGGGTGGGGGTGGCAGTGTTGGCAGTTGAACATGACAAGATTCATCATCCTAACACTGAAACTGTAATATAATCTAATTATGACCAACATTCCCTCTAAGCTGCGTGGATGTGCGGCCACACACACTGTATGGGTGTCATGCACCTGCAGTCAGCATTGCCAACCACTTGTTTCTGGTCACAACTGGAACCCTGTGCATGAGGGGCAGGGCCCCCAACGAGTGCTGGCAGAAATTTAGAGGGAACGTTGATTTTGACTGATTGTTTTTAAAATAGCTTTCTGAGTTCTGCTACACATATGTACAGTGGACCCTCGACTTACGGAATTAATCTGTATTGGCACGGTGGCCGGAGGTCGAAAAGTCTGTAGGTCGAATATGCATTTCCCATAGGAATGCATTGAAAACCATTTAATCCGTAACCGGCCCAGGAAACCCCCCACACACACACACAAAATGAAAATAAATAGACCTTACCTTTCCAAAGCCTTCCAGGGGTCCCCCGCTGCCGCCATCGCCGCTGCCCGAGGCCTCCGAGGGCTTCTCCGCCGCTGCCGGAGGCCTCTTGGAGGTCCCGCACCCCCACCGACGCAGGCTTTCCCAGGGTGGACCGGGCCTACCAGGGGAGGGCTTCCCCCAGTAGGCCCGGTCTACTCCCCAGGCTTTCCCGGGGAGTAGACCGGGCCTACCAGGGGAAGCCCTCCCCTGGTAGGCCCGGTCCACCCTAGGAAAGCCTGCGTCGGCTGGGGCAGGGGACCTCCGAGAGGCTTCCCATGGCGGCGGGGAAGGCCTGCGGAGGTCCCCCTCGCCGCCGATCATGCCTCCGGAACTTCTCCGGAGGCACGATCGGCGGCGAGGGGGACCTCCGCAGGCCTTCCCCTCTGCCATGGGAGGCATCTTGGAGGTCCCCTCCGCCGCCAATCGTGCTTCGGAGCTTCTCCGGAGGCACGATCGGCGGTGAGGGGGACCTCCGCAGGCCTTCCCCGCCACCATGGGAGGCATCTCGGAGGTCCCCCGCCGCCGCCGATCGTGCTTCGGAGCTTCTCCGGAGGCACGATCGGCGGCAAGGGGGACCTCCGCAGGCCTTCCCCGCCGCCATGGGAGGCATCTCGGAGGTCCCCCGCTGCCGCCGATCGTGCTTCAGAGATTCTCTGGAGGCACGATCGGCGGCGAGGGGGACCTCCGCAGACCTTCCCCGCCGCCATGGGAGGCATCTCGGAGGTCCCCCGCCCCCGCCGATGCAGGCTTTCCCTGGTAGGCCCAGTCCACCCTGGGAAAGCCTGCGTTGGCGGGGGTGCGGGACCTCCAAGAGGCCTCCGGCAGCGGCGGAGAAGCCCTCGGAGGCCTCGGGCAGCGGTGATGGCAGCAGCGGGGGACCCCTGGAAGGCTTTGGAAAGGTAAGGTCTATTTATTTTCATTTTGTGTGTGTGTGTGGGGGGGGGTTCCTGGGCCGGTTACGGATTAAATGGTTTTCAATGCATTCCTATGGAAAATGCATATTCGACCTACAGACTTTTCGACCTCCGGCCACCGTGCCAATACGGATTAATTCCGTAGGTCGAGGGTCCACTGTACTTCATTCAGCTCTTGTTTGGCTCATGAACTAAATAATGTCTTGTCTGGTTCATGAGATTGAGATGTAAGATAATTCTTTTCATAACATTTTTGACTAGGTGTTACAATCTTGCTTCATTTTATTCCTGGCCAGTTTCCCATAAATGGAAGAGGAATCTTCTCACCATGGGATTCCCCTCTATGAAAACGTCCGTTAGGTTTTTCGTGCATGAGAGAGAGGGGAAACATGCATTAAAGTTGTGAAGGGATGCAAAAACTATGCCTAAATACAGAAGGTCCGCTGCTGTGGTTTTGCACTTCCATGGTTACATTTTATTCTAACTTTTTTTTTTTTTTGCATGTTGCCAAGGGATTGACAAAAAAAGGACAATTATTCAATTTTCTACACAGAATTGAAGGCAGAGCATGTGCAGTGTGTAACAGTTTGCAACAATAATTTTTAAAAAAGGGAAACACCAATAAAAGTTGAAATAATTAACATTTCAGCTCCGCTTCTGTGCAAAAAATAGCTCTCTGTGTATATGGGGGCCTCTAGCAGAAGATTCCTGGAGGGGCTATGTACATGGGGATGCAGGAAGAGTAAGTAAGAAAGAGTGAGAGTCATATCAGTAAATAATATCCTCTCTGATGCCTTTTGCAGATCAAAAAGAAGTGAAATGCAGAGTTTAATAGAGGAAGAAGAACAGTGTGACACAAACAAAACAGAGAGACAATGTGCAAAAGAAAATTTTAAGAAGTTGCATGTGGGACAGTTTTAGTTAAGAAGCTGGTTAAAGCTTATAAGGTATTTTTGTTAAATGATGAGCAGGAAAGCAGAATACAACAGAAATAACACCTTGACCAGAATCCTACTGGGGATTTACACTGGTGTCAGTGTAATTGCTTGAATCAGTGGTTCCCAACCTTGGGTTACCCAGGTTTTTTTGGACTAAAACTCTTAGAAGCCTTCACCACTAGCTGTGCTGGTTGGAGTTTCTGGAAGTTGGAGGCCAAGAACAAGGTTTGGAACCACTGGTTTAAATGATGATGGCAAATTGCCACTAATTAAAAAGTTGCCACTCGTTTTCCATTTTTGCACCAGTCTTTTGACTTGATGTGGAACAAGGGATGTAACCAGTTAATTGTTTAATTAATGGCAAATGGCCACCACACGATTCCACTACACTTATGCCAGCATAATTCCCAAGGGGTTTCTGGCTCCTCTTTGATAAGAAAACCATGAGTATCATCATAATCTAACTAGAATGGACTAGTAAATAGCTTATAATGACTCCTCCTCAAAGACTATCAGAATAAGGTGGGAAGCTAGGAGAGGCAATTGAAAACCAGTATTGACAGTAGAACAGAGAAGAGTCAAAGCGGGGAGGGACTATGTGAGACTTACATCAGACTTAAACAAAATAATACAAAAAGTATCAGAGCAACACAAAGATAACTGTTATATGCAATGTTTTAATTTGCAAGAAAAATGGGGGAAGAAGAACCAGAACCAGCCAAGAAGTAGATCAGGGTAAGAGAGGGCAAGTAACATATTTTCACACCACTGCTAGGAAAGCTCTCAGGCACAGTGAAAATTTCAGCAGGAGTCCTGGCTTTGTGAGAAGGAAAAAAAAACAATGATTTCCCCCCCCCCCCGAGTATTTTCCCCCCTGAGTATTCATCACATCCCTATTTTTGACCCCAATACCAGGTTGCTATATTTTTTTTTCTATTGATGGAAGGTTAAAGAGAAACTACTGCTTGTTCATGGCTGTACTCTCTGAAATTCTACCAGACTCACTCAGCTGGTTATGTGACTCACAGCTTTAATGAAAGACACACCAACAAAGACCAACAAAGACCATTGCATTAGACTAGAGTTAACTTGGAACTTCCCCACATTGCTTTGTTCATCACGATGAAATGGCTTTCTAGTTTTGACTATGCTGTTTGACTGTGATGCACTTTCTGGCAGATTCATATTGTTTGTTTCCTTTGAATGAAGTGCACGAGAAAGCAAAAGAGGTCTGGAGGCAGCTCTGCATGCAGGCAGAATAAGTGTTTTCTGCTACTTTCAGTTCTATGCCCTGGGGCCTTGACCTATTGCACCTGTGATATTTCAACCCTGGATCCATTGTGAACAGCCATTGACAGCCCCATCAAGTTGTTTCAGGTTGTACAGTATACTGGACAGGCAAGGAAATGGCAATAATAACAAAATTCAATTGGGAGACATTATATGGGCAGAACCCTTTCAAAACCATTTATAAAACTTTTAAAACTTTCCTTGAACTTTGTATTCAATGCTCTGTCTTCTTGACTAAATGTCTGTACCCTGTTTCCCCTAAAATAAGACCTAACCTGAAAATAAGCCCTAGTATGATTTTTCAGGATGCTCGTAATATAAGCCCTACCCCCAAAATAAGCCCCAGTTAAGAGAAACCCCGCCCTCCACCACTGTGCAGCAACCAGAAGAAAATGACGTGACTGTATTTGAATAAACGTAGATTGTTGTACATGAAAAAAAATAAAACATCCCCTGAAAATAAGCCCTAATGCGTTTTTTTTGGAGCAAAAATTAATATAAGACCCTGTCTTATTTTCGGGGAAACAGGGTAGAACTGTTTCCTTCTCATTCTCAAGGCATCCAAGAACTGGAGGGCTGCACAACAAGCAAAATTCAACAAATGTAGCTCTTGATCAAATGCAAAGGCAACTGCAACCCTTGGATCATTACATAAAAGATGGAAAGTTAACAGGTACAACTTGTAATGCAGGCATAGATCAGAATTCATGAAGGATCATCTGCCTGCACATATCTCTGTCCATATATTAATGATGAGAGGATGTGATTCAGTAGATCCTAATGAATTATACAGGCCTACCTTACTTAATCACTACCTTCTCTCTCTTTTTTAAAATCCTTTGGTTTTGGTTAGTTAGGGATTCTTGATCATAGCTGTCCTTGAAAATTTTTCTTCTCTTAATCTTTTTCTCTAAGTGCTGATAGCATTATTTGTTTATTTTTGCTTGTTTGTTTGTTTTAACTTGGAGGTAGACAGAGAAGGCTAGTGAAGATAATCAGGCTTGGTTGACAACTGGCTTTGAAATGGATAAATTGCACATGTATTTGGTATTGCCAGCTGCCAAAGTCACCAGAGAATATCCTACTTATCCACACAGCAAGCTGATTAAGGGCCACGTGCAACCAAACTGTTCGCTAAGTCAACCTAACAGTATTGTACCTTAACGCTAATTGACATTGTAACCCTGTTTCTCCTCCATTGACTTAAATGGCAAGATGAAGGTTACCTCCAGCTAAGAATGCAAAAATAAGGCAGTTAAGCCTGGAATCCTATATATCGGATATAGGATATACAGTATATATGTCAAATTCTCAGCACTTTTGGTGGGGATAATATATGTGTTCTGACAGCAAGGATTCCACTTCCTGGAGTTCTGTGGGGCTATATATATATATAGCCCCACAGAACTCCAGGAAGTGGAATCCTTGCTGTCAGAACACATATATTATCCCCACCAAAAGTGCTGAGAATTTGACATCATGACATTTCTACTGGCATTTCCATAAGATGGAGTATGGCAGCATGGCACAGGAAAAGAGATACAATATCTCCCCATGTATCTGTAGACTCATAAAGGATAGGTTTTTTTCACTGTAAACGTTTACATAGTTAAGAAGTAGAGACAACATTTATTTGCCAGCAGCAGATTCACTGTAAACTGCTGGTGCATAGAGCTACCATGATAAAGCTAACCTGGAATTAGTTACAAGGACTGATGCTACCTGTATGTGAATAGATAAAAACCCTCTGTAGAGGAGAAATCAGCATCTTAAGCAAATGCTCATGCAATGGGTTGTACTCTGTTGGACTCAATCAAACTGTATCACTTTATGTCAAAAGAAAGGCAGCATGAAATGATCTATTAGAACATCGCATGATCTAACTCGGTGTAGCACAGTATCTTGGAAATGGGTTTGCAGAAGTGATTTTGCTGATGTTAAGTGCTCCCTTTCATACCATGGATATCCAAGCAAAATGTTCTAGGTTTTTGGCATGTACAACCAAACACTAAGCAAGTTTTTTTTTAAAATGCTCTTGTTTTTAA
Source organism: Intellagama lesueurii (assembly GCA_037013535.1). NCBI lineage: Eukaryota > Metazoa > Chordata > Lepidosauria > Squamata > Agamidae > Intellagama > Intellagama lesueurii. Next base: position 111,368,533 of record JBAJHW010000003.1, read on the forward strand.
TATTTCATTAAGACATACATTCCAGGCTAATAAAGGAAGGGAAAAAAGGCACAAAGTCAATACTGAAGAATACATACATTCTTATGAAAGGTGGCCTGCTTATCATTATGAGCTAATGCCAGGGCTGGCTGCAGGCATTCTGCTGCCTAAGCTATGTCCATGTACAGAAACAGAATATTTATTCCTTTTTCCTGCAAACCAGCTGACAGCATGACACTTGCGGGGGATTCCTGTGGCAAAAAGTCCACTGGACAAAGTCCTCCACTGCAGCAAAAGGCAGCAAGGTTGTTTAGAAAGTATGGGATATGTTCCTTGGTGCACACAGCAATGGCCATCAAGAGAAGGGAAAAACTGAGGGCTCGGGAGAGGCAATTCAGGCTGTCACTGCTGCCTCTAGCACCTTTTACTTGAGGTGATTGCCTCACACTGACAACAATACAGCCAGTCCTGATTCATGGCTAAGATAACAACAGAGGCATCAAAACTGAATGTTTATCAGTTCTATTGCACTCGTGATTATTTTTGCTACATTTTCATGCCACACATTTAATAAAGACTTCAGAGCAGTGTACATTTGATCTTGTTCCATCAATGTTATCCCATATCAATCTATTAGGTACCTAACAGGGAAAGGAAATGGCCACTAGGGTTGCCATATTCCAGTTGGCCAAATCTAGGCAGCTGCTTTTATATTAGACAGTCCAATCTGTGTACTATACAAGTTTACTTAATAGGCTAATTAATGCAGATTTTTCATATGGTGCAAATTAAATTCATTAATTGGTGCTTTAATTTTCTACCAATATATTTTTACCTGAAGGAGCCAGTGCAGTGTACTGCTTAAGACCGTTGGATTTGGAACAAGAAGGCACAAGTTCAAAACCAAGCCCAGTCACAAATCTTCTTCAGGTCAGTACTCCTCAGCCGCACCTACCTCACAGGGTTGTTATTTTTTGCCATCAGATTTCACTGATGTCAGAAAACCTCCTATAATTTCAGAAGAACACCACAGGAATCCACCACATGTGTCATGCTGTCAGCTGATTTGCAGGGGGAAATGCAGGGGAGAGTGAGGGCAAGTTGCAGAAATCACAGGGTGGGAGGGAAACAAAGTATAATTTCTTTCAAACACATGTGATAAACATTTTATTATAACTAGAAAAGGTCCTATCCCATCCTTTCTTCGGATTCTGGAAATCATGCCACTAGCTGTGGTTTTATTTATTCTATTATATGCTGCAAACAAGATTCATCACACAGCTTGAATGCCTCTTCAGTAATAAACTACACACCCAGATTCCCGTGGCCAGAACAGTCATTGGCCATGTCTGCTGGGAGATTCCTGGGCTTGAAGACTCAGAAAGTAACTCTGCCAGCCTCTGTTTCTTAATGAGTATAGATGTATCAACTTCCCATACACATTTACTGAAGCGTAAGATCCATTTAATTTAGTAGGACTGGGTAAGCAGTTTAAAAGAGCTATGCCAGGACAAATACATGTAGAATTAGTTCTTTCTCATTGGCTGAAACCTCTATCCAGAAAATTTTCTAATACTTTATACATCCACCTCCACTTTTCTTTTTCCTGCCAGCTGTCCATTTCCTCAAGGCAGCACCCAGCTAAGCTGCCACAAACCTGTAGAAAATAATCTGAAATGTAAATGTTTATGGAAGGACATGAAATCGTAAACTGTTGAGGTTGTGCCCTGTTTCAGAGCCAAATCCTCATGAACTCAAGACAGGACATCTCTGCATCTATTCCATTAAAATTTGATTAATAGTCAAGTTATTGATTAATGCTAATTTATACACTAATGAGTACACTAATAGATAGATACATAACAGAGATCCTGGGAACTGTAGTCCCAAAATGTAAATTCTCCAAACTCAGCTGTTAGTTTGACATCATACAACTATCTCCTAGAGAGCATGCAGGGAAACCCATACAAGATGTCCTGAGTTGCTTGGTGCAGGATGGCTAAGCAAAAAAAAGGGGAGATGACTATTATAGGAAGGAAGCATGGGAGCTTCTTCAGGCCAGGTTGAACCACTAGGCAATCTGTCTTGATGATGAGTATACTTACTCAGTTCAGTATGGATTGTACTTACTACATGCCTGGGTTTCAAACAGTCTCCTTTCTTAACCATGTGTGGGAATGCCTGGGGACGAACCTGAAATCTTTTGTATGCAAAGCATATGATTTTCTGTTGAATTGCAGCCCTTCATGTTGCAGTTCAACAGAAGTGCATTTATGTTCCATTAATGATCCATAAACAAATAGCCTAGAAACAGATCACTTCTGCCTCCTCTTCCACCTGTTCTGCACTCGAAGCAGAGTTTCTAACATTCCCTCTACCTGGCAAACATGTTTAAGCCTGGGAGGGTAGAACAGTGTAGGAGGACAGGATGCAGTTGAAGGGGACCTTTTTCTTAAATACCCTTCTTTGCTAATTAAAAAAAAATTGACAAGGAGTGTTATTAAAAACAAATTAAATAGAAGTGCTATTAAACTTTTAAGTCTGACAGATCTGACATTTCCTTCATCTACATCCCAGGAGATCTCCTTGAGAATATAACTAACATTCTACGTGACTGTTCTTTTTTTTTAAAAGGAGGTTTCATAATAAAACCTTGTTTCATTAAGAAAGAAAGAAAGAAAGAAAGAAAGAAAGAAAGAAAGAAAGAAAGAAAGAAAGAAAGAAAGAAAGAAAGAAAGAAAGAAAGAACCCTATATTGGTCTTATAATAAATAGCAAGGAAACACTTCAGATGAGGCAGTGATGCACGTTGAAGTGAATCATGGGTACCTCTCTGTCATTTGAACTGTGCTTTAATCAGTGGTGTGAGGTAGCTGTTGTACAGTGTGCCACTGAGAAATATAAAAATTGGGGCACATTACTATGGATATGTACCAGAGATTAGCAAGGCTTCAACAGGTGAATTACACCTAATTTGGCGCATCCTGTGACACAAAGGAAATTGAAAAGCAACAAGAAGGGGCAAAAGGGAAAGATAATGGGCCTCTGGAAGTAGAACTTGGAGAAAATTAGGTTTATATTCATCAGGGGTGAGGGGTGGGGAAATAAAATAAGCTCTGATTGATGCATATAAAATGATAAGAGACATGGAGAAAGAGATTGCAAGGAAAGTGTTCCAGTGGGTAATCATTGCTAGGAGCGGAAATTAGAAGTCGAAAAGTGAAAAGTCGAAAAGAGAACATGAAATGTGTAAAAGTTCTCTTTCAATGCCGCTTCTAATATGTGGGAATTGGATGGGTCTGCTTAATGAATGGGCCTGAAATCTGTTCACAGACTCATGTCAAATGCTAATAGAGAATAAAATTCCTTCTAGAACTTTTGCACCCAAGGAACAATTCACTGTGTTTATTACTATTTGAGGTACTGATAGCTAGCCATTTGGAGAACTTTACAAATCACTTACAGCAAACCCACAAAGGACTGGTCCATGAACACAATGAACTATTGGGGAATTTTGGTTATTCCTTTTAGTTAACATAGTAGGAGGTAGAAAAAACTATAACAGAAATATGGAGAGATCAGCTCAGTCTCATTAGACCCCCACTTTTTTTGAATCTTTTGCACACAAACAAGCACTTTGTATGATAAAATCACTCTAGAAACATTAAAGCTAGGAAAAAGGTATCTTTACTTACAGCTATCATCTGTAGTTACAGTCAGAAGAAAAAATGAGGGAAAATGAAGTCTCCAGCATGCTTGTTGCTTGGAGAAATGTCAGAGAGAGAAGAGCGATCAACAAAAAGACAATGTAAGCTAGCAAACAGACAGGAACAGAGGACAGGGGTTTGCCTCAAATGCCAGAGGTGGGAAAGAACTTTACCAAGTTCATGGCAAAGGACAATTGCATTAGACTGTAAAGCACTTTCCCACTGATAACCAGTGTTAGCACATGCAAGATTGCTATGATCCTACTATGAACTGCAGTTGCAGAGGATGCATGTAGGTAGCAGTGCACATCCCCACCACAAAAATTAGAGGTTTGAAAAGATTTTATTTTCCTCCCTCTCTCTCCCCTGTACAATGAATTATACTTGAATATTCAATGTGAAAACATCAGATTTGTAAATGAATTTTTCCCCTTTTTAAACAAGCCTTAAGAGTGGCCCATGCTTCTGGCACTGGAACTGATTCAGTCACCCTCGTCTAGGAAAAGGACTTCAAATAATATGAATAATTTTAAGAAAGTAGTTTTAGAAGATTTTACCATCTCCTAACCACGGACCTGACTACCAAATATGAAAAGGAATTACAGAAAATGGCCAAACAGCCTGAAAAACCTACAACAACCATCAGATCCTGGCTGTGAAAGCCTTCGAGAATACATGGAATTACAAAACCTTCTGAAAAACTTCCCTGAAAACTTACATGAACACATCCTCAGCAACACACCACAAGAACCTCAACCAGCCACCTTCTACTTACTACCAAAAATATACAAAGCAGGAAACCCTGGTAGACGCATTGTATCTTGCATCAAGACCATCACAGTTTGGGTATCTAGATACATGGACTCCATCCTCAAATCATATGCCACCAATGCACTTAGCTACATAAGAGATGTCATAGACTTCCTAAGGAAACTTCATTCCACACACAACCTTCCTGACACCATCCTAGCTACAATGGACATAGAAGCACTCTGCACTAGTATCCCACACAGAGACAGACTATGTGCTATCATGAATACCATCCAAAACAAGGATGTCACAGAGGATGGCGATTTCCCACAAAATCGCCATCCTTTGTGACTCTGTACTCTCATACAACCATTTCACCTTTTACAACAGCTGTCTTCCCCAGCTGTTTTTCCTTCCTAATCACCAAAGCCACCCTGCAGGCTTTGCTCATGATTGGAAATGCTCATCACCATGCTGTTCCTGCTATCTTATGTATAGCCTGGAATTAATTTAGCCACCAATCTTTGTCATTGCCTACAGAACAATGCTTCTTGTAAGGGGAACAGAGATCTTAAAGCCACTTAAAAGTTGAATCCAGAAATGGCTTTGTTATCAATGTTTTGTTACTGAAGATTATGATTTTACAATTAGAGAATTGCTTACTAATTTATTGTTTGCTGCAAAATTAATTATAGCTAGGAATTGGAAATCTAAACTTGAATCTCAACTGGAAGAACGGTACAATGAAGTTTGGAATCTTGCTGTAAATGATAAATTGAGTTGTATTCTAAAAGTTAAGAAAGGGGAGATTAAAAAAAGATACTTTTTATGATATATGGGGTAGATTTATTGAATTTGTGTTAATAAGAGGAAGAGGTAAAGTCCCAATACAAGGATCAATGCAGTTCTGGAAAGGAGGACAATGAGAAGAAGAGTTCTCCAGAAGGTCCCGATGGTGGTGAGGAGCACAATTATTATAGTTTGTATCTTGTATTTTGTATTTTGTAAAATATTGAGTAAAAAAAAATAATAGCCACTTGTCTCTTTGTTTTAAGATAATGTAGTTGTACTCTTACATCTGAGAAAATGGGCATGTCCACAAAAGCTCACATAAAAATATAGCAGTTAGTCTTTAAGGTGCTACAACATTTTTGTCTTCTTTTTTTTTTATTTTAATTGTGTCTTTTGCCTGATATTCAAGAAAGTAGGTTTCTAAATAATATGTCCACAGGGATAAGAAGACAAAATTCCCACCATTTTCATAGTGGTAGTATAGAAGAAATTTCAGCACATGGGATATTACATGAAAAGTGATACCTTCCTCCACATAATTATTTAAACTGTTGCAGAAGCTCTATCCTTTTTTCTGGCCACCAAATTCTGACTGAGGAGGCAGCAGGAAATGGCTCCTGAAAGAAAAACATAGAGAAATATAATTCCGGAACTATGAACAAACTATATACTACCATACCTCACTGAACATAGTAAATCTCATTTTATTTTGTAAGATAAGCAGGGTTGGGCTTCATTAGTACCTGGATGGACCATCTCTTAATGCCAGGGGTCCCCAAGTAGGTCTAGGAAACCTTAGAGAACTATCGCCAATCAGTGTTGACAACACTGCATTTGACAGACCAATGATCTGACATGCATACAGCAACTTCCTCCCACCCCCAGCTTTAATGCTACAATTCTACACATAAATCTGTGAACAATGATGCCTTCGGTGCCAGGATTTCAGCAGAGTTGCCACCATAGTTTACATCTCTAAGCCTCCTCTGGCTTTGAGACCTGTAACAGAAGCAGAAATAATTCAGCCAGCACTTCATTCTCTGGTACCTTCTCTGCCTCATCCCAATAAAATTACAACGCCTTGTGATGTTTCAAAGAACTAGGGGAGGATTTGGCCCATTCAAAATCAAGCATTTCAGAATGCCAAGTCAATGTTGCAATATGCTCATTAAATAAAAGCTTCATTCTTTCTGTGGCGGCCAGACTTCTCAGTGGGATGAGAAAATATCAGCATATTTCCCCCACTCTGGCTGCCTTGCATTGGCTGCCCATTCATTTCCGCATTGATTTCAAAGTGTTAATGATGACATGTAAAGCCCTAAGCGGTTTAGGACCTCGATATCTAGCGGAATGCCCGGAGAGAAAGAACAAGAAACTGGGCCTTCTCGGCAGTGGCCCCTCGCCTTTGGAACAGTCTGCCCCCAGAGATCTGTCTGGCTCCCTCGCTGGGTGTTTTCAAGAGCAAACTTAAGACCTGGCTCTTTAGGCAGGCTTTCCCTCCTGTCATCATCACTTGAATATTTTTCCCCATCTTGAGCTATATTACTACTGTTGTTTATTTCATTTTATTATATTGTTTTTATTTTATCTATTGTTGTTAGCCGCCCAGAGTAGACTTTGGTCTAGATGGGTGGGGTATAAATTTAATAAATAAATAAATAAATAAAATATATCTCCTAGGGAAAAGTTTTAAGGAAAATACTTACTTTTGAGAGTCATACTAGATAATAGAGATAGCATTGTTAGAAACAGAAATGCGTTAAGAGCAGGGCCAGGGCACACATTTTTCTCATCTTCCAGATTAACATGCCTTGTTTTGTGATTGCTCAATAAGAAAGTACTATGGATTTTGTCTGCAAATTTGACTGCAGTCTGGAATTGCATCATTAGAACATTAGCTTGCTTAGCAACATGTTTTCTCTGTTGTTGAATTTAGCCCTGAATAAACCTGCGTGCACAGTCAGGTTGCAATCCTGTATATTGGAGGCAAGCAACCTGGTACCTTCCAAACGTATTGGGCAATGGGCTTCATGAGCCCCAAGCAGAAGTCCATGGCCAGGGATTGTAGGAATTATCATTCAATATCTGCGGAAATATCAGGTTGCCTGCTAATGCTATATACATTTACCTGGGAGTAAACTTAAGTGATTCCCAGTGTCATGTAGTGGATAGAGTGATAGACTAGGACTCTGGAGAACAAAGTTCAAATCTCTACTGGAAACTGACTGCAAGAGTGGAAGTGATAAAACCACTTCTTAAATATCTCACTTACCCTAAAATCCCTATGAGGGTCACTATAATTTGGTTCTGACTTTACGGCACAAAACACACACACACACTCCAGTGAAAGCAGTACAGTTAAGTCTAAATACTCATGAAGAAGATTGCATGCATTCAGTTTTCCTTGTGAAGTTGTCTGTCTTTGCTTCAGATATATCTAGAGCCCATAAAGTCTTGTTATTCTTGTTTGTTTTCATTCTTTTTGTACAATGGACTTATTCTTGTTCCATGCTGTGAATTTAGGTTTTCTCATCATTTTTTAAAAGCCACTTTCACAAACCTGTAGTCAGACCAATAAATGTTAATAGCTTGTCTTAAAGGATTTACATCACTTCTGTTAAAAACACTTAGCATAAACACAACTCCTTGTAAAGAACCTATGATGAAATGAATAGCTATGGTGTATTGGGTAGTTAAAGCCTACCTGTGAGAACATAAGCTGTTAAAATATCAGTTAGATTTATATGAGACAATAATAAGCATTTAGTCACTTTAAAACACACATACACACACATCTAACTTCATTTTATTCATGGTATACACTATTAATATTTTGCACAATTTACATTTCCACTCAACCACTGCTGAAAACTCAAGGCATGTTGAGGTACGTTGAGAGTGGAAGAGAATGTAGCTAATTGAGAAACGCTAATGTGCTCGATATGACCATCTCAGCTGTGCTCACCCTTTTCAGAAACCATCTTGTGGTAAACAGAACTACTAAATTGCAGGCAAGATATTGATTATATGCAGAAGCCAGAGGCATGTTTCTAGTGAACAGATTATGACTGAGGAATCAAGAGGGGGCAATTCTTATTGTTCTCACTTAAAACCAGCTCTGGAGGGTTGGGAGACTGTTTAGAACCATTTTAAAGTTGTGAAGAGGTATTTGAGTAGTGATGGATAAGGTTTGGGGCACCCACTAATGCAACATGAGATGTTGGCCAAAGTGGCCTACCTATGCAAAGAACTATATGATATTTTTTAACAAGCAGGTCATATTTTGATTTCATTAGACTTACTATGTAATTTCACTCACTAAATACTATGGATGTATGCATGAATAATGTAAACATTACATATTATGCCTGTTCTGCTGACAAGCTCTTCGGCAGCACGGGCCGCCATTATCCCATTCCCAGATAGCGCAAGACAGGGTGATCTCGCAAGAGCGATTTGAGAAGGCCGGGGGGAGGGAGAGTATTTAAAGTAGAGCTCCTCCTACCTCTGGCCCCTTCCTTTTGGGCAACGAAGGAGCACGGAGTGCTGCAGCCGGGAGAGCAATTCTAGCTGCGTCACTCTTTGTGGTTACCATTTTGGATGGGGTTTTTGCATCGCCCCCCCCCCCCCCAGTTTGCTGTGCTGCTTCGGCTTATTAGCGAGTCGATATTTTCTTTTAAAAAAAGAAAATAAAGAAAGGCAAGGGAAGAGGGGATTGGATTAGCGGGGGTGCAGCGCGGCCGTTTGGGCTGGGCTGGCATGCCCGAAAGGCCTACAAACATAACACTTTGGATTATAAAAATATAATAAAAAATAATAATAAATAAATAATAGAATACTGCAGAGAAGATTTAGATAAATAAAAATAAAGCAAGAGGAGCTGTGTGGTTGAGCATCAGAGGGCTTTTTGTTGAGGTCTCTGGTGCAGCGGTCGATGGGCGCACACGCAAGGGGCTGAACCCCACACACACCCTCCTCCCCCTCATCCATGGTAGTGGATAGTCCCACATTATAGAATAATTGATTGAGAGGGGTTATAATCGAAATAACGCAATTACTACTGGGTAGGTGTAATTGAACTGCGTGATTTTGTGTGAGTTTTAATTGGGTGTGTGTGGGGTGTATTGTATTTTGTACATTAAAAAAAGGCTGATCTTTAGACATTTGTTTCCCTGATATTAAATAAATAACATTACATTCAATAGTGAGTTCATTAAGGGTGCCAGTGAATTTTAATTAATCTAACTATATACAGGATAGGATACATTAGTGTTTAATTGATCAGTTGACTAAATTGCAGCCTGGATTAGAGCTAATCATTAGTTGCTGCAATATTGATTGTTAATTAGAGAGATTGGGGGGCATTTATTAAATTGAATTTTGCTTAGGCAATAATTAGAAATGGGCTGCCAAGTAGACATATTGGTTTAGATTAGTGTTTACACTATTAGTTATTGCACAATATTATAGCGGTAGTTCAGGGGGATTTGTTGAAAATGGTTAATTTAGTGCTTCTTGGGAGTAACTCGCAGTGAGGTCCTCATTAAATCAATTCATGTTTCGATAGTTATAGGATATTTATAATAATTAAATTGATAGTAGCTATAGGGAAGTGTTAAATAGAGAAGACCAGATTAGTGAATGCATTCAAGAAGGTAGTTGCTCTTGGTAATTGGATTGTGGAGCTGGGATGGCTTCAAAAAAAGGGCAGGGGAACAAAAAGGGGAAACAGCTAGCAAAAAAGAGGGTAGCTCCCCAAGTTTCTCCTCCTCAATCATCTTCGGATGAAGAGGCTTGACCCATATGGCACCAGCTCCAGGAGAAAATCTTGGCATTGGAAGCTGAGAGAACAGCTCAGCAGGCCATGCCAGTTAACACACCACAACTTCTCCGTTTGACCAGGGAAGCCAGGAGCCATAGGAAGGCTAAACTTAAGGTGCTTGCAGAAGATTTATTATCTCATTTTTCTGCCTTAGAGGAGGACCGCGTGGCTGTACGACTGGCCATGGCAGGGGTGGACGCATCAGCAGTTACGATGCAAAGCAGGGGTGATGGGGAAGAGCAAGGTTTGGGCTCATCGGAATTTGGAAGGTCAGCTGCTCCGAGGCAGAGCCGGCATGACGAGGGAGAGGAAGCCATCTGTGTAGAAGACAATGAACCAACTACATCAGATGTAGCACATGAGTTGGAAACTACACCTAACACACTCACACCGACTACAGCTTGACCTTGGCCAATTAGTGGCCAACTCGGCACACCAATACATACATCACCTGTCATGCTGGGTTATGGTATTAAAGGTACCCAGTGGCCTAGCAATATTGCTCCAGGTACACAGTGGCCGAGCACTAGTGCTCCAGGTACACAGGTACACAGTAGCCGAGCACTAGTACTCCAGTAGTTAATTGGGCTTTCCCGTATCCACAGGCATCCTTCCCAATGGTTTTAGGTGCAACTCCAGGAGTAGGTGTTTGGCCATACCTGTCGGTCCCGGACACAGGCTATAACACAGTTCCCTTGAAGGCCTTGCCTTTTGGGGACCACACTATGCCTCTGGGAGACCATCTTACCCCAGCGACAAAAGAGAAAATCTTAAAAGGAGACTATGTGGACTTTTTCGAGCTCCTTAACAGAGAAGTGGATAAAAAGGACATAGATAAGGATGATGAGCAGGAGAAGAAAAGATGTAGAAGGCGTAGGCCAGACAGGAACTGGGCTAACTGGTTAGCAGGTTTCCTGATCTATATGGGGGTAATAGTGAGAGCCCAGCCTTGGAGGGCCCAGGCTTTGTTTCAGTATTTAGACTTGATTTACAGGGCATATTTGGACTTTGTGGGGCAGGCTTGGTTGACCTATGATGAATCGTTCCGTATGAGAAGCGCAATTCATCCGAATTTGAGGTGGGATGAGCCGTTGCCAGGCCTCTGGTTGCAAGTTATCATGCCGGCCAGGCCAAACCCTGGAGATAGGTTCAATAGTGGCCATCTTATCTGAAAACCAGGTCTGAATGTGAGCTCCCATGCTGGCATGGGGCAAGTGGTTCAACCCTACTTGCTCTGTTGGGATTATAATGCCAAGGTCACATGCTCACATAAAGGATGTTGGTTCCAGCATGAGTGCTCGGTCTGCGGGGGCCAGCACCCCAGTACCTCATGCTTTAGAGCCAGGGCACAGAGAAATGCCAATAAGGACCCCGGAGGTGGCAAAAAGGAGACCGGGGGCAAGGGTTCACTTGGCAAAGGGCCCCAGTCCAATTAAGATTGAGATATTAGGGCACTGGTTAGCGGACTATCCATGGCCAGCAGATGCACAGTATTTGATGGAGGGTTTTCAGTACGGTTTTTGAATACCAGCATTAGGTGAGCGTAAGGCGTTCTTTGCAAAGAATTTTAAGTCAGTAAGGAGTATGGAAAATATTGTGCAAGATAAAATCGAAAAAGAAGTGTCTGAAGGTAGGGTCTTAGGACCTTATCAACATCCCCCGTTAGAGAACCTTCAGGTGTCACCTTTGGGTGTTGTTCCCAAAAAGAATAAGGGAGAGTATAGGCTCATTCACCATCTGTCTTACCTAGAAGGGAGTCGGTGAATGATGCCATCCCGCAAGAGGTACTGTGCAATATGCCTCTTTTGATGAGGCGGTGCGTATGATGTGGAATCGGGGCGGAGCTTGCGAAATGCGACATTAAGTCGGTGTGTCATATTCTTCCAGTCCATCCTTTAGACTTTGACCTCTTGAGATTCTATTTTCAGGGCTCTTACTACATTGATAGGGCCCTGCCAATGGGTTGTTCTGTCTCCTGCGCTGCATTTGAGCAGTTCAGTTCATTTTTGGAGTGGAAGCTCAGATGTAGGGTAGGTTGCAGAAGCACTGCCCATTATTCGGATGATTACCTTTTTTGTGGTGCTGCCAATACTGGGCATTGTGTGTTTATCTTAGAGATGTTTCAGTCATTGGCCTGGGAACTAGGAGTTCCCTTGGCTGAGGAAAAAATGGAAGGGCCTGCAACTTCACTTACCTTTTTAGGGATCGAGCGGATACTAGGCAGCAAGCTTCTAGGTTGCCAGAGGATAAATTAGAGGCCCTTAAGGAGTGAATCCAGCTCCTGTTAAGGAGTAGGAAGGTGTCCCTTAAGGAGCTCCAGGAGATTGTAGGCCATCTAAATTTTGTATGTAGAGTCATAGCTCCAGGTCACACGTTTTTGTGCTGTTTGTGTGGGGCTATGAAGGGACTTCATCGCCCTTTTCACAGGACTAGAGTGACCAAGGGTATGAAGCAGGACCTGCAAGTGTGGAGCCAGTTTTTAGCGGAATTTAATTGGGTGTCATTTTGGAGGTCTGAACTGCAACTTAAGTCGGAATTTCAGGTTCAGACTGATGCAGCTGGCTCACTAGGTTTTGGAATTTATTTTAAAGGGTGATGGTGCACTGGGCTGTGGCCTGAAGAGTGGCACCAGCAAGGTATCACTAGGGATCTCACCTTTTTAGAATTTTTCCCAATAGTAGGTGCCTTGTGGCTGTGGGTGCATGAATGGGTGAATTCTTCAGTACGCTTCTGGTGTGACAATCAGGCAGTGATTCACATCGTGCACAACCTCACGTCACATTCAGAATGCGTTATGGCACTTGTGCGTGCATTCACGTTACGTGCCTTGAAATTTAACGTTCTGATCCAATCAAAACACATCCTGGGTTTGGATAACAGCTTGGCCGATGCCCTATCACGCCAACAGATCACTCGGTTCAGGGAGTTAGACCCAGGAGCCAGCGAACTTCCAGAGAAACTACCAACAGAGGTCTGGCAAATTGGCAGGATGACGCCGAAAGGGCTATAAGCTTGGCCCTGTGTGATCAGGTTCTTCTAAAGCTATTGGCGGTTCCCTCGTCTTGGCGGGAATGAGAGACGGAGGAGGTTTCAAAAATTGAACAGATTCCTTTTTATTCCTTTCCACTTCAATTTCAACCAGGTCAAACGGATCAAACAACTTAATTCTGGTAACGTCTTATAACTTTTAACACTTAACTCAGGGGTGAATATATCGCTTCTCACATCGGGGCCGGGCCAAAACGCTCCCGATCGGGCATCGCCTGTATAGGTGCACTCCTTACTGCACAAACCGTCCCGCAGCAGGGATGCCTTGCCCAGTCCCCCTCCAGAGGTGGCAGGTTGAAAGAGGGTGTAGGGCGAATCACTTTCCTCCCCCCATCTTGATTGCGGGGGTAAACCACTACGGTCCATTCCAAAGGTTTTATCTTTTGCTGTTCCAACTTGGGAACATCTGGATCAGGAAGTAACCCTCCTCCAGTTCTTAAGTTAGGGAACTCCCGCGTTAGTTCTCTAACCTTGTCAGGCGTGTCGCCCTCATCTTCGGTTTGGACAGCACAATCCCTTGTGCGTCTCACTGCCTGGTCTGTTACCACCTGAAATTCGCGCGCCTCCTCCTCCTCCTTTATAATCTCTTCCCAAACTATTAGATCTAACTCCTCCCCTTTATCTTCTGCTAAACACACCTCCAGTGCATTCTCTCTCCTCCCTTCACTTCCCTCTATTTCTACGAGCACCCCTTCCACACACGCGCATGTCTCTTTTGATACTTTTCCTTGTGGGGACGGCACACTAGCTTCCTGTCCTTCACACCCTGGTACCGAGGACGTGGAAGGCGTACCTAGCAGTGAGTACAGAGTTCCAGGAGTTTAGGAGATCAGTGGATTTGGAGCTGATCTGGCCTGCTCCTGTGGAACACCTGCAACAATTTATAGTGTTCTTAAATAGGAAGGGATTAGCACCAGGATCCATCCAGGGTAGGATGTCAGCTCTAGCCTTTCACACTAGGATCCATGGGTACCAGGATCAAGAGAATGATTGAAGGTTGGAGTAAGGAAAGGGGCCGGGTTAGGGATTCTAGAGCACCAATATCCCCGGCCCTGTTGGAAAAAAATTGCCAGCTATTGCCGGTCATTTGTAGGGATGCATATGAGGTTGCGCTGTTTCAAGCAGCATCTTTCCTGACATTTTTTGGCGCATTAAGGATTAGTGAGGTGGTAGCTTCAGGTAAAGGGGACGTGTCGAAATTGGCCTTACAATGGCATGATGTATCACTGGTAGAGGATACGATGCGGGTCCACATTCGCCCATCCAAGGTGGATCAGCGAGGTAAGGGAGAAGATCTTACTTTAGGTACTTGCTCGATAGGAAACCTTTGTCTGGTAAAAGCAATAGGTAGTTATTTAAATGTCAGAGATCAGGGTCAAGATTATTTTTTCATACATAAGGATGGAACCCTTTTAACAAAATACCACTTTTGGAAAATCACTGATTTAGCATTAGGCAAGGAAGGTGTACACGGATTGAGGTTCGGAACTCATTCATTTAGAATTGGGGCGGCATCAACTGCAGCCACTATAGGTTATCATCCTGATGACATCAAGTGGTTGGGGCGATGGTCATCCACCGCCTCTCGAAGATATGTCTGGACACTCCCTCATGTCTAGGCAGGTGCCTGGTTTTGTCTTTGCAGGTCTGCTCTTGCAGGAGGGTCAGTGGCAAGTCATGATAGTTGGCCACAGCTTCGTTTTCTGGGCAGCAAGGTATGCTGCTCAGTTGATGTGGGGGAGCGATTTGGGTCTTCGAGATAGAGCCCAAATTGTTTGGAGAGGGATCCGTGGACTGCTATGGAGTCAATTATGCAGAGTGGCTGCATTTGGCAAGCAACCCTCAGATGTGCTGGTTATACATCTGGGAGGTAACGACCTGGCCAAGCATGGTGGCAAGGCCCTGGTTTTGGATGTTCTGCGAGACCTCAGATGGCTGAGGGTGATGTACCCTATGATGAGCATTATTTGGTCTATGATCATCCCTCGGCTTGTTTGGCAAGATGAACGCCAGGTCCAGCGTGTTAACACTGCACAGAGGAGTGTTAACAGAGAAGTGTGTAGAGCGGTATGTAATGACCTTGGATCAGTGATCCTCGCTAACAGGCCTGAGCTCTTCCGTCTGGATGGAGTACACCTCTCCGTTAGAGGTTTAGAGATATTTTTGGCAGACCTCGGGGGGGGGCTGCTTTTGGAGCTCGAGAGGCTCGATGGTGGGCATGGGCCTTAAGCGTAGCTTGCCCCTATGCTGTGGCGGGTAGTGTGGATAAAACAGGTTTCGGTGAGTCCCCTCCAACAACAGGTAAGGTATACGTAGCTCATCTGATCTCCCAGCGCTGTGGATCGTGCGATTACAGTGCTTGGGGGAGAAAATCTGCTGGGGCCGCTCCCAGACCAACAGTCAACAAGAAGGAGGGGACTTGAGGTCCGGGGGTGGTCAAATTTGGGGCAGCCAGGTTCTCGCTCTCTTCACGACTGCGGGATCTTGGGGCTCGGGACTCGCCCATAGTTTGGTAGGGGTCGGTTGAGACCCCTCTGCAGAACCTGATTCCACACTACAGCAGGACCCCCCTTTTTTCATAGAGCTTAAATATGAATATTTAATAAAGTGTGGCCCATGTTTTATTCCATAAGAGTTGTCTCGTGTCTTATTCCGGGGTAAGGGGATAATGAATGTTTGCCCAAATACAGGTTATTTATTTATTTTAACCTCAGATATAATTTTATATAAGCCCTATTCAGTTGTTTCCTATCTGGTTGTTATGAAAATACTTGGAGAAGAGTGACTAGCTTGTCTCCACTCTGTTGTTGCTTGCACCACATGGACAGTGATGCATCTGAAAAGGGCAAACTTCTATGTGCACTTGGGTATACACATTAGCAAGAATTTCCCAGGATTCTTACTTGTGATAGAACCTACATGAACAGAAGTTTCTCCTCTTCAGACACATCACTCTCAGAAAATAAGTATAGAAAATAAAAGGCAGTGGGACAGTCTATCTTCTCTAAGCATATTGATAACAGATTGGATAATAACTGAATAGGGCAATGGATTCATACTGTGTGGTTCTGGTCCTGTATTATCCTTGGAAAGAATCCCTCCATTAATCCCAGTGTCCAGTGAAGTTTATTGAGCTTCGTTTCTCTTTTCTTCCCAATTTGCCTCTCTGGTTATTTTTAATAGGCTTCCCATTGTGGTGACAACAGTGATAACCTAGTATCTGATGGTAGGCAAAAAAAAGTTAATTATTGCTGCACAAGCGTGCAATAGATTTTATGTGGAAACAGCATTCCATAAGCCAACTCAAAAAATAGGGGTGCCCCAAACAAATTCTAACTTTGACATTGGACCCTGGACTTGTTCAAAAACAAACTTGTTGCAAAATAGCCCTGGCAATTGCTTTGTGTTTGAATAAGAAATGGTTAAATGATGGGAAAAAAGGAGTCAGCTTCTGGAATTTTCCCCTGTGTGCTATCACTTTGTTAATGGTAGTGAGCACAAGAGAATATCCTGTAGATCATCTTGACTGCTGCCATTGGTGTTGTCAACATTCAGGCTGCCCTTTGCTATATAAAGCTTGGCATAATTTCAGTGCTGGCAACACGGGCACAATATTGTGCAGCAATATTAGGCCATATCCTGTCTTTTTGAATTGTTGGCACAGAAGCATAAGGGATGTGGTGGCGCTGTGGGTTAAACCGCAGAAAGCCTCTGGGCTGCAAGGTCGGAAGACCAGCAGTTCGAATCCACACAACGGAGTGAGCTCCCGTCGCTTGTCCCAGCTTCTGCGAACCTAGCAGTTCAAAAGCATGTACAAATGCGAGTAGATAAATAGGTACCACTCCAGTGAGAAGGTAACGGTGTTCCGTGTCTAGTCGCGCTGGCCATGTGACCACAGAAACTGTCTACGGACAAACGCTGGCTCCATGGCCTGGAAACGGGGATGAGCACCGCCCCCTAGAGTCGGACACGACTGGACAATTGTCAAGGGGAACCTTTACCTTTACCTTACAGAAGCACAATATCCCACATTCATAAACTGGAGGTTTTTTTTAAAGAATTGAATTATACTTAATCTTGGAATCTCCCTCCAGATTTTGGAATATGACACTGTTCTGCTAACTGGTGAGACAGAGAAATAGTTTAATACAAGCTAGAGTCAGATAGAAAGCCAGGACATATTTAAACTGAAAACAGCATTAAGATACTGGGTGGGTCTCCATGATATTGTTCTTCAGTAATGTCTTGGGAGATTACCAGTTGGGATAATGCCTTTAAGAGCATGTTTGCTTTCCATACACTCCATGTTCATATTTGTTTTGAAGATATTGCATATACATCATAAGTCTCCCGTGCAGCCCCACTGCTATGAAAAAAGAGCTACAGTGGACCCTCGATTTACGGAATTAATCCGTATTGGAACAGTGGCCGCAGGTCGAAAAGTCTGTAGGTCGAGGGTCCATTTCCCATAGGAATGCATTGAAAACCTATTAATCCGTTCCGGCAGAAGGAAAAAATACCCCCCTCCAAAAAAATTAAAATAACAGCAACAGTGGAGCAAGTCCCACGCTGGGACTGCAAAAAAAAAAAAAAAAAAAAAAAAAAATCACCAAAAAACAAAACAACACAGAAACATACCCCCCAGCCCAAATCTACCCTCCAAAACCCACCCAGAACAACTTTTTAAAAAGAAAAAACAGCAGCACCTTACCAGTCTGAAGCCTCCCGGGGTTCTGCAGAGGCTTCCCGCGCTTGCAAAGCCGTGCTTACTCGCAAGTAGACCCGCGCCTGTGGTGGCACTTACTCGCGAGTAGACCCGCGCCTTCGGGTTCAAAGGTTCTCATCTGTCCTTTACAATTTTAAGTGCACTTGGAAAGCAGGAGCTCTCTCAACTGCAACACACCCTATATACAGTAATGGCTGACAGACCTACAGCACAAAGAAGCAGCCTCGGCGCCACCTATAGTTAGAAAGTTGAATTGCCCGCCTTTTTCCCCTGCCTATTTCTGTTTTTATGTCGATTCTCCGGCCAGAAGTCGAAGTGAAATTTTGCGACTGGAGAAGTCCGTAACTCGAAAAGTCCGTAAGTGGAGCCGTGCGTAAGTCGAGGGTCCACTGTAGTAAGTGACCAGAGCTCTCAGGCCAACTTCTTAACCATTCAGGGAAGGAGAGTAAGCCTCTGACTGGCACATAATGAGAAATCAATTTCCTCTCCTCTGAATCAGGAGTAGTATTGGAATAGTTCTTGTGGTTGTTTACATTTGTACTATGCAAAAGGACAGGTGAATGTTAACATATGTGTTAATGGAGACTTCTTAAACAAAGTAAAGTGGAATCCACTACTTACACTAGAACATAAGAAGAGCCCCGCTGGGTCAGGTCAAGGGCCCATCTAGTCCAGTTTCCTGTATCTCACAGTGGCCCCACCAGATGCCTCTGGGAGCACATGGGACAACTAGATACCTGTCTCCTGATACCCCTCCCCTGCATCTGGCATTTTGAGGTACCTTCATTTTAAACCTGGAGATTATACATCCCCATCATGGCTTGTAACCTGTGATAGACTTTTCCTCCAGAAATCTGTCCAATCCCCTTTTAAAGGCATCTAGGCCAGATTCTATCACCACATCCTGTGGCAAGGAGTTCCACAGACTAACAACATGCTGGGTAAAGAAAAAAGAACAAGCCCTTCAGACCTGATCAGCACTACTGCAATGGATATATGAGTATATTTCAAGAAATATTTTCTTTACCCAGCGTGTTGAAATATACCCATATCCATTGCAGTAGTGCTGATCAGGTCTGAAGGGCTAGCTTTTAGTTCTAAAGCACTGGTGCTGCATCCCTGAGCATTGTCTTCCTTGAATTCAGTTACCCTGAAGGAAGTTTTATTCAGGGATAACAGAACAGGCTAAAGAAAGGTATTAAATTGGTTTCATTACAGACAGTTACAGCATGCACAACTAAGTGTGCTCTATGCACAAGGAAAGATACAGAAAACAGAAGACCTTGAAGACTCTATAAATATCCATGGATTAGTTTATGTTGCTTTGATCCTGTTGAAAGCAACAGAAGTCATAGTTGCAGAACTGCTTTGGGAGCTGAGGTAAGATAACAGCCCAGTTGAATTCTTTAATTTGGCAAATATATCTAAAACTAAGGAAGGGTCTTCCCACTGTTGTGCAATTAATTTATCAGAATAATGTTTTCTTGCATTAAAAAAAATCCTCAAAATTTCAAAGGCAATTGGAGAGCAGCAGGAAATCTCAATCAGTCCTCACCAGCAAAAAGAGGAATCCGGCAGTGTGTGAAATCCAAACTCAAACACCC
Source organism: Intellagama lesueurii (assembly GCA_037013535.1). Taxonomy (NCBI): domain Eukaryota; kingdom Metazoa; phylum Chordata; class Lepidosauria; order Squamata; family Agamidae; genus Intellagama; species Intellagama lesueurii. The sequence continues at coordinate 111,387,960 of JBAJHW010000003.1, forward strand.
CCACCCCATATTTCAGTTCTTAATCAACAAACAAAACAAGCTAATTTTGCATAATCCTGCAGATGAGAGACATTCCTACTGCAACACTGATATGTTCACATTACTTAAGAATGGTATGTTTCAGTCCTGAGGTACCTCTAAATTCACCCTGTCTTCAATTTGCAATGCTCACATTGGGCTTTGGATTCCTGTTCCTAGTCTCATAGGGTGGACACGGACAGTCCTCTTGATATACTTCACTCCACTGAAATTCTTTCCCATCCCTATTCAGGGATGTACAGTCCCTTCCATCTTCCCCCTCAGAACACATAGACCAAAATCCTGTTGCTGAGTGTAGTAAGTTGCACTATAGTTAGAGTAGGCCCATTTGAATCAATAGAACTTATTGAGTAGTTGACTCATCAAATCCCCACTGATGTAATAGACCTACTCTAGTGAGATTTACTATGCTTAGCAACAGGATTTTGGCCATAGTCCCTTTTGCACGTTTGGTTGTACTTTTACTTTACATTTGTCTCCCCACCTTCAATTTTGTAATGCTTACATTGGTCTTTGGATTTTTGGACGAGTCTTGCTTATTAAAGCCAGATGTAAGTTTTTGATTAAGATTAATAGATCCTTAATATATCCTTCACATCAAACAAAATGCTAAGTATGCCCTAGGGAATTTCCTTGAATTTGGACAACCTACAATAATATTTTTAATTTGTTATATTTTCAGAAAAATGCATGTGGTGATAAGATGTCTTTGATAGTGTTTCTTTTTCTGTGAAAAGAACTTTTCCCCTCAGCATCTCTGTAGCTTTCCATGAAGTCCAAAGACCATATTATCAATATACTTGAAATCTCAAGCCCTCTCCTTGATTTCTGAAACTTCATATCAGTTTTTTGTTTGTGGTTAGATAGAAAGTATTAATTTTAAACATGATATATTACTGTTAAAATACTCATAGCATTTCCAAGACTCCTAAAATAACTCACTCTAATCTTTTATATAGGGTGGCCATTGGGTGGATAGGTGGACATCCATATAACCCTAACTGGTGTGGGACCAGAGAAGATTAAAGCTTTGGAAATGCCCTTTCAAAGTTACTAGAAAAACTAATGGTTAAATAAAAATAATTAACATCATTTCCCGCTCACTACATTAATTTTGAGTGCTGTACTTGATGTTTAATAATAATCATGTGAGCCAAGTCTATTCTGATTTATGGTGACCCTTTTCAAGGTTTTCCAGGTAGAGAATACTCAGAAGTGGTTTACCATTCCCTTTTCTGGGGATGCCTTGGGACTATGTAGTTTGCCCAAGGCCACACAGGCTGGCTCTACTTATAGGAGGCACAGTGGGGAATCAAACTCCCAACCTCTGAGTTAGTTATCTAGTTGTGGAGCCAGAGGTTGGGATTTCAATTCCCCCCTGTGCCTCCTGGGAGAAGATTGCCTGTGTGGCCATGGGCAAGCTGCACACTCCCAGGGTGCTCCCAGAAGAAGGAAATGGCAAACCACTTTTGTGTATTCTCTACCTAGAAAAAAAGAGTTGCCATAAGTCAGAATTGACTTGACAGCACACAACAACAACTTGATTTCTAATCATTTGTTAAAACCATTCTAGGTCTCGACATTGCAGAAAAAGGTGTGAGAGAAAGGAAACAAACACTTGTTATACACTCATTATGGAAAAGAAGAGTGGTTTATTACAGCTAACTGCATTACTTATGACTAATTACTTCTACACTTGGAAAAAAAACATTAAGATGATAGTTAATCTGCCATGATAGAGTCACTTGCCTTTTGACAGAACTGCACATCTCACTGGGAGGTAGGCTTTGTGAAGACTGCAGAGTATAAAACTATTATGTAATGAGACTTCTTAATACAAAATTTAAAAGGTGAATGTACAGGTGCTTGCCTGGGCAAAATAGCTGAAAATGTTCAATAGTTTCTGCACATCTGTACTTCAAATCATATGTAACATCATAAAGTAATGAATGCCATGGTGTGCAGGTTTATTCCATTGAAAGTTCATACATAAAGATGTCATGATAAACATTACACTGTGAAACCAGAAATTCGTCATATTCTTCATTCAGTCCTCTTCAAGTAAATTCAAGCTTCATTGCTATCCTTAGGTTTCTTTTTTTCCCCACTTAAGAGAAAGATATATGTGTGATAATGAATCTATGCCTTCTGTGAGTATGGCTGTTTGTATTTATTGGGGGACTGAGGATGGTCAGATTATTTATCACCATGGTTTTCTTGAAAAAGTGAGTTCCATAATTCAGTTTTCCTTCAGTTAACTATGGACATTGACACTGGGAGTTTTATGACTCAGCCAAGTAGCCAGCAAGTCTGACAGAAGCCCTTCTCAGCTGTTTGAAAACCTTCATGCCATGGCTGTTGCTAGTCGGATTTTTCCAACTGCACAAATGCCCTGCCAAACCCCATCCCACCCTAGAAAGCCAAACACAAATCTTCCACTTGACTGGTTGCTTTCATATCTGTTACAAGGCACTCTGTAGGGTTTGCAAATGTTTGGTACTGATGGAGGTAGAGAAAAGGAGATTTCAGACAAAAAAGGAGTTGTTTTAGTCCATTTCTTTGCACTTTGACTTCAGCATGGAAACCAAGCACTTTGTATCCCGTATGCAAATAGTGTTCTATGACACTGCCTGTTGTTTAAGTTCTTAATAAAATGATATGCATAGTCTGTCTATTTTCCCCTCTGTTTCTTAAACTGCTTATCTAATAGTTTCCAACTACACAGTCTTTTCCCCCACACCTGCACATTTTGGGTCCACCTATATGCTAAAACATCCACAAAACTCTGTGCTGAATATTAACCAAATGTTGAGGGAAGGTGTTCAAACCCTGCTTAATGTAGTTTTGGAATAAAAAACAATATACTCAGAAAACTTTCTCAAGAACAGGAACAGAATCTATTTGGCTAATACCCAGATCCAATCAGAAATATCTATCTATCTATCTATCTATCTATCTATCTATCTATCTATCTATCTATCTATCTATCTATCTATCTATCTATCTATCTATCTATCTATCTATCCCACGATAATAACAATGACATAAATAACACATGTGTTTAAAGTTTTATTACTGCTGTGGCTCCTCCCTCCTCATATCAGTCATCTCTCCAGCTGTCCATACAAGTCAATACCTGATGACACCTGTCAAACTGGCATAAATGATTAATCAAAAATTAAACTTCCTTTAATAAATCATTTCTCGCTCATTCGATCTCAAAGGTGGGTGAGAGTCAGATCATCCTTCATCTCCCATATTCCTAAAGAACAGATTAATCTTGTGTACCATTTTTATTTCATTTTTTAAAAAAGTATAAGCAGTAGAAACTACTCTCTCCCTGCTCTCAGTATGTGTCCATACAAGTTATAATGGCATAATGTGATTTCTCAGACTTATTTGTAACATTGGGCCATGGCTGCTTCCCTATAAATTAGTTAACTAGGTAAACAGTATTCCCTGAATCAAACATCTCCCTCTAGAGTTTGCTTAAAGAAAATCATGTTCATACTTTTCCACTGCCCCCAAATTATTGAGGAATGCCCTCATTTTCAGTGAATAAGCCCAGGTGAATCCCTGCCCTGGGAAAAAGTGCATATGTATAGAACAGAGTTTAAATTACTTGCTCGTGACATTTTTGGAAACACAAACTAACAATTTATCATTTCTGACCCTTGAACAGTATAAGAAGATAGGATACTTCTATTTGCACTGAGAAAATCTTAATTTTGAGGGACTTGTGCATTTCCTTGCTGCTTATCATCTCTTTCATTCAGCAACTTCCACTTCCCTGCAGAAGATGCCAGTTTGGCCTATATCAGCAAAGTTAGGAGACTGCCATGAGGTCGTCTTAATTCCTGTCTATTTTCCCCTCTGATCTGGTTCATTTAGAAAGTCAGACTAGACAAGACACTGAGCTGCCATTTAAAAGCTTTTCCTTCCATTGGCAGAATTCCCTCAGAGTTATGTGACTGAAGACTTGCAAAGAAAGGCCAGGTTTACCTTCCAAACACAAATCACAAAACACAGCTCCTTGGATTGCAAGTCACAAAGATGACAAAAGCTTGTGGTAGTGCAAACATTTCTTCCAGCTAAGGCAGAGTAGCTTATACACTGCAACTAAGCATGTCATCTAGTTTGATCCTAAGAAGCAACATTCCATTTTTTAAATGGACGCTGGATCCCCAAGCTGCTGCCAAGTAATCTCTTAGCCAGCTCAGTGGGGCAGCCAGTTGGCCATTCTGGGACCTCTCCGGGCATGTTAGGACACAGATCCTGAGTGCTTTGCTTGGATGTCCTTTTTGTGGAGGATCAGATATTTACTTGCACCTCTGGTGCCAATGATGCCACCACTCTGGAAAGTGGACCCTACCCTGTACAAGAACAGGAACAAAATGGATGAATCATAATTGTTCTTCAGAGCACTGGGAGAGGGAGAAGGAGAGGGAGGGAGAGAGAGAAAAAAATCACCCTCCCCCAGAGCTTGCAAATTCCAAAATGATTATGAATAAACTGACACATGCAATATTGAAAGCATCTCAACATATCATTCAAGCTTCCCAAAGTTCCATAGTTTTTCTTGTTTAAATAGCAACATGCAATAAAATAATAACATGTTCATATTTGATAATACCTGGAATTACTAGATATATATTGGTAGGCATGGAAATATCAGGAAACAACACTGTTATTGTGGCAAGACATTGCTAAGAAGGAGTGTTGGAAATGAATGTCTCTGTGCTCTGTAAAACACCCACCTGCTTTACAGCTTCAACCTACTCAATAAAACAATGATTTGAGCCAGAAGCAGCATGAACTCACATTTAGATTCCCTTTATCACAAAGGCAGGCAGCGTGAGACCCTCAAGGTTTTGCTGGACTACAGTTCCCACACCCAGCACAGTTAATGGTGAAGGACGATGAAATTTCTGTTCAACAACACCTTGAGTCTCCAGATGTGTTCTACTGCTTATAGTCCCCTTTAATCAGTCAAATAAATGCATGGAGGGGAAACACACTTGTCCTTAGTCTCTACACAATGAAAAGTCCTATGCGTGTGGAGTCAACAAACAATCCTGGACCCTTCATTTCCTGCGGCACACACACACAAATATAGATGTCAGGATGAGCTTACACAAGCAATGTACACATGAGATATTTTGGAGCTTACACACAAATGACAGGACTGAGGGACATTAACTTGAGTATCTGCACACTTCCATTGACCAGGCATGTCCCAAAATAATTTGCCAATTGAGATAAAAGAGAAGATTGTCCTTCCCCTAAACAGTTTCTTGCAGAAAAGCTGAATAGCCTGATGGATGCATTTTAATCTTATTTCAATACTGTTGACAGGACAGAACGGGGAGGGAAGAAACCTCATTACACTACTTGTTCTTGAGAAGACAGACTCTCTTTCAAGCCATCTTGTCAAAAGTTTATTAACTCCTGCAAGATTTAACATCTTCTGAGAGATACAAAACAATGGCTGAAACCCTGCTGGGCAGTTCCACATGCATAACAGGGATGACATCAGCAGCAGTGGCAAATCACTACTGATCAAAGGGAAATTGCAGGTAAGTAGAGGCAATTTTGTAGTGCACGTTGACTTGGAAACATGTTCCCTCAAATTACCAAAATAAGCCCTTATTTAGTGGCAATTTGCCACTGATGATGACATAATCTTCCTTGTACATGTGGAACTGTGCAGTAGGATTTCAGCCAACAAATGTTTCTTCTGTAATTTATGGAAAATTTCTTTCTGCAAAACTGGTGACTTTCCCCTTTATAGAGCACAGATGTACAGGTTGGCTGGTCAAGAAAATGAATCTTGTCTGATGCTTCTAATTGTTAAAAACCTGTGCAATAATACTGCCACTATCGTTGCTGAGCTGTGCATTACACCATGGATATAAAAACCATTCTCACAAAAGCAAATACTCATGAGCAAATATACGTACTGCCATTTGGTAGATGAGAAGAAACATTGTGTTTTATTGTTCTTGCCCACAGCAACAAAACAAGTGAGGACTTATGTCTCTAGGACAACATCGGACACCAAACTTGAAAGAAGGAGGGTAGTTTAAGTGCTGCAGAGCTGTTCCTGTGCCATATGCAACACTATCCATCCCTTTGCTCTTCAGCATCTACCCCTGAGGCAGTTCCTCATCCTTCCTACTGACTATCAGAACAGTGTTTATTTTGTTGCAGCCAAGACTAGAAACCTAGTTGTCTGCTAGGTTTTTTTCCCTTCCTCTTTACTTCAGCATTGCCTGAAAATTCATCTTACGTCAAGAATTTAATAAAAGGTTTATTGCAAACCCATTATCAGAAGAAGCAAGCTAGTCTTGTCTCCTTCCTTGTTGCTCTCATGTTAGGAGAACTAAATCTGGAAATGAGAGTCTTCTCTATGCATGGAGCATCTCCATACTATGGAGAGGTCTGAGCTTCTAATCACATGGAGATCACCCAAAGGCTGACAGAGCAGTAGACTTCAGATTTAGTTCTCTACATGTGAGAAATGGGACAAAGGGGAGCTAGCCATAAGAGAACTATGAGCTTTCTATTCATAAAGTGAGAATAAAGCTTCTGCTGAATGCCTGAACAGGGCTTTTTGTAGAAATATCAGCTGGGAAAGGAAAGTCAGGAGAACTGCAGGAGAGTTAAAGACAGGGAAAACTTTTACAAAGTTATTGCTATATCTTATTGTGTCTCCTCCTGGCTACAATATGGCTCCTCCCACTGCCGCGGCTGCGGGGGTGGGAGTTCTTTGCCGCCCGCCTGGCAAGTGCAGGAGCCCAGTATGGTGGCCGAGAGGGGAGGGCGAGAGAGCCTTTATTAAGGCTGCTCGCCCAATGTCCTGCCTCTTGCCAGTGAGATCGTCAAGAGAGCAAGGAGCAAGTGTGCGGCAGTCTGGGTGAGGTGCTTTCGATTTCACCCTTGGGCCTGACACGCACCTGTGAAGCACAGAGGGTTGTGCAGCTGCTCAACCAACGGTTTGGAGGCTTGGGGGGTAGAAAGGAAAGGCGGTCCCTGTCCCCACAGAGGTTGGGGGAAGTAGGCTTTCAGCGGGACGAGCGGGGCACCTTCCAATTCACCCGGGGCCTCGCGAGCGCTTGTGGGAGTGGGAGCGTTGCGCAGGGGCGTGACCAGCATTTCAGTTGGTTAACAGTTGGGGGAAGAGGCCCCCTGCCCCCACGGAGGTGGGGGTTGGTTGAATTTGGGGTTTGTAAGCCCCCCCTTTTAAAAAATTATAATACTTGAAAAAATAACAACCTCATAAATAAATAATAATAAAAAGGGAAAGCAGTGGGGAGGAAGAGAGAGCAGAGGGGCAGGACAAGCACATAGCCTAGATCCCATGCACCGGGTGTAGGGTTTTAGCATGGGGGCTTAGCCAGTGGGTAGTAGCAACTGTGCAAGGAGCTTGGATAGGAACAAGTATGGGGCCCAGGAAAGGCCAAGGGAATAAAAAAGGGAAACAACTAGCTAAGCGCAAGGCACCCCCACACACAGGCAGCTACGCCCTCCTCCTCAGATGAATGTTTGCCTGATTATGGGGCTATACTGGAGAAGCTGAGCAGGTTGGAAAGGGAGAGGGCACTAGCCAGGGAAGCAGTAGGTGCAGGTGCAGCATGGAGGTCTAGTAGGGACTCGAAGGCCCGCAAGTTGGAAGAGCTTAAGCAGTTGGGTAACATTATGTTGTCTCACATCGCTGTCTTAGAAAGTAAGCATGATAACATCTCCAGGAGCTGTGGGGCTACGATGAAGACCGGCTCGCAGCATCAGGAGGTGGTGGTTGAAGAGGTTCATCAGACAACAATTGGCACCCAGACAATGATGGTGGAAGAGGAGATGCAAACAGAGGAGGTATGTGCACAGCAGGTGACAGGTCAGACAGAGAGCAATGAACAGGTGACTGGGGTCAGAGCACCAGACCACCCAGGACCCAGCAGCCAAGTAGTCACAGCTTCTGGTTCAGCTGTTCCAGGTGAGTCTGCACCTACACTAAACACATCGGTGGGACCAGGCATATGGCCATGGGGCCCAGTTACCCCACCTGGCGGGACACCAGCTGTTAGACAGACGTACTATGCCCCTGTGGGAGTAAGCATGCCTTGTAGTGGGATTAGGGTCCAGGGAGAAAAACCTTGGACTGCCCCATATCCACAGACACCTGGGGTTCCTCGGCTCCCAGGAGCCAGGACAACCCCTCTCATTCTGGATACGGGATATAATTCTGTGGCATGGGATGCTCTCCCAAGTGTGGGACCATCTGTTGCCAGCATCAGTAGAGAAAATCTGGAGGGGACAGTTTGTAGATGTCTTTGAGCTCCTGAATAGGAAAGTGGAGAAGAAAGGTTCAGAAAAGGAGGAGGAAAGGGAGTGGGGGAAATTGAGGCAGCGTAAGCCAGATAGGTGCTGAGCTAACTGGCTGCCAGGATACATTATTTATGCAGGAACAGTAGTCAGGGCTCAACCAGAGTGAGCATTTTCCCTATTTCAGTACCTAGATTTGATATATAGGGCCTACACAGATCTCCTTGGTCATGCATGGCTGATCTATGACCAAGGGTTCTGTATGCACGAGGCCATTCATAGGGACATGCGATGGGATGTGCAGCATAATGTGCTTTGGTTACGCACTATGACACTGGCTTGGCTGGTCCTGGGTGAGTGTTTTGATAGTGGCCACTTGGTGCAGAGAGCTGCTTCTGGATCGACTCCCTGAGCATTAGCGGGCCAGGTGGTTCAACCCCGCCTGGTTTGCTGGGAGTTTAATTTATGAGGGACCTGTAACCATAGGTGTGGCGGAATGCCCACGTCACTCCTGTCCATCATATGGAGCTCAAGTGCAGGAGCCTATGATAGGACAGGAGGGGCGGGATTAGGAGGACAGTTAGACAGTTAGAGACAGAGAGGAGAATTTGATGAGTTAAAAGAGAGATTGGAAAAGTTGGATTGTTAGAGAGAATAGGAAAGAGTTAAAAGTAATAAGTAATAGATAGATAGCCAAAGAATATTGTTGAAGTGGTTTGTGGGGGTGCCATTCCCAAGGTTGCTAAGCTGTTGGCTTAATCTACAGTAGAGGGCAAACCCTCCTGGATGAGGTGGGTTTGCCCTCACAGCTGCTTCTGAGGGGCATGACTGCCCACCATTCTTCTTCTTTCTCATAGGTGCTAGAGAGCTTGCATAGAGCCTTTCCTTAGGCCAATTATAATGGCATGATGTAACCATTGTCCTATCTGAACTCTGTAAACTATCTGTATACTGTCAACTATCTGTGAGCTTGTAAGGTTAATAAAAGCACAGTCCTCCTGGGGGCAGGGCAGAATTCATTGGGAACCCATTCTGTGTTATTCTGCCTCTTCTACTAGTCGCCCCCCAGGAGCACTGCTGGCAGACATCCCTGTGTGTGTGGCTGACTGTGGCGTTCACCCTCGTCCCCTTACTTGACCGTCAAGACTCAGAGCACACGAAGGCAAACAATCCCCTCTTTTACACTGCTGCCACCAGGTGATCACTAAATCACCATTACTTCAGGAAGATGATGCAGGTCCACACTTCAAAGTAATTTAAATATAACGTGTTTATTGTTTACAGAACTTGATAATAATTCACGAATATCTTCTTTAGGTTAATAACACTCTTCTGTTTGATAATACACTCCTAACTAGAATCACTCCTCAGATTTCCCCAAACTCCAAACTCCACACTCTATCTCTACTCATCTCTCTGACTATCTCTCCATCTGTCTCCCTGTCTGCCTCTCAGGCTCCGCCTCTTATACCATCTCTCTCGGCTCCGCCTCTCAGCAACATGAATATGCATGAACAATTAACATAACCAAACCTGAACCATTGACATAATAAAGGGGAACACTACACTGACTTCTTTAACGTCTATCTCTAAGAGACTCTTTGCTATCCTAATTATCTGGTGATCACCACAAAGCCCATCAGCCTGCTAAGTTCGTGACTCCAACAAATTGGCGCCCAACCTGGGGCGAGGAAAGAGACATTGCAAGCTATTAATTGAGTCACGAAAGACAGGCTCCCGAGGAGAAAACAGGCTTGAGACACAGCCTCCAGCTCATTCATCAAGGTTCAGGATTCCTGCCTGACAGCAATCCACACGGCTCACCCCTCGACCGGCACGGTCTATGACGTCTATTCATCTCTGATAAGAGATCCCAGGGTGAGTCTTTTCTGTCTAAACAAGAACATGGGAAACTTCTATTCCACCTCTTTATCTCCATTACAAAAAAAAAAAAAAAAAAAAAAACATAAAAAGGAGCTGATTTATCTCCTGCAAAAAGAAAAAGTTTACCAATCTGAGCAATTATTGCAAAATTTATTGACACAGATAGAATCTCTCTGTCCGTTTTACCCAGAGGGAGGCTCCTTTAAATTGTCAATTTGGGATTTGATTGGAATAAAACTTCATAACACCAAAGGAATTTCACATGAAGTTTTGAACACCTGGCAGAGGTGCAGATATACTATTTCACAGCTTGAAAATCCTCTCCTCTCTCAGGAAAAGGAACTTCAAGCTTTTCTGCTAACTAGTCCACAAATTCTCCCCCCTGAAAAAAACCCTGCCCGGCCACCTGAACCCCCTGATGATAGAAGTAATTTTTCCTCTGAAAATGGCTTCTGTGATCAAACTTTTCCCAGCTACGCAGCTACAATTTCTTCAGATTCACCTCCCTCCCCCTCCCTCTTGCTTCCCAAAACAGCCTGTGTCTCTGATACTACAGCTTCAATTACTCCCTCATCTGAGCCCTCCCTTTTTTTCCCTCTGGCTTCTACAGCCTCTCTCATTCCCCCCCTCCCCATCTTTCTCCCCCTCCTTCTTGCTTCTCATAACAGCCAGAGTCACTCCTATTACCCCCCCACTAGCCCCAACTTTCTCCCCCTCTCTTCGGCCTTGTAACAAAGCACTTGCTCCTGCTCCCCCTCCCATTCCACTCCTCTCTGGAGATAAGACACCTGCGAGTCTCCCCATGCCCCCTCCTCTACTCCCTGGCATAGCAAAGCAAAAACAATTTTGTAACAGCGTTCCGACTTTCACTAATGTTTTTCCTGTAGTTTCTAACGAGGGAGACAAAAATCATGAGACTTCCAGTAAAAGGAACTCTAACAACACAAAAATTCAAAAACTCAACACAGCTCCTGCTGAAACTACTTTTGTTGATGCTACAATTAATGAGGTTGAAAGTCTCTTCCCTCCTCCTGATCAGAACCTCAAAGCAGTTCTTGAAAACACAGCTAAAGATTTGGCACATGATGTAAATTTCATGCACAAAGCAGACTGGCCTGATACTACACAGCCAGTACATAACAGCAAAGTTGCCAACTGCATCCCTAAAGGTGCTTTCACATCACAAGACAGGGAGAAATCTGATTTTACAATTCCTGTGTACAACGTTTCCTTTTCTCAACAGCACCAGTGCAAGCTCTTGTCACAGCTAATGTGCTCTGCTGGTGTTCCACACCTTTCCAAGTCTCCTGGTTCTCTGAATCTAACCATAGACCAAATTTGTCTGGAAGACCCTGAACTCCTTGTCTCTCATTCCATAGATCAAACTTTAGTGACAAGTCCACTTTTCTCTGCTTCTCATTCTAAGCTTCTGACTACTTGCTTTCAAAAAAAAGGTTTCTACATGCCTCCAGAGCAGGTGAAAACAACACCTACAAATTTCTATTTGTCAAACATCATGGACACTACATGTTCCATGTCTTTACCAGAACTACACATTCCATTACACTTTGCATTGCTTGACAATTTCAATTCAGCTCCTGCATTCATGAGCCCTTTCCAAAAGCATGAATTACAACCCCTGTTTGATTCAAGCCAGGGGCATCAGTTTTCTCCTGAGTATCTAAGCATCATGGGACCTCTAAAAATTCCATCCACGAATTCAATGCAGGGTTAAAAGATCCCATGGAAGCCTGCATTCCTTTCCTTGCCTCTGTACCATGGCTTATCAGCACTACAGTTCAGCTGCCTCCTGTCAAGGCCACTGCTCTGAGCCATCGCTTTGATTTTTTTTAACACTTCTGCAAAAACTGTTTACCAGCCTCTGGAAATGATTCCAGGCTTTCTGCCAAGAGAATGCCATTGTATCATGGCTTTGCAGAGCCCCTGCTTATCTCATTTCAAAACTGACTTGTACTTTCAGCATTCTCCGACCTTGGCAACCCTTGCTGTAATATCCACGTTTCTTTTTACCGCTGACACTCCTAACGAACTACTGGCATTCACCTCAATGCAGCACAAACATTGTGCAGATTCTCTTCCTTATCTCCTCCCTCCTGTTTTTTCTAGTCCTGCTGACATTAATTTCTACCACCAGAGGACCACAGACTTTTTTCCTTTTGATGATGTTCCAGAAACAGATGCAAGCCTACAGTATAACATGCACTTTCCTGATTCTTCAATTTCCCTGATGAATATTCCTTTACAGGTGACTGTCACAGGAGACCCATACTCTTTTGCATTTCTCCTTGCTACTCAAATGGACAATACAGGAACCAGATTCCAACATTTCTATCAAGAGCCAATGGCACTGTCTATATTAATTCATTTATCTGTCTCTGCAGATGAGCACATGCTATTACCAACACAGGATCCTATGGAACGGCTGCTGGAGATTTATGAGCAGCCCCCTGACCTTCCTTTGCAGGAATTTTTCCCTTTCTTAATCCCAAGTTGCAGCCCTGCTGCAGCTGACTTTCTTTTCTTTTCTTTTTTTAAAATATTTTATTTTTTAAACTACTAGGAATAGGGTAGGGAATACAAAAGGTAAAAGGAAGTGGAAGGGATGGGAAAAAGGTTTTAAGGCTGGGAGAACACAAAGTATACAATCATCCAATCTATTCATATTAAGTATACAAGCATCTAATCTATTCATTTTTCAATGCAAAAAACAACTTTATACTTTTTTTTACTGTTTGATTATCCTCTAAATATCAGCTTATATTCATATTTTAGTTTAAATCTAAGTTATTCCAACTCTATCAGGAAATCGAGACCAATTATAAAATATATCCCCTCTTTCAATTTCCTTCTGTCTTGGACAAACATTCAGCATGTCTGAAAAAATATCCATTTCTAGCACTTCCCATATTTTCTCAATATCCTTCTCTTGTTTCCGTGACTCTATTTTCTTCCAGCTTTGGGGAAATAAAACTGAATCCAGGACATTAATCTGATTTTTAACATCACCTTTTCTGACTATTGTAGCTAAATAGCTCACAGGGTAACTCTTAATCTCATCTATGTTTCCTAGCATCGCTCTCAATAAAGGCTGTTCTGGAGTTAATACAATTTCCTTTAGCTGTTGTTTAACCTCTGATGTTTTCCCTTCCATCAGGTCTTCCACCTGGTTGAGACACTCATTTATCTGCTGAAATCCTGTTATTATTGTCATTTGCATAGTAACCTGCCATTCTTTATCTGGCAAAATTCCCAACAGTTGATATTCAAAATTTTCGGAGGCCATTTCCATCTTTCCAATATGTATGGCTTGTATAAATAATATTATATACCTCCCCTGGGTATATCCTCCCTTCCTTGCCCAGATATTATAATATATAGCTCAACTTTTAGCCCAACACTTTGGATTTCAACCATGGCAATATTATCAAAATCCACACAGCCCAACCAAGAGAAAGTCCAGACTAAACAGCGAACACAGGGGGTCAGTCTCTCCAAAAGATATCGTTGTAATCCGTCAAAACTCCAGTCCTGATTTTCCTAGCTCCTCAGTCTCTTCGGTTACGTTCCTCTCACTGATGATTCACTGTCCGTAGCTCCCAAAGATTTATTCCTCCTCCTAAAACCAAACAAGCTTCTATTATCAAAGTCCCATTCGACTCCAGTCCTGGCTTCCCCAGCTCATCAATCTAGCCGATTATGTCGTCACACTGATGATTCACAGTCTGGGTTTTTTTATTCCCAAAAGCTTATTCCTCCTCCTCCGAAGACAATATTTTATTTTCAAAGTCCCACACAAACTACTGAGAATAGTCCAGACTAAACAGCATTCACCAGATTTCAGTCCCTTGAAGCCTGTTCAGTAGTATTTCCTCTGGGATTTTTTTCCAGAAACACAAAATATTTCTGTCTCACTGCCTATCTGTGACCTTGAGCCAGCCTGCTGTTTAAGAGCTTACTGTTTAAGAGTCAGTTTCGCTTTGAAGAAGCAGGCTGACCAACACGACTCGCCGCTCCTTCCAGCTGACTTTCTTTTCGTAGGTTCACGGATTCCAGTTCGCTGTGTGATGCCCTATCGTGGAAAGGATGACCTGCCATTGCAAACTGCGAAACCCCATTCCAGATTTTCACCCAGTGATGACCCTAACCCTGACCCTAACTCTAAATCAGATGACTGCATGTCAGAAGTGCCTGACCAGACCTGAGGGCACTTAACCGAAAAACTTTTTGATGCAAAGTGTAACCTGAGCCATCAGAACATCCCAGAGACCCCTGAAACTTTTCTTGCAGCTGTGATCTCCCAAATAAACATTAACTCTTTCATGCTCCTATGCTGTCTCCTCACTCTTGGAACTGTTCCAGTGGGTGGCGCAGAGGCTCCAGACAATCTGCATGCGCATCTCCAATATAACATCTGGGAAAAATTGGCCAGTATAGTGAATGTTTCTCACTTTTGCCTGCAAGAGGCTTATGCCATGCATGGTTTACTGGGAACTTGCTTAATTCCTGTCTGTAAGGAACCATCTGACATTGCTGGACATACGGCACTAGGCCAATGGTTTGACGCTACTCTTGTTAAGTACTCTAATTCTCATGGATGGGGACAAATAACGAAAAACCTACCCACTGATGCTTTTTCTCTCTACACTCCCATTGTAGCGACTAATGAAAATACAACTTGTGCTAGAATAGTTAACTGCTCTTCTGACAAATGCATTGCAACACCAAAAGCCACATGGAATTGTTCTCATGTTGTCAATATAACATTTAACTGGGCCCATATCATACTGCCCCCCGGCTGGTTTTTTACATGTGGTCAACATACATTTAGTTACATTCCAGCCAATCTGTCAGACACACAATGCTGCCTTAGTAGAATAGCAATCAACTTAATGCAACGTCCTGCTTTGCAGAACTCCTCGCCTCAGCTGAGACGGGAAAGCTTATCTCTTGATAGTACCTGTAATGGTAAAGTTACTCTGTTATCCAAAGCTGAATATGTTTCACTGGCCGCCTCACTCGTTGGCATTCCTGGCCTCGCAATTTATAACACACGCACACTCGCAAACCTTGCATGCACCTTAGCTAAGACCATTAACCACACTTCCACTGCTATTTCCCTGCTGAATCATGAACAACGTGAACTACGTAATGCTATTTTAGACAACCACGCAGCGTTGAATTACCTCATGTTGCGCAATCATATTGGTTGTGAGTCTTTTAATAATCTCTGTTGCTTCAATTTATCTGATAATAGTCATGCAATGAACAATCAGCTTGCTCAGCTGACACAACTTGCCAATAACATACAGCGAGACATTCTTCCTTCCTGGTGGGACAGCTTATGGTCCTGGCTACCTAACTTCAGATGGCTTTGCACTGTATTGATGTATGCAATTATGATTTTCGCACTCCTTGTAATCTGCTGTTGTTTTATCCAATGCATTCCAACCTTTTTTTTCAGTAATTACTGCTTGTTGCAAACCTCCGCCTTCTGGTCTTCGTAGAAAGGACTTATATGTAATCCGCAAGCACATTAAAGAATATCTTCCTTTGCTTAATAAAAAAGAAAAGGGGGAAATGTGGGGGTGCCATTCCCAAGGTTGCTAAACTGTTGGCTTAATCTACAGTAGAGGGCAAACCCTCCTGGATGACGTCACAGCTGCTTCTGAGGGGCATGACTGCCCACCATTCTTCTTCTTTCTCATAGGTGCTAGAGAGCTTGCATAGAGCCTTTCCTTAGGCCAATTATAATGGCATGATGTAACCATTGTCCTATCTGAACTCTGTAAACTATCTGTATACTGTCAACTATCTGTGAGCTTGTAAGGTTAATAAAAGCACAGTCCTCCTGGGGGCAGGGCAGAATTCATTGGGAACCCATTCTGTGTTATTCTGCCTCTTCTACTAGTCGCCCCCCAGGAGCACTGCTGGCAGACATCCCTCTGTGTGTGGCTTACTTCTTTAATGTCTATCTCTAAGAGACTCTTTGCTATCCTAATTATCTGGTGATCACCACAAAGCCCATCAGCCTGCTAAGTTCGTGACTCCAAAAGTGGTTATTGTGAATAAATACATGCAAGCAAACGTATAATCCAATCCAAGTTTAATGATTGATCCTAAACAGCAATAAAAGAACATCTGTGATTTGCTTATGTGATTTACAAACCTGAAAGATAAATAAACCAATTATATTTGGCAGCACGTGTCTGAGATACATATTTGATACAGTGTGGATGATAGATCCACTGGTGGCAGGGGTAAAAGAGAAAACACATCCAGAGGGTGGACCTGTGTTTGGGGAGGACAAACAAGGGACACTGGGTGGACGCGACAGTAGGCCATGTAGGTTTAAGAATCAATGCACCACCTGTGGAGGTGCTCATGCATTAGTGTACTGTTCCCGGAGTAAATCAGCAACAAGTGGTAGGGAAGCCGGAGGCAGGAAAAAGCCCCCTGCTGGACCTACAAATAATACAAAAGGGCCCCAGTCCAGTTAAGTTGTCAGCATTAGAAGAATGGCTGAGGGCATATCCAGACAGGGCTGCAGCTAGTTATTTGTTGGATGGTTTCAGGTTTGGTTTCCACTGTCATGAGATTGAAGGATAATGGGACTTGTAGTCAGAGATTAAAGGAACATGGGAATCGTAGTCAATGAGAAAGAGAGAAAATGGAGTCTGATAGGTTTTAAAAGTGAAAGGAAGACAAGGGAATGTGAGAAAGGCAGAGAGGTTGTTTTTCTTAATTTACAGCCAGCCTGGTACAGCGTGAATCCTGATAAACAGACAAGGACGGGAGGCACAGAGAGCACAGACCCAACAAATTCTTTTCTAATTGGAATGGAGATAAACCACCTGCATCTTCATGAGAATTATGGGTGGAATGGACAGTTACACCTTTTTGAGTTGATTGGTTTATGGTCAAGAAGAAGGAGGTCCGAGTAATGTAGAAAATGGACAATGGGTTATGTGGAAGAGAGTCTTGTGAACTTCTTGGGGAGTTCTTGTTCTATTCAAGATCCAAGATGATGGATTGATGGTTTGAGTATGTAGCTTGGAGGAGAAAGAGAATGTAAGTAAGGGAAAGAAGTAGATGGAGCTAGCCCACCTTAGCCCAGTTTAGTGTTTGTTATTTTTAATGGGGAATTAGTTGTTGGATTTAACTGTGTATTCTTTTGAACATGTTCTTTATGCTATGCTTGAGCAAAAACAAACTGTTTCTGTGAAACTATATATTTTCTTAATAAAAAAATAATCATAAAAATCTTCAACAAGGATTGTCTCTTGGACTCAGCAGGGTTTGGCTAAATCCAGAGGATTGGTAACAGCCATTGGCTAGCTACCAGAGAAGTCCTAATTAACTGAGCTGTTGTGAGTTCTAAGGAACTACAAAGCCCATGTGTCTGTACTTGCAAAGTACTGAGTAAAAGTAAAGTGTTCTTTTAAGGTCAGGCTTATTCTAGGCGCAAAGGCTACGCACTGCTGGAGGTTGAGGACTTGCCCCAGAGTAAAGGTGGTAGATTTGTGGCTGAGGGATTCCCTGACTGAAGGATCCATGCTCCTTAGGGAGATTCGGTCCTGACATCCACATACCGGTGGTAGGCGATAGAGTGGCCATGTTATCAAAAAATTTGAAATTAGTTCAAGGTTTTGAGGATATTGTGAAAGCAAAAATATCAAAGAAGGTAGCAGAAGGGCGGGTTCTGGGCCCGTTTGCGGAACCGCTGGTTCCGGATTTGCAGGTTCCCTATTGGGTATAGTGCCAAAGAAGGCTGTGGGTGAATATCACTTGATTCATCATTTGTCCTACCCGGAGGGCAATTCGGTGAATGATGGGATTTCGCAGGATCTCTGTAGTGTGCCCTACACATCTTTCGATACAGCAGTGTGCATGGTGCGCAACTGTGGGGTGGGGGCGGGGTTGGCAAAATCTGACATTAAATCAGCATTGTGCCTTCTCCCTGTTCACCCTGCAGACTTCAGCTTGTTAGGCTTTGCTTTTGAGGCCCAATTTTAAGTGGATAGAGCATTGCCAATGGGATGCTCAATTTCCTGCGCTGCATTTGAGTGATTCAGCTCCTTCATGGAGTAAGCGCTTAGGTGCCGATTGGGCTTGCAGCAGGTTGTGCATTATCTAGATGATTTTTTTTGTTCTGTGGGAAGGGGGAACAGGGCACTGTAAGCAGCTCATGGAAGATTTTAAGAGGATGGCAATGGAGCTTGGTGTTCTATTAGCTAAGGAAAAGATGGAGGGGCCATCTAGTGTGCTGACCTACTTAGGTATCGAGCTTGACACTTTGCAGCAGTCTAGCAGACTGCCGGATGATAAACTGGAAGAGCTCAAGCGTAGGTTGAGGGAGCTATTGCCCAAGAAAAAGGTTTCATTAAAGGAGCTTCAAGAGGTGGTGGACCACCTTAACTTTGCATGTAAGGCGGTTGCACCGGGCCGTGCATTCCTCCAAAGGTTGTGCGATGCCATGAAAGGCCTCTCTAGACTGCACCATCGGAGATGCCTTTCGGTGAGAATGAAGGAAGATTTGAGGCTATGGTTGCGTTTTATGGATTATTTTAATGGGATATCATTTTGGAGGGCCGACGTATGCCTGGGAGCAGACTTCCAGGTCCAAACAGATGTGGCGGGATCTCTGGGCTATGGTATATACTTTCAGGGCAGATGGTGTGCAGGGGCCTGGTGTGGGGAGTGGATCCAGCTAGGAATCACTAGGGATATGACATTTTTGGATTTTTTCCCCCAATTGTAGGGGCATTGTGGTTATGGGCCGAGATTTGGTCGAATTCTACAGTCACGTTCTGGTGTGATAACCAGGCGGTGATATATGTGATCAATACTTCAAGGTCACAGAGGGTCATGTGTTTAATTAGGGCCTTTACATTGTGTTGTTTGTGATATAGTACTGTTTTTAAGGCTTGTAACGTTCCGGGTGTTGACAATGTCTTAGCTGATGCCCTGTCCTGTCAACAGATCGAACGGTTCAGGGCATTGGCCCCATGGGCACAGGTGCACCCAGATGTGTTACCAGAGGAGGTCTGCAGCCTTGGAGGGTGGAAGTCAACTGGGCCATAGCACTGGCCGTGGCCCCCAGTATGAGGCGCAGTTATGCAACAGCATGTGAAGAATTCTTTTCATTCCATAATAGGGAAGGTTTAGGCCAAAACTGGCCTGCGCCTGTAGATTATGTTTTACAATTTGGAGTTTATTTGCATAACAAAGGGCTGGCGCCTGTGTCCATAGAGGTAAGATATCAGCCCTGGCATTTTATGCCAAGGCTCAGGGCTATTCTGATTTCTCGTTGGACTTCCGTATTCAGAAAATGATGGAAGGGTGGTCTAAAGAGTGGGGTGCAGCAGCAGACCAGTGAAGCCCAATTTCTCCAGCTATGCTGCAGAGGCTGATGTCCTGTTGGCCCATAGTTTGCAAGAATGCATATGAGGCTAGCCTGTTTAAGGCAGCTACACTTGTGGCATTTTTTTTTTTTTTTGAGCATTCAGAGTTAGTGAACTAGTGGCTGCTTCAAGGGAGGATGCTTCAAGGTCTGCTTTACAACTGTCTGATGCCACGGTCTTTGAAGATCGGGTGGAGGAGAGAGCCAAGGGGAGTTGTTCAAGCACATGGATGGGTCACCTCTAACAAAGTTTCAGTTTTGGAAGGTGACGGCTGGGGCCCTACAAAAGGCTGGATTACAGGGGTGGAAGTTTGGAACACATTCATTCCGAATAGGT
This sequence comes from Intellagama lesueurii, assembly GCA_037013535.1. Classification (NCBI taxonomy): domain Eukaryota; kingdom Metazoa; phylum Chordata; class Lepidosauria; order Squamata; family Agamidae; genus Intellagama; species Intellagama lesueurii. The sequence goes on from JBAJHW010000003.1 coordinate 111,407,960, forward strand.
GCTGCCTTTATGGCGGCAGTTTTGGGATATGGAGTTAAAGGCATTAAGAGGGTTGGCAGATGGTCGTCTCATCAATATTGATCTTATGTACGCCCTTTGCCACAGTCCTAGGTTGCTGGCATTTCCTTTTTTTTTATTTTTCAGGTTTGGCACCCATCTTAGCCCAGAAGAGGGTCCTGTTCATCGGCCACAGTTTCGTGTTTTGGGCTGCTAAGTTTGCTTCATGTTCCAGTTGGGGGAGAAACCTGGGCCTGGGCGCTTGGGCCATGTTGGAGTGGAGGGGATGACCTGATTTGCTATGGGATGGGTTCATGCAATTGGTTACTGTGATGATCCACCCAGTGTTCCCAGTTTGTTTTCCTCAAACACTGGTTCACTCTCTGGATACGTTTATTCTGTTTCCCGCTACCACCAGTGGATCTCTCATCAACACTGCACCATAGATGCTTCAGACACGTGCTGCCAATATAACTTGTTTATTTGTCTTAGGGTTCATAAATCACAGATGTTCTTTTATTATTGTTTAGGATCACTCATTAAACTTATATAGGATTACACGTTTGCTTATTCATTTGTATTTGCTTATTCACTTTAACCAACTCAATAAGACTCTCTATCTATTTAACTTCATTTATCTCCTTCTCATTCTCTCTACTCTCCAACTTTCCAATCTCTTCCTTAACTCTCCAAATCTCTTCTCTATCTCCCTCTCTGTCTCTCTAACTGTCTCCCTCTGTCTAACTGTCTCCTTGACTCCGCCCCTCCTGTCTTCTCATAGGCTCCTGCCCTTGAGCTTTGGCTATGATAGACAGGAGTGACGTGGGCATTCCGCCACAGTTACCCATGGTGGGGCGGAGTTACCCTTTGATACATTGCTGGTTCACCTGGGCAGAAATGGCTTAGGTCGTAACACGGGCAAGCTCCTTATATTACAGGTGATAGCGGATCTGCGGTCCTTGGTGGCTAATTTTCCGGGATTGTGAGTGGTTTTGTCAGCAATGCTGCCACAGCAAGTTTGGAGGGCTGATTGTGACCCCAGGCATATTGATAAAGCCCAGAGGGGAGTGAACAGTGAAGCTAGTAGGGCGGTGTTGGCAGGCCTGGGTTCTGTAGTGACACACACGGATATCAGGGTGGAGTGCCTGGAGTTGTGATGGAGTGCACTTATCAGAGGCTGGTTTGCACGTATTTTTGAGAGATCTGCATGGGGACCTGAAGACTGAAATCTTCAGTCTGCTGGGGGGCATGGGGCATACTGAGTAACCCCTATGCCATGGTGGGTAGTGCGGAAGGCATGAGTTGTTAGGTGAGTTACAAGGGGCACCCAAGAGGGGTGTAAGCCGGCCCACCTCCCAGCTTTGAAGATCAGGAGGTCTCGGGCAAAGGGATCCACGGGACCCAGATTGTCTAGAGTCAAGAGCCTCGGATGGCCTGGGCTCTGGGGATACCCTGACATTATGAGAACTCACCATCAGGAGATCTGGGTCTGGGGTAAGGCCAGCCCCAGATTCAGATCATGATTCCGCACTACCTTAGGCCCCTTTTCATAAGGGGATGTTGGTTTCCAGTTAATTAATAAAGTGTGGCCCAGTTTCAACCCACCTCTTGTGTATTGTCTCGTTATTCCGAGCTGGCTGGGCAATGGATGGGTTTGATCAGAGTTCTGGATTTGACAAAAATGTTGTCCTTCTGAACATGCTAAATCATGTTGATTTTCATGGGAGTTCATGAAACTTCCAAGGACAATTTTTGGGACTTTCTGGCACCCCCATTCCCTTAGGACTAAGCAAAGTGGATGAAAAATTGTGAACTTTGCTGCCAGACCTTCCAAAATTGCCCACCCTCTTATAAACCCTTTAAAACCTTAAATATATTTCATTAAGCTTGTTTAAGAGTAGACTTCGGTCTAGATGGGCAGGGTATAAATAAATAAATAAATAAATAAAAAACAAACAAACAAACCTGGATGCTCAATAAAATGAGTTTTGTGAGAACCTTCTGATCAAGGTACACAGACAACAAGAAAGTCACTTTCCAAGGAAGCTATCTGCACCCAAGAGATTGAGAAACAACATAGATTAAAGAACTGATGCTAATTTCCACATCCAGCTTTAAATCTGAAGTACCTCATGATTCAATCCCCCCCAAATATCCCCTTTTTACAGGACGAAGCCACTGAATTGTGAGAATTCTTGGTCTTGAAATGCAGAGCCCCCAGGTTGAGAGTATAGTGTGCTATGTGGAGGACAGAAACAAATGTGAGTGAATAATGCTTTTTAAAAAATGTTCCAGAACCAACCTGTGCTTTAACTGTGGGAAAGATGAGTCATAGAAGAATACAAGTCTTAGCAATACCATATATTCATTCTGAAAATGTATTGCAATTTTCTTCCATCTCCTTTTCCCCCCCTGGCCACCTAAACCAAATTATGAGCTTTTCTACCATTCTCCAAATATGGCAGGAGTAGATAAGTGTATAAAATATGCTTATATGTATGTACAAGTACATCTATGTGTGTGCGTATAGTTCCACAAATGCACACATACGTGCAAATAATTTTTAAAGCAATGAACAGCGCTTCAGAAAAGTCTGTTCTGGAGCCCAAAAGGATATCGTAAATTGTTCAAAACATAAATTTTGTGTGGTGATTAACAAAGCTGAAAAACAGAACAAATAAAATAAGATAGGAAGTACTGGCTTCCACCATCTTCAGCTGCTCTGAATAAAAGTGTTCTGTTTCAGAGGTGGCAATTATACAATCCAGAGGACAGAATATTTATTCCAAAGGGGGTGGATGATTAGGCCTCACTTAAAGTATTATGTCCAGTACTGGACACCACAAGAAATGGACATGTTTAACCTTGAGAAGCAAAGACTGAGAGGAGATATGATAGCATTTTTCAAATACTTGAAATGTAGTCATACACAGGAGGGGCAAAATCTGTTTTCAATCATCCCAGAGTGCAGGACATGTAATAACGGGCTGAAGCTATAGGAAGCCAGATATAGGCTGAATAACATGAAAAATTTCTTAACTGTTAGAGCAGTATGATAATGGAATCCATTACCTTGGGAGGTGGTGAATGCTCCAGCACTGGATGCATTGAAGAGAAAATTGGACAACCATCTGTCAGATTTGCTTTGTTTTTGATTCTTGCATTGATCAGGGAGTTGGATTCAATGGCCTTACAGACCGCGTCCAACAAAATTATTCTATGATGTTCAGTTTTGCCCTATAATCCATGAGGGATTGCAGTGCCACATCTAAAAACATTCTCTCTTTTTTCCTGTTTTATTTGGATTTGATAGTATACAACAAGTCATACAGGTCAGGATGTTCTAAGCTACTGGTTGTTCCAATTTTTTGGTCAAAATTGCAGGCTTCTTACTTCAGAAGCATGTATGTAGGCTGATTGCTGTTCTTCCTATGTACTTCAGATGACATCTTGGCCACTTGCATATATTAGATTGCTTGATTTAAAATCTGGCAATATGTTTCATATAATAGGTCCTGTCAAGCTTAACGTTCTTAAAGTTGACTGTCTTCCTAAGAAACACATAATTAATGCATCACTTGGAATCAGAAGGTTGTGATTTGAGGATTGCTGAGTTGTTGTTTGAGGACACTGCTCCAAAATAATTTCCATAAGATTGGGAGGCTAGTGGAGAGTTGTCCAAGGAAGTTTCCTAATGGTGTTTGTAGTGCACTCTGCATTTGGTAACAGGGTGTACTTTTCAACTATTGCTTGGCTGTAGTTGGAAGATGATGGCTTGACATTCACCACAAAAGGAATGCACTGTTCACTGTTAGATTCATCACTTTGAGAGACAGGATTTTCACATGGGTGAAAAACTGTGTTTTGTGCAAAAAAAGTCCAGTTTTTGCACAAAATTTCCTACTTATATGCAAAATTACAGAATTGCACATTTTTTCACATATTTGCAAATTATTCCAAACTGGAATACCTGTGGCTTTATTTAAGAATTTAAATGTCGGTTTAAGAATGCAAATTTGCAGTTCTTAACACTCAACTGGTCTCTAAGTGTTTGCTGTACATAGGTGCACATATTTTGCTTTAAAAGGAAGAAAACACAAGATTTATTTTACTAAAATTGCAAAGTATTTAAAGGCAAAAAGAGGTTTTCTCTCACTCTTTTCTGGGGTTAAAGGATCTTTTCTGGGACTTGAAACTTCTTCCTTGAGAATTTTTGTCATGTTGAGGTAGCCTAAACTGATGAGAACATGGAATTCAGCAAATATGCTTTCCAACAGTATTACACATGTTTGTGTGCAATGTACCACGTGCCCCACAAGCACTGTAGTTGTATCAAAGGCTCAAGTTCTTCTCAAAGATGCTTGCAGAAGTCTTATTTGGGGGCAGGACAGCTATAACTGCAGTTGAGATAAAGCTACAATTAAGGGGATCTGTAAGCTATTTTGATGCAGCTTCACTATAGTCATGACTATCACCATGCCAGCCAATGCCAAATTAGAGGGGACCTATATGTTAGCCAATAGATATGATTATTCTTCCCCTAAAAAGAAGGCCCCTAGGGCACTTAACTTTTTGCTTTGGTGGAATTCATAGGCAGTTCGTGATCGGAATGAAATTTCACACCTCATATTCCGATTTGGAAAGTAATATCCCACACTACTTTGCACACAAACCACCCATGGTGCAGTTATTACAACTGGTCAATTTCTTATTATCACTGCTTGAGAGTGCAGTGATGTTATTGTGTTGGCAGAGCAAATCAATATTCTACAAGGCAATTCTAAAAATAGGGAAAGCCCAAACACAAAAATTGTAATTTCGAAACTAGACTTCACTACCATTCACGCTTGTCGAAAAACAGCCCTGACAATCATTTTGTGTTTAGGTGAGAAGTGGTTAATTGATGGAAAAATCAGTCTGCTTCTGAGATTTTCCCTTGTTTGGTGTCCTTTTGTGAATGATAGTGAGAAGAAGAGGGTATCCTGTAGACCATCTTAACTGCTGCCATTGGTGTTGTCAACATTCAGGCTGCCATTTTCTATGTAAAGCTGTGCATCCTTTTCACTGCTGGCAATGCAGGCCCAATATCGTTTAGCAATATTGGGCCATTTCCTGGTATTTTGAATCATGAATACAGAAGCACAACATCCCACATTCATGAACTAGTTTTTTGGACAACTGAATTATAAATATTGAGTCATATAGTTTTCCCTTACATCAGGGAGTCAATTCTAAAGCTTTCCTTGATGAAAAAAAATGCATGCGTGCTATCTGAGAGTATCCATAGTCACTCTACTAAAAAGAAAAAAAATCAACATGTCAAAAAGTAATATTTAGGTTAGCTCTGCAACATCCACTTATGATGCAGAGGTCTGAACATACATTCATAGCAAAGTCGTGCTTAAATCCTATTTAAAACAGACACAAAAGTACACTGTGTATCCTTCCTAGGTTCTTTTTTTTTTAACAGATAACACATTGCAGTTTACAGGTTATCTGTATGTAACTGGCTAAATGGCAATTCAAGTCATGCCAATAAAGTCATCAAAGGTTCCTTTTCCTTGTCATGTTTAAATTTTTAATCTTGTATTGTAGGCAGATTTTGTTGGGGAAGTCATCATCTGTACTGTCTCACAAGCATAATTATCTTAAGGTTGGATAAAAGCAATTCAAGCAAATCTATTTAATTGTAGCATGCTGTTTTTTAAAAATTGGGTGTGAATAATGACTATGTTGCTTCCATAATTTGCTTTAAGCCAGCATTTCATTCCACTTTTGACTTCTTATTAAAATATGTTACTGATATCTGGAGGTGAGACACTGAAAAACTAGCAGGGTATTCCCTCAAGTAATAACATATGGAGCTTGAATCCAAGCAGCTGACTGATGTTTATTTAAAAATGTTCTGCTGAACTAATCCATTATACATTGCTTCATTTTTTATACACTCTGATTTCTTTCCAGCAGTACACAATGCTTCAGTTACATTATTTAAAACAAAATAAACTACCTGACTATCATGCAAAGTATTTTTATGTTGTTCCTAAATAATCAGCTGTTTGGTTTATGTTTTAAGATTCTTCATGTTAATAAAGTATTCATGTATCAGGTCTGATACACAGAAAGCATGATTAAAGCTGCCATTTTGGGCAAAAAAATATAAATGGATGGAGAAGGAAACAGAAATACCCAATGTTTGGAAAGCATGGTGAGATGGATCTGCACCCTTTTCAAGTTAGATCCAGTTTGAAAAGGGGTGGACACTCTGCTGCAAGCTAGCCTTCCCCTGATAGTCCTTTCATTAATTCTCAAAGGAAAAGAAAATTACTCTTCAAATGGGAAGAAGAGGGTAGCCATATATGAGTACATATGGAACTTCCAGTATCCTGTCCACCATCAAGGTGTTTGTAGATTTCTCAGCCTTTTGTACTGAATTTAGAGGCAGAGAAAAATTGCAAGTCCCTTTTTCTATGACCTCCTTACCTTCTGTGGATCACAGAGTCCCTGTCCTCTGAACTGATACATGAAAGAAAGGGCCAGTCCAGACAGGGGAATTTGGAGTGGTCTGGTTTGCACTTAAAATATTCTTATTTTCAGTGTGATCTATCTTATCTCCACTTCAATTATCCTTCCATTCACACTGGAGATGATTATTTTCCTGGGAGAAGGGTCCACACAGGTCTTTAGATTACTGGTTGCTTCATGAGCAAGGTACCAGGTTTACTCATGAGCAAGGTTTACTCATGAGCAAGGAGGCAGCAGCCAAGGACAGTGGTGGCATAAGTGGAAAACACTGGAGTGAAGGTTGGGGAGATGGAAGTCAGGTAATCCCTTCTCTTTCCTGCCTTTCTCTTCAACCAGGGCTCTGCTAGGGCTGTTCTGCGTTGTGGGGGCTGAACCCATGGAGTCAACATAGCCCCCTTCCCCACCTTGTCCCACAGCCATCATTCATCAGGCTACAGTGATGTTGTTGTTGTTAAATAAAGTAAATAGCCTATCAAAAGAGCAATGATGCCTCAACCTAGCACGGTATTAGAATTCAGATGCACCAGTTGGGGAAATATCTTTTTTAAAAAGACAAAAATAGAGAAGGGGTTTCTCCACCCTCCCTTTTAATGTCACAATCCACCAACTACATCACAGAGTTGTCTCCTCAGTTAACGTCACCCACGGCTCCATTGGGGTGCAAAATCCACACAGGCTACATAATGGGATAATTAAAAGTGCCCCCCCACCGCAAACAACAGCAACAACAACCCAGAATCTCCTATCACTGTGACAGAAAGAAGCAGGACAGCTCATAAAGGGCAGGATAGGTCGATCTAAGTAAAAACATGTGTGGACATGCCATACCCACCATACCAACAGTGATTCAAACAGCGATCTATATACCTGCTTGGACAGACTCAAAGAAAACAATGCTGTAGCACTGCATCTTTCTACTTTATTACCAAGCAAAAGGGTAGCATGTTATCACAGTTTTGAGCAGTCACATAATGTTGCAGTTTTACCATTTGGGCCAAAATCGTTCTTGGAAATGCAAAAAACTCTTTTCAAAAATGATGGAGATAATCTTTTCTTCTTGCTTCTCTCTCCCAACTCACCCCAGCCATTTTTCTGCATGAGAAACTGCCCAACTCTGCAGAGTTTAATGCCATCCCTGATTAATCTAGCACAGGAAAGTTACTATTCTGTGCACAAATTGTAGCAATCCTGTGTAGTTTAGCATTTTTTCTGCCCTTTCCAGATCCATCCTGCACAGGAATGGCAACAATCCTTTGCAGCTTGGCATTTATTTCAAAAATATGAGAAATTGTACAAGATTCCCTGTAAGATGCTCAGAGGAAGAACTCTCACACAGAGCAATCATGCAGTGGGGGGGGGGGAAGTGGGGGGGGAAAGTGGGTGGGATTTCCCTCCCCCTTGATTTCTCTGTGGAAGTGAGAAACTGCAAGACTCACATTCCATTTGTAGTTATATGTATTCTGTACTCTTCCACTTACCCTGCTCTCTCTCCCTCTCCCTTTCCCTCTCCCTCTCCCTCTCCCCCTCTCCCTCTCCCTCTCCCTCTCTCTCTCTCTCTCTCTCTCTCTTGCAGTGCTACCCTTATTTCTTAGATCATCCTAAAATGTAAGAAAACAGGGGAAGAGTGGAATCAGGAAGGGCTGACATATTGCGGTTCTATCTATCTATGAAGAACAACTAGCCTTACAGATCAAGGATGGTTCCAGTTCATTTATTATTCTTAATTCTCTTCGTAATAAAGTTGATACTGCTACAAACATTGTGTCTATATTCTCTTTCCCACATACTTTCTGCTTTCATTAGTTCCTTAATCCACTTGGCTGTCTGCCTATCACCTGTCTTACTCTTCTCTGTCTTATGTATAAACACCTTATGTTGTAACACTATCAGCAGAGTTGATTTTTAATTAGATTTTATTTTAATCTGCTGTGGGATTTTGGTTTCTGATTTTGCTCATCTTTACGCATGATTCTTGCAGTTGCTCTGTCTTGGGGACCGAAATTTGCCAGCCTCTGCCAGCTGCAGAGCTACGACCTTCTACTCAGTAACTTCAAAGCAGATGGGCTGTACAACAAACATTTTTTTTCAAGAAGTTCATACATTGATACTTTGATTTACTTAGCCTGGACTCACATGATTCGACTGGACCTTTTCCCAGCAAGATTTCCTCTATTTTTGATATTGCTGTAAGAGCAATATCAAAATATCCAGTAAGTTGCGTTTCCCTGGAGATGGAGATGTGGATCTTAGGATCTGAACTGTGAAATATATAACATATACAGAGTTCAGTTTATGAGCAATTTAATACCTGCTGAGCGCACTTTGAAATGGCACAATTGGTTGATGTGTGATTCCGGCACACTGGAAGGTGCATCACTTGCAAACTGAAACCATTTTACCATGGATGTCCCACTCAATCCAGAGAATGCCTAATAATTGCTACTTGGACACTTAATGACACGGAGAGATGCTGTTAGTTGGCTATAGCCCAAGCGCTCTTGTCCCTTGAGGCAGAAGAAGCTCTACCATTGCCCTCTTCTTTCCAGCCCCAGCCTATTCCAGTCACTGCCAATGTGGTTGTCCTCCCTTCCTGTTGTCGTTGTTGCTGTTCCTGCTGCTGCTTTTCCAGGTCAGTATCAATGCTACTGTCCATAGCTAGAAATTATGGGCCTCAACACCATTTCAGGCTCTGAACTAAGGCTTTTGGGTGGGCAGTAGAGACGGAGTTTGAATTCTCAGAACAAATTATGGGTATCTTCTGCTATTCTGTGACACAACAAAATCCTCATGAAATGAAAAATTTCAACTGAATGTTGTTGTTTTTTTCATACCAGTGTTTGCAGGCAGCTTTCTTTATTTGCTGTAATTCAGCTATAAGAACATGAAAAAGGAGGATACGTAAAACTTATGTTCGTGTTGGTGGTCTTCGAATTTGCAAGGTAAGGTAACAATTTTATTTGTGCATAGTCTTCTGACCACTGCATACCTAAAAATGAATAGGCAACTACATAACTGTACGAAGGGACTCCTGTTGTCATTGCTTTAAAATCAGCACACACACCTGAAAGGAAACAGCATGATGATTTTTTTTCTTCTAGTATAAATTGCCACACATAAAAAATGTGTATCGTTCACAGTGACCAGCCTGTCTTGCAGACACAGTAATAAAATTACAATCTCATTTCCATTCCTCATTCTGTTCCTTTTTTAGATCCAGACCAGATGTACTGCTCTCTATATTTTATTCTATAGAGGGTGAAATGGATAATAATAGGTACCAGATCTTCAGCCTGTCTTAACCTGTAAGGGCACATACATTCAGAATAATGCTTGTTCCCAAATCTTCCATACAGGAGAGCAAAACGAATCAGGTTCAGCCGAGCTCTGGTAAAGGCCATCCTCTCCTCACATTTCTGCTGTTGTTGCAGATAGGAAGGTAACACCTTAGACATACAGGGGAAATGTTTACAGATTAGAGCTATTTTAGATGTTGATATTATTATATATGACTGTATGGATAAATCTGATAATTGTTACTCAGAGGTGTGTGTGTGTGTGTGTGTGTGTGTGTGTGTGTGAGAGAGAGAGAGAGAGAGAGAGAGAGAGAGAGAGAGAGAGAGGAGATAAATCCCTTCTAGGATTGTTTGTGCATTTACTCATAAGCACTCTTAAGGAAACAGTGAAGCTCACTAAATATTCCCTTCAACCAGGACTTTAAGTTCATTTTACCATTAACAGTTCTTCTCTACATAAATTCAAGGGGGCTGAAGAAGCAGTGACAGTGCATGCAGAAAGTTTATAGATTAAACTTCAGAGAGTTTTCATCTCCATACTGGTGCTGCTGGGGTAACGAAATGACCACTCCTGGGTCTGCTGAATCTGAGAACCCACAGTACAGATTTCCTCACTTTCTCCTCGGTAAACTCAATATGTTGTAGTCAACGTCTACCCCCAACTACTTAAACACTTACCTATCCAATAGCTCTCCCGTCGAACTTCCAACAATGCATGTGGGATTTCTTTTGAAAAACAGCCACCCCCTGTGTGTGTGTTGTGGGGGAGCAAGCTGCTGAACGAGATCATCCTAAGGGGTGATCTAATTCAACAGTTTGCCCCCTGCATAACACACACACACAAAGTGGCTGTTTTTCAGAAGAGACCCCACATACATTCACACAGACACACACACACGCAGAGTGGCTATTGTTTGGAAAAGATATCACACAACTTCACATTACATCAGGGTTGTATTGTGCAGTGGCTTCTCATGTGATTTGATATATTCAAAACCAAAATTATTCAAAAGGAAAAAATGTGGAGAGAGAAGGATTCAGTCCCTTCTCAGGAAATGTTCCTGACACAGAACAAATTATGCAGTTACTTTTGACAGAACAAAACAAGAGAGAAAACCAGCAGTAATACAATTCCTGTAATCTGTAGTGTAACCATTAGTCCAATCTAGCAATCCTCATATTCTTGTAGTCCTCAGTAGAAAAAAAAAGGAGGAATCTGTTCACACTCCGAATATAATGATAATTACTGATACATTGCTTAGATTCTTGCAAATGAAAGCACCCTACCTATTCAGGGCTGCAGATGCGGAAAACCAGTTCGCTGATTTCTGAGATGTGTAAATATTGATATAAGGATACACATGGCTGGCCGGACAGCTCAGTGAGTTAGGCATCTAGCTGAGGAACCAGAGGCTGGGAGTTCAATTCCCCACTGTGTATCTTAGAAGAACCAATCTGTCTGCCTTGGGCAAGCTGCACAGTCTCAGAATGCCCCTAGAAGAAGGGAATGGTAAACCACCGCTGAGTACTGTATACCTAGAAAACCCTGGAAAGGGTCACCACATCAGAAATGACTTGGTGGCACACAATTATTATGAACATAATATGCATAGGTAACTGAGCTAGGAGATACCACTTTGAGCTAGGAACTAAGTTTTGGCAGACTTATCTATAAGGCAACTTTGTAGTTTTGCTTATTCTCTTCTTCCAATCTTAATGTTGAATAATTTGAGCCATCACATTTCCAGCAGTATTCTTATGGGACAATTTATACTTCACTTGTGCCTTGAATTCACTTGTTTCACTTCATCTGTGCATTGTCCCCTTGGGTTTTTAGTGAATAGGAGTATTTAATGCAGCTCAATCTACCACCTGCTAGGAGAAAGTTAAACCCCTGGGGAAGGGAGGGAGGCCCAGTTGAAACATCTTTTGCAAATCTTTTATAGCAAATATAGAATCCTGTTCCTCTGGGGATTACTGCTGGGAGATTTTTATAATGGTACATTACACAACATTGTGAAGCACCTTGAAGTGTAACACACATGCTGAGACATCTTTTAGCAGGAGTGTTTTTACAGACCATTTCTTATACATTTTCCTCCCTCTCAGAATGTCAGTGAAGTAGTTGGCAAACGATTCATAAGCAGGTTGATGGGGGGCAGTTTAGTTTTATAGCTAAGCTTAATGCACTAACATTAGAACTGAAAAAGAGCCCTGCTGGTTTGGACCAAAAAACTACCTAGACCAGCATTCTCATCACACAGTGGCCAACTAGAACAGATAGCTCCTGCTGGGAACTGGACAGGAGGGCATATGTCCCTGTTGGTTCTGCTTGACCTCTCAGCAGTTATCAATACCATCAACCATGATATCATTCTGAGATGTCTCTCTGGGATGGGACTTGGAGGCACTGTTTCACAGTGACTCTGGTCCTTCCTGAAAGGGAGAACTCAGAAGGCGATGGTAGGGAACTCCTGTTTGACACCCTGGCCAATGGTCTGTGGGGGTCCCTCGGTATTCTATTTTGTCCCCTATGCTATTTACCACTGTCAAGAGCGTTAGGATTTGTTGTCACCAGTATGTGGATGACACCCAATTCTATATCTCCTTTCCATCTAAATCCAAGGAAGCTGTTTCAGTTCTAGATCAATGTCTGATGTCAGTAATGGATTGAATGAGGATGGAAAAAACTGAAACTTAATTCCTGAAGAGGTCTGACCTGGCCACAGTGACGCATGCCTTAGTCAAATCCTGGCTGGATTATTGTAACAGTCTCTATGTGGAGCTGCCTTTGGAAAGTGCTTGGAAATTTCACTGGGTCCCAAATGCTGCAGCAAGATTGTTAATTGGAGCTGGTTACAGGGATCATATAACCCCCTGTTACATCAGCTCCACTGACTGATCTGTTTCCAGCCACAATTCAAAGTGCTGGTACTAACCCATAAAACCCTAAACAGCTTGGGTCCAAGCTATCTCAAGGACCGCATCTCCTTTTATGAGCCAGCTCGGGTGTTAAGATCATTAGGGGAAGCCTTTCTTTCAGTCCCACCACCTTCACAGGTGCATTTTTTTTAAAAAAATATTTTATTAGTTTTTCAATCTATCTACATTCAATTCGTGCTTGTTAAACATCGTGTTACATGGGTTGCTTATAATTATTCATTTTTTTTTCATCTTGGTGTCTTCTTAGTTGTCCCTTCAAAATCTATACATTTTTTAAACATTTAAACCATTCATGTGTGTATTTTAGTATACAATATTGGCTACTATCATAATATTGCTCTCATAGTATACAATGTTCTCAAAATCTTCCAATAATATACCTAATAAAAGTAATTCCGGTTTCAAATCTATATAATTTTGAGGTGATTTAACCAACAAACTTTGTATTTTATACCAATAATAACTAAATAGGTTCCTAACACATAATAGACGTTATCTAAAGCATTTTATACAGATTTTCTTTATATAATTGTTTAGCCATTTCTATCTCCACATTTTCTATTATGTCTATATCAATATCATATCTAATGTATGTTCATTAAGTACTATTTGTTTTACCTCATCCTTATATCTAGCTTCAATTTACCTTAAGAACCACTGTGCTATGCCTTTACCCTGATTAGTGGTCCCTTATTTCAGTTTAATTCCCTTTACTAATATATAGGATATGCCCCCTTACAATTCCAGAAGTTAAGTATATACATGCTTTCAACGTTGAAAGCCACCTTAATATTTTTTCCCTTTTCATCTTTCTAAGTAACTCCTTCTTTTATTTGTCTTTCCCCAATTCTTGTTTCTATCTCTCTAAAAATTCTGCCGTCCCTTGTGCCATCTGAGAATATTTTATACACTTGATCTATCTCCAATAGATCTTCCAGGCTCTTTTTAATTAGATCTTCTGGTTCTCTCCCCTTATCTTCCCTTAACACACCTAAAACTCTCCTCAGCTCCAGGGTTAGAATTAGATCTCCTAGGTTTTCTCCTCTAATTTCCTCCAGCCCCTCCTTTGATTGGCATACATCATCCACTACCCTCTCATTTCCTTGTTCATTATTCCCTCTCTCCTGTTGACTATAGTCCTTCTTTTACTGCTCCTTGAATAATTTCACCTCTTCGTTGTGGGATCTCACTATTTCTAAAATTGCTTACAGGGTAGATTTTGTTTCATTCCAAAATTTTCCTTGTTGTGGCATTATGTCCCAGATGTCAAATAATTGTATTCCAAGTGAAAGTTGTCCAGATGCTTAAAGTAATCAGTCTAATTCCATCAATACTTGCTTCCATAGGTCCACTTTAATAGATTGATCATCTTTAGGGTTAAACTTGAATCCAGTCTCAGATGTAGAGGGTTTTCCCTGCCTAAAGGCTCAAGGACACTTGCTCACCAAATAGTTCACTCTATGTTTGTGTTCATGGCCTGATGTGCTTTGTAATCCATCCCCAGAGGCAATCCATTCCAGTATTGATTCTGTCTCAGCCTGTGTTCCAGTCAAGTTCAGAACCCAGGATACAGTTTAAAAGTTCCACTTTGGCTGGATTAGGCTTTCTAGGGTTAGTTTATCTGTACTTCAGTCCTCAAAAAGAAAGAGAATTCCAAACAGCCATAAAGTGTTCAAGGTCATTGTTCTAGGCTTTTTGCCAGTGCTTTAGATAGCTGTTACAAGTAACATAAACAAGTTTAGTTTCCCAGATTTGTTGCTAATAATGGTTTTAAGAGAAAGATTCTTAAGTTTCTAACGACAAAGTAATACCAAATTTCCTTCCTTGAAGTATAATTAAATGTATAATTAATGTCCAATTTATTTTCTTTGTGTCTCTTTGTGTCTCTTTCCTCTCTCCAGATTCACCACTGCTCAATCAGTAGTGGGGGATAGAAGACACTATTTCTGTTGTAGGGATTGTCTGTTCCAGGAATAGTAATAAAGCAATACAGTTAAAAAATATTTCTCACCCAGTGGTAACATGATGTTAATTAGCTGATTTATTGCTTCTCCATTGCCGGCTGCCAACAACTTGAAAGCAGCACGAAGGATGATGGCCACGTGTGCTGCACTGCAAGCAGTAAGTGGATGCTCAGTTTGGGGACGAGGGTCCAATTGAACTAGCCACCTGTGGTGGCGAGCTTCAGATTCGTCTCCCCTTTGAGACAGATACAAAGCTGCCATCTGTAACTAGGACTCCCAAGAACAGGTTTCAGATCCCCAATGGGTAATGGAAACTCATTGGGGGAGTGGAACTGGTAAAACCACTCCTTAAATATCTTGAAAGCCCTATTAGGGTCACTATAAGTCAGTTCTGACTTGACAACACAGAACACACAACAAATCTGTTTTAGTAATGCTTTTACCTAGCATCTTTAATATAATATTAATAATTGTAATATTTGCATAATTTACTGTTTTTTAGCTTTTAATATTTTGCTTTTATTGATGTAATCTGTCCCGAGTCCTTTCTAGGAGAAAGGTGGGGTAAAACTATTTTTAATTAATTAATTAATCTTTCTGTTTTAGCAACATAAAATCCTGTTGCATAGTGAAGTAATCAAATCCCACTGATTCAGTAGCTGTGACCTACTGCGTGAAGCTACAGGATTTCAGTCAGTTAATTGTAATTATTGCTTTTAGCATTAGTTGAATAATGATTCAAGTATAAGGTTTCTTCTTGGGTGCACAGTATAATGTAGCTTTCCAGTTCCTCATTAAGGTCCACCACAAATTTTTCAAGCCATCACAGCCTTCTGGAATCTTGCAATCTAGTATTCTACGTTGTCACACTGTTGTGTTTCAGGATAACACCAAGGCTTGGCTCATACTTTACCACCTCAGAACATTTCCAAATTAAATTTTCACACAGGGAAGATACATGTAGTCGGACATCAGTTTCTAGAAACACAACAGACGTTATAACACCTATCTACACACATTTTTTCTTTCTGGATCGTTACTTTTCCAAATGGTATCTTCAAAAAAGAGTTTCCCTATCACAAGCACTCCAGTGCTCTTTCTGTAATTCATTCCTGAAGGCAGTGCTCTCAGAACACATACACACACAGTAAGGACTCTGTGTTGCCTCTGTTCCTTTAAAAAGCACAGTGTTTATTTTTTCATACAAGTGTAGGTCATGTTTTGGGAATGATTTTGCATCCATGGATTAACAGAAATGTCACTGAAACTGTGACTCACACACACATACATGAGAGAAGTTGGCTTCATTTTTTTTCCTCCCTCCGTGTTACCCCTTGAGGCTTCAAATGAACTTTATAAGGAAAGCACATTTACTTTCAATTACCTATTTACTCCATAAAGACTGACAGCTTGATTGCTGAAAGGGTAAAGATAGGCAGCCAGGAACACATTTTCTTAGTGTTCTGTAGCTCTAACAGAGTATTCCTTATGTATTGCTTCGGGTTATGTGTGTATACCTTACTTGATTCTTGGTTTTGTGCTTCCTTTTCAAATGGTCTGTATTCATTGCAGTTCAGAACTATTGCTGCCATTGTGTTTGTTTTGTTTTGGATATGTTGCACAGGAGATTAAGATGTTGTTGATATATACCACCAAGTGGCACACAACTTAGAGTAACCCTAATAAACTTTTCAAGGGATGTGAGATATTCGAGGACTGGTTTTTCTTTGTGTGTTTTTTTTTTTTTTTTTACCATTAGAATCCCTGAATGAGTTCCAATGTCAAAGCAGGGATGTGACCCCAAGTCTCCTGAGCCCTAGTCCATTTCTCTGTCCATTACACCATATTGGCTCCCATTAAGATGAATATTAATATTGGATCAATACATTGAGATGAACAGTAAAATGAATAATATTAATATGAGAGAGTATTCATTTTTACAATGAGCATTGAGTCTCTTTAATTTGTATTTTTTTCTTGGAAGACTTTGGAATCCACTTTCTACTAGAGGATATTAAACATTGCAGAGATGGTTCAAGCAACATCAGTATGACAACTGTGTTGAAACATTGATTTGATACATAAAGACATGAGCCTCAGTCAGATGTTTGGAATAGAGTCAATTGAATGCATGAATGCATGAGGAAAGGGAGGAAGGCTGGCCCATTCTCTCTGCTGGTCCTCTCTTCCCATAGAAAGCAGCAGGCTGCTATGTATGGAGGGCTTGAGTAGAACATGAAGCCCTGAAAAATCAGGATTTCCGGTTGCTTAGCAAGTCCTTGCATGTACAAAAGAATTCCTTTTTCAGACAATCATCCTCCACTTGAAGAGAGTGGCAAGGGAGAAGCCAATGAAACTGGTGGGAAAAGGGAGTAGGTGCTAAAGCGTGTGTTCTTGCTTTTTTTCCCTATAAGCAAAAAGAAATGTTGTCTACCAAATAATCTGCCTTCTCAATTTTATGTATTGCAATTAGAGCTGGGCACTAACTAGGAAAATGATGGTTTGTGATTCATCACTATTCACAAGCCACAAACTTTCACAAACTTTCCAACTTGTTGTTTGTGAAATTTGGGACTTCCAGGAGTGGTAAAACAACCCTTGCATGAGACAGAGTTTCTAAACTTACAGTGAGTCTTCAGCTGACTCTCCTCCCTGCTTCCTCTAAGTTGGCAAAGACTGAACTTGGGTCATCCAAGTCATTGCTTCCCAAACAGTTCCCCCTCCCCTGAAAGTGGTCTTTAGAAGCTGGCTAAAGAGCACTTTCCTGGAGGGATGAGTTTTGGGGAGCTGTAACGTGGACTTCCTAAATCCAATCTTCACCAAACTTGGGCTGATGTTTGGTATGACATCCTTCCCCATCCCCTCCAAGTTTGGCAAAGGTTGGAATTGGGATGCCCAAGTTATAGCCCATGTTTGAATCACCAACACATATAATAGTTCGGCATTTTGTTTCATTCTAGGCAGGCATATTTACCTGAAGCGCCCTGAAATGAACCACAAAACTGCCCAATTCATGAGGGTTTTTTTGCTTTGTGTTTCATTTTGTGCCAACCTATAAAATGATTATATTCTGTCCTTTTTGATTCTCTTGTGGTCTCATGTCATTTGCTTACCTAATATAGTTTTTGTTATTGTTATTGTTGCTGAGGGGTGGGTATTAGCCTACTCCCTTTCCTTATGCATTCAAGTTAATCCTATCCTGAACACTTGAATAGGGCTATGATGTTCCTATATAAACAGAATACAGGATTTTTAAAAATGCATTCCAGTTTCCTACATCAATTTTTTTCAGACTCTCTATCTTCTAGTTTTTACCTTCCACATCATTTGTCATCTTTGTTCTAAGCATAAAATCCAGCCAGAGCTGGCTCAAGTCATTTTGTTGCATGAGGAGAGGGACAAAATGGTGCTGCCCGGGGGTGGCTGGTGCCCATTGTAGTTGGTGGAGCAGAAGGCACAGAAGCCAATGGTGGATAGAGCCAGAAGCAGTAGATAGAGCCAGGGCAAAAGCATTCATACCAGCAGGAAGGTGGGCAGGCAAGCTACCAACTAAGCATTCACATGTAAGAAAACAGAGACAAGAAGGTGTTGGATGTATTGCCCGGTCCGCTGGCGTTTAATACGCTGGCACAGGACGCCATTATCCCCTGCCCTGGATAGCACGAGACATCTGGGTCTCACTAAACATCCGGGCATTGGAAACAGAGGATATTTAACGAAGAGGTCCGCTTACCTTGGGCCTCTTCCTCTTCAACAGCCGGAGAAGGAGGACGGGTGCTGCTGTTCTGAGGAGCTGCATTGCGCACGTGGCGGACGCCATTTTGGATCAGGGGTTGAATCGGCACAACCGCCCCCCCCCCCACGGTTTGCTTTTCAGCTGGGAGTCGGGCTAGCGGGATCGCCAGCCCGACAGAGATCATTCTTTTTTTAAAAAAGAGAGAGAGAGAGAGAAGAAGAAGAAAGGGGGAAAGGTGGAGAAGAAAGAAGTTATTTCTTTAAGATTGTGGACAGTTGAAGAGGAAGGGATTGGAGCGTGGGAGCAGCACGGCGGCCGCTTGGCAGGCCGGCGCGCCAGCCAAGCCTTGGTTTAGGCTTGTGAACGAGAAATAAATAAATAATTACATTCAATAGCTGCAGCGTGGGGGTACTTTGTGGAACGGTTTCCCAAACGGACGTGAGATACTAGTTTGAGGCTGTGGGGGCTTATTAATAAATATACTCTTCTAATTGAATAAATAAATAAATTAGAATAAATTATAAATATATATACATAGATACTGTAGGGAAACAGTGGGATTGGTAGACTAGGGAGGTGGCCTTAAAGGCATAGCTGCCGGCTGGCATGTGCACCCCCCCATAGGTTAATAGGGAGATTCATATTATTGACATATTTAGTAATTGATTAAGGGGGGATTACTTTAGGACTATTTTATTAATTAATAGTCCAGTGGTTTTGGTTGAGTGGATTGACTCTAGCTAATTGCACACGCCTCATTATTATATTTAAGTGAGTTTAATAGGATAAGAAGGGGTGCTTATACTTTCACTTTAGTGGTTGTTACAAAACCTTAAGGGGCTATTTAGCTGGGTAGTTGGGGCTGGCTGTGTTAGTTTCTGCCACCAGGCGGTGCTGGTGCAGTTAATTGTGACTGCTGGGCTCGCTTGAGCCCCCAGGGTCCACAAGTGGCACAAAACCTCCAGCGTAGCAGCCTCTTTACAGAACCAATCTATTTTGCCTTACACTCAGGCAAGTTAGTAATATTGAGTCACTGAGTTAGGTGGAAGTAGCTGCATTTGGGTTGCAGTGCCTTCAGGTAAGTGGTTGGTACTGCGTGATTGAACCAGATCAAAGTAGCCGCCACAATGTCCTCCAAGAAGGGAGGAGGGAACAAGAAAGGTAAGCTCCCAGCAAGAAAGAGGGTGGCTCCACAGGTCTCTCCGCCACAATCATCCTCGGATGAAGAAGGGTGGCCCATATGGCAGCAATTACAAGAAAAGATTGCTGCTTTGGAGGCTCAGAGGCCAACTCAGCAGGCCTCACCTGTTGGGAGCCAGATACGACGGTCTGCCAGGGATTCTAGGAGCCACAGGAAGGCGAAACTCAAAGACCTGGCCGAAAACTTATTGTCCTGTTTTTCTGCATTAGAAGAAGAGCGTACAGTCCCACAGATGTCCAGGCGAAGTACCGAGGTGGCTGAGGCTTCACCACAAGGGGAGAGCAAGGTCGAAGAGCAAGGTACCAGACCAGTGGAAGTTGGAAGGCCTGCCGCTACCAGGCAGAGAAACCGTGAGGAGACACAGGAGCCCATCTGTGTTGAAGATAGCGAGCTGTCAACGTCAGGCATCACGTGTGAGTTGGAGACTACACACAACACACTCACACCTATACCAGCTTGGCCTTGGCCGATGGCCGGCCAATTTTGCACACCCGTTCAAGCAACACCTAGCATGCAAATTGCGGGTGTTCATGGCACTCAGTGGCTGACCCCTAGTATCCCTCTCTCTAGTTGGCCTTACGCATATGCGCAAGGGTTTTCCCCAACATTTCCAGGTCCGGCTGCTAGCATAGGCGTATGGCCATATCTGTCAGTCCCGGATACTGGCTACAACATGGTCCCCTTGAATGCATTACCATTCGGGGATCATGCCATGCCACTGGGGGACCACCTTACACCAGCGACGAAAGAAAAGATCTGGAGGGGGAAAATATGTGGATCTTTTTGAACTTCTCAACAGAAAAGTGGACAAAAAAGAATTAGACAAGGAAGATGATAGAGAAAAGGAGAGGCGCAGAAGGCATAAGCCTGAGAGGACCTGGGGAAACTGGCTGCCAGGTTTCCTAATTTATGCGGGGGTAATCGAAAGAGCTCAGCCCTGGAGGGCCCAGGCACTGTTTCAGTACCTGGATTTAATCTACAGAGCGTACATTGATTTTGCAGGACAGGTATGGTTGACCTATGATGAATCGTTTCGCATGCGCAGGGCGATTCATCATAATTTGAGGTGGGATGAGCCGTTAGCGGGGGAGAGATTTGACAGTGGTCACCTCATCCATAAACAAGGTTTGATCATGGGTTTCCGTGCCAGCACGGGGCAAGTGGTTCAACCCCGCTTGCTCTGTTTCGATTATAATGCCAGAGGCACATGCTCGCATAGGGCATGTCGTTTCCGACATGAGTGCCAAGTGTGCGGTGGCCAACACCCCAGTACATCTTGCTTCAGGTCAAGGGCACATGCTAAGGAGTAGGAAGGTGACCCTTAAGGAGCTACAAGAGTTAGTTGGCCATCTAAACTTCATTTGTAGGGTGATAGCCCCAGGCCGCGCTTTCCTGCGACGTTTGTGTGGGGCTATGAAAGGGCTGTGCCGCCCTTATCATAGGACTAGAGTGACCAATGGAATGAGACAGGACCTCCAAGTATGGAGTGAGTTATTGGCAAATTTCAATGGGGTGTCATTTTGGAGGTCTGAACTATTCCTGAAATCAGAATTTCAAGTTCAGACCGATGCTGCTGGCTCCCTTGGCTACGGGATCTATTTTAGGGGATGATGGTGTGCAGGATTGTGGCCTGATGAGTGGCATCAACAGGGCATCACTAGGGACCTTACATTTTTGGATTTTTTTCCAATTGTAGGTGCCTTGTGGTTGTGGGCACATGAATGGGCTAATTCTTCAGTACGCTTCTGGTGTGACAATCAGGCGGTGGTTCACATTGTGAACAGCCTCATGTCGCAATCAGACTGCGTTATGGCCCTCGTGCGTGCATTCACGCAATGTGCCTTGAAATTCAATGTTCTTATCCAAGCAAAATATATCCCTGGTTTGGATAACAGCCTGGCTGATGCCCTATCACGCCAACAAATCCCTCGGTTCAGGGAGGTAGAGCCGGGAGCCCGCGAACGCCCAGAGAGACTACCAGCGGAGGTCCGGCAAATTGGCGGGAGTACACTGAAAGAGCTATAGGCCTGGGCCTGGCTCTGAGGACGTGGAAGGCATACTGGGCCGTGAGTACGGAGTTCCAGGAGTTCAGGAGATCGGTAGATTTGGAACTAATTTGGCCCGCTCCCGTGGAGCACCTGCAGCAGTTTTTAGTGTTCCTTAATAGAAAGGGTTTAGCACCGGGATCCATCCAGAGGATCGGCCCTAGGATGTCGGCCCTAGCTTTTCATGCTAGGATCCATGGGTACCAGGATTTCACTTCCGATCTTCATATCAAGAAAATGATAGAAGGTTGGAGTAAGGAAATGGACCATGTTAAGGATTCTAGGGCACCAATATCCCCAGTAATATTGGAAAAAAAATTGCCAGTTACTGCCAAATATCTGTAGGGACACTTTTGAGGCAGCACTTTTTCAAGCTGCTGCCTTGCTGACATTTTTTTGGCGCTGTAAGGATCAGCGAGGTGGTAGCATCTGGGAAGGGCGATGTGTCGAGATTGGCCTTACAATGGCACGATGTGACGCTAGAGGAGGATACGGTCTGAATTCACATCCGCCGGTCCAAGGCAGATCAGCGAGGCAAGGGAGCAAATCTTACTTTGGGTCCCTGCTCATTAGAAATCCTTTGTCCGGTAAGAGCAATAGGCGCTTACTTAAAGGTCAGAGGACAGGGTCACGATTACTTTTTCATACATGAGGATGGAACCCCTTTAACCAAATACCAATTTTGGAAAATTACCGATTTAGCGTTAGGAAAGGTTGGGGTCCATAGCCTGAGGTTTGGAACCCATTCATTTAGAATTGGGGCCGCTTCAACTGCAGCCGCTCTGGGTTACCATCCGGACGATATTAAGAAGTTAGGGCGTTGGTCATCCACCGCTTATAAAAGATACGTCAGGACACTCCCTAATGCCTAGGCAGGTGCCGGTTTTGTCTTGCAGGTCCACTTATACAGGAGGGTGAGCGGCAAGTCAGGATAGTTGGCCACAGCTTCATTTTCTGGGCGGCTAAGTATGCTGCACAGTCGACTTGGGGGAGCGATTTGGGTATTGGAGACAGAGCCCAGATTGTGTGGCAAGGCAGAGTGGCTGCATTTGGCGTGCAACCTCCAGATATATTGATCATACACCTGGGAGGCAACAACTTGGCCAGGCAGGGCATCAAGGCAGAGTGTTGGACATTCTGCGAGACCTCAGTTGCCTGAGGGCCACGTATCCTTCAATGAGTATTTAGCTGGGAGGGACTTTTGTGGACTGAGGTGAATGTCAGTTTTTGAAAAACTGGAAGGAATGCAAATTATGTGTGTGAGGGGAAGTACATTGAGATAGGTTAACCTCTTCATGCATGGGTACCAGTCCTCCCCATGACTGTGCATTTACATGTGGGAGAGGAGAAGAGTTATGTGGAGAAAAGCTAAGACCATTAGCCTTGGCTGCATCCACCGCCAGCCTAGGGCTTGCCCATTAAACATCCAGAGACTGCCCTCAATCCAGGGGGAATATACCTGGTTCCATTTCCCTATATATACATGGGTAGAAGGGAGTTCTCTAGGTGCCTGTTTTTTGTTTTTGTTTTGTCACCCTCCTATGTGTGAAGGGCAACAAGTAAACGAGGGAGAGCTCCAACTCACACAGGGAGCCCAAACTACCTGTGGTAAGTATGCACAATTAGATAACAACTGAATGGGCCTGTTGTCTGTCTCAGACCTCAAAGTTTAAGCACTGTGTATTTGGTATGATTTGTTCTCCCCACAAATATGGATACTCACCTTCACACCCAACCCTAAATTAGGTTTGGCTGCTAATGTTCAGCCCCCTCGTAAAAAAAAAATACAAACCCTGACTATACTAGGATTACTGTCTCAGCTGTTGTTTTGTTGTCTTCTCCTTGTAGCAGACAAAGAAAAGCTGATCTAATCACTCCCAGAGTGGTGTATTTCTTAATGACATAGCAAGGTGTCTTTATCTAGCTTTGTCAGGTCCATTTAAGGTCTGCATTTTATCAGCTCCACATGCATTTCGTTACACTGAATAATTTTGCTATATCTGTTGAGGAGTTTTTCATTTTCTATACTGACAGTTTTCCCAGGTTCTGCTTAATCAGGAATGGTTGTAAACCTGAACTTGAAATTAGACATTTAAAATTATACTTTTTCAGTTTGTAACACAGTCTTCAAAAAGGCATGTAGAAAAAGAAAAAAGTACATTCTTAATTAGTGTGCAGGGGGGAATGTGTACGCTTGAAATAATCACCTAAATGCAATTGCTAATCCCGCCTAACATAGATCGACCAAATCAGTTGCTGAATGCTGAGTGCACATTTATATAAATCTCTTTGATTAATTGGATTTACCCCAGTTAGAACTGGATTCAGGACTATGCTTGTCAAGGAGGGAGGGAGGGAGGGAAAAAATGACTTCTGGTTGCTAGCTTTTTCTGAGTCAGCCCAAGCTTTATAACCCAAGCTTTGTGCGGTGGCAGGCTAGAAGGTGTTATCTAACCTGGGAACCCAATATTTGTAATTCCTAGACTATACCAAGGTCCATGCAGCAGAATCAAGTGATATTGTACTTCCTTTTCCTCCTCCTCTACCTAGCCAGTACTTGACTCCTGGTACAGCTGGTGCAAGCTGGTTCAATCAACAGTTCAGCCATTAATCTCTCTTTCTCTGATTCCCTCTGTAATATGGGTAGCAAGACAGAGTGATATGTCTTTAGAAATTGTTTTCAAAATTACTAATATGAATGTCTTCAGAAAAGTAGCCATGTTAGTTTGTTTCAGCAACAATTAAAAACAAACAAACAAACATGTGGCAGCACCATTAAGACTGACAAAGTTATTTCAGTGTGAAATTTCACACTTTCACTTCCTTAGGCACATGGAGCACAAATCTGGGCCACAGGTTTATGTGTTGTATATAGAGATGAGGGTATTCGTATACGAATGCCCCCACACAGGTGGACATAATGAGGGTCCGGTCCCCTGAGTCCGGACTGTCCACTCACTCTTCTGTTGCTGCCACAGGCTCCGCACTCCCTTCCTATTGCTCCGGAGCTCGCGGTTGATTAGCAACTCCTGGCAGGAGGCGGGACGATGAGCCTCCCTGCCAGGTCGAAGAGTGGCTCACCGACCAGGCGCTCTGGAGTGATTGGAAGGGAGCACAGAGCCCATGACAGCAACGGAAGGGTGAGTGGACAGTTCGGCCCCAGGGGGCTGGACCCTCGTTATGTCCACCTGTGCGGGGGTATTTGTATTCATATACAAATACGAATACCCCCATCTCTAATTGTATACATTGTGTGAGGATGGAGATAGGGCTAAGCTTGGGAGTGGGAGTGTGGCAATGGGATCAAGTGGAATTGCAGTAGCATATTAACACGTGGTAATGAGCTTCCAAGGTGACAATAGCAACAGCCTTCTTAACACAGGCATTGAACATACAAGATCTTGATAATTTTGTACACAATACATAAGTCTGTTGTTACTGATAAGACAGTGAACATGCTTTGACCCATAATGGCAACTATTGCAAATACTTTCTGTCACCCAGTCTTTTGTTCTTCCTCTTCTTCCAGTGATATTGTGGCATCCAGCTCTACAGGACACCCATAACTCTTTCAAGCATCTTACAGCAGCTAAGCTTTTACACATTTCCAATGGCTGCTTCTCTCTTTTTTTTTTTTTAAGAAAAACAAGCAAAAAAAATGCTTTTAGCTGCTCCGTGCACCTGAATTACAGGAAGCATCAAAAGCTCTTCAAAAAAGGAGAGAGTTGTATCACTGCAGGGTAATGGTATTTGGCCTGCAGATTGCCCAAGGGTTTTTACCATGGTAATGAAACCATTAATTTAGCTTCTAAGGTTCCTGGGATTACAACAAAGGGTAATTTACCTAGACAGGTTATTGATTGCTACAGTCAAAGAGCTCTTAAGACTGCAAAATTTCATCACCTGTGAAAACCTCCAAAAGCTCTGATAAACACAAAGGGTGATAAGTTTCTTCATAGTAAGAATCAACCTGACAAGATTCATAAGGAGATTCAGAG
This sequence comes from Intellagama lesueurii, assembly GCA_037013535.1. Lineage (NCBI taxonomy): Eukaryota > Metazoa > Chordata > Lepidosauria > Squamata > Agamidae > Intellagama > Intellagama lesueurii. The sequence goes on from JBAJHW010000003.1 coordinate 111,433,662, forward strand.
GACTTCCCATGTCACATAAAATATAATGGGTACAGCTTCAGATGTCTGTCAAGAGAACCATTAAAACTGTATGTCTGAACTTGTAATAGCCACATTTGTTGAGAGTTGGGGAGATGTTCATGCTAGTTTCCATACCACTGTGCTATCATTTTTTCTACTTTATGTTCCATACTACTAGATTTATTGTTGTATATGATTAATATTTTAGAAGATTTGATAAGATTTTGTGCTTTGTAAACCATTTGTTTTAAAAACTATTAAACAGTGGCTAAAATCCTTTTAGTTATGCTCACATGTATAACACAATGGATGTAAATCTCTCTTTGCTGTTGCGCACTGAGCCTTTGTTAACTCCCTTCAACTTCTGGCAGTCAGCCAATGATATTTGCCAGTTGAGTTACCCAGGGATAAAAATGTGACAGGATTGTGGCCAGTATGTGTGAATAATACAGATGGGTGACAATTTTCTTTAGATTCATTTTTAATCAGAATTTAACCTAGGTGTTCTTCTGGACCTGGCTCTTCCTTGGGATTCCCAAATTGCAGCTGTGTCCAAATCAGCCTTTAACCAGGTGAGGTTTTTCACCCAACTCCACCCCTACCCTGATGAGGGTTCCCTCAGGACACTGTTGCAAGCATTGGTCATCTCTTGGATCAACTATTGCAATGCTCTCAATGTGGGGCTCCCCTGGAACCTGACCTAGAGACTACAATGGGTCCAGAATGCAGCGGCCATACTGGTGACTGGTGTGAGCAAATCTGAGCATATCACTGGCTTGCCTGCACTGGTTACCTGTTGTATCCCAGATCAGGTTCAAGTTTTTGATTCTTACATATAATGCACTCCATAGTTTGGGATCACATTATTTTTCAGAGTGTCTGACCCCAATGTCATCTGCTCAACCCACCAGATCTTCCCAGATGAGGTTCCTCTGGGTGGCCACCCCAAGGGAGGCCAAAAAGTCTTCCACTAGAGGTATGGCCTTCTCCGCAGTGGCTCCGACCTTATGCAATCAACTCCTGGAGGAGCTATGTCTGGCTCCCTCCCTTTTGTTACTCAGAAGAAAACTCAAAACCTTACTTTTTAGGAAGGCCTTTCTTACTGCCTCGAGTTGATATTTAGTTCATCTCCTGTCCTGCTGCTTCTGTAAATTGCTTTGGTGCCATCTGGTATTTATATTGTGAGTGTTTTAAATGTTTGTTTGTTTTGGTATTGGTTTTAGCCTGTTGTTAACCACCCAGAATAGTGCTTTTGCACTAATGGGGAAGTATACAAATGTAATAAATAAATAAATAAATAAATAAATAAATAAATAAATTCCCTCCAAAAGTGACCTGCCAGAACTCAGTGAGGTGTTAAATTCAATTGAGATTTGCTCAGTCATTCATAATTTGTCAATGTTCATATGTATGGCCTTCACAACTTGGAGTTAGGTTACCTTATGGAGCATTTCCCCCAATAGCTACCTACCTCAGCCAGGGAGTCATTCTCCAAAGCTTTTCTCCAGCTGTAACCACCAACTGAAGCAAGAAAGGAAGTGTTTTAAGTATTTGCATCCCATCCATCAGATGCCTTCCCCAGAAGGACTCACCTGGACTGTCCTTTAATATTCTTCCAGTGTTAGGTAAAAAGTACTTACAATTCCAGACATTTTAAGAACTTTCTAGTTCTTTTAGAACTGAGAATTATTCTAGTTGGCTTATGTTTTTTACTCAGCTCTCTGTATTCCATGGTTGTTTCTTATATAGTTCTGATTTTATTGTGGACTTATTGTGCACTCTTTCAATAATTATTTATTGTTTGCAATGTACTTTACAGCTCCCAGACAATTTTGACAATTTCTTCAGCAGTTTAGAAGTACAATAAATAAATATTTGTTCTTCAATAAATTTAATAGACCCTCCCACATTAGAATAACGGTGTATCAATTGTTGATGCAATGACCATTAGCCAATCCAAGTAGATGCCAGAGTTTTGTTTTATATCAGGTGCATATGATTAATATTGTCAATCTTCTTGACAGAGTTTGCATAGTTAGGAATGAAATATGACAGTTTCATCTGGGAAAGATAAGTAACAGATGGGATTTAGGATAGTGTTCTTACCAAGTTTATATTTCAACCCTGTGCTCAGCTCTGATCCTACACCCCCATACATTTCAAATTGGTTTTCAATGATGCTTGATAATATTAAACCACTCTAAATAGCAATGAATATGGACTTCCTGATCAAATGTAATGGGTGTAGTGTGGTTTGAAAAGGACTGTAGAGATGCAAAGGGAAAAAAGAGGTAATCTTGACTTCCAGGGAGCTTAAATGAGAGAACTCAACTGTAGCTGTGTAACTCTTATAAATAGCAAAAGAGATTAGAAATTCCTTTTGAAATCCAAAAGAATGTGTGTTAACTGAATACATTTTATTGCTCTGTTTGGACATGTGCTATCCAAATCAAGAATAACAACAACAAGAAGAAAACATTTTGGAGCATGGTTTACAAAAGTTGCCATGATTACAATGATTCATTTCTCTGTTATAGCTCTGTTCAGATTTTCCTTCTTTTTTCCTTGCATGAGGGGGTATGACAGGAAAGCCAATCGCAGCAAAAACAACAGCAGCTCTTGCGGCACTTTGAAGACTAGTCAGTTTTATTTGGCATCACGTTTCATGGATCGCAGGCCATTTCATCAGCAACTCTCTGTACATCTGATGAAGTAGGCTGCAGGCCATGAAAATTGTTGCAAAATAAAACTTGTCCCTTTCTAAGGTGCTACAAGTCTCTTCATCATTTTCTTTCTCCCCTCCCCCCTTCTTCTCTGATGAGGATTCCAGGTACAGTGGTGTCTCGACTTACGACCGTCCCGACATTCGACCATTTCGAGTTGCGACCAGCTCCAGCTGCAAAATTTTGCTTTGACTTGCAGCCGGAGCTTTGAGTTGCGATCAAAAGAGGCAGGGGAAAAAGGTGGGGAATTCAAATTAGAGGGCTAACCGTTGGTCGGCGAAGAGCTTCTTTGTAGCTCTTTCGCCCCAACGGTTAGAGTGTGTGCGTTTGCAGAGAGGCTTCGGACTGCCTGGTGCTGCTTTCTGGTTCTGAGTAAGTACATTTACAGGGTTTTGCAGGGTGGGTTTGGGCTGGGGGGGTTATGTTTCTGTGCTGTGATTTTTTTTGTGTTTTTGTGTGTTTATTTTTTCAGCCCCAGTGCCTTCCAATGGGGCTTGCTGTGTTGTTTATTTTTGGGTTTTTTTAAGCCCCAGCGACAGAGCTTGCTGTGTGCTTTATTTTTGTGTTTTGTTTTTTTAAGCCCCAGTGACGGAGCTTGCTGTGTGCTTTATTTTTGGTTATTTATTTTTTTAAAGCCCCAGCGACGGAGCTTGCTGTGTGCTTTATTTTATTTTAGTTTTTTAAAGCCCCAGCGACGGAGCTTGCTGTGTGCTTTATTTTTGGTTGTTGTTTTTTTAAGCCCCAGCGCCTTCCGACGGGGCTTGCTGTGTGGTTTATTTATATATATATATTTGGCTGGAATGGATTAATCGCGTTCCAATGCATTTCAATGGGAAATGGTGCTTCGACTTACAACCATTTCTAGTTACGTCCATCTTCTGGAACAGATTATGGTTGTAAGTCGAGGCACCACTGTATATGGAATTCAAGATGGAAAAATGACTCTTTAAACTTAAACTCTGGGTCTTTCATTACTTGTGCAGAAGTAGGAAGGAGATGTTTTTGAGCCTTATGCCACCAAAGGTGTTGTGGAAAATGACATTCACAGTGATCTTTTTGTAGATAATTGATGGGGTAGTTGTGTGCATGCATTATATCTAATGCCTTGAATTTAGTGGGGAATGAATGAATATTTTATTACGGTCAAAGACCAGTAAAATTTAGTGGGGATTACCCTCCATGGGAATTACCCCTTGAGTAAGTGGTTTTAGAATTCTAGCCTTAGTGTACAGTGGTGCCTCGCTAGACGATGTTAATCCGTTCCGCGAAAATCGCTGTCTTGCGAAAACATCATCTAGCGAAGCACGTTTCCCCATTGGAATGCATTGAAATCTCTTCAATGCGTTCCAACGGAAAAGTCGTCGTCTTGCGAAGATCGTCCATAGGGAAACCTCGTCTAGCGAGCGCGGGTCCCCGTTGGAATGCACTGACAGCTATTGACCGCTAGTCAATGCATTCCAATGGGGAAAACTCATCGTCTAGTGAAAATCGCCCATAGGAGACCATCATTTTGCGAAGCGCAGTAGCGATCGCAAAAAGCCATCGTCTAGCGAATTCCTCATCCTACGAGGCAATTGTCTAGCGAGGCACCACTGTACTAGATTTCTCCCTGGAGGAATTTGAAAATCATAGCTTCCATTTTTCAGAACGATGGCAAATTTTTCACCCAATTACAAGCCAATATATTTAATAGCTACAGTATGTAAGTTACAGGGCAAATACATTTTCAACAAACTCCAGGATTCACGAGTTGTCAATAGGATTTTGGCCAATGAGCAAGCAGGGTTTTGAGCTACAGGCTTCCCATAGGAACTTCTTTGTGCCTTTTGGTATGGTCAGGGCCAAGATATTCAAGGTCCTCTTTTAAAAAGCTACGATTAATCCTTAACCTATGTAATTGTCACCCTAATCTTTCTTCTTTTATCAGATGACCTATTTGACACTATCATCAAATGCAGCCTCTTTCCTCCAGAAAATCCAAGGGGAGATTTCCATAACTTCCTATGGAACAATTTCTCTTCTTCCTCCCTCTATACAAGAGAAGAGTAGAGGGCAAAAAGTTGAATGTAGCCCGTTGATGACCCTTTGTGGCACTCTTGCAGCATGCTACCTATCTGTCATATAGGGGTTATTCCTGAAGATTCTCTCAGAAAGAAGTGGCAACCCTAAATTATTACAAGAAACATTGTGGGAATTCACAAGGATTCAAAACCATCCTTTTGAGAGCTAAGTACCAAAAGTCCTCAGTCTAGATCAACAAATCGGTCAGCTTTGCTTTCTCCCACATTGAAAATACTCTGAGCTTAGTGTCCTTCTGTTCCATTTATGATGAAATTTTCAAATGTTGATATATATTCTGATAATAAAAAACAGGAGCCAAATGAATCTCTCACTGTTCCCTTTCATTACAACTTCCAGCCAAATTTACAATGGTCTGTTAGGTGTCCTGATTTCACAAATACATAGTGCCCTACTGAAACCACAAAGGCAGATCTCCAAGGTATGAATATGTCATTAGGCAAAAGGGTCTTTGTACATAGCCTTTCTCAATCTTCATTGGCTGCTTTTGATACCTCAGCTATGCAAAAGCTCCAGACGTTTCTTTATGCCAGCTGGATTGCCACTTGAAGTTAGGCCTAAAGTGTGACACCAGTGAGAAATCTGAGATGAGATGGTTAAAGAATGTATGATTAAGTGGGCACAAAATATAGGACATAATATTGATATTGATCAATGGTTGCAAGTATGGCAAAATAATATAAAGCTTACAAAATCGGTTAACTTTAAAGAGAATATATATAAGATGTTCTACAGATGGCATACGACTCCTGAAAAACTGTCAAAGATGTATACAGATGTATCAAATGTCTGTTGGAAATGTGAAACACATGTGGGAAGCTATTGTCATACGTGGTGGACTTGTAGAGTAGCGAAACAATATTGGATAGGAGTACATACTGTGCTACAACAAATATTGCTTTGTAAGGTTCCATTAACCCCAGAACTGTTTTTATTGAGTATGATACCAGATAATATAGACCAAGTAAAGAAATGTATAGTTATATATATAGTTACTGCAGCTAGAATTCTTTATGCTAAAAATTGGAAAAGTCAGGTGGTACCGAAACAAGAAGATCTTACGGAAATGATAAAGGAAATGGCAGAAATGGACATTTTATCAGAAGTGATGAAGGACTATCCATTACAAAAGGCAACAAAAAGATGGGACTTATTCCACAAATGGTTAGTCATCAGATAATGCTCGAATAACATAGATCAAAATGCGAGCTAAAATATGGAAGGCAGAAAATAGTAGAATAGCAGAGTTTGAAGCTTGATATTGCAATATGAATAGAATGGATGTTAGTATATTTTTGTTTCTCCTCCCCCCCTAACCTAAATCTCCCTTTCCTTCCCTTTTACCTTTTGTATCCCACACCCCAACCCAAGATATCCAAATAATAATAATAAAAATATGTTTAAAAAAAAAAAAGAGAAATCTGAGTTCCATAGCAATAAGTTCCACTGCAATAAATATTGAAGTAATTTTTTTTGAGAGTAAACAAAAGTAGTAATTCCAGTAGTAGCTGAAAATTGTTATGATAGATTTTACCACTGCTCTATTACAATAAAACCTTGATGTTCTATTGAACTATTGCATTTGAAAACTTGCAGAAGGATATTAAGTTCACTTCAAAGTATGTCTGTATCTTTTCTAAAGAAGCAGATACTGTACAGTTTATCTGAATACCTTTTAAATTACTGGATTAAGCTGTGATTTATGGCTGACAACAGACTCTCAAAAATGTGTCTAATTGATGATGCAGCTTTTACAACTCATCTACCCAGCTGATGTAACTTGAGAACTAATTCAATCATATTGCTTTTCCTCCATATGTATTTGTACTTGCCAAGGCTGATATTACAAAAATGGAATTTTAGTAAAAAGGTGAAAGTTGTACATACCCAGTGTGATTTATCTTCTTTAAAGCCAAGATTGCTACTTATTTTATTTATTTATTTATTTATTTGATTTATATCCCGCCCATCTGGTATATTCTACCACTCTGGGCGGCTACCAACATACATATAACACAAACATAATCAATAGTAAAAACAGTGAAAAAATATTATAAATAATAAATAGCAAAAGAAAAAGAGTTAAGAGCTGACAGGAGGGAAGGCCTGGATGTACATCCATGTTTTTAGTTGGACTTTAAATGTACACAGCATAGGGGCCTCACGAATCTCTGGAGGAAGGTTATTCCAGAGGCGAGGAGCCACCGCCGAGAAGGCCCGGTTTCGTGTCTTTTCCCTCCGGGCCTCCCTCGGCGTTAGGCTCCTCAACCTCACCTCCTGACTCGCACGGGTGATCCGGGTAGATCTCGGTGGGAGCAGGCGTTCCGCCAAGTATCGAGGTCCCAAACCGTTTAGGGCCTTATAGGTAAGCATCAAAACTTTGAAGTCAATGCGGAAACGAATGGGCAGCCAGTGCAGCATGGCCAGAATAGGAGAAATATGCTGGTGTTTTCTCACTCCAGTAAGGAGTCTGGCCGCTGCATTCTGCACCATCTGAAGTTTCCGCATCAGCCCCAAAGGCAGCCCCACGTAGAGCGCGTTACAATGGTCTAATCTTGAGATTACGAGTGCATGCACCAAGGTAGTGAGCGCCCCCGTGTCAAGGTAGGGCCGCAGCCAGGCTATCCGCCAAAGGTGGAAAAAGGCGGTGCGGACTACCAATGCCACCTGCATTTCCATGGTGAGCGTCGGGTCCAAGTGTACGCCCAAGCTGCGGACCCCACTCTTCGCAGCCAGGGTCACCCCCCCAAACGAGAGAGAGTCACCCAGGCAACCAACCACGGGGGCTCCCACCCTCAGGACTTCCGTCTTGTCCGGATTCAGCCTCAGCCCATTTTCCTGCATCCATTGCAGTACGGTCCCCAGGCAGCACCGAAGGGACAGGACGGCATCACCTGCAGTTGGTAAAAAGGAGATGTAGAGCTGGGTGTCATCCGCATACTGATGACACGATGCTCCACACCCCCTGATGATCCCACCCAGCAGCCTCATGTAGATGTTAAACAGCATTGGGGAGATAATCGACCCCTGTGGAACCCCACAATTGGCATTCCACGGGGTCGAAACACTCTCCCCAAGCTGCACTCTCTGGGGACGGTCCTCCAAGAAGGAACGGAGCCAGGCAAACGCCGAGCCACCAATTCCCAACTCAGAGAGCCTCCCCAGGAGGATACCGTGGTCGACGGTATCGAAGGCCGCCGAGATGTCGAGGAGGACCAACAGAGACATTTTGCCCCTGTCGGCCTCCCTCAACAGGTCATCATACAGGGCGACCAATGCCGTCTCTGTACCATGGCGCGGCCTGAAGCCCGACTGGAATGGATCCAGGGCATCTGTTTCATCCAAGTAAGCCTGAAGCTGATCGGCGACCACCCTCTCAACCACTTTGCTCATGAAAGAAACATTGGCGACGGGCCTATAGTTGCCAATCTCGTCCGCCGCCATATTAAGTTTCTTTCTAATGGGCCTAATGAGTGTCTCCTTGAGGGCAGGCGGAAACCTGCCCTCAAGGAAAGACCCATTTATTATTGCTGTGGCCCATTCTGTTGTTTTCGGCCTGGCTGCTTTGATTAGCCAGGCCAGGCAAGGGTCAAGGGAGGAGGTGGTAGCTCGACATCGATCAAGCACCTTGTCCACAGTGTCAGGCGTCACAGGCTGAAAGGAGTCAAAAGTTACCGGGCAAGATGGTGCGCTGGACATCTCTGTTCGACTCACTGTATTCAAAAAAGGAGAGAGCTCCCGGCAGATGGCCTCCACTTTAGATTTAAAAAATGCTGCAAATTGGTCCGGTGAGAAACTAGGGGGAGGCCCGTCTCCCGGACCAATTCTGGATAGGTCGCGCACTATACGGAATAGCTCCGCCTGCTGGTTTGACGCTTTGCTTATCCGGTTAGCGAAGAATGATCGACATGCAGCCTTTACCTTATTCAGGTAAAGGTTAGTTGCGACCTTAACAGCTATCCAATTATGATCCGTCGAGTTCTTCCTCCATCTACGCTCTAGCCTTCTCCTCATTCGCTTCATCGCTCGAAGGTCCTGGTTAAACCAGGGCGCTGGCCGAGCTCTACGGCGGAGAGGGCATTTAGGTGCGATCATGTCTATGGCCCTGGTGGCAGCAGTGGACCAGCTGTCAACCAGAGCGTCGACAGGAGCGCTAGCCAGGTCAGCCGTGACCCCTCTCATGGCATCCTGGAATCCAACCGGATCCAGTAGTCTTCGAGGGCGGACCATGGAAATAGGTCCCTGCTCCCTGCGAGGGGGGAGAGCCACTGTGAGGTTACATTTTATTAGATGGTGATCTGCCCATGACAAGGGGATTGACACAAGGTCCATCACCATCAGATCACACTCGCTCCAACTAGAGGAAAAGACCAGATCCAATGTGTGACCAGCCACGTGGGTGGGGCCGTTGACATGTTGGGACATGTTCAAGGAAGCCATGGTTTCCAAGAACTCAAGAGCTGGCCCAGAAGCCTCTGCCCCCGCATGCACGTTGAAATCACCCAAGACCAGAAGCCTCGGGCATCCCAACAGTGCCGCGGAGACAAAGTCGGCCAGCTCCGGAAGGGAAGTGGCTGGGTTGCGGGGAGCGCGGTAGCCCAGTAAAATCCCAATACCATCCCTGGCCCCAATCGACACGTGGAGTGCCTCTAGACCTGGCTTTACCACCGAGGAGCGCCTAGTAACCTCCAAGCTGGATTTATAAACAATGGCTACTCCCCCCCCCCCCGCCCCTCCAGTCTACCCTGGTGTTGGACAGCATAACCGGGCGGACAGACAAGAGCGAGGGGAGGACCCCCTTCTCCGCCAATCCACGTCTCTGTTATGCATGCCAGGTCTGCATCCTCCTCCAGGATAAGATCATGAATCACCTGGGGCTTATTGGATACAGACCTGGCATTCAACAGCACCAGAGTTAGAGTGGAAGGCTGGCTGAGCTGGCTACCTCGGTACTGAGGGTTGGTCACAGTCTCAGAACAATGAACAGCCTTCAAACATCTGTTCATCGTTCTTCTAACACGAGTGGGGACTGTGCCAACGCCATATCTCCCTCTACCCATGATCACCGAGATATGTCATGTTTAAATACTAGCATGGACTAGAGAATTATCTGACTGGGATTAATAATTTCATGCTGAGAAAATGTGCTTGCCCTTCTTAAACTTGGCAAAATGTCCTCTGCAGTGCTTGAAGGGGGGAAAAATATCAGAATACTCCTTTAATGTATTACTTCATGTCTCCGATAATGGGGAAATGAGCACATTATGCTTTATTTATTTGTCTGCATTGTATGTATTAAAAAATCTACAAAAATATAATTTTTCTTTCACCTCTGGGGAAATCATAATTGTTCATCAGTTTTTTCTATAATAGGGTTTTTGTTTTAGTATTCAATGAAATAAAAAGGTTAACCAAATGCCCTTTCTGCCTTTGTGCTAGTCTAAATGCAGACTCCTTGTTCTTAATGGAACAGTGTGATGCAGTTTATTCTTTGTTTAGTTATAAAGCTCATTTCATTGCTGGCCCCTTTTTTCAATTTCTTTTAACTACTGTTCTATATGATATGAGGGTACCAATTACTGTGCAAGATAAATTGCTTTATAAAATTTCCCATCGCATTTGCAAATACAATAGTGGGAAACAGAAAAGTTGTCAAAACAAAAGCCAAAATCGTATACATAGCTATGCCTGATGAAAGCAGATGGTGTAACTTACAGTGTCATCTCATTGTCAATTGAAAAGTCCCTGCTTGAGTTTTCAAGGGCATTTCAACCAATCGAGCAGGCATGTGCCCCAAAATCCAAGCAGAGACTCACTAATTAGCATTGAGAAGCCACTGTTTGTCCCTGGTTGGTGTAACTATGCAATAGGACTTGGGCCTGCAATTCTTTCATTGAACTTCAAACTTCCACAGTTGCATTTGATTTAAAACTTGATAGATGAATTGTATTAAATATTAGAGACACAGTGATAATTCTATGTACATATGAGCATAAATAAGAATATGTGATTATTACAAATATTCAGATATGTCTCAACTTCTAATCCTGTATGTCTTAACATTATTTGTTTATATGCATGTGTTTATGACTCTGAAGGCTAAACTACACATTACATGGGAAGTAACATGATTCAGTGCCTGTATTCTCTCCCCACAACCCCAGCAAACAGAGCCTTGAAAGAGGAAACAATTTTGTTGGGGAAAACAATGCAATGAAAAAGTTAAGTATCACCTCTGCCCTAGAAAAACTGGCAGTCAGTTGTTCCTCATAATTTTCAGTTGGCCCTATACTCTTGATGTATCTGAAATGTACTCCTAATCTTTATGCATGGGATCAGAACCTGAAAATAATTAGTGACAAATAGTTACTAATGTAACTGTAATAATTTGTTACATTTATTGTTGTAGAGGGCTAACTACTTTAGGTGTGTTTTGTACCAAGGACCATTGGCTTATGGCATTGTTTTCAGAAGAAATTAAAATTAATCATTTTAGTTAGTCATAGATAATGGCCGACACCATCATGTGAATGACATAATTTTGTAGGCAAATTGCCTCAAGTTAAGTAATCACCATAGGCATTATCTGTTGTCTGATGAATCATGTGACTCAGTAAACAGTAGATAATGTCTACAGCAATTTCTCAACTAGCTGCAATTCGACTACAAAAGTTACATCATTTGTGTTATACTGGGATAACAGTGCAAGAGGATTTTGGCTAATGAGAAAATAAATTGTTCTTTTTTAAAAGGCAACTAAAACAGCAACTGACTGCTTTTTGGAAAGGAGCTGTTTAGGTAACTAATTATTTTAAGTCATTTTACAGAACATCAGAATTCTACAAGTCACTTGTCAGTGAGGCTGCATATCTCTTATAACAATTAAAAATAACAAAAAATGTTCCACACGAGAGACAGGTGAATAAATCTAGTGTGGATCAGTTTAGTTTCTCACACATTTAGTAATATATTTGTTCCAATTTATGCATTTGTGTCAATCTGCTGTCTTGCTGTCTAAAACACATACAAAAATGTGTTTATGTAGAATACACACACACCCATGAACATGAAGTTTTGTACACAGTGCTTGCAATGTTTGGATTAAGAAGGTCTGTTCTGTTTAGGAAAGTCAGATTTAGGCTCCATTAACTCTGTTGGGATATATCTGATGATGAACCTTTCTGTCCTCCAATGCTCATGTTAACATCAAGTAAATTAGTTTTTCTTTTTATTAAATCACTGTAGATTAATAAAGTGAATTTTCTTTAATTACATGCAGGTTGATTAGCACAGAGTTTCAACATGCCAACATTATGAAGAATGTAGCTTCCTTTGTAATCCAGCTTCAATACATTCTTATTGTTTCATTTAATAATATAAACGTAATTATTTATGGGCCTCTGTTAAAGAAACAAAAAACAAAAAACTTCATTTAAGATCTATCCTCTGAAATAGTTTGGGAACAGGTATGTAACTTTCCACTTATTTTGTTTCTCACATGTGAGAATAACATTTTATGGAATCTTTCTTCCTATTGAGTAAGATAATGAAGATTCAAGTCCTTTTTGTGAGGAATTTGCTAAAGTGGGTATTCTCCACTAAACCATGTATTTTCTTCAAAACCTTGAATTTTGCACAAAATATGAGCTTTTTTACACAAATGGTTGCTAATTATGATTACGGAAAAAAGCTCTGAGGGAAAAATCAGCAGTTAATAATATGTTTGCTGAAGGTGACAAAAATTGTGAGCATTTTTTACATGGGAGTAAGCCCCATTAGCCACAATAGGACTTGCTTCTAAGTAAACATTCATAATAATATGGTGAAACATCTTGGATCATTCAGCTTCTAAAAGTTGCTACAGTGAGATGACAGAGAGAGTGGGGCTGGGATACCTTTGGGTCAAATTTTGCCTCCGTTAGACTCACTAGGTGACCTCTGAGAGTCTAGCTATCATTATTAGCAAGACTGTTGAAATTTGTGATTTGATCTCCCATCTCTTTAAGCCTCTTTAAGGGACGTGGTGGCGCTGTGGGTTAAACCACAGAAGCCTCTGTGCTGCAAGGTCAGAAGACCAGCAGTTGTAAGATCGAATCCACACATCGGAGTGAGCTCCCGTCGCTTGTCCCAGCTCCTGCCAACCTAGCAGTTTGAAAGCATGCAAATGCGAGTAGATAAATAGGTTCCGCCTCGGTGGGAAGGTAACGGCGTTCCATGTCTAGTCGCGCTGGCCACGCGACCACGGAAACTGTCTTCGGACAAAACGCTGGCTCTATGGCTTGGAAACGGGGATGAGCACCGCTCCCTAGAGTCGGACACGACTGGACTAAATGTCAAGGGGAACCTTTACCTTTACCTTTACCTTACCTCTTTAAGCCACAGGTGGGCAAAGCAAAGCTTATGAGTATTCAGCTGACTAGACCTCCTCTTGCAACTGCTGCCCCAACAGCCTCTCCATGACCTCTGACCCTGAAATGTCATTTCCCACTCCTGAGAAGTAGTGATTATGCTCTAAAATGAGGTGTAGGCATTCTCCCTCCATCATAATTAAAACAAAACAAGAACTTGAGTTCTGGAAAGTTATTGTGTGTTCCTTCATTTTCATGGATGAATCATTGTTTTTAAATTTGTAAACCGCCCAGAGTAGACCTTTGGTCTAGATGGGCAGGATAGAAATCAAATAAATAAATAAATAAATAAATAAATAAATAAATAAATAAATAAATAAATAAATAAATAAATAAATGGATGGATGGATGGATGGATGGATGGATGGATGGATGGATGGATGGATGGATCCTGGAAGTGGGACCCTCCAAAACCTTTCCAATAAGCAGAATCCCTGGGAGGAACAGTTCAGCCTGGGATCAGAGTCCTGAAAGAGGATTGATCCTTTCTGCTGTCCTTTTGCCCAACTGAAAATTGAGTTTACCCTCTTAGGGAAAATGTACAAATGGAGAGGGTGGCTCTCCTATTTAAATAAAACAACCCAATATGCACACATATTTCAAGAGGACCATGTCTGACTTTTCTACCACCTAGGTGTTGAAGCTGAGGAGCCCTTCAGGAGAACAAAGGTGGTCACTCAAGTTCACGGCTAACACAGTCCAATATATAGTAAAAAATCCTGCCTCACATAGATGTATGCAACTGTCAGTTTTTCTTTCTCTCACATTCATTTAAAAAATAAAATAAAATTAAGTTATTTCCATTTTGAATGTGAAGAAAGGTTTGGATTTGTTTAAAGTCTTATAAAAGAACTGAAACAAAGTAGGACCGGCTCCTAAATAACACAGCTTATTGGTCTGATAATGTTAGGCACATTACCTCTGTAGCCCAGTACTCTGCTACAGAACAGTAGTTAGTTTCTTCTTCCTTACAGTTCAAGATGACAACTGTGTTGTTTTTCTGTTGTCAGTGAGATTCAACTTCATTTGAGCAGTTCATAATTGTATCTTGATATTCACTTATTAAACAAATATAGTTCGTGAGATGCTTCTTAACGCAAAGAATGAAACACCAAATTATCTTTATTTCAAAAACAAGTTTTTGAAATAAAGATGATTGATTGATTGAGTGCCAGGAAAACACTGGAGTACATTATTTTCCTCTCTTTAAAAAAAAACAAAAAACTATACTGCAATTTAAAGATGGCTGGATAAAAAATAATTATCTGCTGTTTTGAAAATCACATACTCAGGTAGTTCAAAAAAGAAATCAAAGAAGCATTAAAATAAGGTTCAGTTCTTGTTTCAGAAATTTTAATTCTCCAGTGGCCTAGTCCTGTGAAATGCTAATAGTAGTTTAATACATCAATTAATAATACTGATTTTGAGCAGTCAAGTCAATTCTGACTAATGGTCACCTTTTTCAGGGTATTTTCATTAAAGAGTACTCAGAAGTGGGGGCATCCTGGGACTGTGGAACTCGCCCAAAGTAACAGAAGCCAGCCCTTCTGAGAAGCAAAGGAGGGAACTGAACTCCCAACCTCACCTAACTCACTGAGCTATCCAGCCAGCCTAATTTAACACCTTTCAGAAACTGAAAAATTAAGGGGCAACATAGGGACACCAATAGGTATCTCCCCCTAGTGGTCTCATGCTCAGAAGGGAACATTTTCATTTTATTTATTTAATTCAATGTTTACTTTGCCCATGCATGATGGTGACAAAACAACATTCAGCCATAAAAAAGCAGACCATCAAAAATTAGAGACAAAATAATAATAATAATGATTAAATTAAACAGAGACAGGAGTATGAAAAGCCTGAGTAAAGAGCTAAATCTTTACTTTTTTCCTGAAGCGATGGAGGATTGGGGCCTGATGTACTTCCACAAGAAGAGAGTTCCATAGCATAGCGGCTATGGTTACTATGGCTATTAATCCCCTCAGGTGAACTAACCATGTGTTAGGAAGGTGGACATCAGATGGTGGGTGAGTCATCAAATGCAGGGATCTGCTCCTAATGCTGTGCCAATACTTGCAAACAGTGGTCTTTTCATATTTTCTATCAATCTTTTACTTCAATAAAATCATAAACTTGGAATATAAGGTCTGTTTTAACTCATGGCTTGTGGGGGTTGTTTCCGGGTTACTTCACCTGGGTCCGCAAGCAGTGGTGTAGCATGGCAGAGCATAGGGGCTGCTGCCCTGGGTGAAAAATTCTTAGTGGGGTGCAAAATTTCAGCTTGCCCAGGCAGTGCTGTGCTCAGGGTAAGTATCCCGAGTCTCCCAGATTTACAGTGAAGCTCACTTCATCCTTTATCTGTAGCTATGCAAGTAATTAACTAGCTGTGCTGCTGAAGATATCCAGTCCAATTAATTATCCCATTCACTGGCTGCTTAGGAAGTATTAAGGTTGTATTGTTGTTCTTGTACTAGGTCTTGATGCCCAATCCTGCAAACAATAAGTACAGAAAATAAATCACATATATCCATAGCTGTCACCTAGATCTTTGTGTGCTACTATATAAAATCAGTTGTGTAAGGCTCTGTCCTGCTTCATCCTGGGAATATCTGAATATCTTTGACTGTCCCATATCAAAACTGAACACTAGGAGAAGACATGGAGGATTCTTCTCTATACAATGAAAACTAGGATGTCAGGGAGGAGACTCAATTAAAATGCTTCTTCCTTACATGACTGCATTATAAATTCAGGATGAATTTTCATTTCAGATATAATAAACGGGACAATCATTTGAAGTGGCATCATAAAGGTACAGGTTTATCACCTTGTCTGCTGTATGTAAGGACTAGCCCTATTAAATGTTCCTTGATCATCTGGTTCCTTTGTCTGCTGTTTATAAAAACTAGCCCTATTAAATGTTCCTTTATCTTCATTGTAAAATTCATATTTTATATCAGTGATAAAAAAACATGTCATGAATTTGGTAAATTGGAAATTATGCAGACTTTTAAAGAGCAAACAAAAGAACGTTCATTTGGATTAGGTTCAGCAAGTGCCCATAAAGGGAAAAAAAAGAGTTTAATTAGTACATTGTTCCATTGTTGAATTCTGGTCAAATTAGGTGAAGGTCAGCAGTAATTAGAACAGGTAAGACAAGTATTTCACACATGTATGAAAGTGCATGGTGAACTACTCTTGTCATGTTAAGCGGTGTGCTGGGTAGACATAAATCCAAGTACAGAAACATGATAATGCCATTATTGCCAGAGCTTGGAAATAGCAGCCAATAGTAACTTTATTCTAGAACTATCTATAGATGGCTTGCTGGTCTTTGTGCAGTCTTCCCATTGCAGGAGTCTGTACCTCCCCCAGTCCTCTCCTTCCTGGTAGGGTGGTTTGCCTTTACCCACTGTGGGTCCAGTCCAATGTCCACTGGATAGTTTCCAGCATCCCCAGCCCTTTAGTGTCCCAGTCCTTTCTCATGCTCTTCTTCGGCACTGAGGCCTTGCTCCAGCTGGCACAGTCTCTAGAATTGTCTTTTCCAATATCAATGTGACAGCTCGATCAGAAGCCAAGATGGATTTGTCAAGAGCAAATCCTGCCAGACTAATCTGATCTCATTTTTTGATCAGCTAACCTCCCTGATAGACAGAGGGAATGCTGTAGACATAATATATCTTGACTCCAGCAAAGCTTTTGTCAAAGTGCCCCATGATATTCTGATTAGCAAGCGAACGAGGTATGGGCTGGATAGAACAACTGTCAGGAGGACATAGTTGGCTACAGTATTGTACTCAGAGGGTGATGATTAATGACTCCTTTTCAAATTGGGTGAAAGTAACAAGTGGGGTACTCCAGGGCTCAGTCCTGGGCCCTGTGCTCTTCAAGATTTTTATTAATGACCTGGATCAGAGGGTGCAGGGAATGCTAATCAAATCTGCAGAGGACACAAAATTGGGTGGAATAGCTTATACTCTGGAAGACAGAAACAAAATTCAAAATGATCTTGATAGGCTGGAGCACTGGGCTGAAAAAAACAGAATGAAATTCAACAGGGATAAGTGCAAAGTACTGCACCTAGGAAAAAGAAACCAAACACAAAGTTACAATGTGGGGGATACCTGGCTCAGCAATAGTACAAGCAAGAAGGATCTTGGAATTGTTGTAGATCACAAGCTGAATATGAGCCAAGAGTGTGACATGGCTACAAAAAAGGCAAACACTATTTTAGGATGTATTAACAGGAGTATAGTCTCCAAATCCTATGAGGTACTCATTCCCCTGTATTCGGCACTGGTTAGGCCTCATCTTGAGTACTGTGTCCAGTTCTGGACACCACACTTCAAGAAGGATGCCAACAAACTGGAACAAGTTCAGAGGAGGGCAACAAAGATGACAGGGGGCTAGAAACCAAGCCCTATGAGGAAAGACTGAAAGAAGTGAGTGTGTTTAGCCTTCAGAAAAGAAGATTGAGGGGAGATATGATAGCACTTTTCAAATACCTGAAAGGCTGTCATACAGAGGAAGGGCAGGATCTGTTCTCGATTATCCCACAGTGCAGGACACTCAACAGTGGGCTCAAGCTACAGGAAGCCAGATTTCAGTTGAATTTCAGGAAGTGCTTCCTAACTGTTAAAGCAGTATGGCAATGGAATCAATTACCTCGGGAGGTGGTGAGTGCTCCAACATGGAGACATTCAAGAGAAATTTAGACAACCACCTGGCAGATATCCTTTGATTTGTATTCCTGCATTGAACGGGGTGGGGGTGGGGGTGGACTCAATAGCCTTATAGGCCCCTTCCAACTTCATTATTCTATGATTCTATGGAAACTGGCACAAGTGGGGTTAGGCTAGGTGTTGCTGGAGCAGGCCCAAGCTGCCCCACCATGGATTCAACCTCAGGCAAGGCTAAGAGGCCTTGTGCCTAGCCATGGTGGGCCCATTGGGCACTGGGTTCTGGGTCAGGATGTTCTTTATTGAGGCCAGTGCAACCATAATAGGAGACAACCTCTGGGTGCCATGCACCTTCCTGCCACTCCAAAACACCACTTCACACCTACTTCACTTTCTCTTCATAACCATTTCCCTCCCTCTCTGCCTCTGACACTTCTTCCAGTATAGCTTCCCCTCCTCTCTTTTCTGAATGTTCTTCTCTTTTTCTGCCTCTGGGCACTTCTAGTTCCTGCGCAGCCATTGAAGAGATCCCCAGCAAGGGCTCTGCCCTTCCTGGTTAGATCTCTAATGATGAGTGCCAAATGTAGACCTCTTTCTGAGAGGTGTTCCAAGGGATTGTGGCAGTCTCTAAGGTCAACCCTTGCTCTAGACCACTGATCACCCTCTCAAAGGAGGATAGAAAGCTAGCATATCCCCTCACACAGTAGTGTGAGGGAAGAAATGCCTGCAGTTCTTAGGGCTATTACACCCTTTAGCAAATTATTTCTATTATTCATGTGCCATGTTTATTTATTTATTTATTTATTTATTTATTTATTTATTTTATTAAATTTATACCCCACCCATCTAGACCGAAGTCTACTCTGGGCGGCTAACAATAACAGATAAAATAAAAACAATATAATAAAATAAAAAACAACAGTAGTAATATAGTTCAAGATGGGAAAAATATTCAAGTGATGACAGGAGGGAAAGCCTGCCTAAAGAGCCAGGTCTTAAGTTTGCTCTTAAAAACACCCAGCGAGAGAGCCAGACAGATCTCTGGGGGCAGACTGTTCCAAAGGCGAGGGGCCACTGCCGAGAAGGCCCGGTTTATTATTCTTTCTCTCTGGGCCTCCCTCGGCGTTAGGCCCCTCAGCTGCCCTTCCTGGCTAGAATGAGTGAATTGGGTAGATCTAGGTGGGAGGAGGCATTCCGCTAGATATCGAGGTCCTAAACCATTTAGGGCTTTATATGTCATCATTAACACTTTGAAATCAATGTGGAAATGAATGGGCAGCCAATGCAAGGCAGCCAGAGTGGGAGAAATATGCTGATATTTTCTCACCCCAGTGAGAAGTCTGGCTGCCGCATTCTGCACCCTTTGAAGCTTCCGCATCAATCTCAAAGGTAGCCCCACGTACAGTGCGTTACAGTAGTCTAATCTCGAGACTACAAGAGCATGGACCAGAGTGGTGAGCGCCCCAACATCAAGATAGGGACGCAGCTGCGCAATCCGCCACAGATGGAAATAGGCGGAGCAGACCACTGACGCTACCTGGGTTTCCATGGTGAGCGCCGGATCCAGATGGACCCCCAAGCTGCGAACCTCACTCTTCACAGTGAGAGTCACTCCCCCAAAAGAGAGGGAGTTTCCCAAACCACTGATGGAGGGGCCACCCACCCTCAGGACCTCTGTCTTGTCCGGGTTCAGCCTCAGTCCATTCTCCTGCGTCCATTGCTGTACAGCCTCCAGGCAGCGCTGAAGGGACGGAACGGCATCCACTGTGGTTGGAGAAAAGGAGATGTAGAGCTGGGTGTCATCAGCGTATTGATCGCACGAAGTCCCACATCCCCTGATGACCCCACCCAGCGGCCTCATATAAATGTTAAACAGCATTGGAAGATAATCGAGCCCTGCGGAACCCCACAATGGAGATTCCATGGGGCCGAAACACACTCCCCAAGCTGTACTCTCTGAGGACAGTTCTCCAAGAAGGATCGGAGCCAGGCAAGTGCCAGACCACCGATTCCCAACTCGGAGAGCCTCCCCAGGAGGATACTGTGGTAGACGGTATCGAAGGCGGCTGAGATATCGAGGAGGACCAACAAAGACATTTTGCCCGTCGGCCTCCCTCAGCAGGTCATCAAACAGGGTGACCAATGCCATTTCCGTACTGTAGCATGGCCTGAAGCCTGACTGGAATGGATCCAGGGCATTGGTTTCATCCAAAAGAGCCTGAAGCTGGTCAGCCACCACCCTCTCTACCACTTGGCTGAGGAAAGAAACATTGGCGACGGGCCTATAATTGCCAATGTTGTCCGCCGCCAAACTTGGTTTCTTCCTTATGGGCCTAATGAGTGTCTCCTTGAGGGCAAGGGGAACCTTGCCCTCCTGGAGAGACCCATTAATTATTGCCGTGGCCCATTCGGTTGTTATAGGCCTGGCTGCTTTGATTAGCCAGGCCGGGCAAGGGTCAAGGGAGGAGGTGGTGGCACGACAGTGGTCAAGCGCTTTGTCCACCATATCTGGCATCACAGGCTGAAAGAGATTGAGTCTCATTGGGCAAGGTGGAGCACTGGACGTCTCTGCTCGATCTACTGTGTTCACAAAAGGAGAGAGCTCCCGGCGGATGGCCTCCACTTTAGATTTTAAAAATGCTGCAAATTGGTCAGGTGAAATACTAGTAGGAGGCCTATCACTTAGACCAATTCCGGATAGATCGCGAACTATACGGAAAAGTTCCACCTGCTGATTTGAAGCTTTGCTTATCCGGACAGCGAAGTGAGCTCGACTAGCAGCCCTCACCTTAGTAAGGTAATGGTTAGTCGTGATCCTGACAGCTTTCCAATTATATTCCATCGGGTTCCGTCTCCAATTGCACTCTAGCCTTCTCCTGTTTTGCTTCATAGCTCACAGCTCCTGGTTAAACCAGGGTGCTGGACGAGCTCTGCAATGGAGAGGATGTTTAGGAGCGATCGTGTCAACAGCCCTGGTGGCAGCAACAAGCCAGCCATCAACCAGAGCCTCGACAGGAGCGTCAGTCAGATCAGCTGGAATCCCTCTCATGGAGTCCTGGAATCCTACAGGATCCAGTAGCCTTCAAGGGCGGACCATTAAAATAGGTCTTTGCTCCCTGTGGGGAGGGAGAGCCACTGAGAGGTTACATTTTATTAGGTGGTGATCCGACCATGACAAGGAACTGACACAAGGTCAGTTACCATCAGACCACACTCACTCCACTCGGTGGAGAACACCAGGTCTAGCATGTGACCGCCCACATGGGTGGGGCCGTTAACATGTTGGGACATGTCCAAGGAAGCCATGGTTTCCAAGAACTCAAGAGCTGGACCAGAAACCTCTGCCTCTGCATGGATGTTGAAATCACCCAAGACCAGAAGCTTCAGGGATTCCAACAGTGCTGTGGAGACAAAGTCTGCCAGCTCCGGTAAGGAAATGGCTGGGTCACGGGGAGCGCGGTAACCCAGCAGGATCCCAATACCATCCCTGGCCCCAATTGACACGTGGAGGGCCTCCAGACCTGGCTTCACCACCGTAGAGCGCCTAACAACCTCCAGAGTGTTTCTATAAACAATGGCTACTCCCCCCCCCGCCCCTCCAGTTTACCCTGGTGCTGGATTGCATAACTGGGAGGACAGGCAAGAGTCAAGGGAACACCCCCTTCCCTGCCCATCCAAGTTTTGGTTATGCATGCCAGGTCTGCATCCTCCTCCAGAATAAGATCTTGGATAATCTGGGATTTGTTGGATACAGACCTGGCATTCAACAGTACCAGATTTAGAGTGGAGGGACGGCTGATCTGACTACCTCGAGACTGACGGTTGGTCACAGTGCCAGAACAGTGAACAGCCTTCAAACATCTGTTCACCGTTCATCTGAAATGAGTAGGAACTGTGCCATCGGCATACCTCCATCTACCTGTAATCACTCAGATGTTCAAAGGACCCCCGCTGGGGGGGCAAGAGGTAAAAATCACCATAGGTAAAATCACCTAGAATGCTTACAAATCTCATTACTGAAGGAATGTTTAAATACAGAAAATAGAAGAGCTTATTGTGAACCTCAAGAGCAAGCCTTAATCAAGTGTAAAAGTCCACCAACCTATTCAGATGTTATTAGGATACAAGGCAGGAGGGGGAGGAATCATGATAATACAGATGACTTTCCCTATGATGAGGCACTCTCTTTATTATAATGATGTCATGGAGATCAGAGGTACATGTTCCTAATGCGCCTGTATCTTCAAGTAACATTACAATTTTTAGAGTCTCTTGTTTGGAACTGGGCACTGTAAACTGGTGAGCTTTCTTCCAAATGTATCGATAAATTCAATGAATTTGGATTTAGAACTGTGGCGTCCGCCCAGGTCATGAATATTAATGTGCTATCTGCATGTACCAATGAGAATGCTGGAGAGATGGAGTCACAAGATATAAGAGTCTCTGCAGGAGGAGAAGACAGGAGGATGGTGAATTGGGATTTTGGGGGGAGACAGATTGTGAAGCAAGGGCTGATGGGTAGTAAACCCATTAAGGACTGTTCAGTTCAGAACAAAAGATGTTGGCTTAACCTTTATTCTTTGTTACAATAAACTATTTCTGCTTTATATAAAATGACACGTTGTCTGGACCTCTGTCATTAACATTGAAAGTTGTTGGGAACAACTGGTGGCAGCTGAACAGCTCGCGGTGTGATCCTTTGTTTGCTGAAACAATCAAGGGTGCACGGGGAACGCGACAAAATTGGTGGCATAGCGGTGGGATACGAAACAATCTAGTGTAAAATTGCTTGAGTTTGAAGGTATTCCTAGCTAGAGGGAGTTATGATCTGTGGTGTAAGAAGTGGATACCCGTTAGAGTCTTGGAGAAGACTTGGTTTTGGGCTTCCGAACCCAGATCTGGAGACTACTAAGATAGGGAAAATACCTACTCAAGAAACCATCTACCTCAGGATTTACAAGACCAAGTGACTAGCTCAAAATCTGGAGCTCTGAGGGTAAAGAGCAGTAGCGGATGGAGTAGAAATCTAACTCAGGATAGATCTGAGGTGATAAAAAAAGCTAAAAGTAAAGAAAAGCTAAGCAGAAGGTTGTTCTTGTGTCTGGAGACAAGGATCACCCAGACAGGGAAATATTGTGGGAAGGGTTGCAAGCTTGGGAGTAGCCGAGGCGAGCTGCTTGGAAAAGCGCAACCTAGTTATAAGGAAAGCCACTGAAAGAAAGGTCCTTTTTGGCTCTTGTGAGGGAAAAGAACCAATCCAGTTTAATGAGAAATTGTATTATCTATGCCCCCCAAATGAAGTAAAAAGTCAGTTATGGAGGCAGTTGAGCCCCAGGGTGCTGAGGGAAATGGGAACTCTCAAATTCAAAGGGATGAAGAAACTGAGGGACCTGTATTGATTGCCTCAGAATGAGAAAATATTCGAAGCTCCCAGGAATTTGAGAAGTGGAAGTTGGAACAGGAATACAAATTCAGGGAACTAGAAATTAAAGAAAGGGAAAGGGAAAGGGAAATGCAGTTCCAACTTGAGATGAGGAAATTGGAATTAGGGGCCCAGAATAATAATAATAACAATTCCAGTGGTGTGAATCCCTCCAATATTGATTTAAAGACATTCCCCCAATATAAGAAGGGGGATTGTCCTGAATCTTTCCTGATTTCCTTTGAGAGGGCTTGTTGGGACTTCGGGGTTAAAGATGATGAGAGGATGATAATTTTAAGGTCACAGATAGGGGGAGTTTTGTCTGAGATCTATTCACAGATGCCTCTGGAACAAGCTAGAGATTTTGAGGTTTATAGAAAGATGATGTATTCCAGATTTGGGATTAATTTAGAAAATCTTAGAAGAAAGTTTCGTCAATTTCAAAGAAACCTGAGGAGTCTTTTGCCCAGCTTGGAGCACGTTTAAATCAATATCTTAATAAGTGGTTAGAGCAAGAAAATTTCACTTCCTTAGAACAAATGAAAAACGTGTTTGGATTAGAACAATTTTATTCAATTTTGCCAGGGGAATTGCGTTATCTGATCAAGGACAAGGATCCTAAAAATGTGCCACAAGCATCTGAATATGCTGATTCTATTAGTGGGATCAGAGATTATCGATTTTCTGAGGTAAAAATTGGTAGAAGAGTGTGGGACAACAGTAAGAGATCCCAATCTGGTAAAAATTACCTCAGCCAAGCCAATGAAATCCATTGTAAAGGGAAACATTCATTCCCAGAGCAAAGTCCCCTGAAATCGAATAGTTCTGAGGGAAGAGTTAATAAATCCCTTTATTCTGAGCACAGGGCCAATAAGAAATGTTTTTCCTGTGGAGAAGAGGGACATTTTTGGGCTCAATGTGAAAATCCTAAAAAACGAAATTTCAGTCAGCCTAAAAATGGAAATTACAATCAGCCTAAAAAGGTATTTTGCTTGCAGCAAAATGGGTTGCAGCAATTGGCAGTTGAAACCAACAGCTGCACTGTTGCTATGGGAACAGAATTGGCAGAAAGCCCAGAACTTCCCGAGGCTAAAGTGATACAATGTTATTTAATTATTTAGTTGGGGGAGGTGTGATCAAACCCCTTGAGACTAAGATAGAAGCCATTAATAATTGGCCCACTCCAATGTCCAAAAAGAGAATCAGAGCATTCTTAGGGTTAGATGGCTACTATCGTTGCTTCGTGCCAAATTTCAGTGAGATGG
The DNA here is from genome assembly GCA_037013535.1 of Intellagama lesueurii. Taxonomy (NCBI): domain Eukaryota; kingdom Metazoa; phylum Chordata; class Lepidosauria; order Squamata; family Agamidae; genus Intellagama; species Intellagama lesueurii. The sequence continues at coordinate 111,458,238 of JBAJHW010000003.1, forward strand.
CCGCCCCATTATCTAACCTAACCCGCAAAAAGCAAGCCGAGAATATCCAGTGGATGGCTGATTGCAAGGAAGCTTTCAACCATTTGAAGACGGCGCTAACTTCCAGACTAGTTCTGATGGCACCAAACTTCGACCGTGAATTTGTCATCTCCACAGATGCATCTAATGTCGGGCTGGGAGCCGTGTTGAGCCAAGCCGACGACAGTGGAAATCTGCACCCGGTGATGTACATCAGCAAGAAACTTCAGTCGGGTGTATGTTGTCCACAATAGAAAAGGAGTGCAGGAGGCGGGGCTTGTCGCAGTGAAGCCAGCAGCACCAGGGAAGAAGCTCCCTGGAAAATGTTGGAACTGCTCGATTTGGGACTCCCCTAGAAATAAGGGGGTCGAAGGAGAGACCAGGAGAGGTTTCCCCGAAGCATTTGGTGACGACAGGAGGGGGGAAAAGTGGGTGGCGACCCAGTATCTCTTCCATCTGTAAGATTCACTCAAGCACGAATCGATGCGGGAGCCATTTTCTTTGGCACTGAACCGTGAGTACCCAAAGGAGGAGAAGAGAACAAGCGTTATAATTTTGAAAATTAATTGAAGCTTTTGATCTATGAACAGCCCTATTAAGCTGGAAAAAAAAAGGTAGAGTGAAAAGAATTTGGCAAAAGGAGGAAAGAAGCGGCGAACGTTAGCTTACCAGCCTGCCTCTGCCTCTGCCTCTTGAATTCTTAAACTGTCTTGGAAGCAACAGGCTGGCTCACGGCCAAAAAGAGGGTCAGTGAAGGAAACTTATTTGTTCTTAAAAATCCCGGAGGAAAACACCGAGGGATAGGATTTATGAGACTGGAACTTAGCGATTGCGGCTTAACGTGGAGGAACTAGTCTGTGTGGGACTCTGAAATAGACGTCTATCTGGTTTTTGGAAGAAGACGGGATGAGTTGCTATTTTTAGAACATGAGAACAGACGGAGGAGGAAACGAATCAGCGACAACTGACTAGCTGGGCTGAGCAGACCGGAAAACAAGGACTGGAGTTTTCCTTAATGGACTCTAGGGACTTTGGACTAATGGAAAGAAGATCAGTTGGATTATAAGGTGATTTGCTGGAGAGACTGAAACCTGGTGATCTGAAATTTCGACCTTTTTGGCTGGACTTCGTGGGATCCTGATAATAGAACTCCGTTGACTTTTTGCAGGAAAAAGGCTAATTCTGCCACAGTTGTATTGCAAGCTTTTGGATTAAAAGTGGACTTATATGTGATTTATATATGATATATATATATATATGATTATATATGATAGCATTTGTTTATGGTTGAGAGGAAGAAATTAGGGGTGGGAATGATGGCACAAAAATAGACAAGGAATGGCAGATTAATATGCAGAAAATAATAATATCAGGATTTCAGCAAATAAATGAACATTTTAATCAGATAGAAAACCTGATAAAAGAGAGATCATCAGATGCTGAATTACAGTCAAGTAAAAATGTAGCAACTCCAGAACAGCCCTTATTGAGTAAGGTATCAAGCAACATAGAAGGGGTAAAGAGTTATCCAGTGATCTATTCAATTACTACAGATAGAAAATGTGATATTGAAAATTGGATGGTTGTGTTGGATTCATTTTCCTCTCCCAAAAATTGGAAGAAAACAGAGTCACTGAAACAAGAGTTTTTTGAGAGAGTATGGAATGAGACAGAAATAGATAACAATTTAGATGTGATTAATAGCTGTCTAAGCCAAAAGAAAATTGAAGAATGGGATTTATCATACAAATGGAGATGGGTCTCAGATAGTGTCGGAATAACATAGTTTTAAACTAAAAATAAAGTTGTAAGTGGATAGTAAGAGGGCAACTGAACTACAAAAAAAAAAAAAGCTGAAAGTAGATCTGTTTTTTGCAATATGATTTGATTGGATGATGGCGTATATTGTGTTCTCCTATCCTCCCCAACCCAAAACCCTTTTCCTTTCCTTCTACTCCCTTTTACCTTTTGTAATCCCTATGTTACCCTTAATAAAATATATATATATATTTAAAAAAAAAATAGAAAAGGAGTGCCTAGCCATTGTTTGGGCTTTGCAAAACCATTAAGTTTCCCCTCCTATCACAAACTTATTAAGGGGACAGGGATGTGGCGTCCGCCCAGGTCATGAATATTAATGTGCTATCTGCATGTACCAATGAGAGTGCTGGAGAGGCGGAGTCACAAGATATAAGAGTCTCTGCAGGAGGAGGAGACGGGAGGATGGTGAGTTGGGATTTTTGGGGGAGACAGATTGCGAAGCAAGGGCTGATGGGTAGTAAACCCATTAAGGACTGTTTAGTTCAGAACAAAAGATGTTGGCTTAACCTTTATTCTTTGTTACAATAAACTATTTCTACTTTATATAAAATGACACATTGTCTGAACCTCTATCATTAACATTGAAAGCTGTTGGGAACAACTGGTGGCAGCTGAACAGCTCACGGTGTGAGCCTTTGTTTGGTGAAACAATCAAGGGGAGCGCGGGGAATGAACAAGAACCCACTGAAATGAAAAGGATTTCTCAGTTGCAACTACTTTGAGTCCCATCCATTTCAGTGGGTCTGCCTAGATAGGACTATTGTTGGACTGAAGTAGTGGATTCCTTGTGTTTTTCTAGAATCTGGATTAATCGCTATTCCATGACTGGGAACTGCATGCAATTTGCTAGTAACCACGAAAGCCTGGTTCTGCAGTTCAAACTTCTAGACCTTGGGTTCTTACAATTCACTGCAAAAAGGTTTATTAAATATTTCTTTTACTTATTGAAAATATTTATATCAGTGGTTAATGAAATAAATGAAATAATCCTAAAAATTTAAACACACCAAGAGAAAGATGAATAAATCAGTTTATGTCCAGCCCACATCACTTTTATCTCTGCTCCCCCATTAGTCTGTCCCATCCCGTTTGTATTCATTTTAACTGGACTTTTAAAAAAAGAGGAAGCAACCTGACACAGCATCATGGCCTCCTACTTCTGCAGCTGGTAGCTGTATATATGTTTTGACTACAAACCCAGATAGCAAGACACAGGTGACCTTCCTGTTTCTCACACAAATGCAGTACTATGCATTCCTTTGTGTCACTAAATTATAAACCCATCAGATACTATATAATATTCATTATCCTGAGCCCACAGAGTAGCAATTGCAGTGTTGAAACAGCAGCACCTCAGAAAGGAAAGTAGCTCCAGTTTATATCTTCTTAAGTTATATCCTCAAGACTTCAAAAAGTGACAAGTTGTGTTGTTGTTCTTTGTGTCTGCCTGTGTAATGTCCCAGCCTACTTTTAACTTCAAGTTTTGCACTGCTTGTTTAATACCCAAGGAGCTAATCTTGAGAGAATCCTTACAGCTGGTTAAATCAGACTATCTTTTTTTGCCAAATAATTCAGTGAGAGAAGCTATTTTCCAATTGCTCTTGAAGACAGATTTTTATAGAGAGTTTCCTTTGCCATGGACATTAATTTAAGCCCATAGTTACCATGATACTGTGTTCACAGGACTAATTCATCATTTAAGTCAGCCTTAGGACTTTAATTCCACAGGTCTACTGAAACAGAAACACAGGTAGAAACAGATCTAGGAATTATTTTCCTCATCAAGAGGCTCTACTATTGTTTTATTCAGAAATATAACATAAACTCAGAAAATGCTTAAAGAAATAGCCATGTTAGTCAGGATGTACAAAACAGAAGTAATGAGGTGTCTTTATGACTAGTAGATTAATTTGTGTCATTTTTTATGGTTTACAATCTGCTTCCTCAAATGCATGTAGTAGAATATTTAGCCCATAGGTTTATATAAACAGCAACCATAGTTGTGGGGGACTGAGTGAAATGAAATTTCTTAAATAATAAGAGTTTATGGGTAATGGCCATTGAAGGTGACAATAGCATTTCTAACATGGGTAATGAAATCTCTAAGTGTGGATCATATAAACATCCTAAAAATAGGTAGAGTAATTAGGTTATGTAAATAATTTTTTGGCTGGTATATCATGGTTAGGTTGTCTTTAAGGTGATGAAGCATTGACTTCTGCCTTCAGGAAAGAGTGGATTGTGCTGAAATCAGTTTTGCCAACATTTTTTTTAAAGAAGTTTATTAATATAGATGTAGGCTTAAATTCTGTTGTTTAGTGTCACGTCCACCCAGTGTCCCTTGTTTGTCCTCCCCAAACACAGGTCCACCCTCTGGATGCGTTTCCTCTTTTACCCCTGCCACCAGTGGATCTATCATCCACACTGTATCAAATATGTATCTTAGACACGTGCTGCCAAATATAATTGGTTTATTTATCTTTCAGGTTTGTAAATCACATAAGCAAATCACAGATGTTCTTTAGGATCAATCATTAAACTTGGATTGGATTATACGTTTGCTTGCATGTATTTATTCACAATAACCACTTGAACAATATTCTTTGGCTATCTATCTATTACTTATTACTTTTAACTCTTTCCTATTCTCTCTAACTATCCAAATTTTCACTCTCTCTTTTAACTCATCAAATCCTCCTCTCTAACTGTCTCTAACTGTCTAACTGTCCTCCTGATCCCGCCCCTCCTGTCCTATCATAGGCTCCTGCACTTGAGCTCCATATGATGGACAGGAGTGACGTGGGCATTCCGCCACACTTAGCATATTAAGTCTCACGAGAATGGGATCTGGTGAGTCATAAGTTCCATTGATTCAAATGAGTCTACTCTAGTTGAGATTTGCTTTGGTTTAGCAAGTTTCAGTTAGAGTAGACTCATTTTAATCTTATGGAACAGCTGATTCCCCAATCCCTATTGATTTAATGGGCCTATTCTGGTGCAACTCACTACACTAATCAGCAGGATTTCAGTCATTGTTTTCTAAAAAGCCCAGTTGTCTAGTTCAGCAACCTTCCTCTCAAATTTTTCTTTCCAATTCCTTTTTTTTACAAGAGCCACACTGAGAAAGCAGAATGTCCTAGGAGGCTGAAAGGTTCTTACTAGAGATGGGCAGGAAACTGTCTGTCCTGCCTCCTTCGCTGAGTGGCCAATCAGCCTAGGAGGAGGAGCAGGGAACCCGGTGCTCCTGCCAGAGACTGATCAAACAGCCAAAGAGGAGGAGGAGAGGAGTGTGCACTGGCTGGTGAGTGAGGGACCCAGCTGGGAAGTCAGGGGAAGGGTACACGTTGCACTTGTGATACCATGTGTACGAACCAGCACGAATCTCTGAACCAAGATTTCATGCCCATCTCTACTTCTGACCTTTTAAAAAAAAAAGTGTTGTGAATTTTAGTGCCAGATTTGCTCCCCTTTAATCTTCTGTGTGGAGATTGTTCTTTCTGTTAATAACTCATAAGTAGATAAATGAATGCAAATAATGTTCTGATCTTTAAAGAAGTGAATTTAAGTCCTATAGTAGCTTAAAGACTAACAGGTTTTATTTGCCATAAGGTCTCATAGATTGTAGTGGACCATCAGAAGAAGTGGGCTGCCATACACACAAGCTTATGCTAAATAAAACTTCTTAGTCTTTAAGGTTCATTTCCTGGTTTTTTTGACATAAAGTACATGACTACTACTCTAATTCACAGAACAAATATATCTTGGAAAACATACAATCTTTTATGGTTTTAATCTCTTGTAGATTTTGACAGTTCCCAGAATGTATAGCTGCGAGGTGTCACCTTACACATGATCCCTAGAGTTTTAAGTTACTCAATCAGTTTTCTTGATTTGAACATCTGTCTTGTCTTAAACTTAATTGTAGTGTCTGTGCTCCAAAGAGCCCCTTCAAGAGCACCCAAGTCTGCTGCATTGTAAAGGTACATATGCTGTACTAGGGCATGCATTAAGGTGAAAAATAGCACAATTTCTAAGAGTTTGATCAAGATATATCACGTTGACACAGTGAGACAGTCCATCAAGGAATGGCCGCCCCCTTGTGACATGGCACTGATAGTTTGTGAGACCAAGATGCCTAAAGGTATTTTTTTGTTGTGGCTTTTGCAATTTGTATAAAATATCTCTCTGGTGTCTTTTGAAGTATAGATACATGCAAAGCACAAAATGGCTTCCTACTGATTGCAAAGACACAAATAACCCATCCAGTGCTACTATATTTATTTGTTCTACTTGCATAGCAAGTATCACATTACCACATGTTCCCAAACACTGCATATACAGAGAAATACACAGAAAATGCCTCAGTTAACTCTTAGGTAAAAGTAAAGGTTCCCCTTGACATTTAGTCCAGTCGTGTCTGACTCTAGGGCGCAGTGCTCATCCCCATTTCAAAGCCATAGAGCCAGCGTTTGTCCGAAGACAGATTCTGTGGTCACGTGGCCAACGTGACTAACTCTTAAGACTGACTAAATAAATGTGCCACCCTGCATAGAAAATTATACTGTAGACAAAAATGAGAGCAATAGAAAACAAGAATATCTTTCAGCCTGAGAGCCAAAGTCAGTGTCAGAGAAGGTCTTGTAAGATACATTCCAGTGGTGGGTGGGTCAAATAAAAAAAGCAGCACATCAATAGTACCAGCATATTTCAGCTTTAAGCCCTTTTTAAAATGGAGTTATTCAGTTCTTAAATGGAGTTACCCAGAGATTAGCAAAATTTGCAGCTGGCCATCATTTCCAGGTGTGAGGCATATGCAATTGAATAATGATAATAAAAATGAGCTCTGTACCATTCACCCATCTTTAAAATGTCTAAAGGAAGCACACACATTAGTAAAAAGGATGCGAACACACTTTAGACCATAGTTGTGGGCATCTGAATAAAGTGTATGACTGAAAATTGCCTCAAAATGCTCATATTTGTGTGAGAAAATGCACATAAAGATAACACAGTTTTCAGTGGAGGAAAAGAAAACTACATCCCTACAACAAAACAATGCATAATAATCATGAGATGACATTGGAAATATGAGAAGGTAAGGCCAGGATTCTGTTCAATATTAACAGGTACAGAACATTAGCTGCAGAACCTAATACAGTGGCACAACCAGTTTACCTGACCAATATGTGTAACTGGCCCCTGCACAGATTACTCCAGCAGATTCTGCATTGAGAACTCCATGCATGCAAATATTGAATGGGATACTGACTTAATTGAGACTGAGCTTCACAGATCCTCTCATCCTTAGCCTGTGGCCACCCTACCTCATGTGTCAGATGAGCTAATCAGCCATGGGAAAAAGCAAGGCCTTTCCCACCATTCACACAAAGCCTGGGAACAATTTGCTTTTGATATCTGAGTAATGTACTACACAAAAGCACCAGGAAGGCTTTGGGAGTTCATGCTGGTGGCTGATTGTTCATGAGTTTTCTTTGAGGTGAGCTACAACATGATCTATTTTTAGTTTAGCTGGTGTCTGATGAATTGTCATTTATTTTGAATTGGATTTTATTGCCAGTTTGCCACTGTTATGAGCTATTAGAAAGCCAACTTGTATGTGTAGGACAGGAGCAGCAAAAACAATAACAATAGCATGTCTGAAGAAGACCTAAATACAGTTGCAGGTTAAAACAGGGTTTCTTTGAACTATGATGGCAATCGAGTAGATAATAAATTATAACCATCTTAAGACTGCAATTATATCTACTGTTACATGGCAGCAAGTCCCACTGAGCAGCTTTTTCTAAGTAAACATGCGATACATGATTGATGGTTAGATAGGTACAGTAGATAGCAGCTGGGTTACATAAAAGAAGATGCTAGAAATGCTAGGTAGATCAAGGAAAGTTAGAGGAATTCTGGTCGTCCTCCTTTTGCTACCCCTTTCAATCAAAATGAAATGGTTTCTATTTTTTCAGGGAGTGCAGCAACATTTAGGGCAGAACCTCCCTTGGGCTTCTGGCTACTGTTTCAAAATCTTCACAATGTCCTTGAAGAACAGTATGTCATTGGGGGCATTAGTGATCCCCTAGAGTGGTTTCAACATGGTGGAATAGTGGAGGAGCACCTATACATTTCACACCCCATCATCTAGGTATGCGTGCCCACCTACCTGCTAATAGATGTAGGAGAGTAATTTCCACCCTATTTTTTTATGCTTGTCATCCTTTAGAGTAAAACTAAAAGATCTCTGAGTGAAAGCACATATTTGCAGACAGCATTCGCACACCATTAAACTGTGCCTTAGAGGAAAACCTCAGATAAAGGATCCAGTACATGGTGGAAGGACCATTTTAATGAGAACCTCAGCCACTTGGGAAACCTGCACAGGAAAGAGCTTCTCAGCCATACCTCATTTTGAAAACCACATTCAGTGAAGTATAAAGCATATTAATGATGCCACTCAGGAAAGGTTGCTGCAGACGTCCTACCTGCTTCTTAAGTTAAGCCTATTTTTAGTTCAGCTTCAAGGTCCTCTTCCCTTGGCCCTTCTGTGGTTATCTAGTTTTAACTGCCATGACTAGACTCCTTTCTAGCAAAGTCTCCCAGTGTGTCCAGATGCCCCATATGACCTACACCTTTTACCTCTCCGTAAGTGGTTGGATGCCACTTACACTGTACATCCTGTCTTTCACCCCACAGTTCTGGGTCACAGTCAGGTGTATGTTTGTCCGCTGGTCCAGAAAAAGCTTCTTGATGAAAAGTGGAAGATGCTCTTTTTGAAATAGCACATTTGTTATCCCAGTGTGAGCATGTACAGCTCTAGAGAAGTCGTCTGCTTCAAAGCATATTATAAACCACAGGGAATTTCACTCTGAAAATAGGAACTAGTTTAAGACTCCCAGACATTTTTCTATTGAAAAACTGAGAGCCAGATTTCAGTGCAGATTGGAAGATGACAGTTATTCATTCTTGAGACAGCCACGTCCATGTTATGAAAAATAATCTCCAGGGAATTTTTTTTATAAAAAATACAGTGCTTGGGTGTTGCTAAACTTTTTTAAAAAATAAAAATAAAAAACTTGACTTTTATTTTCCAAAATCATGTTAAATGCAACTCAGCACAATCACACTTGGTGTTTAATTCTTGCTGCTAGATACAGTCGTCCAGAAAATACAAGTTCTTTTCAGCCTTAAAAGCCCAACCTCATTAAATTGAACCTGATAGAAAAGGAGCCAGATGTCAGGAGTGTAATTTGGTATAGCAGGCTATAGTGAATTTGCCTTGTTGTAAATACCATCAAATGTGTTTCCATAGCTATTAATTTTTTAATTGTATGGGTGGGTGGGAGATTAAAATTTACCTTTGTTTCTGAAACACAGGGTTTTTTTCCCCTCTTCCATCAGTGCCAAGACACTGTGAGCCATCTGCTCAGGTAATTTGTTTCTAGTACCCTGAGTACAAAGCCAATGCTTTAACATGGCATAACAGAATAAATTTCTGCCTTTTTTTTAAAGTATCGTTTAGTGAGTTCCCATAAAATCTCAGATTTTGGGCTGCCTTCAGTGATAGCCTCTAATAATGCATTATCTGAAGAAACTATATCAGTGAACCATATTCACATTTTTATTTCTCTTTGGTGGAACTAACATGATGCCAACAATTGCCAGGTCAGTATGTTTGCCTCCATTCTCCCTCATAACTTTTCATGATACGCAAGGGCTGATGTAGCAGCATTGTGCAGTGAACTCTCATTGCAGGAGCAAAGAGGTGCTCACATTGATCTAGCAACACAGATTGGCCAGAATCCTATTGAGAAAATGGCAGACAGAATGGTAAACATGCAAATGGTTGAGACCTTCTGGTGGGGTCCCTGTTGAATAACAGTTTGTGCTTTGTTTGCAAAATCTATCACTCAGCAGAAAATCTGTCATGTTTCAATTTCATTCTGTGTTTCTGCATCTAGTCTGTATGTCCTTCCTTTTCTTGTTTGCTTTTAGATTATGAGACATTATGATTTCTCCATAAAATCTCTGTGCATTCTTAATACTTTGTTTTCCTATTGTGTGGGTTCATTTGCATCTTACTAAATTAGTGAAGCTTCCCTCTTTGATGGAACCACGTTTCTGTAACCCCCTCCCCAAACTATTCACATTGTAGCCATTTACATTTTATAACTAGTGCATTGTTTTCTGCATACTTTATTTCTTGGGAACACCCTATAAGCCTCACAAACATGTGGATATTCTAGGCATGGTGGGTTTCTTCTTATAATGACTCTCAGAAAATGTCAAAATGGCACTTTCAACAAGAATGTTGAATTTAAAAAACCACAATTTTTCACCCCCAATTATTATAGTGCCATAGTCAGATCTACATTAATGTGGCCGACATTAAGGATGGATTGGATTAATTGAAGTCAATCTTTATACTCAAAAAGGTGGGGGAAGAGTAGCACCTATGGTTTATATTCAGAAAACAGCTCAACAGATTAATCTCACTCTTGGCAATGACGGAGAGGTCAGTTTGAGAATAATCTGTGCCAACTGTGTAGCAAAGAGGATACGAAATGGCTTATTTAAATTCTGATGAGTGTCCTCTAAAGTGTGACATATATTGTCTGCAATTTTGCTGGGGCTAAATTCGCTAGCTTGTTTCTCTGACTGTAGTCCTACAGGAAGCTCTTAGTTGTGTGATAGAAAGGAGAAAGGCCAATATATTCTATGCCCTAGTATTAGTACTAGGTTTTGAAAGTATTTATCCCACTTCAGCCTGAAACTCATGGGCTTCATAGGCTCTGTTCCACACATGCTTGATTAATATTGCCTATCTAGTAAACTTCCAAAAAGATTTCCCAGGATGAAAGGGTTCTCTAGGGATCCCAGGAACCTGGGCAGTGAGTGAATTGGAATTTAATTTTAATTTCCAACCAACATCCACAGCTGATTACATCATCATTTTATGTGGCATAAAGTTGCACAATAGGTTCCCAGTCATGTTTTGTTGCACATTGAGTCACATGGCTCAGTATACAATATACAATGTCTATGGTGGTTTCTTAACTTGTAACAATTCACTACCAAACATACACTTGTCAGTACTATGTCAGCATAACTATGCAAGATAATTCTGGTTTATAAATTTAAAATGTCATAAGCTCTGTTTTAAGCATCACATTAAGCATCATTATGAATTAATTCTTTATGACTTAAAGCACAATGAGCATGTAACATTTTGATCACTACTGGGTTCTGCCAGGTTACCAACTTCAGTGAGGGAATGTCACAATATTCCCGTCTGCATGCTTTGGAGAACAATGACGTGCACTAAGGATTCTGCTAAGTGTGAACGTTCTTAAAGTGTTGTGTTGATCCTTCACAATGGAGGATCCTAGGTTTTGTACAGAATCCACTCAAATACACAAGCTTCTTACTGTAGACATGTTCTTGCAGAGTTTTGAATTTCTGGAAAAATTCCTTTTTGCTATATAGTAGAAGTACAGAGAAGTACATTTGTAGGAGAAAGAATAAAAAAAACTTATAATTGCTTGAAATTACAGAGTTGTGCATACTGCTTTCTTTACTGCACACATACTTAGCAACCAACTGAACAGATCAACAGCAACAAACTACTGCTGAAAAGGGGGAAAAGCACAGAGGCAGGGCTCTCTTTGAAATCAAAGCCTGGAAGGGGTGATTGGTTAGTGCTTGATAATCACGCCAGCCCAAGAAAGTCCTTCCCAGTCATATGAACCATGGGCAGCATGTGAGGTTGAAAATAAAACTCCAAAACATGTATCCTTCAATTAATAGAGAACAGCAAAGCTAATGAAGAGATACAAATAAGAGAGAGGAGCAAGAGAGCTAACACCCCCCTGCACACACTGATTCTGCAATTCTACAAGTCTTTGATTTCTTTTACATGAACACACACAACCCCCCGCATGTAAGTACAGGAAGTTACTAATAATATACATAATGAGAGTATCACATTTAGAGAAAGAATCAATAAGATTCCAAATCTAAATGAACTGTGAAAATAATAGAATAATATAAGCAGTTAATTACAGTTCATCAAGTAGATTGTATTTAAGAAGATGAATTATTCAGGAATAAATTTACATATAAATGATTGAAATGTGTAAACAAAATAAATACTAATCACATTAAGCAGTTAACGTGTAAACATGTGTTTGTGAAAATGTCAAAATTAGACCTCATTAGAACTGTTAGATTTTTCATTTCAAGTATCAAAACAGGTGAAGGTTTGAAGGATCTGTGTTTTGTTCTGCAATTGTGTTTTCTTTAGTGACCATCATACTTACTCTTCATTATCTTTTCATTACCTTTAAAATGTCATCTGTTCACGGAGGCGGAGCTTGGTCGCAGTGAAGCCAGCAGCTGCCGGGAACAGCTCCCGGGAAAAGCTGGAACCGCCCGGTCTGGGGCCCCTCCAGAAAGGGGGGGACCGTAGGGGAGACCAGGAGAGGTCTCCCTGAAGCAGTTGGTGAGCCCAGATGGTAGAAGATTGGGCAGCAACCTGATCTTTCTTTCCTCTGAAAATTCACCCGAGCACAGATCGGAGATGGGAAGCCATTTTATGGCAGAATAGCTGTGAGTAACTCCACCCCCAATCCCCCGAGGAGAGGAGAACAAAAATACGGCTGAAAATACACAATAACAAAGTAAGCCTTTGATTTATGAATAGCCTCATTAAGATGTAAAAGAAACTAGAGTGAAAATATTGGACCGAAAGAAGACAGAAGGAGCGGCGAGTCGTGCTGGTCAGCCTGCTTCTTCAAAGCGAAACTGACTCTTAAACAGTAAGCTCTTAAACAGCAGGCTGGCTCAAGGTCACAGATAGGCAGTGAGACAGAAATATTTTGTGTTTCTGGAAAAAAATCCCAGAGGAAATACTACCGAACAGGCTTCAAGGGACTGAAATCTGGTGAATGCTGTTTAGTCTGGATTTTTCTCACTAGTTTGTGTGGGACTTTGAAAATAAAATCTTGTCTACGGAGCAGGAGGAATAAGCTTTTGGGAATTAAAAAAAATAGACTGTGAATCATCAGTGTGACGACATAATCGGCTAGATTGATGAGCTGGGGAAGCCAGGACTGGAGTCGAATGGGACTTTGATAATAGAAGCTTGTTTGGTTTTAGAAGGAGGAATAAATCTTTGGGAGCAACGGACAGTGAATCATCAGCGAGAGGAACATAACCGAAGACATTGAGGAACTAGGAAAACCAGGACTGGAGTTTTGACGGATTACAACAATATCTCTTGGAGAGACTGACCCCCTGTGTTCGCTGTTTAGTCTGGACTTTCTCTTGGTTGGGCTGTGTGGATTTTGATAATATTGCCACGGTTGAAATCCAAAGTGTTGGGCTAAAAGTTGAGCTATATATTATAATATCTGGGCAAGGAAGGGAGGATATACCCAGGGGAGGTATATAATATTATATATACAAACCATACGTATTGGAAAGATGGAAATGGCCTCCGAAAATTTTGAATATCAACTGTTGGGAATTTTGCCAGATAAAGAATGGCAGGTTACTATGCAAATGACAATAATAACAGGATTTCAGCAGATAAATGAGTGTCTCAACCAGGTGGAAGACCTGATGGAAGGGAAAACATCAGAGGTTAAACAACAGCTAAAGGAAATTGTATTAACTCCAGAACAGTCTTTATTGAGAGCGATGCTAGGTAACATAGACGAGATTAAGAGTTACCCTGTGAGCTATTTAGCTACAATAGTCAGAAAAGGTGATGTTAAAAATCAGATTAATGTCCTGGATTCAATTTTATTTCCCCAAAGCTGGAAGAAAATAGAGTCACGGAAACAAGAGAAGGGTACTGAGAAAATATGGGAAGTGCTAGAAATGGATATCTTTTCAGACATGCTGAATGTATGTCCAAGACAGAAGGAAATTGAAAGAGGGGATGCATTTTATAATTGGTCTCGATTTCCTGATAGAGTTGGAATAACTTAGATTTAAACTAAAATATGAATATAAGCTGATATTTAGAGGATAATCAAACAGTTAAAAAAAAGAGTATAAAGTTGTTTTTTGCATTGAAAAAAGAATAGATTAGATGCTTGTATACTTAATATGAATAGATTGGATGATTGTATACTTTGTGTTCTCCAAGCCTTAAAACCCTTTTCCCATCCCTTCCACTTCCTTTTACCTTTTGTATTCCCTACCCTATTCCTAGTAGTTTAAAAAATAAAATATTTTAATAATAATAAAAAAGTCATCTGTTCACAACATCTGTGGTGTGTAGGTATCACTGAAATCATCCCCTGATGTCATAAACCTGACATCTAACATTTATATTTTGAAAGGGGGTGAATAATTTTTACATGTTTAGCCTTGGCACCATGCGCAAAATCTTAGATATATCTATAGACATCTCTTTCAAAGGCCTAATGTGTTGGGGAGGGAAGCTGTCCTAACAAATAGGTATTTGTTCATGATTGGGAAAAGACTAATTTAATTTGCTGTATGTATATAAGGAAGTGCCCCCTTCTGATTCTACCAAATCTCAGGTTTGCAGCTTGTGAGTAAGAACAAGGACAAGAAGTGTGATGTCATCTTACTAGTGTTGTTCCCTCCCTGTCACATGATCTTCTAATCCCAGCAGGAGCACGGACTTCCCTTCTCTGCCTCCTCCAGCAGCTGCCCACTCACAGGTAGCGCTGCAGGAATCCCTGCCTGAGTGGGCAGCTGCTGGAGGAGGCGGAGAAGGGAAGTCTGTGCTCCTGCTGGGACTGGAAGATCATGTGATGGGGAGGAAATGAGCACTGCATGCCAGCTGGTGAGTGGGGGAGCCTTCAGGGGTAGGGGGGAAGGGAATGTGCAGCACCTGTGGTGCCACACTAGCAACTTAAGATGACCCAGCATGAAGTGCTTCATGCCTATCTCTAGTTAGCAGTTGTGATCAGAGAGCTGGATCCAGGGTTTTTTCATTGGGGGGATGGAGCCTGCATGCCTGATCTCCCATCTTAGAGATTCTTCATAAAGGGTGAAATTATTCAGACCTAGTTCATGGGCAGCCACATCTATCTTGGCACCCAGGTGATGAGGAGTCTACACAATGATTAATTATACAGGGGGCACCCCTCATGGTTTTATCCAACAAAGTGGTTCTAGGGAAGGAAGGCTCATTGTTCAGCAGATAAGTCATCCAGTGCCTGGATCTGTTGCCCTCTGCTATGCTAAGGCTCTTCAGCTATATCCAGTAAAGTTCTGGCCAGTTCTTCTCTATTAAATCTGGTGTTGTGTGCTTATTTTGGCTTGTAGGACCTTCTACTATAGGTCAAGTACACTGTTGCTTGGGCCCCAAACAGCCCCGTAGGTATGCGATAACGACACAAGCTGAATAAAGCCTCTCTGTATGAGAGTAAACAAAGTTTGAAAGCAGGTAAAAGGTGACTCCTTAGATCTTTCACATCATAATAATCTTCTGACAGATTATACTTGTTCTTGAACAGTACAATTTCAGTTCTCAGGTAATAGCATGCACATTATTTTATTACTTTCTCTCCTCCCGCCTCTTCTCTCTCTGCTACCCTCTTAGGTCAAGGACAGACAAACCTATGTCCTCCAACTGGTTTGGACTACAATTAATGGTTTGGACTACAATTAACAGAAATAGCAGTCATTACTTGCAATGGCCAAGGATTGTGACAGTTGCATATTGAAAGGGCATAAGTAAGTAGCAAGGCATCTGCAAGCAGTAGGGAGTGCAGATGGTCCCAGATTCAAGCTGTGGGATCTTTAGGTGAAAGGAGGTGTACCTGAAACTCAGGAGAGATACTTCTAGTTGGCAATCCAGGGCTAGGTGGGACAATGGTTTGAATCAATATGAGGAAATTTCCTATGGTTATATGTAATTCGAAACACCTGAATTGTAGGGAAAGGTGTTTGATTGCCTATCCCTTTCCAAGAGCATAGAAAACTACTCTTGTTTCTGCATTGTAGTGGTTGCTGCAGTCTCAGAAAGCATAGCTGATGCTCCACATTTTAACTATTTATGAAAAGTTGAGGCTGATCATAAGCAGATGTATTAAGATAAACCCTGGTTATGTTTGATAGTTATAGTGCTAGAACTTTTCTTATAAGGCTAAATGAAAAGAAGAGCTGAAGACTGTGAAAACAAATGATGCCATGTCATCATTCATGCATTTACATGGTACCAATAGTATGTGTGTATCAAAGTTACAACCCAGGAAAGAAAATTGTTAATTACCAAGCCAGTTCAGGACTGAGCCAGGGAGAGTTCATCTACCACTACTAATTAGCCATGGTGGTTTCCAGGAAATGTCAATTCCTCTGCTGTTATGGGTTGCTCTGATCACAAAACTAGGTTCTAGATAAAGCAGAGTCAGCCATAGGAGACAAGTGATAAGGTGGGGTATAGCTGAATTTCTCGTCATCTCTCTGTCTTCTTCCCCCATCTCTGACTCACAAATAGAATTTGGTAGTATAGGTACAAGCCCACTATTCATCACAATAAACAACAGAGTAAAATTAGGCATACCCTAATTAATCTGGGCTTTGAACATTTGGATTCAGACACCAGGCAAACTTATTTTGTTTCCTGGATGAAAAAATAACAAGTGTTTATTGTACTTCTAGATTAGTCAGTAACTACAGTTCTACTGGGTGGTTTAACAACTGCATGTGTAAAAAATCAGATACAAAATGATAGAAAATAAAAATTGTAGAATATAAAATCAGTAACACATTGAGAAGGGTTGTGAAAAATTAGTTTCTGGTGTGAGTAAATAAGGGAGGTGAAGATCCTTCAGGCCCCGAATTAGCTGTGATACATGACTCGTGAGAGAGATACAGAATGATGGGGACATACAGTATATTGTTCAGACCAGTGCAAACTGGAACAATATTGCAATTTGTCTTTTTGTGAGTGAAAGACATCCTAGCAGCTGAAGATGTATGACCACGAATATAGCACAACTTAAAATAATGTGATTATCTTCTCTTTAAGCTGCTGTTTTTGGAACATTTGGCAGTGGGGTGTTTTTTTAACAATTTGGGAATCTCCTCATCCTCTGCACCACGAAGCATTGTTTGATCTTGTTATATGGGTGCTGTGATATGAAAGGGTATAGATGGATGAGAACTGCCTTGTCCCTGAAGGTGACACCCATATCGATTTCAATTTCTTTGTTGTTCATGCATTTACTTTCTGTTTGAACTTCATGTCATTTTATCTTTTATGGGTTAGCTTAAACAGGGAATAATGAATGCCAACACACACAGAGAGACACAAAAACCAGTAGTATGGCAGGCAAATGGAAGAATACTTTTTGTTAATATGTTCAGATTAGGGAGAGCAACGCCATTCCAAGCAGGCATGTTGGACAGTTGAGAATCCCTGCTTGGCATGCTATGCCCTATTTCTAAATCCTGAGGACAAAGTACACACTAATCTAAAGGACACACACAACCGACTTTAAGGAGACTAAGGATATAAATCTTTGCTTATTTTGTCATCTCAGCTGAGAACAAAGGTTACAAAAACATTCTATCTATTGGATCAGATTGTATTTTCCTACATTTTCCACATTTTCAGCACTTTACTTCAAAACAAAACAAAAAAACAAGTTGTTTTTTGCATTGAAAAAACTTGCATTATAAAATTTCTGTACATTCTGTTTCCTGCACAATCTCTCCCTTTTTAATTGATGCCACTGCTGATGAAAAATTGTTGCCTTTTTGTAGGAGTGAAAAATCTCACATGCCGGAGCAAAAAAAATGGTTGATCACCTCTTCAGTAGGGGACCTTCATGTGTAGAGATACTTGTTTTGGTTGAGGATGAGCATATTTGTGAGTATTCATTACATTCCCAAAACAGACCTCCTACTTCTGTGTGCCAATATGCTTCCTCTGAGTACAGCCCTCAGGATCCCCCAAGGTATGAAAAACCTCACCTCAGAGAATCAGGTGGTAGGCTGAAGACAGTTCCAATGACAATGAGAGGGACCCAATGGAAAAATAGTCTTCTGACTATGAGAGTCTTTTTCCTCTCATTATGAAGAAGTTGCACTTCTGTGGCTCTAGTGGGATGGGATATTCAGTGTACCATATGCTATTAATATCCTATCCCACCAATGATGGGGCCTATTAGGGTATTCCTATCAGTGCTGCAACTCTTCCATTCCCCTTTCTCAGGATGAATGCCTCCCCACAATGAGAAGCTAACCATAGGAGGACAGTGTGGCAACTCACATAGGAGGAAAATTCCATTTATTTGTCCATCAGTATGGACATTTCTGGAGACTCAAGCAGCACCCATGCTAGTAAGCTAAAAGCCAAAAGAGGTTTCATTGGTGCTTTTCTCAGTCTGGCTTGCTCCTTCTGGATCCTGGGCCCCTTTCATGACACTGAAGGGTCAGTCAGATATTTTGCTTCTCAAAGTGGAGTAGCAAGAACTGCCCCAACCAACCAGCCAAGTCAAAGTTTACAATCCTTAAACCAGCCAAGAAAAGCTCACAAGTGCCCCCTTTCTCTCCCTGACAGTAAACATAGCAGTAACCATATTAAATAATTAATTATTTTCTGTCTTTCATGACACCCAGAATCTGATGCCTGAGGCAGCTGCCTCACTCTGCATAATGATAGGGCCAATCCTTTGATACTGTAGTATGCAGTAATTCAGTGTCTCTTCCTGTTTGTTAGTGTTTTCAATTCTTCTGCTCTTTATTTCATGCTCTAATGGTCTCTTCCTATGTGAAACACTAATAAATAAGGATAACAACCCCAGACAAAAACATCAATCAAAGGAAAGTTAAGGTGTACAAAGTTTCCAAATAAGATCTTATTTAGTAATTCCATGCACTTAGTAGGAGCAAAAGTTCCTGACTAATAGGCACTTGCAGTACATAACTACATATTCTGGAGCATTCATGCATTAAGTGATGCCAGACAGGTTTTATGTCTTTCTCACTTGAGATTATTGTGCCCTTAACTGTAACAAATGAGTGCTCAGACTGGAACTAGACAGTGCTGCAGACAAAGGGCTGCTGCCAGAACCAGCTACTCATTGTATTGTTCTCTTCCTTTCTTGTAACATCTAGACATTCATAACAAGTGACATCACTGTGCTGTACACTTTCTAGACACCACTACTGATGTCATAACTACATGATTTGTAATGCAGATTAATCCATATTGCAATACTAGGGTACCTGGTTAAAAATGAGAAGGCAGAAAACACAAGTCAATTAACAGTCTCAAAATGAAGGGATGAAATAATTTCTCCTCCATTTGCAGATCAGTATCAAAACCAATGCTTTTCAAAGTTGTTCACAAATGAGTCAGAGCGGGGGAAAAAAGAGAGCTTTGCAATTAGAATTGAGGCTTCTTTAAGAAGTAAAGACACTTGTTTTCCCTACTATGATGTCCCTGCAACTCCATAAATTGCAATTTGCAAGTTGATATTGTCTGGTAAACGGTTATTGGGAGGCAAACAATGAGCTTTATTTCCAAGATTATTGTGCATATATGACAGCTTGTGTCTCTGCAGGGATAAAGTTTTATCTTCTAATCGTGGAGCTGGCAGCTCATATAGTTTGGTCCTTAGTTGTGAGCACTGAGGTGGCCAAGTAAATAATTCCAAATGATTAAGAATGATAAAAACAGCAAGGGGTTTTAATGACTTCTAAATGCATTTCTCCAACCAAATGAAAGGGCCAAAAGAAAAAAGAAAAAAAGAAAAAAGGAGCAAATGTAATGTGTGAAGCAAGCAATAATCTTGTAGATATTTCTCTCTCTCTCACTACACTTTTCTGTATCCTGATGGGATGTGAGCTAATGGTAACTGATCAGGAAAAAAAATCCTGATGGGTGGATTGGGAGGCAGTTTGGGGGCAATTAGTTGCAGGCCCCCCCCCCCCATTATTTCTACCTGCTGAAGGAGACAGCTGGGTCTGCCACAGCTGCCTCAGAGTTAGTGGAGGACACCATCCCATTACCAGCCCATCTTCCAGTCCTTGGTAAATCTGTGAGCTGCCCAGGTGAGAACTAATCTGACATTACTTCCTTCTGCCTCCATCACATCTTCGAATGGCATGCAGAGTATAGAAGGACTTAAATCAGCCATCCTCTTCTTCCTATTCCCTCTCCTCTTCTCACGCTGCTTCCTTTTAACATCTCACCTGAACACTCGTGCATTTTGTATATTTCCACACACATTTTCTGCCTGTTTGGTTGGCCTATAAAGGTATCACATCCATACAGAGTTTGGAATTTATTTTGCACCAACATGGTTATTACTGCTTTTGATCATCTCACTACCAGTCCCAAAGTAACAGTCACTGACTGTCAGTTCATTCATCTTCTGTACATGGGATGAGGAGCCGATATTACACCATAGTCTGTGTCAGGCAACAAATATTTTGGCTTGGATTCATTGTACATTCACTTTTCTGTGAGCCTTCAGTGAGAGTCGGTTTCTACTTTTGCTGAGAAGTGCCCACCCAGCAACAGTTACACCAGCTTCACAAGCAATAATCATAGTGTGATAATGTGCTGTATGTAATTCTCACAGAAAACTACCAAGAAGATGAGTAGAGCAGGATGCAGGACTGCTCTTTTTGTCATTGGTCCTGCATCTAATACAACTGACAATCACACCAAACTTGAAGAATTTTATCTGCACCTGAATTTTGGGGAGGTGTTATCTTTATGGCTTGCTCTTTTTTTTCCTGCTTGGCTACAAGTAGAGTTTCATTTCAAATCATACCAAGGCTCTCCACCCAAAGGGAGACTGAGAAACAACAATCAGAATCCTATGTTGGCATAGGTGCAATGGTGTAAATTGCAGCTGTGAATTGCCACTGCTACTCCTTGTCACACTGCAGTTGCATGAGCTGGCACATAATGAGGGATGCAAGCAGTGACCCTTTAACTGTTGGCAATGTGCTGCTGCAGTTGGTGCGATTAGAAATACACCAGTACAACTGGCCAATAACATTCTAGCCAAAGTAGTTATTTGTTTTCTTTCTTCTTTTTTTAAGTCTATGGAGGAAGTAGGCAACATTAAAAGCACCAATCCGAGCATAGGAAAAACAGCAGTTTAGTCTAAGTAGGAAGAGAAACAACAATATTTTTCAAAGCCTTCAGAGTTCCAAGAAGCAAGGGAATATCTGTGTGCATTTAGAAAAGCAGCACAAGATGAAAGGCTTTCAGACCCACTTAGTCTGGAAAGGTGTCAGATTGCTGATCTAATCTGTGGAATGTATAGCTCTGGGAGGAAAAAAACAGCTGGCAATTAACAACTGATGGTGTTTACAGTTAAGAGCCAATGGGAGCCAATTATGGTATCCTTAAAATCAGGGACTTCCATAGAGGTGGTCTTGAAAACACACCATTTAATGACTCAGGGTGTCATGAGTACTGGGAATAATTCTGCAAGTAAGTGGAAAAGTGGATCATAATCGGAATATATCAATTGCTTTCTCACATTTTTAATACAAAATCTAACAGCTTTTTAAAAATACCTTTATTCTGATGAAGGTATGTGGGCCAGGCAGGAAGGGAGAATATGTTTCCCTCTCCCCCACCTCCCCAACATTGAATTGCATATATTGTGAAGGAGAAAACAGCTAACCTAATTTTGGGTCTTTATTAGATAAAACACAGGCAGGCAGGCTGCTACCCCATGCTGACTTGCAAGTGCATCTCACTGAACTCAGTAGGGCTTACCCTCAATGAAATCTGTTTGCTGACTAATTCAGTGTAGGGTTCCTCTGTTTAAAATGTATTGGGACTGCACATGACCTCCAAGAGCTCAGATTTTACATTGTGAGACACACAACCCCATTGTCTGGGGAGAAGAGTAAAAAGAACTTTAACGTAAATAATTGCATTTAAAAAAAATAAAAATAAAATGCATGACTGGGTGATACCATAGGCAACAGACAGATCAAAACTTACTTAAATTAATGTATTTTAAAGCCAAGTAGCACCAGAATTCTCAACCTTTGGTCCCATTAGCAGCCATACCATGTTCTAGGTGCTTAGGTTTCATATTCTTGGAACTGCAGATGCTAAGTTCATGAAGAGTAGCCTGTGGCCCCCCAAAACTGTCTCGAGCTTTGTTTCTCCTGAATAGGAAACATCTGGCATCTAGTGCTTCAAGAAAGATTTTTGGAAATAATTTGAAAACTTGAAAAATTTGGATGGCCCTGCTTTGAAAGAGTCAGTCAGCTCTTCAAAATGCTGCTAATCTATAGGGCCCAAATTCAGCACTCTTATCAAACTCTCCTTACCTCAAAGACTGTAATTTGCCCCCTTTGTTTTCTTCCAATACCTAGAGGGAGAAGAACCCTGCTTTTGTCCAGTTCAGACCTTGTTTTAGGGGACTGTTTACCTTGTGTTCTGGTAGTGTCCTCCTGTTGTTTGAAGTCAACAGTTCACACATATGACACTTGCTCTCTCTTTGTATACGTGTGTGTATGTGTTGTGAATGTATGTGTGCATCTGCCACACTGAAAGGTAGGAGATACACTGAAAATAAGAAATATTTGTTTTATGATTATGTGCCCTGTGAAACTTTGATGTTGCTATTCTGTATAATACACATTGTATGTTTATAATAGTAAAAATGGACAATACCACTACAAGATAGTTGGAGCTGTATTTTTTTGTATAATAAAAAAAATCCTTCTTTTGACGGCGGGAAGAAAGAAACCCTTACAGTGCCTCGCCAATAAAGTATAAACCTCATGATCATACACAAGATGAATGGAAACTCAAAGGATGTTGACAAATCAGAAAGGATTCAGACCAAAGCTATAAATATGATAAAGAGTCTAGAAGCCAAATCCTAAGAACAAAACTAAAAAAGAACTGAGTATGTTTCGCCCAGGAGAAAAGAAGATTGAGGGGGAATATGTTGACAGTTTTCAAATATTTTATGAGAGGCCTGGAAGAAGTAGGAAAGTAATTGTCCAATCTTATTTATTGAAGGGATGGTTTTAAATCACATTGCAGTAGATTCTGATTAAGCATCAGAAATAATTCCCTGGCTTTAAACCCAGTAGTCAAGAAGCAAAATAAGTTGATCACAGAAAAACAACATAGAGAGCTGTGTGGTCCTCACAAATGCAGGAGAAGGTGATATCTTTATCAGACCACACATATGCTGTTGTTGTTCTTTAGTCGTTCAGTCATGTCCGACTCTTCGTGACCCCATGGACCAGAGCACGCCAGGCCCTCCTGTCTTCCACTGCCTCCCAGAGTTGGGTCAAATTCATGCTGGTAGCTTCGATGACACTGTCCAGCCATCTCATCATCTGACGTCCCCTTCTCCTCTTGCCTTCACACTTTCCCAACATCAGGGTCTTTTCCAGGGAGTCTTCTCTTCACATG
Organism: Intellagama lesueurii; assembly: GCA_037013535.1. NCBI lineage: Eukaryota > Metazoa > Chordata > Lepidosauria > Squamata > Agamidae > Intellagama > Intellagama lesueurii. The sequence goes on from JBAJHW010000003.1 coordinate 111,481,489, forward strand.
AGATGGCCAAAGTATTGGAGCCTCAGCTTCAGGATCTGTCCTTCCAGTGAGCACTCAGGGCTGATTTCCTTCAGAATGGATAGGTTTGATCTCTTTGCAGTCCAGGGGACTCTCAAGAGTCTCCTCCAGCACCACAATTCAAAAGCATCAATTCTTCGGCGGTCAGCCTTCTTTATGGTCCAACTCTCACTTCCATACATCACTACTGGAAAAACCATAGCTTTGGCTATGCGGACCTTTGTCAGCAAGGTGATGTCTCTCCTTTTTAAGATGCTGTCTAGGTTTGTCATTGCTTTCCTCCCAAGAAGCAGGCGTCTTTTAATTTCGTGACTGCTGTCACCATCTGCAGTGATCATGGAGCCCAAGAAAGTAAAATCCGCCACTGCCTTCATATCTTCCCCTTCTATTTGCCAGGAGGTGATGGGGCCAGTGGCCATGATCTTAGTTTTTTTTGATGTTGAGCTTCAGACCATTTTTTGTGCTCTCCTCTTTCACCCTCATTAAGAGGTTCTTTAGTTCCTCCTCACTTTCTGCCATCAGAGTGGTATCATCTGCATATCTGAGGTTGTTGATATTTCTTCTGGCAATCTTAATTCCAGTTTAGGATTCATCCAGTCCAGCCTTTCGCATGATGTATTCTGCATATAAGTTAAAGAAGCAGGAAGACTACATACAGCCTTGTCGTACTCCTTTCCCAATTTTGAACCAATCAGTTGTTCCATATCCAGTTCTATCTGTTGCTTCCTGTCCCATATACAGATTTCTCAGGAGATAGATAAGGTGGTCAGACACTCCCATTTCTTTAAGAACTTGCCATAGTTTGCTGTGGTCCACACAGTCAAAGGCTTTTGCGTAGTCAATGAAGCAGAAGTAGATGTTTTTCTGGAACTCTCTGGCTTTCTCCATAATCCAGTGCATGTTAGCAATTTGGTCTCTAGTTCCTCTGCCCCTTTGAAATCCAGCTTGTACTTCTGGGAGTTCTCGGTCCACATACTGCTGAAGCCTACCTTGGAGGATTTTGAACATAATCTTGCTAGCGTGTGAAATGAGTGCAATTGTACGGTAGTTGGAGCATTCTTTGGCACTGCCCTTCTTTGGGATTGGGATGTAGACTGATCTTTCACAATCCTCTGGCCACTGCTGAGTCTTCCAAACTTGCTGGCATATTGAGTGTAGCACCTTAACAGCATCATCTTTTAAGATTTTAAATAGTTCAATGGAATGCCATCACCTCCACTGGCCTTGTTGTTAGCCATGCTTTCTAAGGCCCCCTTGACTTCACTCTCCAGGATGTCTGACTCAAGGTCAGCAACCACACTATCTGGGTTGTCCAGGACATCCAGATCTTTCTGGTATAATTCTGCTGTGTATTCTTGCCACCCCTTCTTGATGTCATCTGCTTCTGTTAGGTCCCTACCATTTTTGTCCTTTATCATGTCCATCTTTGCACAAAATGTTCCTTTATCATCACCAATTTTCTTGAACAGATCTCTGGTTTTTCCCTTTCTATTATTTTCCTCTATTTCTTTGCACTGTTCATTTAAGAAGGCCCTTATGTCTCTCCTTGCTATTCTTTGAAAGTCTGCATTCAATTTTCTGTAACTTTCCCTATCTCCCTTGCATTTTGTTTCCCTTCTCTTCTCTGCTATTTGTAAGGCCTCGTTGGACAGCCACTTTGCTTTCTTGCATTTCCTTTTCTTTGGAATGGTTTTTGTTGCTGCCTCCTGTACAATGTTACGAGCCTCCATCCATGGTTCTTCAGGCACTCTGTCCACCAAATCTAGTTCCTTAAATCTGTTCTTCACTTCCACTGTGTATTCATAAGGGATTTGGTTTAGATTATACCTGACTAGCCCAGTGGTTTTTCCTACTTTCTTCAGTTTAAGCTTGAATTTTTCTATAAGAAGCTGATGATCAGAGCCACAATCCGCTCCAGGTCTTGTTTTTGCTGACTGTATAGAGCTTCTCCATCTTTGGCTGCAGGGAACACAAACAGTCTGATTTCGGTATTGCCCATCTGGTGATGTCCATGTGTAGCGTCGCCTCTTGTGTTGTTGGAAAAGAGTGTTTGTGATGACCAGCTTGTTCTCTTGACAAAACTCAATTAGCCTTTGCCCTGCTTCGTTTTGAACTCCAAGGCCAAACTTACCAGTTGTTCTTTTTATTTCTTGACTCCCTACTTTAGCATTCCAGTCCCCTATAATGGGAAGAACACCTTTCTTTGGTGTCAGTTCTTGAAGGTGTTGTAAGTCTTCATAGAATTGGTCAATTTCAGCCTCTTCAGCATCGGTGGTTGGTGCATAAACTTGGATTACTGTGATGTTGAAAGGTCTGCCTTGGATTCGTATTGAAATCATTCTATCATTTTTGAGATTGTATCCCAGTACAGCTTTTCCCACTCTTTTGTTGACTATGAGGGCTACTCTATTTCTTCTACGGGATTCTTGCCCACAATAGTAGTTATGATAATTGTCTGAATTGAATTTGCCCATTCCCGTCCATTTTAGTTCACTGACGCCTACGATGTCAATGTTTATTCTTGCCATCTCCTGTTTGACCACATCCAGCTTACCAAGGTTCATAGATCTTACATTCCAGGTTTCTATGCAGTATTTTTCTTTGCAGCATCGGACTTTCCTTTTACTTCCAGGCACGTCCGCAGCTGAGCGTCCTTTCGGCTTTGGCCCATCCACTTCATTAGCTCTGGATCTACTTGTACTTGTCCTCCGCTCTTCCTCAGTAGCATGTTGGACGCCTTCCGACCTGAGGGGCTCAAGTTCCAGCGTCATATCTTTTAGCGTTTTGTTTCTGTCCATGGAGTTTTCTTGGCAAAGATACTGGAGTGGCTTGCCAGTTCCTGCTCCAGGTGGATCGTGTTTAGTCAGAACTCTCCACTATGACCTGTCCGTCTTGGGTGTCCCTGCACAGCATACCTCATAGCTTCTCTGAATTACTCAAGCCTCTTCACCATGACAAGGCAACAATCCATGAAGGGGATGTGTACAGTATGTGTACACATACTGTACACTTACACAAATCAAGCAATCTGGGTTAGCTTCCATGGTTAAAATTCACTTTTTCAAGCCATGCAGCAATATCTTGTGGACAGTACAGAAAAATTATAAATGAGTGTCCCAAAAATTCATGGCAAATATCTGCCAGGTGTGCTTCCTAAGGTGAGCTCAAAGCTGGCTATACCCAGTCTCTGGGGGGTGAGTTTCAATGTTTCACCCCTGGTAAGATATGGTTGAAATTTTCCACGCAGCTATTCAGACAGAGGGCAGCCAATTAATATGTTTTACCTGCGTACCTACCTACGTAACTATGTAACTATCTACTTATCTACCTACCCCCACACACACACACACACCTGTTTTTGAAACACAAATTTCCTGTTTGGCTGGGTGGGGTGGGGGCTATAGCAGGCATCAGAGGGGAAGAGATCTCCATTGCAGCCCCTTGAAGCATGTTGAGTTTAGTTTTGTGAGTTCAGTTTTAACCTTCACCCATAAAGAGATTTGATACAAACAGCAGACATGTGAACATCAGGATGCCTGACAAGAACATATGAAATGGAGTGGAATCCATCAATTTTTAGTTGCTTGGTCCTACCTTCTAATTAATTTGTCAGGGGTATACAATGCAGGGCACAAGAAAAAACCTGCACTTCCTCAGACGGTTCAGTACAGTCCTGCAGAGCTGCCCTGACTCTTCTTGTTTCTGCAGGGTGGATGGGTCTCCATTTAAAGAGATATATTTCTTTTTTGGTAAGGCATTCCCTTCTTTTTGGTGATATATAAATGGCCACCCTTCCCTCCAGTGAGTTTCCATGGCTGAGCAGGGCATATAGAGGCTTTGATGTATCTAATAAGTTCTCTCTCATTTTTTTAATAAAATAATTTTTGTATGAAAAGATGCACACCACTCTCACTGACATAACTACTGATGAATGGCAGGAAGGATACGGCATGGCACATCAATTCTGTATGAACTTCAGATATAGGGAGCAGATATTCTGAAAGCATTGTTCAGATCATTTCCCTGAAAGAACTCATTGTTGCCTAGCTTGATATTTTAACATAGTACAGTGATCTCTGTTTAGTTTCTTTCTGTATATATTCATTTTCAGTAAGCTGCAGAAAATAGAAGGCACAAGACATTTCAGAGAGTTGTTAAATACTATGCCACATTTATTTATTTGATTTCTATCCCATCTTTCTTGCAATCCTGTGTCCCAAAGTGGTTATCTATTTATTTAATTTTATTTATTTAAAATATTTTTACCCTGCCTGTCTCCTTAAAAGGACCTATATAGTCACACTCTTCTGCAATATGGTGAACAGTGGTGTATTTCCAGTTGAATCATTGTCATATAATTGTGATGATACTTGCATAAATTAGCTTAGGAAGCATATCCAAATTTAATGCAAATATCTCCTTTTCTGTGAAGAGTGTCCTCCTTTTTGGTGATGGAGCAGTGGCCACCTTAATCACATCCCATCTCCACTGATCTTCTCTCAATTCCATACTTTGTATATCTAGGGAGTACGAATGATAGCGCAGGTGTTTTTTGTGGTTTATTTCAGGAAATGTAGTCCCTTCCCCATTGATTCATTAAGGCCAAGGATGGGTGAACCTCTGGATGAACACCAGCTGGGGTGGTCACTATGGTACTGCCAAAAAGGAGGACAAACATATATTCCCAACAAGACGGATGTGGAGATCAAGGATTGCCAAAAAGGAAGACATTTTTCACCACAGAGGAGGACATTTTTGAACAAAATTTGCATATGCTATATTATGCAATTATATACATATATCATCATAAATCACCTTTGTGGATGTGCACCTTACAGTGGTGAGAGAGTCTGAGTGTGTCAGAGAAGCTGAGAGCAATCTCATTGTGAGGCTAGGAACCTGGACTCCTAGCAGGGTCACTCAAGGCAGCATGTTCAACATGGAGACACCAGACTAAGAGGCACTCCCCCTCTTCAGGAATAGTTCTCACATCAGCAGAAGGGAATCTCCATAGTTCCAATGGTAGTGTGAGCAGAGAAACTCCTGAAGGGCAGCTTGTGGGCAGTGGTAGTTCAAGGTGATGCTGGTGGAGGATCTTGCACAGGCAATGGCAGGGACATTCAAGTTGACTTTTGTTAGTACTACACAGAAGGTGGCAATGGTAAATCACTGCTGAGTCTTTTGTACTTTAAAAACCCTGTGATGAGATGGTTTAAACCTTGAAGGTCACACATTCATAATTTGTTATATGTAGGATGTTATTTGACAGCATATACAGTAACAACAACAAAAATATCATAAATATACATTATTACTATAATTTAAGTATAAATACAAAACATCTGATCATAGTAAGAAGGTTATAGCTAGATGACTACTTTAGCTCATCTAGTTTAGGTTTTTTAATTGGCTAAAAAATTATAAATAAATAAAAAATTATAAATAAATAAATAAATAAATAAATAAATAAATAAATAAATAGTATTTCATAACACTCTTAAATGTCCCTATACCATGTATTTTCTGCAGCTGAAGGATATGGATGGATTTCATAAATATGGACATATCTGGAAAACAAATAGTACACTTTTTTTTACGTAATACATTAATTCCAGTAAAATAAACTTATGGAGTATTAAGCCATGGAATGCCATCTCTATGTCCTCAACTGCTATTTGAAGTTTACTAAGTGCATCCCATCCACAGGTATTGCAAGTTGCTGTTTTATACATTTGGCCATCATCCTAAAACCATTTACTTGAATGATTCACAACTACAGTGTTCACTGCCAAGTTCCCGAGATGTCAGATGCAGAGCACAATTTCTTGGTATTTCAAGGCTCTTAGGAAATAAATGGAGCACTGACACTGCATTTTCTAAATTCTTTATATATACCAACATATACCATGATGCACTACGCCCTTACACTGACCTTGTAATCACACAATCATTCTTCTTCTTGAGGTAGTGGCATCACAGGATTTTCTTATTTTTTAAAATAAATGTCTGGCCCTTCCCCCCCCCCCCCTTTCACTGTTGTTGAGCCTAAGGGTATGGCTACATTGGAGAGATGAAATGGAATGACTTGGCTTTGATTCACAGCCTGCATTACATCTGAAATCGCAAACAGGATTCACAGAAGGGCTGTGGATTGATTTTGGAGTTTACCATTCCTGTGATACGAGTAGCATTCCAGCCCACAGTGGCCCCCCCCCCATTCCTTTCTCCCTTTGTTCTGGTCCCGCCTCTGCTGATCCTCATGTTTTGCAGCCCGAAGGAGTCCCATGCTCCAGAGAAGGAGTGAAAGGAGAGGGAGGAAGTATAGCAGAGAGCCCACAGCACTTTGTCTGTCTGTACTGCTGTTTCAAATACTAAACTTAGAAGTTTATGATCTCATAGATAGCCCATCAGAATCTGTGTAGAAGTATATTTATTTTTAAAATGCAAACCAAATAATGGTTGTGTGTGGTCATAAATCTACTGCTTTTAATGGTTTTCTACTATTGCTCTGAAATTTTACCTTTTGTTATGCTTTTATGCTCTCTCTCTCTCTCTCTCTCTGTGTGTTTAATATTATACATTTGTAGTTGAAATGTCACCCTATTTGATGTTTTCCATTTGGCACAGACTTTGATCTGATCTCTTTTATTATTTAATCAGCTCCTATGACTAACTAAACAAACAAGCTCCTTAGAGTTTGTTTTCTTTAAATTCTTTTTGCACCCAAGGACATATGCTGTAGTGGCTTCCTCATACTTTTCTTAGTTTTGAAGTTCACAGGTTAGAATACCCAAACAAAATCATAGCCCATTCTCACACCAATTAATTGACTTTCTTCCTGTTTTGTTGGGGGTTTCTTGATAAATGAAATCTCCTAGTATTACTGATCAGTATTGCATCAATAAAGCTTACGTCAAAAGAGAAACTGTAGTGGTTTTATATCAATAAACCAAGAACTCTGGTTTCAACAAAAGCACTAAAATCCAAGGTTTTTATAAGGTGAAAGATGCAATTATATCCACTTTTTTAAAAATTAGATTAATAGTTTGCTTTTATTTTAATTTTGGGGAATTGCAATCCATGTTATATTTGACTTTTCAAGTTATTTTTTTAAGATAAACAATTCTCTATTTTAATTTCTATGTCTGTTTCCTCGAATGATGCTTATTCTTATTTGACACCCAGCTGACTCTGGCAGCATGGTAACATGATGAAATACCTTACACAGAAATCACACTGCTTATATACACTTTACCTGTCTTTATTTTTATTTTTATTTTTTAAGATGGGGAAAGCTAAACACAATCAGTCTTGAATTGCTATGCTCTTACATGGCCATCGTGATAAAGATTAAACTGCATTCGAGGGCACTTGCATGCCCAATTAGATGAGCAATTGTTGGTGTCATATATGCAACTCAGACCCATTTCCTCCAATATGCACACCGAGCTGTGGACTGAATCAAGAAAATGAAACCCAGTCAGAAAATACAACTTACGTTTTTCTCTACTTTACAAGTTCATACCTAGTTTATCTCCATACAAAGCCATATTTTGGAAAAAGCATTAACAACATGATAGGAAGAGTCTGTCACTATTTTTTTTATAAATGACTCCAAACTGTATCTAAGTTACAGACCATTTTCCTTGAGAACTCTCTCGATAAATGCACTGCAACCAAGTGGAAAACGTATTCCTTTTCCTGCTGTGATTGCACATTTGTCCTGCTCAGCGCAGGCACATGTATTTGCAATTTCTTTCTGACAGCTTGATTAACCTTGAAAAGTTGCAAAATGAAAAACTTTTTCCAGTCGATCCCGAACTTTTGAATCCCCACTTGAAATGAAGCATGGTAACTTTGTCAGCAGCGAGTGGTAGCGACTTCTGTATGGCTCCATTGCAGAATTGTTTCATTTTCTTTGCAGTGTTAAGATTGACATTTTCACTCGGGAGAAGTGAAGAATGCCAGTTTTAATAAAGCATAGGCAGAGAGGGAGTGCGCTTTCACATTCTGGCACAGAATCTGGCTGCTGATTAATCTTGATGGGGCTTACAAAACTGTGGGTCTCTGTAATTGGGATGAAGGTGGAGCAGCATGTTACAGAGAAAAAGTAAAGAAGAAGAAAAGGCTTACACTGTGGGAAGTAAAATCCAACCCTATTTTGCATATATACCGGGTAGTGATAGGAATCCTGTAGTAGCAGATAGAAACCAGTGCCCCTCCTGCCTCTCCCCCAGGCATTTCTTGCAAAATACGGGACTCGCTCCACAGAGAGGCCTATATATATGGCCAGCCCATTCTCAGACTTACATCCTCCTTTCGACAAATGTATGAATTATCCAAATTCTGAAGCTTCCTCCGAGCAAGCCTGTACCATGTCTTACTTTACATCACATGAGGGATTCAGGCCACTCATGGTCCTCATGGGCCCCTCCAAGGCCATTCTTGTGCCCCCTCAAAACACCCTGAAAACTGCACTGGGTGACTTTTCCTTGTGACTTTTACCACTGAAAGTCTCTAGCACCCGGGATAACCCCAGTTTAAAGCAAGCGTTAGTTTTCTTTAAAATGAGAGTGTCAATTTGTCACTGAAATTCAGTGGCAAACAGGGAAAGTGTTGTTTAAAGGAAGGAAATGTTTCCTTGAGATGTTTTTCTCCTTGGTTATCCCAGATTTTGGCAACAGCAGTGCAGCTAAGACTTATGGCAGGTCCTGGTTGTTCAAAACTGGACAGAGCAGCAGGATTCACCATTTTCTCCCCCCTATGGTACTGTTGTGGATCCCTGTGCTTCTGCAATTTAAATATACTGTTATTATTGTTGCTTCAACTTAGATACCACCCCATAGTGCTAGAATTATGATGGTTTGCAACATAATTTTACAAGGACCACTTGCCGCCCAGTGAGCTGGGTACTCATTTTAACAACCCCGGAAGAATGGAAGGCTGAGTTGATCTTGAGCTGGCTATCTGAATCTGTTGGAATCGAACTCAGGTCATGAGCAAAGGCTTAACTGCAGCACTGCAATTTGACCACTGCATCATGGGGCTGATATCAAAGCAAATCCACCGTTTCCCCATTAGGACTACAGCAGGGGGAAAGAGTTAACACTTCCATATACACAGATTAGGGTCTTAATTCAAATCATGCTCTTTACACTTAATTATGAGGGGGAAATATGCCATTGCTAAGCTATGTCTTTAAAGTAAAGTGCAATCTTGACAGTCTCCATAAGCTGTGGATCCATTATGAGCAGGAGCTGAGAGAATTTGTTCAACCTTATATCCTCCCAGTGAGTCCCTAGAGTAGAGTAAAGGAAACAATAATAGTCATATGATTTTTATTCAGGTAAGTGAACTCAGTAAGTAAGGATATAATAGTATTCTAACAACATATATTTTGTGTAAAATAGCTATTGAAACTATATTTAATCTACTATGTATAAATAAGGACACCAGAAAAATAAGCATACATTTGAGGGTTTTTTTAAAATTCAATTTTATTTCTAATTATTTTCTTTCATGTCTGAAGACTAGTACTCAACTACTGCAATATTGGTGGCATGCTATGGTGAATGTTTATTAGTACAGTGGTGCCTCAACTTACGAACGTCCTGACATACAACCATTTCGAGTTACAACCAGCTCCAGCCACAAAATTTTGCTTCGACTTGCGGCCGGAGCTTCCATTTACGAACAGAAAAAGGCAGGGGAAAAAGGCGGGGAATTCAAATTGCTAACTGTTGGTGGCGAAGAGGCTGCTTCTTTGTAGCTCTTTCGCCCCAGCGGTTAGAGAGTGTGTGATTGGAGGAGGCTTTGGACTGCCTGGTAAGGTAAGGTGCTGCTTTCTACTTTTTAAAAACTGTTCTGGGTGGGGTTTGCAGCATGGTTTTGGGCTGGGTGGTGGGATTATGTTTCTATGTTGTGATGGGTCTTGCAGGGTTTGTTTGTTTGTTTGTTTGTTTTTTCCCATTTCCGATGGGTCTTGCGGGGTTTGTTTGCTTTTTGGGGGTTTTTTCCCCCCATTTCCAATGGGTCTTGCGGGGTTTGTTTGCTTTTTGCTTTGCTTTTTTTGCATTTCCGAAGGGTCTTGCACGGTTTGTTTGCTTTTCTTTTCTCCCCCCCCCCCCTTCGGCCGGAATGGATTAATCGCGTTTCCGATGGGTTTTTATTATTTGGTAATTTTTTTTCTTTGGCCAGAACAGATTAATTGCATTTCAATGCATTCCTGTGGGAAATGGTGCTTTGACTTACGACCATTTCGAGTTACTACCGGAGTTCCGGAACCAATTAAGTTCGTAAGTTGAGGCACCACTGTATTTAAAAGATAAAGGATTAAAGTGAATTTATGAAAGCATCAGGAAAAGGATTACTAGACAAATCAACCACAATTCGGCAAGTTTGGGTAGAATTTTATGACAACTCTCCATTTTGCTATATTTTGGGGCAAGTGCTGGGACGTAAGTGTTTCACATTTAATACTCTACAGCTGAATTTTAATATTCAATTCTGCTACAACCAGTGTGCTGATGACACCCAACTCCATCTGCTTTTTAAAATCTTCCAGGAGGCCCTTCTCTCAGTCTCTCAGCCCCCAGTGTGTGGTCACTCAGCCTTCCCCGCACCCGCAAATTTCACCATAAAATCTACAAGGAATGAAATATGCCATTAAAATGTAATTTTGCCCTCAGGCCTCATTTAATCCAGAGTTAGCCTTTTTAAGAAACCAGAAGTGACCACACTGTCACTTCCTATTTCTGACTAGCCAGGGTGCATGTGTTGCATTTAAATGGCAAATTATTATCCCAAGATTTTTGGGAGATGTGAAAAATTGAGAGGCTGTGGTGCAGACCACCAACACTGGGGGTGGGTGGCAGACAAGGGTTCCCAGCCCCTCAGAGGTTGCCTGTTTTGTTATAAAACACATTCAAAGAATCAAAAATTTTATGTTTCTCAGGGATACCCATAAGCAGTTACCATTCATCTTCCATTGGCTTATCCATCAATGACTTTTTTCCAGTGATCATGTGACTTGAAACATCCTTAGAAGTGGTGTATATCAAGAAGTTATGAGATCTTTCATGGCCATGTCATTGGCACAAAGATTAATGTTAGATTTATTAGTTAGTTCAGGAGTGAGAGGCTTTTGGCTCTCCATGTGTATTGGAATTATAATACCTGTAATTCTCTATCCCTGGCTATGCTGGGTGGGGATTCTTGGAACTGGAGTCAAAATATTTGACTCAATTGATTTGGTGTTCATGCAAGAATACTGTTGCTTTTCACAATTAATTTTTAAATTGATGAAACAGAAAACACATAATGACTGCAAGGCTATTTTTACTAGTAGAATTTCACCTGTCTGAGAGACGACTGCAAATTCTAGGTAGAAATTGGCAGGGAGTAGTTGGGGGCTTGGTGACCACACATTGGGGCCTGAGAGACTGAGAGATGGGCCTCCTGGAAAATCTTATAAAGCATATTAAGTTGGGTGTCATCAGTGCATTGGTGACTAGGCCACAGAATTCTGGACATCCTATTTCAGGTTTTTCATGTATTTGTGAAATAGTATAGGGAATCATGGAACCCTGAGACACTCCACAGTCTAATAGTCAAGGTGCTGAACAGGAATCCTCCAGCACCACTACCAATCACAAAGTGATGCCACACAAGGGAAAATCCCAGAAGCTGACTCCTTTTTTTTTAATCAGTTCACTACTTTTTGCCCAAACACTGAACAATTGTCACGGCTGGTTGTTGTAGGTTTTTTGGGCTGTTTGGCTGTGTTCTGGAGGTTTTCTTCCTAACGTTTCGCCAGTCTCTGTGGTCGGCATCTTCAGAGGACAGGAGCTAGAACTCTGTTTGTGTTCTGGTGTAGTGTGTGGGATTGTTGAGTATTTGTAGCTGTGGGATCAGGTTTTGTTCTTTTCAGGAGATTAGGTGATTATTGTGATCAGGGTGTTTTTTGTTGTGGATGTATTGTTGTGATAAGGGGGGAGATGATCTGTCACTGTGATTGATGGATGTTGTAAGCCTTCGAGAATACATTAAATTGTCAGGGCTGCTTTTTGACAAGTGTGAATGATAGTTGAGGGTTTAGGGCTCTTCCTATGGTTTTAATATCTCTACTTTTATCTTTGTTTCCTACTTTATGAGTTGTAATCCACCCAGACTAGTGCTGTGACACTAATGGGAGCTGGATACAAATTGAATAAATAAATAATAAATACATATATAAATAAATAGTGAGCAGAAGAGGGTATCATGTAGACCACCAGATGGGTGCTATTGGTGTTGTCAACATTCAGGCTGCCCTTTGGAAAACACACACACACACACACACACACATTTTAAAAGAATCACAAATGTTTACCTAACGTGTTTCTACCAATAGCCAAGCTGATTTGTCAGTTTCCTTTATCTGTAATCTGTGTCTTTTGGGAATCAGCATTGGATAGTTAGAAGCAATAGGACTAGTAACATATTTTGTAAATGGTGCCTTTGTTGAGATTTTGATATGAATATGTATTAAATATAAATGTTGTATAGTTAAATGTAAAATGGCTGATTTTACCTGAGTCATTGTACTGATTGTATTCAGGTGTAATTACCAAGGTTTGAGACTTAATGTTGTACAGCTGTGGTACATGATGAAACTTTGTGTAACTGAAAATGAAGTAATGTATTTTCTGATTGGTCCCAGAACTGTACATAAGTCATGTGTAAAAGGGACATTTTATCTGCTGTAAGTCAGATCAGTTTTTTCCTATGCTATGTGTTGTATCATGTCATGTTATGCTGCCAGATGAATGTCTAGTCTCTATGTATATATGTAAATAGACTAAGTTGATATTTTACTCTCTCAGTGTCATAGTGTCTATGCAAACCAATATCTCCTTACTCTGTTAATGTTATGAGAATACACGTTTAATCAAAATTCTCAACAGCCTTAGCATCAAAAGTAAAGATGGGCATCAACCATTGGTTTGGTGGTTCAGCACAGTTTGTTTCCCAGCTGAATAGCTGATCTGTGGTTTGGCAACCTGCCCCCTCCAGCAGGTGCCCACTCAGAGGCAGCACCTGGAGGAGGTGGGACAGGGCATCACTGCTGAAAGAGTGCCTGCTAGAGGGAGCAGGGTGCCAAACCATGGATCAGGTGTTTAGCTAGGAAACAAACTGTGCTGAACTGCTGAACCAACAGTTTGTGCCCATCTCTATTCACAAGATTTTGATTTCAGATAATATGTCATTAGGCATGATAGTACAAAAATTAGAGAATATAATAAGAAGAAAATATCCAAAAATATGGCTGAATATATTCCCCATTGTGTTTCTCTTTAGCTGCAAGATGGAGGCTGCAGGTTTGGGGAAGTGAAGAGATGTAAGAGCTATAATTGCTAGGAATTATAGCTAATGGTACAGAGGAATTACAGCCGTATCCCAACTGTTCTTGCTTCTATTCTCCACCAGCAACCATAATACAGATCATGTGCTCATTTTCGGATCTTCTAGCACTACCTCATTCTACATCAGGGAAGTTTCTGTTGGAATCTCTGTGTAGCATATGTATACTTACATTTCCTTTTTAAAAGTCAGGACATCCAATTCTTCAAAAAAAAAAAAAAAAACCTCCAGTTTATTAATGTGGGATTTATTGTGTTTTTGTATCCATGATCCAAAATACCAAGAAATGGTTCTGCAGAATATTGTGTTCACATTGCTAGCAGAAAAAAGGATGGAAAGCTTTGCATAGCAAAGGCATCCTGAATGTTGATTATGCCAATGCCAGCAGTCAAGATGGTCTGCAGGATACCATCTTGTGCTCACTAGCATTCACACATATTGAAAAACAAACCTGTTTTGTGCTTGTGTGAGAAATGGTTAACTGATTAAAAAAGGTGTCATCTTCTGGGATTTTCCTTGCTTGGTGTCTTTTTGTGAATGCAAATGAGCACAAGAGAGTATCCTGTAGACCAGGGGTCCCCAACTCCCGGTCCGCGGCCCGGGGCTGGTCCATGGGCTTCCTGGAACTGGGCCGTGGAGACGGATCTCCGTCCCCCCCCACACGCACGCACGGTGGGCGTGTTGCACATGCGCATGGGGCATGTTGCGCTTGCGGAGGGGCGTGTCGTGCTCGCGGGTGGGTGTGTTGCGCTCGCGTGCACACACCCCTCCACGAGCGTGACACACACACCCACGAGTGCGGGGGTGCCCCCCCCGCACACGGAACCCACACCCCCCAACCGGTCCACGGTCCCAAAAAGGTTGGGGACCGCTGCTGTAGACCATCTTGTTTGCTGACATTAGTGTTGGCAACATTCAGGCTGTCCTTTGCTATGTTAAGTTTAGCATCCTTTTTCCTGCTGGCAAAGAAAGCACAATGCTGTGCAACAATATCAGGCCATTTCTTGGCATTTTGAATCATGAATACAGAAACACAATAAACCAGAGGGGTTTTTTTTGTTTGTTTGTTTTACTCTCTTTTTTTTTAATCAACTAAGAATAAGGTGGGAACTACAAAGGGTAAAAGGGAGTAGGGGGAAAGTAGGGGAAAAGGAAAAGGGTTAGGGGGGTAGGAGAACACAAAGTATACAATCATCCAATCTATTCATGTTACGATAACAAATCAACTTTCCACTTTTTTTTTTTTTACAATTTGATTACCCTCCAGCTTTCAACTTACAGTTACATCTTAGTTTAAATCTATGTTACTCCAACACTATCTGGAGACTGAAGCCATTTATATAATAAATCCCATCGTTCAGTTTCCTTTTGAATTCGACACTCTTTCAACACATCTGAAAGAATATCCATTTCTGCCGCTTCCCATATCTTCTCAATAAGTTCCTCTTGTTTCGGTATCTCTGCTTTCTTCCAATTTTTAGCATAAAGCTTTCTGACTGTGGTAGCTATATAGATCACAGGGTAACTCTTTATCTCATCTATATTGCCTGGTATCATACTCAATAAAAGCAATTCTGGGGTTAGTGGAGTTTCATTTAACTGTTGTTTGATATCTAATGCCATCTCTTTCATCTGATCTACTATTTGGCTAAGACGTTCATTTACTTGCTGAAATCCTGCTGTTATTATATTTTGCATGGTAGTCTGCCATTCTTTATCTGATTTTTGTGCCACTAATTTTCCCAAACTTTGAGACTGGGCAAGAAAGGTCTCCAGCATTTGGTGCTTTAGTTTTTTGGGGGCCATTTTGATCTTTTCAATGAGTGGGGTTTGTGTAAATAATACTATATCCTTCACCAAAGTGACCAACCCTCAAATATACCACCTACTCTTTCAGAAGTTTCCACTATTTTATCAACAAACCAAACCCACAATCAACCCCTCTAGGATCTTCCTCCAATCTTTACACAGATATTATAGTATGTAAATCAACTTTTAGCCCAGCAGTTTAAAATACAACCGTGGTAAAAATATTCCTTCTTCTCCAGAAACCTAACAAAGTTCTGTTATCAGAGTCCCACACAATCCAGCGAAAAAGTCCAAGCTAAACAGCAATCACAGGGTTTCAGTCTCTCCAGTAGGTGTCCTTATAATCCGTCGTATGTTCCTTCCATTAATCCAAAGATTCAATCAAGAACTCCAGTCCTGGTTTTCCTAGCTCCACAGTCAACCCTCGACCAACGTTATCTCTCCCAGATGTATGCTGTTGCAAAGTCTGGTACCGCGATGTTATGTTTTCCAGTCTAAACCAGAGGGTTTGTTGTTGTTGTTGAATAGTTAATAGTGTTTCACTATCCATGCCAACCGGAGGACTGGTTTCGATCCAGAGAACTACTCATTGCTCCCCTCCTGCTCCCACTTTTGAAACTCATTGATTCTTGCACAGCCTTAGAGTAGAGGCACAGTAACATGCAGTTTCTATAACAGCAAAACAATGGATTGAATTTAATCAGTCCACCAGGTGAGTTTACTGGTCAGCTGAAGCTGAAATATAAGTGTCAGCTTAACAACCAGATGTGTTTGGAACCCTCATTGTGCAAACTCTCTTCTTCATTATGAAAAAAAATATTCTTCTTCTGATAGTGAATATGTCCTTGAGTGGATAATTGTAGAAAAAGAGGCTGTGTAGAGTGCAGTTAGGGTGGGATTGCAGAGTGAGAAAAATGTGAATTGACCTGCTGTGTAGTTGCACCTGGAAAGTCTGGTTTCCACACACAGGGAGAGAGGAGGAAATTGACAAAACAGCCTTGTTTACAGTTTGTTAATGTTGCTTTCCTGCTTTGCTGGAGGCACAACTACAGGAGAATTATCTTAAGTTTTGAGTAGCAATTTCCTTCTCCCATTCTCTCTCTCTGTGTGTGTGTCTAAAAAATAAAGACAAAAAGGCTAGGGATTGTATCCAGGTTGAGTGAACCAAGCTTCTGGCTGAAGTGGAAAATGACTGAATCGTGCAGAGCTGCCTCCAGCTCGCTCTCCCTTCTGAGGCAATTGGGAAGGTGCTCAATTTTCTCCATTGATTCAAGTAATTACACCACCTGAACTGATGCAAACAGATTTGCTGTTAAAAAAGAAAAAAGAAATCCCTGCTGCAGAAGAAAAAAATATGGATTGTAGTCAATGGAAAAATTGTGAAGCAGGCTGCACCAGTCCTGTAGCATTCTCCTCATTATATATCAACCTTTAGTCAGACCTGAAATTAAAATTGCTCTCAAATTTTGAACTGATCTGAAATTCTGAACCAATTTTGGGGTAACAAAAATAGCAGAATGCTTTGGGGAGAAATAAACTGTTTTTAATGGACTGATGACATTTTTCCGAAGGTTCCACAGTGCAGGTGGGTTCTAGGTTTTGTAGAGGAGGAGAAACACCCACAAAAGGCAAGATAGTGGAGCTTCTGCCTCTTCTTTGCTTATCATCAAGCATTGAGGTATTTGGTATTGGGTTGCCTCCTTTTTCAGTCACTCCCTTCCTGTGTCTGACATTGACCTGACACCCTTCTGAGCATAGAAATCAATTCTAAAGTCATCCTCACTGATATGCTTGAGTGGTTTTCTAAGCTGAGTTCATCATATGTTGTGCTTCAAATCCCGAAACCACAGACTGCATGTCCAATGGAGAGGGATTATGTGAACTGTCTTTCCACAGTATCTGAAGACCCAAATTTTGAAACCACTAAGGTTGTGGTTCTCAACCTTGGGTCTCCAGACGTTCATAGATTATAACAGAAATCCTGACCAGCACATCTAGTGCTGAAAGCTACTGGAACATCTGGGGACCCAAGGTTGGGAACCACTGCACTGAGGATAATCTTTTTATTATTATTATTTCTCTTGTACTTATCACTATGTAATATTAAAGCAAACACTTATTTCTATAGAATAAAACGTAGTCGCATAGAAGAAAACAATAGGTATTAACTTTAATCCATTGACAATGATCGGAACTATTCTCTTGAAATGCTGCAGGGTTGTCTCCTAGTTAAAATTTCTGTTGAACTTGAAAGAAAGCTATGAACCAATCTTTGCATGATCTTCACAATGGGTGTTTAGCACCACAGAGAAGTCACAGTGCAGAATATATTTTCACTAACCATCTTTCCTTCCCTTGCTGTTTTTGTTCCTTTAATTCAACAGATGTTCGTCTTCAGAGTAATAGCTTTCAAGCTTGTATCCCGTAAGATCCACCTTTCTTTCTCCAGCTGACAGTCACTTAACAGACATGTGAAATTGCCTTGTAAAGTGTCTGGAGTCTAGACAATCAGCATTAAAAATGCTGCGCTATAGCCAATAGCCAGGTATAATAATTGTTTTCATACAGGAACCCTAGAAGAGAATAAGAAGTCAAACTGTGGATATTTCCTCTTTTTGTTCATGTTCTATTTGACAACTCTTTACATAACATTGTCATTTTGAAAGAATAGTGGCACACCTGGTTTCTTACATATTTAAAAGCTTGTATGATGTTGAACAAACCCATTAAGCACTGTTGAGCCCATGAAGCTATATTGTTGTGTTTACTATTTATCGGAAGAAAATATGTCTCTGATCCCAGTGTCTCTATGTGGAAAAGGTTCCTCACAAAACAATGGCTGCTGCCTGGGTATTCAAGACAGACATGATACTGGGATTCCTGTGTTTGTGACTGAATGTCTACTTCTGCCTGAGACCAGTATGTCTGGAATTCAGAGCCAAAGCACATAGTAGGCATCCTTCAATCTCAAAAGACGATGGTAATGTGCTCTGAATAGAGGTCTTGGAACAGCATCAAGTGTGGCTCAGAAGGCCAATTCGAGAGTGACAATCCCTTCGACACTGAAGACAAATACAATCTGTCCCCTGTCCAGCTCCCTGATTTGGCTGGTTTCAGGACTGCCTCTTTGCCTCGGCCTGCTGAACAAATCGGTCTCTTCAAATTGGGAGAGGCCATGATGCACCGCCTGCCTCCAGGCTGAACACTCAGATGTCAAGGTTTCCCATCTGTTGAGGTCCATTCCTAAGGCCTTCAGATCCCACTTGCAGATATCCTTGTATCGCAGCTGTGGTCTCCCTCTGGAGCACTTTCCCTGCACTAATTCTCCATACAGGAGAATATTCAGAGAAATATGCTGCAAAAAGAAAAAAGGTGCAATCTTTGAAAAGTCCTCTGTGATTCCATGTCTGCTGTGATTCCTCTATGAATACATATTAAACAGACAAACATGTGTGTCTTTAGGTTCATCTCTTGTACTTTAAATGATTACTTCATTTATATGCCTAATTCTAGACTCAGACATGACAAAACAGGTCACATTAACAGTATTAAAAGCAGGAAATATCTTTGACCATATGTTTTGGCCCACAGAGACACTTGAACTTCATTCTTATACTGACTTACCTGGGAGTAAGCTCCATTAAATTCTGTGGAACTTTATTTTGATCAGACTTGTATAACATTGCACCATTAGTCATGGTGAAGCTCTTTTGAAACTAGGGCAAACCGCTTATGCATTTCAGTCTGGGCGTATAATTAAGTGTTAAGGGTGCTATAAAGCTGTTGCAGAAGGTTAATCCCCATGGCTAGATCCCTAAAACATCTATTGGCATGAGTCACACCATAGCCTTGTGCCTTTTTTAACATCAAGTCCCGCTCTTTATGTTAAAACAGCTCTATGCTACTATGTCATATAGCATAGGTCATCCATTTTCTGCTGTAGTCATCTTAAAGCTTTTCAGTGGCTTCATGATGAGCTGATTTGTCCCTGCAGTTTTGTGATTATTAAAATAAAGGTATGTGATCATTATTTTAAGCTTCTCCTGGATTTATGAGATCAGAATGTATTTCCCCTGTTATGTAAATGACATTTAATCACTGGGCACAAAGACCTTCAAAAGCTAGATACTCTGTCCCAGTGAGACATATGTTTAATTTTTTATTATGAGAAGCTCAAAATTCATTTGAATCTCTTAGGTATTTACTAAGTGAAAACGCTCAAAAGCAAAATATTACTTACTCGCCTAGCCAAACTGAGCTTTTCTTTTTTCCATTTCCATTCAAACCAGTACCTCAGTCCATCAGCATAAGTGCATACTGAAAACAAGGCCCTTTATTTGCCCCAGTGGGAGAAAGGTGTAGCCAGAGATGACCTGAGACTATACAATTAATTTGAAGATTTATTTAAATCACAGCAGATAAACAGGGATCGAGATCCACAAAATGAAGGCACAATATAAAATAAATCAAAGGAAAATCAGTGAATTTCTAACACAGTACAATGCAGTAGTGAAATGAAAAGTGCAAAGCTGAACAATCTGGATTAAAGAATCAAATGAAATTACAATTATGCAAAATTAGCCAGAAATTAGTCCTTTATAACCAGAAATTAGTCCTATATTTGCCCCTTACCTTTCACCAGTCCTCTAGATCAGGAGTCCCCAACCCCCGTGCCACGGACCCGTACCAGTCCGTGGCCTTGGAAGGACTGGGTCTCTGAGACAGATTTTTGAGGGCCAAAGGAATGTGTGCATATGCACATATGCACGCATGTGTGCACTCCTGCCCTCGCATGCGTACACACACGGATGCCCCTCACCCCCACACCTGGTCCTTGGGAGAATGGTCTTCAAATAAACCGGTCCCTGGTGGCAAAAAGGTTGGAACCCACTACTCTAGATGATGCTCACTGTGCCCAAACTCTTCAAATAGTCTTTGGCCTAAAGACTGAGAAAGCAAGACATATAGTTGCCCATTCCAAGGAACAGGTTCCTGAAGACTCATGGGAATGTGCAGGAAAATTGATCCAGGAGAATCCAGATGGGAAAAATTGGAAAGAAATATGTAAAATAAAGTAGACAAGTCTCTCTCTGAAGCTTCTCTCAGAATCAGGACATATGAAGGCTCAAAGGCGCCAGAGCAGTCAAAATCTGCAGAAAAGTCACATCAGAAAACATGAACTGAAAAAAATCTGCATGTAAGAGTGAATGAATGTGAGTCTGAGTCTTAGTCTCCTTATCCTAAGCAAAAATTGTGTTTTGTTCCACTGACACCTCTAATTTTCCTGCACTCTGGTTGGCTTCCAAGCCTAATTGCCCCTGTGCAAACCTGATTACCAGCCTGCCCCCTCGCCCAACCACCTGATTGCCCCCCGCCTGCCCAATCACCCCTGCCAGCGTGATTGCCCCTGCCGTACTGATTGCCCCCACCAGCCCTATCGCCCACCTGTCCCCTTGCCCATCCACCCAGTTGCCACACACCCACCTGATTGCCCCCCTGCCTGATCATCCCCTGCCTGCCCAATCACCTCCATTAGCCTGATCACCTCCACCAGCCTGATGGCCTCTTGCCAGCCTGATTGCCTACCTGCCCCCTTGCCTGCCCAATTGCCTCCTGGCCATCCAATCATTCCTGCCACCTGGTTGCACACCTGCCCCCTCGTATGCCTGCTCAATCTCACCCTGCCAACTCAATCACCTGCCTGCCCCCTCACGGTCTTCTCCTGCCCCCTTGGTTGCAACTGCCAGCCCGATCGCCCCCTGCTAATCCAATTGCCCCTCCTCCCAGCCCCCACACCTCATTGTGTGTGCTCTCCCTGTGCTTTCAGAATGATTGAATAACAGGGCTGCAGAGTAGAAAATACCGGCATACCGGCAACCATTCTTATATTAAGTATTCATGGTTAGAGCAACTATCATGTACACTTTGGGACAAGGCTTTTAACTTGGCATTGTTCTGGCTCAGTTCTTGGACACAGGAGAGCCTCACACAACCTTCAAAGCTTTATAAAACATTGTCACTCACTTGTAATAATGCCTTGTTTTTCCATCACAGCTCCTGTCTCTTCCCCCATCCCTTATCTGGGAAAATCCATTAAGAAGAAAAAGCACAATGGTGCAAAATGCTTTTTCACTGCTAGTGTGAAAAAAGCCTCATCTGAAACTGTTCCCCGCCCTGTCTAAATGAAGATGTTACATTAGTTCAACTTCCATGCTTGTTGCTAAATAACAACAATATAATGGAGAAAGGAGCTAAGACGTTTTTACACATGGCCTTATGAAAGTTTTTGCTTCTAGCAAATTAAATTCTTTTTAATGTACATCTATCTGAACATCATGCAGCCCAACCCCAAGCATCTTCATTAATTCAGAAGGAAAGTTCTGCTGAGTTTAATGGGCAGTATTTCACAGGTGGCGTAATTTAGATTTCTAACATCTGATGATCTGAGTAAAGGGCATCACAGATGTATTCAGTGTGGCTGGACTAAAACTATTTGCTTCAGTTTGTGTCTTCCATGTGTGTCAGAGTGCTTTCCATATTTTGTAATTTTCAGCACTAGTTCTGAACATACACATGTTATTTTGCTACTGCTGGCATAATATCCCTTTCTCCTTGTTCTCATAATCTTGGATCCCCTTTTCCCATACTGCTATGTAATCATATTGGTTGGGATACTCTATATCAGTGGTTCTCAACCTTGGGTAATCCAGGTGTTCTTGGACTGCAACTTCCAGAAATCCCCGGCCAGCACAGCTGGTGCCCAAGGCTTCTGGGAATTGCAGTCCAAGAACATCTAGGTTTCCCAAGGCTGGGAACCACTGATCTATATGCTTTTGAAGATACCATCACAATGGTACACCTAAACTAAGGTACTGAGCCCTCATTTAAAAAAAAATATATGGATTGCCATTGCTGAGTAAATGAAATGGCACTGTGAAAAAATTAAGCCAAGGATTATGATGGAGAAGAAAGAAAATAGTGCTGAGAAGAACAGCCAGGATGGGGAGTGGGGGAGAATACCGAGTAGCATAGAAAAATGTAAATATTCAGTAAACTAAATATTGCCCCCAGCAGTAGCTTGCTATCTTGCATTGTGTACTTTTTCACAGTTTATATCAAAATTAGAGGCTGACTACACAGGCTGTTTAGCATGCTGATTAGAGTGCTGCAGGGATGGCTATCAGACAACATCTTTGTTAGTGTGCACTAGCCCACTCTCAGAGCATTCCTACCCACACACTTCTGGCCCCTGCCAAGGTGCTTTTACTTTTCAGTGCTGATAGGACTGCTTTGGTTTGGGTCCATTTCAGTGTGTATGATTGCTGGAACCAATCCAAGGAAACTTTCCAGTTTGAATTTGTCAATATCCTGAAGTGGCTTAATAAGCAAGCCACTTCAGGATATTCAGAAATTAATTATTTCTGCTCCACAGATAGCAGGGGAAGTGAAAATACTGATGATGTAGACTATGGCTAATGCATATCATCAGTTATTGAAAAAAAAAATTTTTTTCTTTGCCTCATCTTGAAGGGCTGATCAAGAAATCACCTGCCATTGAATTCACAGCGGTGGCTCTGGTTGCAGGAAGTTTCTTTATCAGCCCTTTAAGAGAAGGCAAAGAAAAAAAATCTACTTTTTAAAACAACTGATGCAATACATCAGCAATAGTCCATATACAGTTTTTAAAAACCATTTTTCCCCCACTTCCCCTGCCCTCTGCCAAGCAGGGGAAGTGATTCATTTCCCAATATTCTGAAGTGGCCTGCTTATTAAGCCACTTCATGATATTGGCAGTGGCATTTCCTTTTGTGAACAGTCAGGCTTGATTAGATCATTCTAATAAAACATGATTGTTCCCAAGTGGCCCAAACTTCCTCGCTCTCTGCTGCTAGTGTACCCATACCCTTAGATAGAACACAACCTTGATATGTATTTTGGCAGTATTCCCCAAAGAACTATACCAAATTTTAACACCAAATTATTACCTATTCACTATGAATTATGTGCTCCCAGACTCTGGAACTCCCTCCCATGGGAGGCTAGACTGGTCCCATCATTGCTGTCAGTGTGCAAGCAGGCAAAGACCTTTCTCTTCAGGCAGGCTGTCTGAGAGTGTGACTACATTGGAGACCTGAACTGGAACATTTTGGCTTTGCTGTGTATTGATTCGTAGCCTTTATTTTGTCTGAAATTGCAATCAGTCTCACACAAGGGCTGCAGATTATTTCAAGAGTGCACAATTCATACTGTTTGCAAAGGAAGTAGCATTCCAGCCTATAGTCCCCCTTCTTCCCTTCCTTCCTCTGGCCCTACCACTGCCCACCCTTCTGGTCCTGCCGCTTTGATCTTTTTATCATTTTGTGTGAGAAAACTAGAGCCAAGAAAGTGAGAAGTAGTGATGATCCTGTTATTGACCTATTATGATGTGTGGATTATGGGGGTGGGGGAATCCCAATGTGTTGGGTATGTGTGTGTGTGTGCACGTGCATGCGCATGTGTGCACATCCATTTCAAATAATGTTGGAAAATGTACCACAAGTGAAAACAGTTGGGACTTTGAAATGCATGTGTGCATGTGTGTGCGTGCACACGCACACACACACACACACACACACACACACACACACACACACACACACACACCACATTGTGATTCCCCCCTCCTTCTCCCTATTTGCAGGCTGAATGCCTTGGCTCTCATTTTCCATTTGAACTTCTGTTGAAAGTACAAAGCACTTGGAACTGTGGGGAGGAGGGTGAATCCAAATGTGATGTGTGTGTGTGCACACACGTTTATTTCAATGCTCCAACTGTTTTTCCTTATAGTGGGATGCCCACTATAAAGACATGCCCTTGTCTTCAAAGGAATGTCTGCAGGAGAAAAAAAAATACAATCAAATCCTCCCATCATGAAAAATTTAAACCCTCTACAATCATAGGGGGAAAAAGTGATTTGACATTTAAATAGCCTGGGACAAGTCAAATCTGTCATGTTCGACATTAAGACACTAAAATATATTTTGAATTCACCCATTTTATAAGTGGCGCAAATTTCACCATATATGACCATGTAGTCGCACTCTAAAAGGGTTTTTAAAATGGGATGGTTTGTATTTTGTTGCCTCTAAATCTGTTTTAGTAATGCTTTACCTAACATTCTAAATATAATGTTATTATTTATTTAATATTTGAATTAATCACTGTTTGTATCTTTAATATTGTGTTTTAATGTTCTAAGCTGCCTTGGGTCCTTTCTTAGGAGAAAAGAGGAGTAAAAATATTTTAAATGAATAAATGAATGTTTAACCAATTTGCTTGTTTATGTCGTATGACATTGAACAGAATCCTAGACTCGGTCTCCTTATATTTCGCCGAATCCCACTGCTACTCTCATTCTCTTCCAGTTTCCTGTCAGGAATGGGGATTCTTTTTTCTCATTAACAAATATGTGTGAGTTTTTGGTATGCATTTTGCACATCTTTGTACATATTTTGCCATTGACAAAAGTATCTTTTGTGTGCATTTTAATTTTGTACATTCCTACAATGCCAGCCTAGTTTTGTGTTTGTTTGCATCCATAGCAGGACTACTGAGGAATTTTTGTTATTCCTTTCAGTTAGCAGAGTATGAGGCAGAAAAATAAAAGCATAGAAACATGGAGAGATCCCATCAGCACTCCCTCCTATTAAAAAAAAAATGGTATCAAGCAAACAAAACAGGAGGAGGGGGCAAGGACTTTCCTTAAGTGCCAGAGGTGGGAAAAGAACTTTAACAATCAATTTAGTGACAAAGGACAATCACATTAAGCTGTAAAATCCCTTTCACACTGATACCCAGTGTTAGTGCATGCAAGATTGTTATTATCCCAACATGGACTACGAGCATGGGTTGCTCGTGAGTTGTGACCTGTGTACTTCAGACTCCACACACACATATTGATAATGTTAATATAAGTCTTGGGTGTAGTCAGATGGACATTTAGTCCACTGTTTGGACTGCTGTGGGGATGGGTTGGTTTGTTCTTTCCAGCCGCTATCACACAATGTAATATCTGGAGTGAACCAAAGCAACCTTAGTGTGTTTCTACTTACACCTTTCTGGTCCCTGTTAGGGGCTTCTACTTCGTTTTGGTGCAGGTAGGATTGATCTGCTTTGGTCCATTTACAGCATGTGTGATCACCTCAGCTCAATGGAGCTTCCTCCTGGAAGCTTTTGCCTGTTTTTCAAGATTCAGTTGAGAGCCTGCGTGATTCAGGAGGAAGCTTTCCATTTAAAATGATGCCATGAATATTCACTGTCAAATACACACTTAATTTTTTTTCACTTACTCGGCGCCTCCATGGAGCCAAAGAAGTGATTAATTTCTCAATATATTGAATTGGCTGTCTTATTAAGCCAATTTACAATATTGGCAAGACTTCTTCCACAGCTATGGCTGCAAGGGCAGGAAAGCTTTGCCTAGCTTCCCAGATGGGGCGTGCACAGGCAAAGATATGGGGGCTGGTAGGGGTGAGCCGAAGCTTACCTTTAATAAAAGAGCTTGCTCCTGCTATGGCTGATTCTCCTTGAAATGCCGATCCGCCCTCCCACCCTTTATAAGAATGAATGTAGCTGGTCTCTTCAGGGCTGGATGGGTATTTCTGACCTGTACCTGTAATTGGCTCACTTAGATACAGGTGTGTTTTGGCCCATCCTGTTCTTATTTTCATTTATTGCCAAATTTGTCAGTTGAGAGGTGCTCTGTTAATTTCAAATGTTGGTCACACTGGTGGGTACTTCAGAAGGTATGCTTTTTTTAGGTGAGTTACAAGGGGCACCTGACAGGTGTGTAGCCGTAACACCTCCCATAGCTGAAGACCACATGGTTTCTGTGCTGGGTGCGGGACAAGCAGGGGCCTCCCCAGGGCACAGACTGCCTAGAATTAGGAGCCTCGGGTGGCCTGCACTCAGTGGATAACTCATGTTTATGGGAACTCACCATGAGAAGGTCTGGGTCTGGGGCAAGGCCGGCCCCAGATGCAGATCATGCTTCCTCACTGCTATACCCCCCCCCTTTTGAAAAGGGATTATCATTTTCACTAAGTTCAATAAAGTATGGCCCTGTTTTATACCTGTGTGTAACCTCGTTATTCCAGGCTGGCTGAGGAAAGGCTGCTCAGACCACTGAGGTCCATATGTCATTTGCTTGTGAGGGTTGCATCAAATGGCATACTGGACCTCCTAGGACTCTGTTTAGCCCAGTCCAGCCTACTCCCACTCCAGCCAAACCCCTGATTGCTGAAGCTGAAGGCTGAGCTGAAAGCATTGTGTTTGTGATGTGACAAAAATTATTCCTGTGGCTTGTTATACTTGTCATTTCCCATTCGCAGAGGCAAGGTCGCCCTTCTGGTGATGAACACGTATGTATGCAAAGTGGACACTGATGACTGACAGCTGAATGAACAAGCAGCTTCTGTTGAAAAACATGTTTTAAAGGGTTCCATTATATTCTGTCTGTCATGTTTAATCCATTGTTGTTTCACACATGCAAATCAAGATGGCGCCACACCATCCACTTCTAACCATGCATGTGAGGTTGAGAATGAAATGGACCAGATTTGAGAGGGTCTCAGACAGAGATTTTGCTGACACTTCAGAACTTTCCCATTTTTTTCCCACAGCAACAACAAAGACTTAACAAAATAGATTCCATCCTCCTTCTTATCTATTTTTGTGACAATAATTTGCCATTTCTTTGTCTTCCTTTCTTCAGTGAGATTGCACAATCAGGTACCAAGGCATTTCACAGCTCTAGCCTGAACCGTAATGGAGACAAATGACAGCATCTCTCCTAGTGCTGCCGGACAGAGGTAATTACTATAGCTGGCACAGATAGATTCCTGGAGAACTCTACTATCCTAAGAGGGATATGGCAGGATAGAGATGACTCTGATAATGTTTTCATACATGTCCCAATGATGAAGGTAATCTTGGGTTTTGGGGGCTTTTAATATGATTTCATATTATGAACAGAAAAAGTTATTTTAATTGAATAATCCATGTTTGTGCTTTAATAACAGGATAATCAACAGAAGAAAATATGCTGTTTACATTTTTACAACATATTACAAATAGCATGCCTAAAATTGCATTTAGTGTTTGTAAACCTGCTTTCTACAATATATTAATTACAGTCCTGGGTAAATGTTTCTGTTCTAACTTCTCTCTTCTGTATCTGTCCTATTTCTTTTTTTCTTCTTTTAATTTTTAGTGATGATGAAGCAGGCAAAAACTAGGCACACACTAGTGATGCCTGAACTTCTAAAAGCATTGTGAATTGGAATAGAATCCATGTGGAAATCCATGGCAAAATCCTTGCAAAATATCCTGTTTCCCTGAAAATAAGCCCTAACTTGAAAATAAGCCCTAGTATGATTTTTCAGGATGCTCATAATATATGCCCTACCCTAAAAATAAGCCCCAGTTAAGTGAAACCCTGCCTTCCACTATTGTGCAGCAACCAGAAGAAGATGACATGACTGTATTTGAATAAATGTAGATTGTTGTACATGAAAAAAATAATAATAAAACATCCCCTGAAAATAAGCCCTCATGCATTTTTGGAGCAAAAATTAATATAAGACCCTGTCTTATTTTCGGGGAAACACGGTACTTCTCTGTATCGTTCTCTGGACTGGCAAACTAAACTTAAAAAACAAACAAACAAAAAACAAAACCTAGATATAGGCCTGTGCAGGAGATGTAGGAAAAATTTAATTTGAAAATAGTGTTTTGATCAGAAGTTTACTCTCCCATTTTATTTTGTTGTGCTTATTCATTTCTGGGATTTTGGTTTAAAGGCCAGAGTCCAGAATGAATTTAAAAGGGGGAGAGGGGGACAAAATGAATCAGGCCTCTTCAAGGCTGAAAGATTTTGTGCATTCAATGATATCCATGGTCCTTGAGCAAGCCTCAATTATCTCAGTTGGGGTTCAGGATTCTTACCAGGCATGTGCGAAAGCCCCGTCCACCTCGTCCATGGCCAAATAAATGAAATACAGATTGGAGTTGACTAACCTTATACTCTTTAGGAGACACACCTGTCGCGATTTGACCCTTTTGGATCCCACACCTCTGGAACCTATGTGGCGTTGGACCCACATGTGCCTTGGTCTGTCCACCTAGACTCAGACCTCAGAGCACACCAGGGTAAAACTAATCTCTTTCCTTTCTTCCACTGCTGCCACCAGGAGATCCCTAGATCCCCATAACTCCTTTAGAAAGAATCAGGTCCACTCTTTAATGAAATAGAAAGATCTTTAGTTTATTTGCTTATTTGTTTCAGTATTATAATATTCAGTTCTATTCCTTCTCCCTTCCAGTCACTGGTCAATCACTTCACAGATCTCCTACTATATTTTCATCAGTCTAATCACAATCACATAAATCTCTGAACTCTCTAATCAAACTCCTTCCAAAACTCTGATCTTAACTCCCTTCTCCCCCTCAGGCTCTGCCTCTTATACTCTGCCTCTTGGCTCCGCCTCTCAGCAACATAAACATGCATGACTCACTCTAACTAAACCTGAGCCATGACCACATTTAAAGGAGAACGCTACAGACCTCCCCCCTTACTTAGGTTTGTTTGGGAGGGGAAACACATTTTTCCTCCTGAACAAACAGGTGCAATTGCTTAAACTTTTTTTTTTCTCATAACATTTTAACTTTCACATTTTTACTAAATATCAACCAAATACCTTACCTTATCATTTAATAATCAATACCATACTTTACCTTTTCATCTACTAATCAATAATATACATTACCTTATCATTTAATAATCAATACAATACTTTACCTTATCATCTACTAATCAATAATATACCTTACCTTATCATTTTACAGAATTTACAACCATACAGAAATCACGATCCTGAACTTTTACATAAATAATTAACTGTGAATTATAGTCCATTTCAGTTTATAATAAAAGTCCTGGTATCATTCATCTAGCCTCCTGGAAAGCACATCTGCGACAACGTTGTGGGCTTTCGAGGCAAGAACTGAGTCTCTGTTGCAAAGGCAAAATTTGCAAAGTCCAAGTCTCTCACTTTCCCGTCGTAGTCTGGCACACCATGGACTGGTCCGGTTGTGGTCATCTCCTTCAGCTGGACACACCTCTGCTGGTACTCAGGAGTCCCTCTGTTGACCACTGGCTCCTTTCTCCGCACCCTTTTCCATCGACTGGCGGTCATCGGCCACTCGGTTGTCCACAGGATGTCATCTGCTGGTCGTTTTATAGTGACGCCATCTTTAAGTCTGGCTCGGGGCTTCACTTGCTCAGCTAGGGAAAGGGTAGGCAGTTCCCTCTTCTCCTCCCGAACATCTTTAGATGCATCCCTCTTTAAGGCATCAGGGCCTTCCTCCTTCTGTATCACGTAATTGACATTGTTCAATTTTGTCCCTACTTTATAGGGATCCTCCCAAGCTAATTGTAGCTTGTGACCTTTGACTGGCCTAAGCAAAAGAACTTCCTCCTCCGGCCCAAAAGTTCTTTCGCGGGCTTTCTTATCGTACCATGCCTTCTGTTTAGTCTGGGCAGCCCTCAAATTCCTCCCAGCCAACTCCAGAGAACGTTGCAAGGTGTTTTGCAACTTATATACATATTCGACCACTGACTCTGGGTCACTTTCTCTATGGTCTTCCCAGTTCATGCGGAGCAAATCTAAAGGTCCGCGCGCCTTTCGTCCTAGCAGTAACTCAAAAGGACTAAATCCCGTGCTCTCTTGAGGGATGCTCCTATAAGCATATAGTAAGGGTTGTATTTTGCAGTCCCACTCATTTGGGTTCTCTGCTACATACGCCTTAGTCATGCGCACTAAAGTGCCATTGAATTTCTCAACTAGCCCGTTGGTCTCTGGATGATATGGAGTCGAATTGATTTGGGAAATTCCACAAGCCTTCCATAACCTTTTGATCAGTTTGGATGTGAAACTCATTCCCAAATCGCTGACTGTCTCGCTGGCAAATCCCAATCGGCTCATGTAATTGATTAGGGCATCTGCCACGGTGTCAGTTTCCATGTAGCGCAAAGGAATTAGCTCGGGATATCTAGTGGCAAAATCCATTATGGTCAAGATGTATTTATTTCCCCTACGGGTGGCATTAGGTAAAGGACCCACTAGATCAATTCCCAGCCTTTGGAACGGTGTAGAGATGACTGGCAGAGGACATAATTTGGCTTTGGTCCTGTCCTGCCCAGTCCCTCGTCTCTGACAGACATCACACGTTTTACAGAAACTAGTAATCTGTTTGCCCATACCTGGCCAAAAGAAGTTCTGGCCAACCCGTCTTTTGGTTCTGGTGATCCCCATGTGAGCTCCAAATAAACTGCTGTGAGCTTGATTAATGATTTTCTCCCTGTATTTACTAGGGACCACTAATTGCTTTCGGGGTTCCCCTTTTCCTCGGTATGGAGTAGCTAACGTTTCCCTGTACAGAAGGTCTTTGGTTAAGCTAAAGCTCTCAGGGCACTCAGGAGACAGTACAGTGGGAGTCCTGGCAGCTTCAAAGCAAACTCCCAAGCTAATGTCCTCCTTCTGCTCCTGGGCAAAATTGTTATTTGTTTTGGGATTCTGTAGTAGCATGAGTTCTGCCTCAGCCCTATCATCAAGCTGGTTTGCCACGGTAACCGCTCCACCTGCTACAGTATCGGTTTGAGCTGCAGAGGGTGAGTTTTGACCCCCCTTTGAGCGGGTAAGCACTAACGCACTCTTGACATGCTCTATTAAATCCCAACCAAGGAGAAAAGCTGCTGGTATTTCATCTGACACAGCTACTTGCCACTTCCCAGACCAATTCTGGTATTCTACTGGTATCTCAGCCACTTTTAAAACCACGGTTTCCTTCCCAATTCCCTTTAAAGACATTTCTTTGCCAGGAATAATGTCATCCTGGGCTACTAAATCGGAATGGACAATGGAGATTTGAGATCCTGTATCTCTTATTGCAATGTACTTCTTTCCTTTCACAACTATCTCTTCACCTGCGTTTCTGAGAAGGGTCTGGTCATTGCTGATATAGAAACAATGGACTACTTGGGCTATAGGAATATCTTCCTCCTCATGGTCAGTAGAAGTGGTGGTGGTTATGGGATCAGGTCTCTGTCTACTATTTTCCTCCCCTGATTCCACTTGCTTGACACAATACACCTTTTTGGTTAGAGAATCATTTCTCTGCAAGTTGGGGTATGGTTGCCTACACTGGAATTGTAAGTGGCCTGGTTGCCCACAGTTAAAACATTTAAAATTCCTTTTGTCATTCTGAGGTACTTTGGCGAACCGTGCCTCAGGGTTTGATGTTTTTGGCGGGCTAGCCCTTGGCAATTTTGGGGAAGTCCCGCCCTGACCTTCTCTCTCAGGATTCCTGCTGAGGTAATTTTTATTAAAAGGCTTTTTATAGTTATTGTCCCAGTTTGGTTTATTTACTCTCAGCTCTGAAAATCTAGGGTTCCTGTAAGCATTAATCAAATCAGTTTGTTCTCCCGCTTCCCATAAATTTTTAGGATTCTTGTCCCTTACTAAATACCGTAGTTCTCCAGGTAATAGGGAGTAAAACTGTTCTAGCCCAATTAAATCCTTCAACTGTTCTAAAGAAGTGATCTCCTCTCTTTCAATCCACTTATCCAGAGTCTGCGCCAATCTAGCTCCCAACTGAGAGTACGATTCATCCTGCTTTTTAGAGAGAGAGCGAAATTTCCGCCTCAGGTGTTCAGAGTTCAGACAAAATCTTGAATAAACCATCTTTTTATATGCCTCAAAATCTCTTGCCTTCTCGGGATTCATCTGGGCATATATTTCTGCCAGATCTCCGCTAACCTGCGCTCTTAAAACCATCATTCTATCTTCATTTCTGATTTCAAAGTCATTGCAGGTGCGTTCAAAAGCAATGAGGAAGGATTCAGGACAGTCCCCTCTTTTGTACTGGGGAAACTTCTTCAAATCTATCTTTGACAGGATTCCACCTCCCCCACTGTTGTTATTATTAAGGTTATTATTTAGAGCAGAAATCTCTAATTGTCTCATCTGTAGTTGAAAATTCATTTCCTTTTCTCTTAATTCTAGTTGTTTAGCTTCTGACTCAGCCTTGATTTCCAGGTCCCTTCTTCTCTCTTCCTGCTCAAATTGTCTGGCCTCCTGCTCAAATTGTCTGGCCTCCTGCTCAGCTCTTTCTTTGCTTTCCTGTTCCCTCCTTCTCTCCTCCTGCTCAAATTGTCTGGCCTCCTGCTCAGCTCTGAGCTGTAGTTCCTTAAATTTAAATTCCCTTTCCAGTTTCCATCTCTCAAATTCTTGAGGGCTTAATTCCTTATGTCCCTCTGAGGTAACCTCAACGCCTATTTCCTTTTGGTCTCCCTCCAATTCCTGAGGCAACCCTTCAGACTCAGGACTCCCCCTTGTGGCGCGTTTGGGAGGCATCTTTTCCTTTTTGTTTATCTTTCTCTGAGGTGATTAGAGCAGCGTTCACAAATTTTCTTTTTAAAAGGACCTGTTTTTCTTATTTTACTTCCAGTTACTGATATAAATTTTTCAAGCCTTTTCTTTTAGTACTTTCCCTCAGATCTGCTATGACCTGGCTTCTGCCTTATCCACAGCGCTCTCCTATCTCAGAGCCTGGGATTTTACTTACAGTAAGCCCTCTGATCCTCAGATCCTGAGGTAAACTCAGAAATTCCCTCTCAGAGAATCCAAGCCTTTTCCTTAGGTTCTCTCCCTCAGATCTGCTATGACCTGGCTTCTGCCTTATCCACAGCGCTCTCCTATCTCAGAGCCTGGGATTTTACTTACAGTAAGCCCTCTGATCCTCAGATCCTGAGGTAAACTCAGAAATTCCCTCTCAGAGAATCCAAGCCTTTTCCTTAGGTTCTCTCCCTCAGATCTGC
This sequence comes from Intellagama lesueurii, assembly GCA_037013535.1. Taxonomy (NCBI): domain Eukaryota; kingdom Metazoa; phylum Chordata; class Lepidosauria; order Squamata; family Agamidae; genus Intellagama; species Intellagama lesueurii. Next base: position 111,514,634 of record JBAJHW010000003.1, read on the forward strand.
TATGACCTGGCTTCTGCCTTATCCACAGCGCTCTCCTATCTCAGAGCCTGGGATTTCAGAGCAAGCCCTCTGATCCTCAGATCCTGAGGTAACACTCAGAAATTTCCTCACAGAGTCGTTCCCTATCTTAGACCCCCCTGATCTGGGTTCTGAGGCCCCGCTACTAAGCTTTTCCCAAAAGCTCTAGCAGGAACCAAACCTCATTGCCACAGATCCTGTCTAAAAGGTACCCTTGACTCAATAAACTCTTTTATAAAGGCTTCACTGGATTTTTCAATAGGCTTCACTGGATTATTTCAATAGGCTTCACTGGATTACTTCGTATCCCGCCGCTGGACACCAATGTCGCGATTTGACCCTTTTGGATCCCACACCTCTGGAACCTATGTGGCGTTGGACCCACATGTGCCTTGGTCTGTCCACCTAGACTCAGACCTCAGAGCACACCAGGGTAAAACTAATCTCTTTCCTTTCTTCCACTGCTGCCACCAGGAGATCCCTAGATCCCCATAACTCCTTTAGAAAGAATCAGGTCCACTCTTTAATGAAATAGAAAGATCTTTAGTTTATTTGCTTATTTGTTTCAGTATTATAATATTCAGTTCTATTCCTTCTCCCTTCCAGTCACTGGTCAATCACTTCACAGATCTCCTACTATATTTTCATCAGTCTAATCACAATCACATAAATCTCTGAACTCTCTAATCAAACTCCTTCCAAAACTCTGATCTTAACTCCCTTCTCCCCCTCAGGCTCTGCCTCTTATACTCTGCCTCTTGGCTCCGCCTCTCAGCAACATAAACATGCATGACTCACTCTAACTAAACCTGAGCCATGACCACATTTAAAGGAGAACGCTACAACACCAACCCTCTCCTTGTCTAGATCCATGACATTATATGTATATTTCCAAACCAACCTTTAAAACACACATACAGAGAGAATGGTAGATGGTGGTGTTTGCACCACCACAACAGTGCATAAAAAAGAAAGGAAAAATGGCCAGCAGAGAGGAAAGACAGGTGTTAGCACCCTAACTGTTGAGGCCTATCTACTCAAAGTTCACACAACAAGCATCCTTTCCACAATATCTCTCCCTCCCCCCCCACACACATCCACTTCTAACAGTGTGATATTTTGAGCAAAGTTTAGGAAACTCAGCTGAGAAAACAAATATTACAGAAGACAGAGGCAAATCCACTCCCTTGTTTTGCTGTGCAACTCAGCAAAAGGGATTAATGAGGAGCTACAAAGGGATATGCACCATTTGGTGTCCTCGGTCTGAATCCTCCCTAGTGCCTCAGTTGGTGGAGTGTCCAAGAGAGATCTTGGGCTTTATTGTGGGGACAGCTTGTCACTTACTTTCTCCTTTAGCACCAGCAGATCAGTCTACCAAACACTGCAACCTCTTCACATGTAGGGTTGCCAGACGTCCAGCAAAAGGAGGACATGTCCTCCTTTTCAAGCTAATGTCCTCTGTCTGGCAGGCAAAGCTAAAAAGCTTTAAAATGTCCATTTTTTGTATCTTCACCCCCACTCCCACCCCCTGCAGCCGAACGTCAAATTGTAAGCCACCTCTCCCTGCTGCCTTCTTTAGTTGCAGGCACTTGTAAATCCTCTGTTCTTTCAGAGATCGGAGATAAGGCTGCTTGATTGGTTACAGCTGTAGAACAGCCCTGGGCAGTCAATCCGGCTTGTGAATGACTGCTTCCGCCGGAGGTGACTGCAAGCAGGAGGAGGGAAAGCTCCAGTTAAGGAGGGAAGGAAGGTGTGAGAGAGCAACGGGTGGCTTCATCAGCTTGTTTAAAGGTAAGATTGTAGAAAATTTAGGGAAGGAGGGAGGGAGGGTGTGTGTATGTGAGAGAGAGACTGACTTTCATAAAACCATGAAAAAAGGACGTGACTGCATTATTGTGTATTATTGTGGATGATGTGCAATTGTTTGACCAATACTGCAATCTTAAATCATTTGTGCAAGACAACAATGAACAGTTTTTTGAAAGACTCTTGTATGAACAGTGGAGTTTATTTTTCCAAAGTTGCCCAAATGCAAGTTGCTTTTCAGAGTTACTTAAAATTTGTGAATTATTCTTCTGTATTCCTGGACACAATGGCAATGTGGAAAGAGTGTTCTCCTTGATTAATGCTCAATAGACAAAAGAAAGGAACAGACTCTTAGCTGACTCTGTAAAAGGCATCATTCTCACAAAGTACAATTTGAAGAATATTACCTGTGAACAGTTTTATGCATATGTGATTGCTAATGAAGATCTTCTGCAAAAAGTTGGCTCCTCTGAGAAATATGTCATGTAATTAATAAAGATTATAAGTTAATAATTGTACAATTAGCTGTTTAAATAATGTTTTTTGGTATTTTGAAAAAAGCCTCCATTGAATTTATTTTTATTTTTTAACATGACTGTTTCTTGGTCAGTTCACTAAGAGACGTTTATTGGCACCAATTGTAATAAAATTGTATTGATTGCGGGTTTAATCTGGAATGATTCAAATGAAACATTCAATATGTCCTCCTTTGTCCTCCTTTTTGTCTTTCTATGTCCTCCTTTTGGTACCAATGTATCTGGCAACCCTATTCACATGGCCCAGTTAACTGAGTGACAGAACAGGAATAAAATATACCGACCTTACATGTAGTCAAGGAGAGCCAGGAGGGTTGTGCTGGGAAGAGGGCAGCTGCAGCTTCCAGAAGGCAGACAACCCTCAACAAAGGAAAATTTTCCTTCCAACCCTAGCCAAGCATTCTATAAGGAGGGGAGTGTTAGTGCCTCACCCAGTAGAGCAGGAAAATCATAAGGAAGAAACACAGAAGAAGGACTTCCATGGAGTCTGCAACCCTGAGCTACAGAAGAAGGATGAAGGGCCTTTCAGGGGACCAGAACAGAGGTGCCAGGTAAGGCCCTTAAGTACACAACACAAGACTTACCTTGACTTACCTATGCTGCTCCACTGAAGAGGTGACTAATGCCAGGCATCCAACCTAATTAATATACAAATGCTGTAAGCCCTGTTGTGCTGAAATTATGAATGTGTGTTTGCTTAATGGCTTATTTAAAAAAAAAACCACAGAGACATAAAACAGATGGATTTTTAACAAAATCACAATGAATCAGTTGATTTTTGACACAGAGGTATTGTGTTCTTGTTGTTCCACCCAGTGTGGTCAATTGAAAAAAAACAAAAACCCATGCCCTATGCTATTTTTTTCAATTACCCATAAGGCAGCAAAGCAGAAATGACATACTCTGGTTGTCAGTAGGCTGGCCCCATTTGATGGTGCAGAGATACACTGGGATTTTCATTGCGGTATGAAGCCAATAGAAATACAGATGAAACCCTGATCCTAAAGCCATATCTCCCAACAGTCCTAACACTAACTCTCAATATTTTGGAAATGTCAGTGGCTGAAATCCTGTTTGTAATTCCATGTGTGCAATGACGATGGTGCCATCATCATCAGCAAAACACTGCTGATTACAGATTTCCTTTGGCACTGTTGGGGTAAAGCAAGTTCATTTCATGGTGTACAAATAATTTGCACCCCAAAATTGACTTCAGTCAATGGTGAATTGCCTCCATTGATGACATCAACCCTGTTGCACATACAGAACTGCAACAAGATTTCAGCCATGAGCTGGGAAAATAACCCATTGCTTAGTCAATGCAATTTTTTTTCCTTTTCTTTTATAATCTTAGTGCACAAAGGCTGACCGTTTCTTTAGGAGATCATGTTTTCTGGTTGGTTTCCTATGAAATAATTTGTAAGTTTTCTAATTTATTTTCTCCCCTATCTGATTCTTTGGGGGTCAAAATATTTTCCTGTCAGCATGAAATCTAGCAAGCTTTCTAAACTGCAGCATGCTCATTTACAAAGCTTAATGTTCTTCTTTGGTTTGTGAAGAATTCAGTTTCTTTCTCCCCTTTATAGTGACAAGCTGCAGGGAATTAAAGCATTTGCAAATCATTTAAGACTTAAGCATTCTGAGAGAATTTTTAGATTGGAACTTAGTGGTATTCACTGAGCCTTTAAATATGCTATGTAAACTACTTTGCTGTAACTGAGGATTATACAGCAGGATAAGATTTCTCTAAACATCCACTACAATGTCAGGAAATGTTATGATTCATTACAAGTAGTTTGTTTGTTTGCTTACTTTTAAGTAGGCCCTTTTGGCATAATGTTTTACAAAAATAAATGGTTTTAAATATTTCCTTTTATACTGAATATGGTGAAGAGATTACATTTAGTGAACTTCTCAGCAACTGTGTTCTGGAACCATGAAAGAAATAACTTACAATCATATTTTCTCTTCTGCAGTGACTACCATGTTGCTGTTTTTAATATGTCATTGTTGTTTCTAGTTGGGTAGTAACATATCAGCACCTTCCCACTGGTAAAGTTTGAACTCTGAACCAGCCCAAAGCTTGGAAATGTTACTCTGAGGGGCAACAAGCATCTGGGAGCTGGCATAGTCATGGCTGCAGGATTCTGGGAAATTTACGTTTTCTTAGCTCTGAATGAGGTATTGGTGGTTCCAGACTAGACATCGGGACAAATATAAAAGCAATTCTTCAGATATCTGATTCTTCAGATATTAATTGCTTCATATTCTTAGGGTCCAGAGACCCCAAGAAATACGAAGCAACTAATATAACCCTTTATATTCATCCCTATATTCCTATCCCTATCTGCTTATGCCCCTGCGGATCAGCTATTCCTCAGGGGCATAAGCAGAGAGGGATTTTCCCTTCAGGTGGCTTGCTAAAGCCTGCCTGAAGGGAATCCCACCCCCGGGGCTCGGGGATGGCTAGGGTCCCCCTTTCTTCGTCTTCCTATGCCCACATGGCATAGGAACAGGAGAGAAGGGATCAAAGTGGTATCAAAGTGATCCCCCAGCCCCGCTGCCTTTGTAAAGGGGCTGTGGGATGGCTTGGGTCCCCCTTTCCTTCTCTTCCTATGCTGCATGGCATAGGAAGGCTGTGGGGGCCAGGGCATGCTATATAAAAAAATAAAATAATGGTCTGACGAACTGACTAATTGATTCGTGGTTCGTCAGACCACTGGGGGGCAATTCGTAGTTCATTTTGGTGCTTCGTCCCCATCTCTATTCCAGACTCTGTGTCTGAGAGTGAGAGATGGGTTTTTTCATGTGATACTGGCTTTACCTTCTCACTGTCACACTGGGTAGTTATCTCTTTGTTATTTTGTTACACGTTATCCATCTCTTTAATCCAAGAGTCTACCCCTACAAGAGGCTGAGGCTACCGTAGGGCCCCCCCCCCGGCCCTCAGCCTCCTAGATTCAGTCAGACCTTGGCAGACGCTGATATCCGGCAACACAAGAACAATAGCACTGGCTGTATCTCTTGCACTTGTGTCTGCCTCTCTCTCTTTCTTTGTTTCTTTGTTTCTTTTTATTTTATTTCTATTTTTTTCCCACCCCTCCTGGGTCCGAAAGCGCTGTCGTGCGATCCGTGCAAGCCATGTGAGTGCGACTTCCCCCCCTTCGTGTGGCCGCCAGTCACTACTAATAACACTAAAATACCAAGTACAAATATAACAAGATTAATTTAAACCTAAAGTTGGGCACCTGGAATGTTCAGACAATGACCCCTGGCTTTTCTGACGACCTGCAGGAAATAGACGACGTGTGCAAGACAGCTGTAATCGACATAAAACTGAGTAGACTGCAGATGGACATTGTTGCCCTGCAAGAGACGAGATTGCCAGACATGGGATCTGTCAAAGAAAAAAACTTCTCATTCTTCTGGCAGGGAAAACCATTGAATGAGATCACGGAATATGGTGTTGACTTTGCGGTCAGAAATACTCTGCTGAGATCCATTGTTCCACCTACTGTGGGGAGTGAAAGAATCCTGTCTCTGCAGCTCCACTCATCAGAGGGACCGATCACCCTCATTAGTGCATATGCACCAACACTGTCGTCCACAACAGAAGTCAAAGACAAATTCTACAACGATCTGGCAGCTACTATCAAAAAAGTCCCTGAGAGAGAGGCACTGTTCATTCTCGGAGACTTTAATACTAGTGTTGGTGCTGATCACAATTCTTGGCCCACTTGTCTACGCTGTTTTGGCATTGGGAAGATGAACAAAAATGGCCAACACTTGCTGGAGTTTTGCTGTTATTATGGTCTTTGTGTCAGCAACACATTCTTTAATATGAAGCTTCAACACAGAGTTTCCTGGAGACATCCAAGATCCAAGCATTGGCATCAGCTCGATTTGATCCTCACTAGACGTTCTAGCCTTCCTAGTATTACGATCACACGCAGCTACTGAGTGCTGATTGCTATACTGATCACTCCCTGGTGTGTAGTAGAGTAAAACTGCGAACAAAGAGATTGTATCACACGAAAAAGGAAGAAAGACGTATTGACATCAGCAAGACCCGCGATCAAAGAAAAGTGGAGGAATTTGCCCAAGTGCTTGAGGAAACCCTTCCAGGCCTGGCTGATGCAAATGCACCTGAACGATGGGAACATTTCAAGAACGCTGTTTATAACATCACCTTGTCCACATTTGGAAGAAGACCAAAAAAACGGCAGACTGGTTCAAAGCCCATTCAGAGGAGTTGATGCCAGCCATTGAGGATAAGTGGAGAGCTCTAGCAGCATACAAAGCCTGTCCTAGTGATTACAACTTGCAGGTTCTTCAAGCTGCTCGTAGCAAAGTCCAACAGGCTGCCAGGAGATGTTCCAATGATTATTGGCTTCAGCTCTGCTCTCAGATACAGATAGCAGCGGACACAGGTAACATCAAGGGAATGTATGACAGTATCAAGCAGGCTTTAGGTCCAATACAGAAGAAATTTGCTCCCTTGAAGTCTGCTACAGGTATGATCATCCAGGACCGAGCACAGCAGATGGAACGCTGGGTGCAGCACTAATCTGAGCTATATTCCGGAGAGAATGTAGTAACCGAAGAGGCATTAAATAACGTCGAGTGCCTGCCTGTCTTGGAAGAGTTGGACAGCGAATCAACTTTAGCAGAAATAAAAGTGGCCTTGGATTCCCTCACCTCCGGCAAGGCACCTGGGAAGGATAACATCCCTGTTGAAGTGCAGAAGTGCTGTAAAGAGATCATCACCACCGAGCTGTATGAAGTCTTTTGTTTTTGCTGGAGGGAAGGTGGAGTACCACAGGACATGAAGGATGCAAACATCGTCACATTGTATAAGAACAAAGGAGACAGGTGCGACTGCAATAACTACCATGGCATCTCTCTTCTCAGCATTGTAGAGAAGCTGCTTGCCCGTGTTGTGCTGAAGAGACTGCAGGTGCTTGCAGACAGAGTCTATCCAGAATCACAGTGTGGATTTTGAGCTAATAGATCCACCACTGACATGGTATTCTCCCTCAGAGAGTTGCAGGAGAAATGTAGGGAACAACGACAACCACTCTTTGTGGCCTTCATAGATCTCACAAAGGCCTTTGATTTGGTTAGCAGGGACGGCCTTTTTAAAATACTTCCCAAGATTGGATGTCCACCTCGACTCCTTAACATCATCAGGTCCTTTCATGAGGAAATGAAGGGCACTGTAGTTTTTGATGGTTCAACATCAGATCCCTTTGACATCCGAAGCGGAGCGAAACAGGGCTGTGTCCTCACGCCGACCCTGTTTGGGATCTTTTTTGCTGTCATGCTGAAGCATGCCTTTGGAACTGCAACAGAAGGTGTCTATCTCCGGACTACATCAGATGGAAAGCTCTTTAATCTCTCTAGATTGAGAGCGAAGACCATAGTCCAACTGAAATGCATGCGGGACTTCCTCTTCGCCGATGATGCAGCTGTTGTTGCCCACTCTGCTGAAGACCTCCAACTACACATGAATCGTTTTAGCAAGGCCTTCCAAGACTTTGGACTAACAATCAGCCTGAAGAAAACACAAGTCATGGGCCAGGGCGTAGACTCACCTCCCTCTATTACCATCTCCATGCAAGAATTGGAGGTTGTTCATGACTTTGTGTACCTTGGCTCAACGATCTCTGACACTCTCTCCCTAGATGTCGAGCTGGATAAACTCATTGGCAAAGCAGCTACCATGTTCTCTAGACTCACAAAGAGAGTATGGTTTAATAAGAAGCTGACGGCATATACCAAGATCCAGGTCTATAGAGCCTGTGTCCTGAGTACACTCCTGTACTGCAGTGAGTCCTGGACCCTTTGTGCACGGCAGGAGAGGAAGCTGAACACCTTCCATATGCGTTGTCTCCTATGCATTTTTGGTATCACCTGGCAGGACAAAGTTCCAAATAGAGTAGTCCTAGAACGAGCTGGAATTTTTAGCATATATACATTACTGAAACAGTGACGTCTACATTGGCTTGGGCATGTCGTGAGAATGGCTGATGGTCGGATTCCAAAAGATCTCCTGTATGGAGAATTAGTGCAGGGAAAGCACCCCAGAGGGAGACCACAGCTGCGATACAAGGATATCTGCAAGCGGGATCTGAAGGCCTTAGGAATGGACCTCAACAGATGGGAAACCTTGACATCTGAGTGTTCAGCCTGGAGGCAGGCGGTGCATCATGGCCTCTCCCATTTTGAAGAGACACTTGTCCGGCAGGCCGAGGCAAAGAGGCAGTCCTGAAACCAGCAAAATCAGGGAGCTGGACAGGGGACCGATTGTATTTGTCTTCAGTGTGGAAGGGATTGTCACTCTCGTACTGGCCTTCTCAGCCACACTAGACGCTGTTCCAAGTCCTCCATTCAGAGCACGTTACCATAGTCTCTCGAGACTGAAGGATGCCTAATCAATTTAAACCAAAAAAAATTCAATCAATTAATACCAAAGCCCAACGGGGCAAAAGTAACGAGCAAACCGTGGGAGGGAGCCGATACTACCCTCCTAGCCTCCAAGTCACTGGTCAACGAAAGCCTTGACGATGATGCAGCGCCAAAATTACAGCGAGAAGCGGAGCTCTTTCTTTCCCAATACCCAAAAAGGAAGAGGGCGGATAGAGGGGGGAACGCACTTCAAATAACCTCGCGTTCTCCCCTCTCACCCAACTGCTCTCGTGAGACCTTAAGGTCTCGCGTTATCCGTGCAGGGAGGCAAAGAGCGAGCCACGTTGCCGAAACCTTGGCTTGGCAGCGGCTCTAGCATTTGCGCCACCTGAAAAATATGAACCATTATTTTTTTAAAAGAATATTTTAAAATCTAATATCATGTTTCTCTAAGTACTGACAGAATGACTTAATAAATTGTCAGAGAACAGAACTCCTCATCAAGGAATATGACTCTTTCAAGAGTTTCTGCACTTATTAATCATGTTGAAGAGCCATTAGTCTAAGTTGACATAAGACACACGACCTGACCTTTGCAAAAGGTTTTCCATGAATAAATGTTTCTTTCTGAAACAAAATGAAGACATATTGGCTTACTAAATTCAGCATTTACAGAGGGGCAGTCATACTAGTCTGTCCAACAGTGAAAACAAGATGGAGTTTTGTAGCACTTTAGAAATGTACAAATTTATGACAGCATAAGTTGTTATGGATTAGCATCCACAGCATAAGGTGTAATGGTCTTCAGTTCATGAAAGCGTATGCTATAATAAATGTGTTGCAGTCTGAGGTGCTAAGCGATCTGTTTTTAAATTCAATATGATATACCGGAGACAAAAATCTTGCATTTTTAAAAATCACACCAGGAAAACTTTGTGATTACTTTGGTGGGGGAATAAGGTCCACCAATTTATGCCACAATATGGCAATGCAGCATGGTATTCTGGGGCTGGAAACAAAACCTACATAGGAGAGTAACTAAAGAAGTAGACTGTGGTCTTTACCTTTTACCAGCATATTAAGTTGCAACTAGAGTAGGCCCATTTGAATCCATTGAATTTACAGAGGAGTTAGCTCATCAACTCCCCAGTGATTCAATGGGCCTATTCTAGTGTGATTTACTATGTTAAGCAATACAGACCTCTGTGCAAGCAATGGTAATGACGGCATTATCAATGATAAATTGGCACTGATTAAAGGCTTCCTTTGGGGATTTCAGGGTGCACACAGCTTTGTCTCATTGCATATGAGTTGCATGTACCCTGAAATTGCCTTTACTCAGTGGCAATTTCCTGCTTATGATGACACCATCACTGTTGTACACACGGAGCTATGCAACAAGATTTTAGCCTTTGTTTCACAATAGCATTATGTGCAGCTTCGGGGTGCTCTTGGATTTGTCTCTGAGACTGGATGCCCATGTTTCAGCAGTGGCCAGGGGTTCCATTGCACAGTTAAAACTAATGTGCAAGTTGCAGCTATTTCTTGAGATGTCTGATCTGGCTATGGTGAAACATGGACATAATTATATCTCAGCTGGATTACTGTAACATGCTCTATGCCTTTGGAAAGTGTTCAGAAACTCCAGTGGGTCCAAAATGCAACAGCCAGATTGCCAGCTGGGGCACTTCACAGGGAACATGTAACTCCCCTGTTACAGCAGCTCCACTGGCTGCCGATCCGTTTCTGGGCAGAATTCAGAGTGCTGGTTTTAACCTATAAAGCCCTAAATGACTTGGGTCCAAGCTATCTAAAAGACTGCATCTTCCTCTATTAGCACACCCAGGCTTTAAGATCATCAGGGGAGGCCTTTCTCATGGTCCCACCATCCTCACGGGTGCACTTAGTGGGAACACGGGAGAAAGCCTTCTCTGTTACTGCCCCCCAGACTCTGGAACTCCCTCCCATAGAGAGTCGGGATAACCCGCTGTCTTTCCACAAACAGGCCAAGACCTTTCTCTTCAGGCAGGCTTTTCCTTACTGATTGGCTGAGTAGTGTTTTTTTTCTTTTTCTTTTAAATAGATTATTGTGCTCTGTTGCTTTTAAATGAGTTTTTAGTATTGATTTTATTTACTGGTTTTAATATAATACTTGTTCAATTCTTTTCAGTATTTGCATACTTACTTTAGTATTTGTAATACTTACTTTAATATTTGCAAAACTTTGCAGGTCTTAAGCTTTTAAATATTGTCTTTTTAATTACGCAAGCTGCCTTGAGTCTTTTTAAGGAGAAAGGAAAAATATTTCAAATACATAAATAAATAATAAAATAATTAGGCAAATGTTTGTTGTTTGTGAAAAGAATGAGGTTGCTCAGCTAGATCAAACTAAATGTTTGGCTAACCCAGCATTCTTATAGGGATTAGCTACTAGAGATGGGCATGAAGCAAAAAATGAATCAGAAAATCTGTTGAAAATGGCTAATTCATTAATTTGTGTTTGTCAAATGTGGTGACACCAACAAATATGAATCAATTATTTTTTAGTAATTTTTGAGTCATTCATTCAACTAAAAGTAATAATTTAATTTTTTTTAAATAAGCACCCCAGGCACCTAGAGACACCCATTGCCATCTTGAAATGATAGTTGGCTTTAAATGCTTTAACACTGGTAATGGAGAGGAGGAACTTTGAAACTACATTTAGTATTTGCGAATGTGCATTGCTTAAGTTCTATGGAAGCCATACAGGTTACTTTTCAATGCAGTGCTCCATAGAGCCCAGACTATAGTCATTCAAATGAGAACTGGTTAAGGGAGGGGCATATTTGCCTATCACAGGAAAGGGCCCCAGCTGGCACATCAGCCAAAGCTGGGCAAAAGTATTTCTGCTCACAACAGTCACCTGGCTGTTCTTTGGATGGAGTGTAACATCATAATGAATGTCCCAAATCCCAAACCTGTTTACTCTTGACCAGCAGAACCTCCATCTTCTTGAGACTCAGCCTTGACACTGAATTTCTCGCTGCAGACAGATGATTTTCACAGCTTGCCTCCCCACAGTGTAACAATGAGTTCTAACTTGAGAACTATATATGTCTTCCAGTGACTTCACGTGGAGCTCAGGAAGAGAAAATCCTGATGGCAGCTGTCAAAGGGTTTTTAAAAAATATATCCCACAATAAAATTTATCTGAGAAATTTCACTTGCCTTATTTAAACTCTAACTGATATCCCTCAAAGGTCTTCAGCTACTTGGTCTGAGAAGGAATCCCCACATTAGCTTGCTTTCAGCAACTTGGGAGCAACTTTGTTTTATTTTATAATGAGATATAATATCTTCTTTTTCCTGCAGAAGATATCTGTCTCATTATTTTTTTAACAGAGAAAGACACTGGACAAAGCATGGGAACCCTATCAGCCAAAATGCTGACGATCAGTCCAGTAGGTTATGTACAAATGGAATTACTTTAATGCCCACTGTGTGTACCATTTATTTGTGAGTTCTCATACAGAGAGCCTGCAGGTAATTAGAATTACTAAACAATTGTGAACATAAACCATCTGCCGCCTGCGCTATATTCAGACACTTCAGTGCCTTGTGTTAAAGAAGCAGGAGTTAACGTCAAAATGATTATATTTAGTAAACTGCAGATAAATATTTGAATTTGTTTGTGAATCTTGTTTTAGTTAACATCAGGTGCCATCTCCTACAAAACACATGCTCGCCCTACCTACTCTTCACAATCGAGGATGTTAAAAACAATAATACCAAGAGAGACTAAAAAAGTAAACATCAGGAGATTTTTCAGTTGTGGCCTCACAACTCTGGCATATACTACCAGCAGAGGTTCACCAGGTGCTTTCCCTCACAGTTTTTAAAAACTAAAAACAGAACGATTTAAAGCTTTCTTTTATTAGTGACCTTACCTGTGATGTCCAGTGTTGTTCTAAATTGTTTATTTATCTAAATATAGATCAGCTAGTTCAGTGGTTGTTTTGTTTGATTGACTGAAGTTATTGTTTGTTGATATGTATTTGCTTGTATTTATTATTTCCTTGTTTGTATGCTTTGCTGTAAACACCCAGAGAGTGAGTTGCACAATGGGGCAGTATTTAAGAAGAAAGAAAGAAAGAAAGAAAGAAAGAGAAATTTTATGAGTATAATATTCCTGCTTCATGGAGGAAATGTATGCCAACACTTCAATAAAAGCAATTATTTTTATAAAACAGAGATATGTTAAACTGTCACCATGACAATTTCCAGGGAAATGTTTGTGTTAGTCTGTTGTAAAGAATGCTTACTAAATTCTTTGTCAGTTTAGTCTTCCTCAACCTAACAAGAGACCTCAGTGTGGATTTTTCAGTCCTTGATACATTCCTTGTCAAGAGGTGAGAGTGAGATAAAGAGTGCTATTTTTGACTGTGAAGGTTTCCAGAATCTCCACAAACTATCTCTGCAAAGCTTGTGTCATTTTCCTTTGAGAAGCAAAGTGCAGGTGTACACACACACACACAGAGAGAGAGAGAGAGAGAGAGAGACTGAGAGACCAAGAGACCAAGAGACCAAGAAAGTGAATAAACATCATTATGTTGCTGAAGGTGTGCTCATTGCCCATGTACTTTGCATTAAAATTGTACTGTAATAATAATTCAGTTCTTCAAAACACCTACGGTCTATGGATGTGAGATATTGTGCTTCTATGTCCACAATTCAAAATGCCAGGAAATGGCTCGTTGTTGCTGCACAATATCAAGCCGACATTGCCAGCAGGAAAAAGGATGCCAAATTTTATCTAGGATAGGGCAGCCTGAATGTTCACAGCACGCATGTCAACAGTCAAGATGATCTACAAGATGATCTTGTGTTCACTATTAGAAGTAGGGGATGAATAATTTTTTAAAAAAAGGCGATTCATTGCAATTTGTAATTCGTCAAGGTCACTGACTCAATGAATACGAATATATGAACAATCTTGGACAAATCAATGAATCGATGAATCCATTTCTTGATTCATCTTCACTTTAAAATTGTATAAACCAGGACCCCAGGCACCTAGAGACACCAAATTCACAGGGAAGCTTTGAATGTTTCCCACAAACCCAGCAAGTTTGGTGACGTTTGGGTTCCAGGCCTCTGAGTTATATAGCCACAAGGAGGCTATACAACTGGAGCCACAAGCCCCAGTAAACGTCCCCCCAGGTACTTAGAGAATCCTAAATCACACAGAAGCTTTCTATGTCTTTCCCCAAACAGCCCACCAAGTTCAGTGAAGATTGGATTTCGGACATCTGAGTTCTTCACCCACAAATTGGGTCACCCCAGGAAAGTGACAGAGCCAGTTGGCAAAGTTTGCCACAAGGAACAGAAGCAGATGGCATTGAGGGAGTTTCATTTGGCCTCATCAGAATGAGCGATCTTTGGCACTGAGGTAGTTTAGTCTGCATCCAGCAGGCACTGTGGCATTTGACATTGAGGTCACATTTGCCCCTAGCAGACACTAAGGTGTTCGGCATCTTGGCAGGGTTCTTCTCAAACACCATCAGAGGTGTTTGGCATCTTGGCCAAGATGAGGTCTTGGGGGTGTTTGAGGGGCTGATGGTTTCTGGATGGCAGGCAAGGTATCCCAAGATGTGGCATTCAGGCATCTCAGGTACCAATATGATTATTCTTGGGATAGCATAGGGAGAGACATTGGGGAGGCTTCCTTTTTACATTTGTGGTGTAGCGGCAGAAATCTGCCACATGAATGTGTGACAGAGGGTTTTCAGACTTGTTGGAATAGCAAATAGGGGAGAAACCATGGCACTGAGGCATTTGGCATCAAGGTAGGGTTTGCCACAAGCAGGCATTAAACACAAGCCTCCAAAAAGAACTGATTACATACCTAAAATGTGGTGTTGGGCTTCCAGGTCAGGTACAGCCCTGCCACTAAGGCTGAGGGCTTCCAGTTAGGATTCAGCCCTTCCACCAAGGCTGTGGGCTTCCAGGTAGGGTACGGCATTGCCACTAAGACTATGGGCTTCCAGGTAGGGTACAGCACTGCCACTAAGACTATGGGCTTCCAGGTAGGGTATGGCACTGCCACTAAGACTATGGGCTTCCAGATAGGATATGGCACTGCCACTAAGGCTGTGGGCTTCCAGGTCAGGTACGACCCTACCACCAAGGCTGTAGGCTTCCAGGCAAGGGCAGAAATTGGCTACTGGACTTCAGAAGGTGGCCCGAGGAGGCCAAAAATCTGTTTCTCCAATTCAGAATTTGGTACGAGGAGGCTAAAAATTGGCTGCTGGACTTCAGAATTTGGCCTGAAGAGGCCAGAAATCAGCTGCTGGACTTCAGAAGGTGGCCTGAGGAGGCCAGAAATTGGCTGCTGGACTTCATAACTTGGCCCAGGGAGGCTAGAAATTGGCTGGTGGACTTCAGAAGGTGGCCCGAGGAGGGCAAAAATCTGCTGCTGGACTTCAGGATTTTGACTGAGGAGGCCAGAAATCAGCTGCTGGACTTCAGAAGGTGGCTGGAGGAGGCCAGAAATCGGCTGCTGGACTTCAGAAAGTGGCCGGAGGAGAGCAGAAATTGGCTGCTGGACTTCATAACTTGGCCCGAGGAGGCTAGAAATTGATGCCCTCAAAGCCCGCTGCATTCAATGGTGCCAACATGTTCCACCCCTTCTGTGCCTTGCCCTTCAACCACTGACTGAGGGTCATAGCAGACCCAACAGGTGCAACTTTGTGGAGCATGGCCTGCCTCATGCTCCTGGCCCCAACAACCCCCGTGGCTGCCCTTTTAGAAGGAGGCACCTCCTTTTGCCTCCCCACATCTCCTCCTGGAGCTGTGCTCCTCCCTCCCCCAGATGGCGGTGACAAACTGCCTTCCCTAGACAAGAGCCTTTGGTGGTGCCTCTCCAGATGTTGACCGAGGGCAGTGGAGGACATATGCCTGGGGTCTGAACCCCTCTGGACCATCACAAAGCAGGCATTACAGCGTGCCAGCCATGGGTCATCATTGACCACCGTGAAATGATCCCACATGGCCCCTCTGCGTGTTTGGCAAAATGACGACCCAATGCCTGCTTCTGACTGCTGCTGGCCTGGGAAGAAGGCCAGTGGTGCTGCTGGTCCAAGAGGAGGGAAGAGATGACTCTGGGGACAGGGGTGGGGTGGGGGGTTGTGAAGCCTGTCCTGCCATTACAGGTTCCGACTCGGACTGGGAGGTTTCTAGGTCTTCGGGAACTAGTAACTCCTCAGATTCCTCCAGGAAGAGGAGCAGCAGTTCTTTGGGCACCGCCGGAAGCTCTGCTTCCATGCCCGCCTGCAAGGCCACTGGAAGAGGAATGGTGATGGTGGTGCCTAGCCCACGCAGCTTCACAGGCTTCTTCCCTTTGGATACCCCATGGTGGAGACGGCCCTTCCTTTTCACCTGCCAAACCACTAAACAAATAAATGGGAAGGAAAGGAAAATCTAAGAGGGATAATAGATTAGAGAGAGTCAGAGAGGGTGTAATAAATTTTATTTTTAAAATGATGGTGGGGATGGAATGGAACAGATTTTTTTAAATTTTTCAGAAGAGTAATAGGGGGAAGTAATTGGACCCTAATTGGACCCAGTAATAACTAAACAAAACACACTACCCACACACAGCATTCCCCCAAAGATCACCCACCCTGCCTGAACGCAACCCTCAAAAAGAATTAATTATTTAACTAAAATGTGACCTGCCTAAACAAAGCCCTCCCCAGTCTCCCACTAATGAAAATGATATAATTTCTACAGAATAAATTTATTTTAAATTGAATGTGCTTTGGTTGGAGAAGCACTTAGAAGACACTCAAGCACTCAGGAAATAAATTTTTGGGAAAGGGATTCCACATTCACACACAAAACCTCCCCCCCCCACCCGAGATCACTCATCCTGCCTTAATACAAGCCTCCAAAAATAACTAAGTTTTAAACTAACCACCACCAGCCTAAACAAAGCCCTGGCAACTAAGTCTCCCACTAAACAAAATTAGAATAAATTTCTTTTAAATTGAATGTGCTTTATCAGCACATGGACTGGGGAGGCTCACAGTCAGAAGAACCACCAGATGCAACCACTCAGGAAACAATTTTTGGGGAAAGGGATTCCACAGTCACACACAAAATTCCCACCCACCCACCCTGCCTGAACACAAGCCTCCAAAAAGAATTAGCCTAACTGAAATCTGCTAAAGAAATCTCTCCTCAAATTCCTAGTAATGTTCAAATAATAGTAATTAAATGAATGAAACAGGAAATAAAATGAATGAGAAAAATAAGTTTGCTTTGCTGCCACAAAAGTGAAAGCACAGCCATAGCTAGCAAATAGCAATAAACAACTGTTCTCACTCTCAAGAGAATAAGAACGGAAGTGGGAAATGGCTGCAGGGAAAAGGCTTATAAAGCCTCTGAAAAAGGTACACCCCCACAGCCCTTTCAGAAGCGCAATTGGCTGCCTGACATGCCAATCCAGGATTTCTTGATCGGCCAGAGCTTCTGATTGGCACCAGCAAGCTCAGAGATGGCACAGAGAGACCCAAAAAAGGGTAACAAATATCAATGAATATTGATGAATCAACAAATTGATGAACAAAACTAAGAAAATATTTGTCACTTTGTATTCATCGGGTCTTCAAAATTGACAAATATGAATCGATGAATATATGACAAACTGGTGATATTTATCGAAAATCGTGATTCGTTTTTATATTCGTCCCCATCTTTACTCACTATCATTCAGAAAGTGATACTAAGCAAGGAAAAATTCCAGACTCTGACTCCCTTTTTCCTCAGTTAACCACTTCTCACCAAAATGCAAAGCAATTGTCAGGGCTATTTTTTTTTTTACAAGCATATGCTTTTTATAATGGAAGTTTAAGTGTACAAACACTACACACACATTTCAACAGAAGCTTCCCTCATGAAAAATTACCTAGGGCTAGAGGATCCAGAGGATAATCAAATTATCTGTACTATTGTTACTGGGAGAGGAGAGAAGCAAGAACAACAAGGATGCAGCTGTAGTCCCCAAATTTGCCACAGAGCAAGAGTAGATGGTCCGCTACAACTGTGCTAGATTTGGTGCTGATCCAAAATCCAGTTTCAAAGTTATAATTGTTTATTTGAACTGCCCCCATTTTTAGAATTGCCTTGTAGAATGTTGATTTGCTCTGCCAACACAATCATTGCTGCATTCTCATGCAGTGATAATTGAATTGGCCTCTGGAAGGAGGTGTGTGCAGTTTAGCTGCTGTCCCTCTTTCTGGGATGGGGGTGTTGGTCATTGTGATCCTTGCTGTTTCTACCATCACTGCCACCCTCCAGGTTGCTCATTTTGTGCCTTGTGGACATCTGTCCATAATGACAGTGCTTCACTGCACTAGTCCAGGTGCAGGGAATTTGTGTTGAATTTGCTGCCCTCAGCACTCCACCACCACAGACAACTGCCTCATTCACCCTAAGGGCAAGACAGGACTTGATAAAAGAGGATGCAGGTGTCTCTATTCATGCTAGGGGTTCCCTCCCCCTTTCTTTTTGCCATTTGGACTTTTCCCAGTAATTTTACTGGTTTAATTTCATCTGTGAGGTCCTGTCAAACTGTGGGCTTCACATATTGGATAGAAAAGCTTACTTCTCATAAAACAATTTGCCCAATCAATATCTGCCTGTTTTATCAGGTCTAAGACTCCTTTTACACAGAGTAAAACTTAGATCTGCTGACAGGCTAAACGGTCAGCACAAAGCACATCTAAAATCAGGGTAAAATCTGACCAACCAGATAAATGGCAATTCTAACCTGATAATTCCTGCCCCCCCTTACACCACAAAGGGCTGTTGCAGTAGAGAAGTGGCAGATGAGAGGATGTGAGCTTAACTGTTCTGCCAGCCACTGTGTTTCTCTCCAGCCCTCTTGCATTGCTGTTGCTTTTCGCTGCCACATCGATCTGGTGTCTAAACCTTGGTTGTGGAAGATGTGGCCAGGGACAGAAAGCTTTGCTAAGGGGCAATATCTGGTAGGAGAAAGGTAAGCACACATCTCTCCGGCTCTCTCAGCTCTCTGCTACTAAAATGGCCCTTTTCTCCCATGCTGCTGTATAGTGGACAATTGACAGCAGATTTTCCAAAATGTCTGTTGTCCACTGAATTTTTCATACTCAATGTAACCAGCCAAATTTAAGTAATAAATATTCATTCATTCATTCAAATCTTTATTGCATAATCAACAGATCATTGCAAATTTTTAAAAGAAATTAATACACTGCATTAGAGCCACAGTACTATCATGCCATAGGTATCAGTAAAAATACAATGAATTAAAATAATGCTAATATTAATACTTCAAAATGGGGCTGTAAATATGATTATTATTTATTTAAACAATTTTAGCTAAAACCTCCTAAAATTCAATGATAAAACTTAAATATAACATTTAAATTATGTTCCATATGGCTGTCTTCATACATCTAAATCTTTATGGCAGTTTACACAAATATTTTCCAAATACTTAGCTCTACTTGTAGCGGCTTTAAAAGCAAATATTGCAACTTTATTTATTGTATGTGAATTGGATGTTTGTAATAACAAGCTCAATTTCTCTGCGATGCTTCTATATTCCACTTTCTTTAAGATGGGCTGTAAATATTTTTCTCTTATATCCATATACAGGGGGCAATCAAGCACATAATGAGCCAAGTCCTCAAGAACAGGGTTTCCACAAACACACAATCTATCATCTAAAGGGATACCCTGAAACCTACCCCATTTCATCATTGTATCCATTTGTTCAGATCTTAAGTGTGTATATGCTTTTCTATATTGCATTTTCATAGGGACTGTTAAATAATTTTCATATTGGTGCAATTGTTTTGTATTGGCCAGCCATTTTGTAGTTTTTGTGGATGCAACAGCTGTTATATCGGTCTGAGCTCCTACATCAGAAACCCTTTGCTTAAAGATATGAATTGTATCTTTCCGCAATGGGTTTAGAGGCTGTGCTGTAAAAGCAAATTTTGGAAAAAGCTTAAACAGTTTTTGCACCCATTAATTTCCATGATTAGATTACCTTTGCTCCTCCAAACAAATTTTGGGCAATCTTTCTTCCATTAGGTTACTTGTTCTGCACCAATATTTTACCATTCTTACAGTTATCAGACCTGAAATCATTTTTGTACCAAGTTCTGCTCTAACTAAATGAGCTGGGGTAGAATTTGAAACTCCCAGGATGACCCGATAAAATTGTGTTTGAACTTGTTCAGTTTCCTTAAGGTCTGCAAAACCCTATATTTCAGCACCATAAATTAACATAGGAATTATCTTAGCTTTAAAAAAAATTAAAATTAGATTTAAAGTACCTGTAGCTTAAAAGTTTGTAAATGGACTGCAAACTGGACCGTACTTTTAATATATTTTTCTTTATATGCAATGCCCAAGATCCTGTTGCCGTAAAGTTAATGCCCAAATAGCAGTAACATTTAACATGCTGTAACTCTTTGGAATTTATAGACCATTTGTGGGTTTTTCTTTTTTTGCCAAATACAACCACCTTAGATTTATTATTCTTAATGCATAGATTATTTTCTTGACGATAGGTATCAAACCATTTCAAAAGTCTCTTCATACCCACTTGAGTTGTTGATAATAATATCATATTGTCAGCATATAATAATATATTTACCTCTCTATTTAGAATCTTAGGCATATGATAACTCTGATTGTGTATAAACGTCACCACATCATCGATATAGAAGTTAAATAAGAACGGAGATAGAATGCAGCCTTGACAGACACCTTTGTATGTTGGAACAGAGTCTGTAAGCGCAAAATTTAAACCTGTTCTCACCTTCAAATTAGTTTCTGTATACAGTGCTTTTAACAATAGTAATAGTCTTGGATCTATATCACTCATAGCCAATTTTTCCCAAAAGCGATCTCTATTTATAGAATCGAACGCTGCGGTTAAAACGATAAAGGCTGCAAATAACTGTTCACCCTTAATGGTATATATGTTTATAAGATGTTGTAATACATAACAATTGTCTAGAGTAGAATGTCCCTTCCTAAAGCCCGACTGTTCTTCAACAAAGATGGAATTTTCTTCTTCTCAGTCCTCTAATTTATGTAAGAGGTGCCTCGCATAAATTTTTGCTGGGATATCAATTAGGCTAATAGGCCTGTAATTGTTGGGATCTTGTCGATTACCTTTCTTAAATAGCAGAATGATGATACTGGCTTTCCAGTCTTTTGGGATACAACCAGTCTTATTTATGTGTGTAATTAGCCCAGACAATATGGAGGCCCACCAATCTAAATTACTTTTAAATAATTAGGGGGGTAAGAAATCCTCCCCAGGAGCTTTATTATTCCTCAGAGTCTGAATAAGCTGTTTTATCTCCTGCGCTGTTACAGGTGACCACTGAGGTATTAAACCTGCGTCCTGGATCCCTGGGAGTTTGTCAATCTGATTTACATCATTCTCTTCCTTAAACAATTCCCTGTAATATAATTCCCAAGTAACAGCTGGGATAGGAACAACCATAACAGACTTTGCCTCATTGATCCTATCAGCCACTAAGTGCCAAAAATAAGTTACATCTAGCCCGGTTGCAGCTAATTCTAGTTCTGCCCATATACGTTTCTGATATTGCCTTTTCTTTACTATAATTAATTGTTTATATTCACGTCTAAGTTTTAATATGGTATTATGTGTCTCTTGGTCATACACTAATTGTACTTTCCTCATCTGTCTCCTCACTTCCTTTTTCAGAAACCTGCATTCCCTGTTAAACCATGGGGCTAGAATTATATTACTTAAATTTGAACAATAAATAGAATTTTGGAATTTTGTAATATTATTAACTTCCACTTTTTGCCATTTCAGTCTCTTCACCCCTTGTATTTTTAAATTTTGGGCTAGCCATTGACCTTGTAGGCTTACTTTCCTCTGGTCAGTTTTAGCTATTACTTCCAGTGTTATTGGTTGATGGTCACTGTTCACCATAGGGTGTACAGTTATGCCAGAAAATAAATGAATTTTTTCTTCTTGGGACACACACATAATCTAGCACACTCCCTGACTGTTCGGAAAAATAAGTATATGGGTATGGAAAATTATTGTTATAATTTCCTGATATATGCAGGTCAAACATATAAGTTAGCCACATATTTGTACCAGCATAATTTATCTTTACATCCTGAGAGTACCAATAATTCAAATCAATAGAGTCATCGTCAAAAATTCCACATTTCTCTGCAATCTTTGACAAATCATTCCCAATTCTTGTATTCAAATCACCCAATAATATAGGCATTGCATTTGGAAACCTTATACTAAGATCTTCTGACAAAAGTTCCAAGTGCAACCAGATATCGGGTGTATAGTACTGGGATGAGATGGGTGGAATATACACATTTACCAACATTAACATCAGGTCTTGAGTCTTGATCTTAACTATCAGCACATTATTGTCAGATATGATTGTCTCAACCATACTACCTTCCCAACCTAGATCTTGCTTCAGTAGAACTGCTAAACCCCCTATGGCTCTACCTTTCTCATTTACTTTCTGTGCCGGTTTTACCCAAGTTTTAAAACCCGGCAGTACTAAGTTTTCCGTCTTGAGGAGCCATGTTTCTTGACGTGCTAATACTGAGTATTTAGATAGAAATGAATTCACCTTCATATTGTTTCCTGCTGCCTTCCACCCAGCTATGTTCCAAGAGACAATGCCTACTAATGTATTTGATTGCTCTGATTTGGAATCATGAGGCTTTGGGGTTCTCTGTATAGAATATACTATTGATATACCAAGGGAATATATATATATCAAGAAGAGGTGGCAAGAATACACAGAGGAATTATACCAGAAAGATCTGGATGTCCCGGACAACCCAGATAGTGTGGTTGACCTTGAGCCAGACATCCTGGAGAGCGAAGTCAAGTGGGCCTTAGAAAGCATGGCTAACAACAAGGCCAGTGGAAGAGATGGCATTCCAGTGGAACTATTTAAAATCTTAAAAGATGATGCTGTTAAGGTGCTACACTCAATATGCCAGCAAGTTTGGAAAACTCAGCAGTGGCCAGAGGATTGGAAAAGATCAGTCTACATCCCAATCCCAAAGAAGGGAAGTGCTAAAGAATGCTCCAACTACCGTACAATTGCACTCATTTCACACGCTAGCAAGGTTATGCTCAAAATCCTCCAAGGCAGGCTTCAGCAGTATGTGGACCGAGAACTCCCAGAAGTACAAGCTGGATTTCGAAGGGGCAGAGGAACTAGAGACCAAATTGCTAACATGTGCTGGATTATGGAGAAAGCGAGAGAGTTCCAGAAAAACATCTACTTCTGCTTCATTGACTATGCAAAAGCCTTTGACTGTGTGGACCACAGCAAACTATGGCAAGTTCTTAAATAAATGGGAGTGCCTGACCACCTTATCCATCTCCTGAGAAATCTCTATGTGGGACAGGAAGCAACAGTTAGAACTGGATATGGAACAACTGATTGGTTCAAAATTGGGAAAGGAGTACGACAAGGCTCTATATTGTCTCCATGCTTATTTAACTTATATGCAGAATACATCATGCGGAAGGCTGGACTAGAGGAATCCCAAGCCGGAATTAAGATTGCCGGAAGAAATATCAACAACCTCAGATATGCAGATGATCCCACTCTGATGGCAGAAAGTGAGGAGGAATTAAAGAACCTCTTAATGAGGGTGAAAGAGGAGAGCGCCAAAAATGGTCTGAAGCTCAACATCAAAAAAACTAAGATCATGGCCACGGGCCCCATCACCTCCTGGCAAATAGAAGGGGAAGATATGGAGGCAGTGACAGAGTTTACCTTCCTGGGCTCCACGATCACTGCAGATGGTGACAGCAGCCACGATATTAAAAGACGCCTGCTTCTTGGGAGGAAAGCGATGAGAAACCTAGACAGCATCTTAAAAAGCAGAGACATCACCTTGCCGACAAAGGTCTGCATAGTCAAAGCTATGGTTTTTCCAGTAGCGATGTATGGAAGTGAGAGCTGGACCATAAAGAAGGCTGACCGCCGAAGAATTGATGCTTTTGAATTGTGGTGCTGGAGGAGACTCTTGAGAGTCCCCTGGACTGCAAGGAGAACAAACATATCCATTTTGAAGGCAATCAACCCTGAGTTTTCACTGGAAGGACAGATCCTGAAACTGAGGCTCCAATACTTTTGCCATCTCATGAGAAGAGAAGACTCCCTGGAAAAGACCCTGATGTTGGGAAAGTGTGAAGGCAAGAGGAGAAGGGGACGACAGAGGATGAGATGGTTGGACAGTGTCATCGAAGCAACCAACATGAATTTGACCCAACTTCGGGAGGCAGTGGAAGACAGGAGGGCCTGACGTGCTCTGGTCCATGGGGTCACGAAGAGTCGGACACGACTAAACGACTAAACAACAACAATTGATATACCATCTGGTTGTTCAGTCATATCTGTCTCCTGAGGTATACTCAGTCAATTTGTAATCCTTTCGGGCTCCCTCTGCTTTCCCCTATCTCCAACTTCCACCTCCCCCAAAACTTTAATCAGCTCTACTTGTGAGTGTATCATACTTACATTCGATATAATGGGGACCCCTGTATTACCTGGTTGGAGTTCGTCATTTCTAAACTTTATCACTGGTGCCAATTCAGAATCCTCTAAGTATCTCATTTCTGTCCATGATTTAACTTTTCTAAGAGTGGGATTTGCTGCTAGAACTATGGGATCTAATACATTTTCATTACTTATTGATTCATGGGGTAACTCAGCCATATCTAAACCTATCTGTTTATCTGCCATTACCTTGACGTCTATTTTGTCCTTCCCACTATCTCGTGGTAGCTCATTTTTAAGCAATTCAATTTCCACTGAATGAGAACCATTTTTACCCAATTGGCCCCCTTGATCTAACTGCTTATCTAACAATAGCACTTTTAAGACCTCTAGTTTTGCAATGATTTCGTTTTGTGCCACTAATGGCAAAGCACAACAGGAGTCTATAAGGGCTAACTCCTCCTTAATGAGAGATTCCTTCCCTAAGCAAGAATCTTGCTTCCCTTGAACCTGAGTTGGAAGACTTATCCATTTGGGAATAGACTCGTTCTTGCAATTTCCAGTTTCTATCTGTGACTCCTTCCTTATCTTAGGCTCTGTGCCTCCTAAGTTTCTTGTGTTCTCTCTGCCACAATGATAATGATCGAAAATGGAGTGAGTTTCTTCATCTTCCCACTGTATAAGATCTTCTCTGCCCTTTTCTCTTTCTAGTTGTTGTTTCCCATACAAGTCCTTAACTATTCTCCTCTTTACCAGGGCCACGGGACTGGCTGTATTTTCAAACAGCCTTGTTATTTGTTGTTGTTGTTTAGTCATTAAGTCGTGTCCAACTCTTCGTGACCCCATGAACAAACAGCCTAGAGACAATCGATCCCTTTTTTAAAAAAATCCCACTTCTGTATAATTTGCTAACCAATAGACTCTCATGGAAAGTAACCACTGCCCGTGCATTCTTATAATTATAAAAGAGATATTCAATATGGATAATATTTGCTGGGGTGTCTTCTCCAGGAACAAGTGCTTCCAACAATTGCAGCAGATGAGGTTTGTGCTGTATCTGTGATAGTAGCCCCTTAGGTTTTGGATAATTTGATAATATTAATTTATGCCGCGAAAGCTTAAGCTCCAGGATTTGTTTGTCGGTGTTCACTGTCCACCTGGATGTTTTGCCTTTCCTATCTTTGTCATTGTCATAATTCAGGAAAAATGGATCTAATGGCGATATATCCGTTAGAGAACCTTTTGGCAACAATAAATCTTGAATGGCCTCTTGTGCATTTAAATCTTCTTTCCCTGGCAGCAGTAAGGGGAGATCATATTGTCTTTTATCCTCTTAGTTAATTACTTCTTCTTCTATATTAAGTTGATTTTGCATCTTAGTCTTGTTCTTTGACTTAAGTGTCTTAAATTTATTTCCAGCCATACTTTTCATTCCTTTTGTTTCATTTTCAAGGAGCTTAAAGAGTCTGTTAAATTTGAATCTCCCTTTTTTTGCTTTCGCACTGATGTTTTCTTTATGAATGTTACCCCTTTTTATTTTTTATTTTGGACCTTTAGATTTCAGCCCTTTTTTTCCACATCCATTAGCGCTGGCCTTCCTGGCCATAACACCATGAAGATAATCTGGTTTGCTAAGCAAAGCTGACTCCTTTGTTGCCGGACAGAGCATTTCCGTTTCAAGATGAGACAAATTAAACATTTTGGACTCTTCTCTCCCCGCTGGGATATCAGTATCAGAAACTGCAACATTCTGTTTTTCAGCCTCATATGTTTTCATTTGGGCTTTATTAAATGTTGGTGTAGTATCCTCTGTATATGTTTTTTCCTGTAATATGTTAGTTATGGGAAACATTGTTGGCTGAGTTATTACTGATATCAGTTTTTGTAGTGTTTATTTTACGTTTGATAATTCTTCAAATAAATATTGTACTAGTCTTCCTTGCAATGTACATTGTGAGCTTATCAGCTCCAAATCCGAACAGTTACCAAGACCGTTTTCATCCTTTGAAAAGGTAGGCTCCAGAAATAAAGAAGACATATGACTCTACTGCAGCCGCTAACGAACCACGCTTCAGGCAGCATGGCTGGCCCTTTGCCCTACACCCACGGATAGCACGAGACTGCAAAGCCTCACGAGAACTCTAGGGAGGACGGGGAATGCCAGGTTATTTAAGGGGCGTTCCCCCTAGAACCACCCTCTTCTTTTTCGGGCACCGAGAGAGACAGAGTGAGAGAGCTGTGCTGCTAGCATCTTTTCCGACTGCGTCATCGGACTTCGAGTGTTCCTGAAGGAAGGGAGGGTAGCATCGGCTCCCTCCCAGGGTTCTTCTGATATATTATTTGTTCCTTATTAAGTTATACTGTTGTATTTGATAATTGGTTAAAGTAAGCGAGAAGGGGGAAAGCAGCAGTGGGGTTCACGCCTGTTGCGCTTTGGCGCGGTAGGAATTTTTTAAAAAAATTAAATCGAATATCAGTAAATACTAGAAATAATACAAAAGAAAAGGAAGGGAAGGGGAAGATTAAATAAGCGGGCATCCAGTATCTATTAATTAAAAGGAAGCAGGACTTAACAATCAGCGTGGTCCTGGGTTTTGTTTATCGATGCTTGGTCGGGCCTCCCGCCCCCCCACACCCTTTTTTCGAAACAAATCAAGCGGGAATGGCTACCCGCTTCACAAGCCTCATTCCCACTATCACTTGGTTGCTTCCCCCCTTCATTTTAATTGTTTCAGAGGCTTTGGAGGCTAGCGGACCGGAGGGTCGACTAGCCCAACCGCACGGAATGGGCATAATTTTTTTATAAAAAGGAAATACACATATATAACTTTGATAAATAAAAGAGAGTAAAGAGAAGAAACGGGAAGGAAATACATAAACTAAGGACACTAAAATAAATAAATAAATAAATAAATAAATAAATAAATAAATAAATATACATAATATAAAATAATTAGATAGTTAAAAATAATAATAAACAATAATAAAATAATAAGAGTAAATATAAACAATAATACAATAAAATAAGGATAAATAAATATAAAGAGGAACAGGGTAAGGTAATCTGTAATATAATTTTACATCAAATAAATTTATTTATTTATTTTATAACATAAATTAATTCAAGATTAATTAATTGGCGGTGAATTCATTAATTCAAGCGAATAGCTCAGCATTAATTTATATACACATTTGATTATATTAAGCTAATTAATCAATTGTGATAAAGCGACAAATAAATAGTAATCAGGTGATCAAGAGCAATCAACTACAAGGCCATACAAATAAGGCATGGTGACTGGCTGTTAAAAGACCTTCCTTGTCTGAAGTGCAAGGTACAGTGTGTGGTCTAAAAGCTATTAATTAAAGAACACAGGTCATAGCAAGGGACCATTGCTAGGAAATAGTTGTAACCACATATCCAGGCAGGGTTGCGTTTTGCACCTCGGCCTCAAACGGTGCTAATAGATATCTGGTGGGAACGGCAACCGTATTACTGGGGTTATTATTCCCACTTAATTAATAGGAAACCTCGGTTCATAATGGCATCGAGGAAAGGGCAGGACAACAAGAAGGGGAAACAGCCGGCCAAGAAAAGGCCAGCTCCTCAGGTGTCTCCTCCCTAATCCTCTTCAGATGAGGAATCTTGGCCTGTATGGCAAGAACTACAGGAAAAAACCTTGGCATTAGAGGCCGAGTGGCTGGCGAGACAGACTTACCAGCCAAGTGAGTCTCGACCACGTGGATCTGTCAGGGACACCAAGAGCCATCGTAAAGCTAAGTTGAAGGTTATGGCACAAGATCTAATGGATAAGTTTGCTGTTCTTGAGCCCGAACAGCTTCCTGAAGCGACTGCCAGGCGAGATGCATATGGGGCCGCATCGACTCCGATGGCATGGAGCACAGGGAAAGTGAGAAGGTCATCAACACTGATAGCATCCAAAGCAGAGACTTAGTGCCAGGAAGTACAGGACGAGGTAGAGGAAGTGAGTTCCGACAAGCCTTACTTTGTGGAAGCATGGGCACGACTTCTTCACGTGAGTCGGCCGCTGCACCGGGCACCTACACACCGGTCCCCACCTGGCCATGGGTCGGCGGAGGTCAATGCAACCACACACTATACACTCCTTACAACACACAGAGTACAGGGCTGACCAACACAGCATGGCCATTTTCTGGTCCTCAATTCAGTGGCTGGGGCACGCCCTATGCTCCTTTTGCCCTGCCAGCTCAACCAGGTAATATGGCTAATGCAGGGGTTTGGCCATACCCGTCCGTGTCTAATATGGGCTACAATACTGTCCCGTTAGGTGCTTTGTCATATGGCGACTACTCCATGCCTCTGGGTGACCACCTCACCCCAGCAACACAAGAAAATATCCGAGAAGGCAAATACGTAGACATATTCGAATTACTAAACAGAGATGTAGAAAAGAAAGAATTGGATAAAGAAGATGAGAAGGAGAAAGAATGGCGTAGAAGGAAGAAGCCCAATGGAACATGGGCCAATTGGCTTCCTGGGTTTTTGATCTATGCAGGAGTAATAGTCAAGGCACAGCCTTGGAGGGCCCAAGCCCTCTTTCAATACCTAGACGTAATATACAGAGCCTACGTTGACTTTGCGGGGCAGGCATGGCTTCATTATGATGAATCATTCCGTATGCGGAGCACAATTCACCCAAATATGCGTTGGGATGAGCCCCTGCCGGGTCTGTGGCTTCAACACATGACCCCCGCTAGGCTAAACGTTGGCGATAGATTCGATAGTGGTCATTTGAATAGGAAAGTTGCTCCTAATCAGATTCCCTGCCCTGGAGCTGGGCAGGCGGTTCAACCCCGCCCGTTCTGTTGGGAGTACAACTCCAGGGGTATTTGCACAAAGAAGCTGTGTCGATTTAGGCATGAGTGCACTACCTGTGGAGGTCAGCACCTGAACGCATCGTGCTTTAAAGCAGGCACCCAACACCAGAACAAGGGTGCAGGAGGCAGTAAGAAGCCTAACAGTGGCGGGGGTACCCCTGGAAAAGGGACCCAGACCAATTAAGGTTGAGGTTTTGGAAGTTTGGTTAAGCATTTACCCCCCGTAGGGAAGACGCCAGTTACTTGTTGGAGGGCTTTAGATATGGGTTTAGGATCCCGGCAGAAGTAAAGTGCAAAGCATTTCTTGCGCAGAACCTTCGATCAATATGTGGGATGGAAAGTATTGTCCAAAACAAGATTGACAAGGAAGTGAGGGAGGGCAGAGTTCTCGACCCCCTTCCCAACGCCACCTCTTGAAAACCTGAGGGTTTCTCCATTAGGCATTGTGCCTAAAAAGGCCCAGGGCAAGTTTCGGTTAATCCACCACTTGTCCTTTCCGGAGGGAATGTCAGTCAATTTGAAGCAGCTTCTTTAATAGCCTTTTTCAGTGCCCTTAGAATCAGTGAATTGGTGGCTGGAGGAAAAACAGATAAGTCTAGGTTAGCCCTGCAATGGCAGGATGTTAAAGTTAATGAAGGGTAAGTACAAATTCGTATCCGACGATCCAAGGCCGATCAAATAGGCAAGGGCAATCAAATCACCCTTGGGCAGTGCAGCATAAGTAGCATATGCCCAGTTAAAGCCATACAGGCATATTTAAAAGCCAGAGGACAGGACTCAGGATATTTCTTCCAGCACGCTGATAAGTCACCTTTGACTAAATATCAGTTTTGGAAGTTAACTGACCTAGCATTAAACAGAGTAGGTGTTCTGGGTACGAGGTTCGGTACCCATTTGTTTAGAATTGGGGCAGCCTCCACTACAGCTGCCCTGGGTTCTAGCTCAGAAGAAATCAAGCGCCTAGGCTGATGGTTGTCTTCAAGTTACCGGAGATATATAAGAACACTACCTAACGTATAGGCAGGGGCCTGGTCTTGTTGTGTCTTCACAGGTCCTTTAGGGTCGGGGAGACGAAGGCACATTGTGATCGTCGGTCACAGTTATGTACACTGGGCAGACTGTTATGCTGCTGCATCCCCATGGGGGAGCGATTTGGGTCTTGGAGCCCATGCGCACATCACGTGGAAAGGGCTGCGCGGCATGCAGTGGAGTCAGTTATGCAGGTTGGCGGCATTTGGCCTTTCTCCACCAGACGTATTGGTGATACACCTTGGCAGCAATGATTTGCCCAGGCATCATGGTAAGGCATTGATTCTGGACATTGTTCGTGACCTGAAATGGTTAAATGACAGGTATCCTGCTACGCAGATAGTGTGGTCCACGATAATTCCTTGGTTGGTGTGGAGAGGAGCCAGGAATTTTCTCAACATTAACACGGCCCGCCGGGGTGTTAACCGAGAGGTTTGCAGAGTGGTCTGCAGCGGCCTTGAATCAGTGATCGGTCACCAAAGGATCTGATTGGATAGGCCTGAATTGTTTCGGAAAGATGGAGTACATCTTTCCGATTTAGGTTTGGATGTCTTCTTGGAAGACATCAAGGGGGCCTGCTTGTTGAGCTCGAGCGACTCGATGGTGGGCATGGGACATAGCATGGATAGTCCCTATGCTGTGGCGGGTAGTGTGGAAAAAACAGGTATTTTCCGGTGAGTCCCACTGTAAGATCAGGTAAGCTAATAGCGCATCCGACCTCCCGGCACTGCGGATCATGCGATTACAGTGTTTGGGGGGAAGATGCGCTGGGCCACTTCCGGACCAACAGTCATCAACTAAAGATGGCTTGAGGTCTGGGGGTGTTTATTAGCGGCTGGCCAGGTTCCTGCTGTCTTTAAGAATGCTGGAACCTGGGGCCGGGGACTCACCCATCTGTTGATTAAGGGGTATTTGGATACCTCTGCAATTTACCTGTTTCCGCACTACAGCAGGCCCCCCCTTTGCCAAAGGATGGCAAAATTTGAATTTGAATTTTAAATCAATAAAGTGTGGCCCGTGTTTTAACCCATATTATTTGTCTCGTGTCTTTATTCCAGGGTTGGAAGGGCAAAGAACATTTGGATCTTTCAGATTTGGTGTATATTGATCACATATAACACTGTTATCCCTCAGGGTTGGTAGTGCATCTGCAGTACTTGTACTTTCAGTTCTGATCTTGGTGCAGTATTAAAGGGAAGTGGGGTGGAATTTTTACAATTTTCTTTTCCTTTCCCTTTTCCTCCTTTTTCTTTCTGTTTCATAGGGATAAAATAATCAGACAGCTTGCTCTGGTCTACAACCTTCTTCTGTTTTCTAGTTAAAACCATGTTAAAGTCAATTTTAAATCACCTCAGAGTTCTGTGGTCGCTTGTATTATGACTATTTTCTTAAATCGCTTGCATTAACTTTGGGCAGGTGCCTTAATTATCTTTAGAAGTCTCTTTACTTAGCACAACAGGGTTCTTTTCTTCTTACTGCTGGTACAACAAAACTCCCATTCCTCTTGTCCAAGGACAGTTTTAACTGTGCTTACTTGCTTGCTTATACTTGTCCTATCACCGAAGGTATGCACAACAAACCGCAAAGTCTAGCTTGCAAGTTGTTTGTTTTCGAATCTATTTCTGTTTCCTTGTTCGGTGTCAAGCACAGCAAGAATAATAATAATTACTAGCACAATAGCAGATCTCGCAGGAAAAACCAAACTTCAAACTTCTTTCTATAATCTGGCTTCCTTTTCAGAGGTATTTTTAGGCTTTCTTCGACAGGATAATTGTTTAAAGAAAACTTTAAAACTTTAAAAGATTAGGCCGAAGGACACAGTACAAACAAACAATGTTGTCTCACCCAGTCAGAACCAGAACCTAATAAATATGATACTAATAAATATTCTGTAGAAAGACAGAAACATAGCTTAGGGTCGTGCAATTTAGTTCATGGTATTTCCCCTGTCAATTCGGTGGGTGATTCAGACCCTACCTCTAATTCAATCCAACTGAATCTATATCCCAAATCGAATTTCAGATTTAGAAATCTGAATCTTTTGCCATGTAAGCATAACCTTTGCCTCCAAACCCTGGAATAATGAGGCGAGACAATCTTTTGATGGTGTAAACCAGGGCCACACTTTATTATCAACAGTTATGGCATCTTCAGTCCAAACCAAAGAGAAGGGCATGCCATAGTGGGGAATCAGTTTTGTAACTGGATTTCACCGGACCCCTTTTCATGACAATGGTCAAGTCCCATGCCCCAAAGTCACTTGGTCATACTGACCAGGCAACCCTGGCCAGCCATGATCTGACCACTTCCGGGCTTCAAGTCCCCATTCTATTGGTGGCCGTCACCCTGCATGTGGCCCCAGCACATCCTCCCCCCTTCACTCTGTAATATTATGATCCACAGTGCTGGGAGATCAGATGAGCTATAACCTTCCATGAGCTCACTAGGGAACTCACCAATCCAACTACCCGCCAATGTAACCATCTAAACTAGACACCCTTAACAACCTGCATACCTCAACCAGTGTGGGATAAGCAAAAAAACAACAACAAAACAACAACACAGAAACCGGCTACCGCCAGCCAGTCAGGTAGCGGATCAAAAATTCCTATCCAGCCCCCAAAGGTGACCAGTAAGACTCACACTAGTATAGAGGGTGGGTGAGTGGGTTGCAAGCCTTGAAGGAGACTGAATGGGGGAGGAGCGCCCCTTTAAATAGGTGCTCTTTCCTCCTCCCTTCCCGGGTCACATTCAGTCCTGCTTGCCTCGCGATATCCTGCTCTGCTCAGCAAATATGAGCCTGATGGCAAAGCAACCATTTCCTCTACCCACAAATGAATGAAATGTGGAGGTCTGGTAACCCCTCCAGCGTAAGTAAAACTTGCCATATTTCAGGCATGTAGTTTCAAGTGTATCTCCCCTCAGATCCCTTTATTCCTTCCACCAAATGAAACAACATTTCTAAAAAGCTCAGCTGAGCTCACCTCTGCCAATTGATACTACTCTTGTTCTGTCACAGTTCCCATTATATTGGGACACTGTGCTTGTGCTTCTAACAGCCTATCTCTAATATTGAGAGTTGAAATATTCCTGTACTGAGGGGCCTGGAAAAAGAGGCATATCTGTTGCTTTTGTATGCTCATAATATGTAGCATGGTTTTTGGCTCTTACGTTGTCTTCATCTGTGCTACTTATATAGTTAAGATTTTGTTTGTGTGGTGTGTGTGGCTTACACAGTGATAGTAGAGGTAGGCAGCTGGAAAAGGAATGAAAGAACAAGAGAAACACTATAGGAATGACACAGATCAGTTGAAAACCTGAACAAAAAAAGCAGAACCTGAGGCAAAAGGATGGGGAGAAAAAGAGGAGTAGAAATAAAACTACTGCTACTGAACAAAAAGGCTGAGATAAAACACATAGGGCCTGTCCAGATGGAGATATAGATTGCTGTTTGGATTGCTGTTCGTATGGTTCGGTTCAAACCACTATATGGTATATACATATGTTTCTACTTAGTTCAATCCATCTTGCCCCTTTAAGAGCTGTCCTGCTCCTTTGTGACACATTGTTAGGGCTTCTTGTGTGTGTGTGTGTTGGGGGGGGGTTGTGCAATTCAGCATGCTCCTAATTATCCCATTGTGTAGTCTGTGCAGATGGTTATTTCACACCCAAATGGAGCTGTGGATGGTGTTATCTGAGGTGACAACCCTATTATGCTTTATATGGGTTATAACATTAAAAAGGAGGATGGAAACACTCTCTCCGCTATTTTCATAAAGAGGCAGTCACGAAAGCAGCAAAATCAGGGAGCTGGACAGGGGACAGATTGTAACTGTCTTCAGTGTGGAAGGGATTGTCACTCTCGAATTGGCCTTCTCAGCCACACTAGACGCTGTTCCAAGTCCTCCATACAGAGCACGTTACCATAGTCTCTCGAGACTGAAGGATGCCTAATCGAATTTGTATATAATCTCTGAATGATGCAGCCACTAACTTTATTTAACAACAACAACAAAGGAAAGTCAGTGTGTCCCACTGAATGATGGCCATGAGAATAGGCACTCCAGGGAGCTATGACGACTCCATGGGCTCCACCCCCACAAGGCAGCACCGCTCCAGCAGAGCCCCAGCTGAGGAGAAAGGCAGGGAAAAGGGGGGGAGAGGTTACCTGCCTTCTGTCTCCCCAACCTTCATCCCAATGTTTTTACCTAGCACCACAGCTATCCTTGGTTGCTGTTGCTGCTGCGTTCTTGCCCATTAGTAAACTGGGTAAGCTGCCTCACAAGTAATCTGGATAAATTTACACATGAGTAAGCCAGATAAACCTTGTTCATGAGTAAACCTACAATCCAATGACATGTGTAGACACTTCTTATGGAAGAATAAACATTTCCCATGTGAACAGAAGGATTGCTTGAGTGAGGGATAAAATCGATCACACTGAAGATAAGAACCTTTTAAGTGAGAACTAGACAGCTCCTCCCCTTCACAGATTGCTGCCTTGTCGTGGCGAAGGGGCTTGAGTAATTCAGAGAAGCTATGGGCTATGCCATGCAGGGACACCCAAGACGGACAGGTCATAGTGGAGAGTTCTGACTAAACGCGATCCACCTGGAGCAGGAACTGGCAAGCCACTCCAGTATCTTTGCCAAGAAAACCCCATGAACAGAAACAAAAGGCTAAAAGATATGACGCTGGAAGATGGGCCCCTCAGGTCGGAAGGCGTCCAACATGCTACTGAGGAAGAGCGGAGGACAAGTACAAGTAGCTCCAGAGCTAATGAAGTGGTTGGGCCAAAGCCGAAAGGACGCTCAGCTGTGGACGTGCCTGGAAGTGAAAGGAAAGTCCGATGCTGGAAAGAAGAATACTGCATAGGAACCTGGAATGTAAGATCTATGAACCTTGGTAAGTTGGATGTGGTCAAACAGGAGATGGCAAGAATAAACATTGACATCCTGGGCGTCAGTGAACTAATATGGATGGGAATGGGCGAATTCAATTCAGATGATTACCATATCTACTATTGTGGGCAAGAATCCCGTAGAAGAAATGGAGTAGCCCTCATAGTCAACAAAAGAGTGGGGAAAGCTGTACTGGGATACAATCTCAAAAATGATAGAATGATTTCAATACGAATCCAAGGCAGACCTTTCAACATCACAGTAATCCAAGTTTATGCACCAACCACCGATGCTGAAGAGGCTGAAATTGACCAGTTCTATGAAGACCTACAACACCTTCTAGAACTGACACCAAAGAAAGATGTTCTTCTCATTCTAGGGGACTGGAATGCTAAAGTAGGGAGTCAAGAGATAAAAGGAACAACAGGTAAGTTTGGCCTTGGAGTTCAGAATGAAGCAGGGCAAAGGCTAATAGAGTTCTGTGAAGAGAACAAGCTGGTCATCACAAACACTCTTTTCCAACAACACAAGAGGCAACTCTACACATGGACATCACCAAATGGGCAATACCGAAATCAGATTGATTATATTCTCTGCAGCCAAAGATGGAGAAGCTCTATACAGTCAGCAAAAACAAGACCTGGAGCTGATTGTGGCTCTGACCATCAGCTTCTTATAGCAAAATTCAAGCTTAAACTGAAGAAAGTAGGAAAAACCACTGGGCTAGCCAGGTATAATCTAAACAAAATCCCTTATGAGTACACAGTGGAAGTGAAGAACAGATTTAAGGAACTAGATTTGGTGGACAGAGTGCCTGAAGAACTATGGATGGAGGCTCGTAACATTGTACAGGAGGCAGCAACAAAAACCATCCCAAAGAAAAGGAAATGCAAGAAAGCAAAGCGGCTGTCCAACGAGGCCTTACAAATAGCAGAGAAGAGAAGGGAAACAAAATGCAAGGGAGATAGGGAAAGTTACAGAAAATGGAATGCGGACTTCCAAAGAATAGCAAGGAGAGACAAGAGGGGCTTCTTAAATGAACAATGCAAAGTTATAGAGGAAAACAATAGAAAGGGAAAAACCAGAGATCTGTTCAAGAAAATTGGAGCCATTAAAGGAACATTTTGTGCAAAGATGGACATGATAAAGGACAAAAATGGTAGGGACCTAACAGAAGCAGAAGACATCAAGAAGAGGTGGCAAGAATACACAGAGGAATTATACCAGAAAGATCTGGATGTCCCGGACAACCCAGATAGTGTGGTTGCTGACCTTGAGCCAGACATCCTGGAGAGCGAAGTCAAGTGGGCCTTAGAAAGCATGGCTAACAACAAGGCCAGTGGAGGAGATGGCATTCCAGTGGAACTATTTTATAAATCTTAAAAGATGATGCTGTTAAGGTGCTACACTCAATATGCCAGCAAGTTTGGAAAACTCAGCAGTGGCCAGAGGATTGGAAAAGATCAGTCTACATCCCAATCCCAAAGAAGGGAAGTGCCAAAGAATGCTCCAACTACCGTACAATTGCACTCATTTCACACGCTAGCAAGGTTATGCTCAAAATCCTCCAAGGCAGGCTTCAGCAGTATGTGGACCGAGAACTCCCAGAAGTACAAGCTGGATTTCGAAGGGGTAGAGGAACTAGAGACCAAATTGCTAAGATGCGCTGGATTATGGAGAAAGCCAGAGAGTTCCAGAAAAACATCTACTTCTGCTTAATTGACTACGCAAAAGCCTTTGACTGTGTGGACCACAGCAAACTATGGGAAGTTCTTAAAGAAATGGGAGTGCCTGACCACCTTATCCATCTCCTGAGAAATCTATATGTGGGACAGGAAGCAACAGTTAGAAATGGATATGGAACAACTGATTGGTTCAAAATTGGGAAAGGAGTACGACAAGGCTGTATATTGTCCCCCTGCTTATTTAACTTATATGCAGAATACATCATGTGAAAGGCTGGACTGGATGAATCCCAAGCCGGAATTAAGATTGCCGGAAGAAATATCAACAACCTCAGATATGCAGATTATACCACTCTGATGGCAGAAAGTGAGGAGGAATTAAAGAACCTCTTAATGAGAGTGAAAGAGGAGAGCGCCAAAAATGATCTGAAGCTCAACATCAAAAAAACTAAGATCATGGCCACGGGCCCCATCACCTCCTGGCAAATAGAAGGGGAAGATATGGAGGCAGTGACAGAGTTTACCTTCCTGGGCTCCACGATCACTGCAGATGGTGACAGCAGCCACGAAATTAAAAGACGCCTGCTTCTTGGGAGGAAAGCGATGAGAAACCTAGACAGCATCTTAAAAAGCAGAGACATCACCTTGCCGACAAAGGTCCGCATAGTCAAAGCTATGGTTTTTCCTGTAGTGATGTATGGAAGTGAGAGCTGGACCATAAAGAAGGCTGACCGCCGAAGAATTGATGCTTTTGAATTGTGGTGCTGGAGGAGACTCTTGAGAGTCCCCTGGACTGCAAGGAGAACAAACATATCCATTTTGAAGGAAATCAACCCTGAGTGCTCACTGGAAGGACAGATCCTGAAGCTGAGGCTCCAATACTTTGGCTATCTCATGAGAAGAGAAGACTCCCTGGAAAAGACCCTGATGTTGGGAAAGTGTGAAGGCAAGAGGAGAAGGGGACGACAGAGGATGAGATGGTTGGACAGTGTCATCGAAGCAACCAACATGAATTTGACCCAACTTCGGGAGGCAGTGGAAGACAGGAGGGCCTGGCGTGCTCTGGTCCATGGGGTCATGAAGAGTCGGACACGACTAAACGACTAAACAACAACAACAGACACCTCCAAATTCCCCTGATCTGGAGAGGACCATTGTCTCTTCATAAAATATGGATTAAAAAACAACAACAGCAATGGGACTAGACCAGAGAATGGTATGGAAAGAAGCATTGAAAAGGGCTACTGTTATGATAAAGTAGAGATATGAGAAGTTATAGGAAGAGAAATTAAACTGCCACCAAACTTCACCAAAGCTTTTCAAAACATCCTGCTCATAAAGCAGGTGAGCTGAGGAATCTAATGAAAAATAACAAGGGGAAAGGAGTGACTAAATATAGATAATTCACTGGCTCCGAGCATGTGATTGCAAAGTGCTGGTAAGTTTCTGACCTTAGATTGTAAGCTAGAAGTGTCAGCGAGCAAAGTTTTACTTTCTCTTCTCCATACTCATCTTGGTGTCTTCCTTATATGACCCTGTAGGAGAATCACTGTCTGGCTTTTTATTTTAACATCTCTAGAAGTCCAGATCACCAAATTGATTTGAATAGCTTGGATAGAGTCAGTCCAATATGGAAGTGTATCAGGCTGCCCCCGTGAATTATCTATA
This sequence comes from Intellagama lesueurii, assembly GCA_037013535.1. NCBI lineage: Eukaryota > Metazoa > Chordata > Lepidosauria > Squamata > Agamidae > Intellagama > Intellagama lesueurii. The sequence continues at coordinate 111,553,129 of JBAJHW010000003.1, forward strand.
TCGATCTGGATTGATCTAAATTATCCCAGTTTGGTTTAAGATTCAGTATTTGGCCAGATTATTGTACACCCTTAGTATAAGTCAGTTTTGTCTGACTTTTTTAAAAAGGGAAATTCTACTAAGAGTCTTCAAAATATTTGAATCATGTTGTTTACTTAAAATATGACAGGGCAATTATTTAGTGTGCCTTTAACAAGGTAGGCAAGCACTGCATTTTTGTTTTCTTTTAATGGTTGCTAAGAGGTTAATCATGATAAACATTTGGTGAGCTATTCAGTAGCAAGAACAGGACATAACCATTAATTCTTCCTTTTATTTGGATCTTGCCCATTGGGAATGACTGAATAATAAGACAAACAGAGTTGAATTAGGAAGTTTCTTCATTTTATTAAACTTAAAGGAGAGAGAAAAACAGCAGAAAAAATCTGGCCGCTGGAGATGAGCAACTGCTGTTTCAAGACACTTGCAATTTATCATCACACTGAAGCTAATTAAAGCTAAAGACTATGACATCAGCATGACATTCAAAGGACTGCCTTGCCTTGAAAAACAGCGTGGTAAAACAGCCTGATCTGATTTACTGTGCAAAATAAAATACTGATTTTATACACATGACTGTTGTGCAAGGGTGGAAAATCTTTGACTTCCCAGATACTTTGATCTACCAACCCACCATCACCTTTATGATGGTCAATGATAAGGGGTTATGGGTGCTGTAGTAATAAAATCTGGAATGCTGGAGATTTCCCACCCCTGCTATACAGTATGAAACCAATCCCTGAGATCGGTTGGGAAGTATATGCTCTAATTTCTTTAGCAGACTATCAGGTTCCAAAATATCAAGTACTAGAAATAATGGAAATTATAAACTGGATTAAAGTCAATCATACACTGATTTAGACCTAACCCATCAACTTTATATGGGACCAGCACTGAAATCTTGAATAGGCCAAGACAGCATGAGATTTCCTAGCACCCCATCATGCCACACTCTAGGTAATGTGCTGTTTTTTTGGCTTGGTGGGTTATAAGTAGGTTTCATAGCCATCCGTAGCTTCATTTAGCATCATTAATTATTTTCCTGAACGCATTCATTCAAAATCCTGCTGTCAGCCAAAAATATATCTGGAGCAGCTTACATGAAATTCAAAAAAACAGGACTATCTTTGCCCAGAGGCTTATAATCTACATGCTTTTAGTCAGAAAGAAAAAGAAATGGGGATCTTTAATCAAGTATAATGGAATATCCCTACCTCCCATCTTTTCTCCCTTCACTCCAATCTGCTGGAATGGCTGCCAGTGCCAATATTTCAGGGATAAGACTTCAGGGGATGTTTTTTCAGCAGAGCTGAAGGAACAGTACTGCTCTTATCTAAATGATCTAAATGGTAATATTAGGGACATGGACTGTCTTTGGAGAAAAGTTACCAAATGGACCAAATAAAAGGCATTAACATCTTTTCTGACTGATGACAAGGTGGAACAAGACACCCACAGTCACCCCAAGAAGGGATGACCGCCCCAACAGATCAAGCAGGAGTTCACTGGAGTTCATGTCTTCACTTGCAGTTACATGGGCAGCCACCTTGCATTTGGCAGGGTGGGAGGGGATTAGAAATGAGTCTAAGAACCACATCAAAATTCCCTCTACTCACTGATTGTTCCCAGATTTTAGTTGTCTGCAAACAGCTTTGAGAGATGATCATGTTTCAGTGTTCTTTTAGGAATTTTGTCTTCCCCTCACAGGGGGAAAAAGAGCATTGTTCAATAACTTAATGGAAAAATGTTGAAAGGTTATTTATTAATGAACATACGAGCATTTGTTCTGCCACTTCACAGTCAGGCACTACTCATCTGCTATTCCCATTAGGAAACAGAGATTCACAATTATTTCCTTTCCTTTTTTTTTTTTTTTTTTTTTTGCAATTGCGTACTGCTGTCTCCCCATCTTTTCACGTCATTTTGATTGCTTTTAATTTCTCCTCAACAGTGATTTTCTGTGTTGTCATCAATCTTACTTGTTCCCCCCTTGCCTTGAGGATTTCGGTCCACTGTACTGGTTAGACACGTTAGTATGCGCTTCCATGTGTGTCCCATCCATCTCTGTTCTCATTTCATAATTAGCTGTCAGAAAACATGACTGAATTTGGACTAAAATGCTTTCATTTGTAATCATTAGACTCACTCAAAAATAAGAGTTGGTTCTCCTCATTTTATTATAAGTCATTAAATGTTGTTTTATTAAATGCCAATCACTGTAAATGTTACTATGGAAACTTCTAAGGGGAGGCTTTCCACTAGCATAGGTTGTATGGACCACACTTTAGCTATGTACAATGACAACATCTGGGTTGTGAGTGTGAGATGATGTTTGTAAAGACACACACAACCTGTTCTAAAATAAATGATCACAGTAACTCCTGGAAGATCGACAAGTCTTCCTTTCTGGCTAGTTTTTACTCACCGCATGCTGAAAATTAGAGCTTGGAAGTGAGGGGTTGAGAATTATGTCATTATTCATTCAGTGTCATGATTTTTAATAACAGGAGCAATATCATTACTTTCATACCTTTTAACTGAAATGGAGCAAACATAGATTGGTGTTGCATACGGTCATTAATGTGGTCATTATTGCAGAAACATTAATTTGGAGATATTGGATATTAATTTGGAGATATTGGGGATGATTTTTTTTAAAAAAAAACCAATGTTGATAGTAACATTAACAAGATTAATGAGTAACAAGTAATACACTCCTCAGGAAAAAAAAACAGATAACAAGAAAGATGTTGCTTTAGTATTTGAAGCTGTTCTGAAAATTCAGGGGTTTCACAGCTTAAATCAGAAGCCTAATGTTCAGACGCTGAGACTTAACCCAGTGAGTTATCCAAGTCTTTCTGTGTTCAGACTCTAGAAGCAAACAACACAAAAAGGGGGCTGGTAAGACCTGACATTCCTTCCACCAATCTCCATAGTGCAATACTAAATGATGTAGAGAGCATGGCTGCTGCCAGTGTGAAGCTGCCAGAAGAAGGATTGCTACTGCTACACAAGTGGGAGCACAGAATGGTGAAAAGTGAGCTCCATTTTGCCTCCTGTTTTTGCTCCTCTTCAGCCCCCAATGCCCCCCATGCCTTTACCTACATGCCCCCTTCATCATCTGAGACTTAACACAGTGTTGTAGACATTTCCTTCCCTCATAGTGTAGTGGAAAAGTACTTACTTAATTAATTTTAAAAGCACACTTTGGTATAAGGCTCCGTAGTGAGAGCAAAAGATGTGAAAGTTGCCAAAGAAACTTTGCTTTACTTGGATCCTCTGTAAATCTATCTTCATTAATTAGTTCTTAAACCCTGGGGAGTAATGATGCTAATTCTGTCTTCATGTTTGCACTTAGCAGGGCACGTGGGATGTATAGTAGAGGGCTAGATTCTCAGTGATGCAGTTCTCATTTAGCAGATAATTTATTTCTGAACCAAAGCCAAAAAAAAAGTAGGAATAACTTTTTGACATTGCATTGTTGAGATGGAATTGCATTAGTGTTACATTAATTCTGTATTTTTAACAACCACCATGAAAACATCAGAAATGCATTGAGATTCTGTTAAAAATAGTGATTTTGGTTCATAGTTGTTGTTTTTTAATGTGTTGTTATTTCAGTTTCAGTTTTTGCCCTTTGCTTATTAGCAGTGGAGTTTACATCAAAACCCTGTTCATCAGAGGTATTTCTTCAGAAGAAATAATTTTAATGACATTTCTTTAAATGAGTTTTCTTTGTTTGAGAAAGCTTATTAATACCTTTGTCCTAACTGTTATTTTTCCATGGTTCTGCACATTAAATGTGATTAATATGCACTTGAAAGTATCTGTTTTACCCTTCTGCATGTCTTGTGTCCTCAGGGAAGTTTTGGATCTCAAAAAGACATTGATATAAGATGCAGTTCCTCAAAAAACCTAGCATCAATCAAGGCTTTCTTGTTAGCATCATACATTCTTTGATGTGTGGAAGAGGAATCGTGCCTTTCAAGTGAATTTTAAGAAGCTGATTGGGAAGGCATTGCACCATCAAGGGGGTTGCTACTAATTCAGTTCCAACTTTAGCTATAGTTAAAGAAAATACTGTTTACACGTAAATGCACCTGCCCCCATGTCTTCTGGCATCAGCAGTTGCAAGGAGCGTGAGGAAAGAGACGGTACCACCTTGGAGAATCTGAGATCTGGTGAAGTTCTCCTGTGAGATCTTGGTCTGTGGGGAACTCACACATAATCTCTAGTTCTACGTATGCAGGTTCTTTGAAAGAGCCTACTATTTTACTATTGGCTTCATCCAAAAGGGGATGTTCATTTTAATGTGTATCCAAGTGTGCATCCTAATAATAATGATCCACAAAAGATAGTGCTTGCATGTCATGGCACATCCTATGAATGAATGGTGGTTTGATTATTGTTGTGGGTTTTCCAGGCTGTTTGGCCGTGTTCTTAAGGTTTTTCTTCCTAACGTTTCGCCAGTCTCTGTGGCCAGCATCTTCAGAGGACAGGAGTCAGAACTCTGTCTGTGCTCTGGTGGTTTACTCTTCAACAGGGAATCCCACCTGTATCTTCTTCCCCTCTTTCATTTCTATTAGTTTTTGAGGCTTTGTGTTTCCAAAGCCCAATTTCTAACACATTTTCCTTAATCTGTGAATTTATTTATGCAAAACATCTAAAGTGCCCATTTCCCCCATACATTAAAATCAGTGCATATGTGTGCATTTTTTTCAGTTACATACATTTTGCACATTGGCATTTTAGAATGTGCATTGCCATATCCACATGGTAATTTTCTGTAATGTATGCCCTGTGTGCGCGCCCATTCTTGAAGCAAGATGTGTTTCTTCTTGCAGAGAGTGTCAAGAGGTTCAAAATGCTCATTTTGGGTTGAGACTGACAAAATCCAACAACAACATCCCACCCCATTCCTACTCCAAAACATAGTTGGATACATACATCTTTGTAGCTGAATCCACTTCATTATAAGTCTATGTGTGAGGGTCCTTTAAGACCATAGAGCCAGTAGTATCCACAGGGATGCAACCAGCATGGATGTTTGCAGCTTTATTTTTACATTGTACAAAAGTACTCCAAAAAGTTGTAAATCAACATGTACTGAAAACATAAGCACAAATATTTAAATAGAAATCTGTTCTTGCAACTTGCAAAAACCTGCAAGTGTGATTGCCATCCAAAATTGCACTAGAGTCCTGGAATCCGAGTATCACAGAAAATTAGAATATTATAATTACAAAGAATGCAAATGCCACCTCCATATTTACACATTGCAAAATAAAACGCTCAACTCTCAGAAACATTACCATAGAGTAACCTTGCTTAGCTGGAGAGCTGGCTAATTGGTTTGCAATGACTACAGTAAATGATTCTTCAAGCCTCAATTCTAAAATAACTTTTTTCAGGGCTACTTTTTCTAAAAACCCTTAATTATTTTAACATTATATATACACACACACACAAATTCACATCTTGACACATATGCACTGCCGAAACACTGTGGATATTCCCAGCATTGAGGGGAACATAATATACTGCCATGCTGATTAGCCCAAAATAAGGCAGAAAAGTCAGAAATCAAGCAAAACTGCTATTGACCATTGATCTTCATGTTTAAGCAGTCGTAAAGAGTTCATCTGTCAATATCTGAAATTTTTTATACACAAGGTGTTAACCAATGAAAATGAAAGTATGTTTAAATATGCAGCTAGGAAGTAGGTTATTATAAGGTGTATTCCCCCCCCCAAAAAAAAACCCAAAACAATTAGCTAGCTATAGCTTAGCAAATTGAATCATAAACATCCTGGCAACTGAATGATGTTTTCATTACGAGTTATAAATATAGAGATAATTTATGCATGTCTGATAGTTGGAACTCTTTGTAGTTCCTTTGCCCTTTTATTGCAGTAAGCAGCTGTTCCAGGATTTAGGCTTTCCAATTTTTGATGTTACAGGACTTTGTTCATAAAAGTTCTGCAAAAAATTGTTAGCCGTAACAAAAATTGTATCAGCATAATTGTAACTTGCCATATTGTAGATTACAGACAACTAGAGTTACAATATATGCAACAATACAATTTAAGATTGGAAATAGATATTTGTGGGTCTTTAAGCATTTGGACTTTTAAGACCTGCAGATATTTGTTTATAGATAGGAGGAAAGGAAAACAACTAAAAGAATTATAAATATAGACAAATAAAGCATACATATTCATCCATTCTACTCATCATCACAACTCAACATCACTTTGGGCACCAACATCAAACAACAATAACCATGTAGCATGGCGGCAGTAGGCTCCATTTCCAGATGCTGACAATAACAATCAACATGGATCTCCTTCCATAGATGCAAACTGACACAAGCCTGGCTTGGCTGGGTGAGCACTTAAAGTAATTTTTCTCTGTGTGTTCTTAACATGTTTGGAGGTTAAGTAATGCATATTAATTTATATACTTTTTCCTTTAACAACTTTGATATTTTCCATACTTTCTAAGTAAAGCTAAAGATTGCTTAAAGTTATCATGTTTTTTGTTTTATATATTTTTACATTTAACATGTGCCTATTTTAAGCTATAAGCTCTTGAATTTTTATAATGTAGCTTAAAACTTCCTTTATACTTTTGTTCCTGTATTTTGGATTCAAACATGATTTAATTTCCTCCTACAAATTACGTTTTGTCCTGAAGGTTTTTACAAGATTCAAGGAAGGATTTTTAAAAAATATTTGTTTGTAAAGTTTTCTTCATAGTTGCAAGACTTTTGCATTTTACAACAACTTTGAAGTATTTTGTATATATGGAATGTAGACGCAATGTGGAGAAATAAAGCTTGTAGAATTAGGCAAGCTGATGTTGCCTGGAATTTATGCAACAATGAAAAGACTAATACCTTGGTACTCAGATGAAGTTTTCATCTGATTGTTAATGATTGTTTAGTTTCATTCTTTTATGGGGATAAATGCCAGCTGTGATGAACAGAGGATTCTGATTTTTCCCCCCTGGGAGATCTATAAAGTTCTGAACTTCTAGTGAGGGTCAATCATTAGTTTATCTAACTTGACACATATTTTGCTTAAGCACAGAAGACACCTGCTGTGTTGAATCAAGGATCCATCTATTCCAGCATCTTATTTCCATTCCAATGGTAGCTACCCAGATGTTTCATAAAAGCTTACAAGGTTTATAAATGCATTGACTTCTCTTAACTGCCTAGCAGTGATTGAGATTCCAGGTCATACCACCTCTGAACTGGAAGTTTGATTTAGCCACCAAGAAAAAAAGGCCAAATGTATCCACAAAATAAAGATACACTTAACACCAATTGACCTAGAGCTTGTAGTCAGGAATCAAAGTGTCACTAACATGCAGTATAAAGTAGCTGCTGCATCGTTTGTTAACATCTGCAATGAATTGGCTTTCCAGTTACCCTCAATAAGCTCTACAATTGTATTTATCAGGGATCCTGACATCAAGAAGAAGCAGAATTCTAGAACATAATGGAGGCCCTGATCCAAAACTTTCCATTTCAAGACAACTTCTTTTCCCACTTGTTCTGCTTCTCCCACCAGGTGTTTTAGGAAGGAAAGGTTGAAACTGCTTAGGCTTCATTGTGCTATTGACGATGACCTCAGGAATACCTCAGTGAGAAGCCAAACTTGAGACTGCTGCAGGAAACAAATTGCATCTCTTCTGAATTGACATGAGTTGCATTCACCTGTTTGTAGTACTAAAGCAGTGGCGAAGGAAAAGGAATGTGAGTAAATTGGTGATTGTTCTCCTGTCTCAATGAGCAACGGTGAGGTTGCCTGTTTTGAGGTATAACTTGGTCTTCTCCATGTCCACTTGTAAGCTCTGAAGCCCCTGGTTGCAAAGTGCTATGTAAACATATAGGTATAGAGAGCTAGGCCAGGCACCTCACTCAAAGGGGAAAACATTAAGAAAGAAAAGGAAAAGGTTGAGGAGGTAAGAACTAACTACCCATGATGGCAGTTCACTGGCAGCAACTTTGAGTTAGTTTTACCGTCGAAGTGTGTAATTTTTCAATCAGCAATAAATTTAAGAATCCGCATATACATCAGCACTCCAGCATTTGTACAGCATGTGCTGCACGTAACACCATGGAAAACAGACAGCTCTGATTATGAGACTTATGAAGAGTTTGTAATAATGTAGCTGTTGACAGACATTTAAATAGATTCCCTCTGGCATTGCCTGAACAGCGACTCTGCTCTGCTGCCTTGCACATGCATTGCAACAGCTGCAGAGAGATGTTAGCTGGCAAGGTAAGTGTCTCCTTGCAGCTCACCAACCCCCAAGCTACAAAGTGATGGTGGCTGCATGGAGGTTGAATTTTCTAATGAGTGGCAGAGCCCTGAAGAACACACCATGCTGCCAAGCTGGCACTACTCTGTTACTCTTCAATTGCTGATGAGTGCTGGAATACAGGCAAGCCAGGTACAACAAATTGCTTTGGACAAAGGCCACAATTTTATGTAAACCTGCAGCAAGGGACCCAATTAACCCAACTGAGCTTTTAGAAGGTTGCCCAGCATGGAATAACATTTCCTTGGTTTCACACTGGGTGATGGTGGACTCTGGGGTTTCTGGCCCAGTAGATGATCTGAAAGAGCAGCTGACTGCTTAAAGGAAAATGAGCCATTATATCCGATCTGCCACTGCAATGTACAACTACAGCAGGGGTTTAGTGAGACCTCTTTTTTGTCAGTGAGAAGCAGTGACAAACACTGTAGAAGCACTGAAGAAGGAGGGTTGGAAATAGGTCACCATGAACATGTTTAATCAGGGACAATTTCCTGCTGATGACATCATTCTTGTTGTGCAGGTTAAACCTGCCCAATAGGATTTTGGCCTATAGCTCCAGCTAAACATTAGATACTAAATAACATTGACTGTTCAAAGTACATGAATATTGTGCAAGTTATCCTGCCAGAAGTATATTAAATGTTGATAAAATGTAATCTGCCATGATTCCTTCACAAACACGCAGAGTAGCTGTATACTTGAAATTCTTTCAAAGAGTCCACATTCAAATAGTCTCCCATTCTTATATGATGGTGAAGCACTGGTCACTTGTATAGTTGTAAAGGTAGGAGAACACACATTGGGTTTTACAAGAAAGACTGGCCTAAGCAGCTGTATCATCCTTGCAATGGCTTCAACAACCAGATCTTGGATACTCTATTTGGTTGCTTGAATTTTTTGCAGTAATCATTTGGTGAATCCAATGGAGGCTGAAACCTGTTGCAATTAAGGCTTTAGCCGTATTATATTCTTCAAACACTGTTTTACAAAGAAACTAGCAGGGAAGCATTCTAGTAATGTAGGTCCTTGCTCACCCAACCCAGGAATAAGGAGACAAGACACAAGTGATGAGTTTAACAAGCGCCACACTTTATTAACTCATTAACTATCAACATCCTCAAATTCTGCTGAGGAGTTTACTGTAGTGCTGATACCTGAGGGCAGGTGCCGGAGGTACTTGCTTACCCCTGCCCTGCTCCCCATTGTGTGAGTCCCAAGCCCCAGGTCCATACTATCATGTTGGCAGCCTGCTCCAGCTAACTCTCAGATGACCTTCCTGGTGGCCATCCACTGAAGTCTCTTGACTTTAGGCAGTGGCCGGCCATGTCTGGCTACCTGTGCACCCCCCCCCATCTTGGCAACTGAATCTCAGAATCTGGTTGCAGTAACACCCCCAAGTGACCCTTGGGAATTCACTGCTACTCCATTCCACATCTGCACTACCAGCCAGTGTGACCTATTTAATCGCAACACCACCTCTGAACTGCTCCTCTTTGCCCTATAAGGTCCTCAGTGTAAGGTAAAAGTAAAGGTTCCCCTTGACAATTGTCCAGTCATGTCCGACTCTAGGGGGCGGTGCTCATCCCTGTTTCCAAGCCATAGAGCCAGTGTTTGTCCGTAGACAGTTTCCGTGGTCATGTGGCCAGCGCGACTAGACACGGAAAGCCATTAGGCAAAAGTTACCCACACACCTTTTGTTCAATTGCCAATCCTATCTGGCCCTGAAGTGACCAGCTAGTCTCATACTGGACCCTGAGGGCTGATAAGTGGGTTGCCGTACCAGCAAAGAGGCCTCTTAGAGGGTGGGATGGTGTAATACAGGCCTCATTCCCACACCATCAGGTGATTCTCACATCAATCTGTGCCCTAGGGTGCTTGTCACCCCATCTGGGCAGGGTGGGCAAAGGTACCTCTCCCATGCAGCCATTAGGTGCACACCCAGAGTGCGGCCTTGACAATGGTCTAGAAATATTCAACATCAGCTTAGTATGTTTCCAGAAAGGGACCAAATGGTTCCACTGCAGAGCTGTTTTGAAGAAGAAAGTGCCATGGCTAGATTTATGATCCGAGACTACATTTCCTCGGTACAAGCAATTAACTTTGCTCTATCTCCTCTCTTTGGATAGCTAAACCAGGACAGATAAAATATTAGGAATATGGGGATTGAAAGAACATTTCCTGCTGGAGCACAGATTAATCATTTGGGAAAATACTGCCCCAGTTTGCTGCTGTGCCATCACACACAGAAGTCCATTCGGTGAACTATAGAGAAACCTCTGATTTCCAGTAGGTCTGTGTGCTGAAATGTTTCTCAGCTGGCAAGTATGTGAATCAAGGGTTCTCTCATGGTATAAAAAATTGAAAACCCTGCCGTGATTCATTCTTTCTCACTTCTTCGTATTCCCTCTTTCTCGCCAAGTCTCAAAACAACTCATATTTGTCCATAGAAGAGGTAGTAAAAGAAACTGATGTTTCACAATTTTGCTTCTATGGCAAAGAGGGAAGGCTAGCCTGCCAGATGGGAAGCTGCCACTGCCATCTACAAAGATGGTGGCAGCGGTGGCAGAGGAGGAGGAAGCAGTACAATGTAGAGAGGTGATGAGGGAGTGGGAATGGGGCAAGGGGCAGGCTGTGGGGGCAGGAAGGACTCAGTTTTTTTTAAACAGCCACTGACTATCTAAAAAAAACAAGCACTGACAAACTGATGAACCAATTGGTTGCCCATTATGGGCAACTACACTACACCAGAACACAGACAGAGTTCTAACTCCTGTCCTCTGAAGATGCCAGCCAAGAGACTGGCAAAACATTAGGAAGAAAAACCTTCAGAACATGGCCAAACAGCCCAAAAAACCTACAACAACCAACAATTGGTGTTTTGTCAGTAAAACATTCATCAATCTGTGGTCCATGGTTTGTCAACCTTGACGAACCATGAACCAAGACGAACTGCCATTTTGGCGCTTCGTCCCCTTCTCTAATGCAATTCTTGAACCATCTTGCATTAGTTTTCTTAACGTCAACATGGAAACATCTGTGCATTTATTCTAGTGCATGCATTTTTATAAGCTATTCTAACTGGAGAAATTTTGCAAACAACTTTTTGTAGTATAATGCATTTTTACATTACTTTCACAAATATACGCATTGCTTTTTCTCTGTTAGCAGCACCGCCCAGAGACCTTTGGGTAGTGTGGGTGGCATATAAATTAAATAAATAAATAAATATATGCATTTTTAATGCATTTTTCAACTGGGGACGTGCACTGCAAGTTGCAAACACTCAAGGGTAGCTGTTGTTTGATTCATATGTACCAAACAGTGTGAACAGAGTAGGTACTCATTATGGGCAAATGAAATTAATTTCCCCTTGATTCCCACTAGCAACTGGAAAACATGCAAAGGGAGGCATATCTGCTGGCACTGAAGTCATAGAATCCTGTTTTCAAAAAAATTGCTCAGTTCAGTCGTAAATCGCATGGGATTTTTTGATTTTTTTGGACTATCAATCCCGTAATCCTTCATTCTCGGAGTGACACAGAGACCTCAATGTGGTTTTACTTGGGAGAATGAGCTATGCTGAAAGGCTTTCTGGCCTAACTCAGCCAAGATTCCTATGCAGAAAGGAAGCTGCTTCACTATAAAAATGTATTTTGTTAGGCCTTCATCCAGGATTAGTCATATTTGTCAGTTAGAACACCCAGCATGAAGAATTGTTGGATTTGTTGTCCAATAAAATAAAATAAAATAAAATGTCCAAAATCCCATTTCTAGTTCAACAAGGCTTATTCTCAAACAGGTTTGTATTGGGTTGCACTTAATCTTTTAAAATGAGATTTTAAAAAATCTTAAGAATAATAATTTTATAAATGAAAAACTAAATTTAATTTTTAAAAACTAGAGATTTTCAAGGAAGGCTTTCTTGAGAACTATTACAGATAGTAAGGAATATGTTATATTGTCTCAGTTAAATATAATCCTCTGTCAGACCTTGTGAGACTTTTCTCCCTTTCTCTTTTAGGACATTTACTTTCCATATTTACTCTGTGTCAATATTTTCAGAAAGAAGTGGAACAGCCCAGATGAACATTATCATCCCCACACTTGGTTTTTATTCAACTGGTAGAAATTGTATTATGTTTCACACTAAGGAAAAACTACATTTCCTCTTGCTTGCTGCTGTGCCTTCTTTAACTATCTTGAGCCTAGCTCTAATTTTCCTATTAATCTTAAGGAAATATGGAATCTCAAAAACCTTCCTATGCTTCTCATCAAAAATCATTTGGGCTTTTCAGATTTTATTTTGTTTTGTTTTTTAGAATGACCAAAAACCCTAGATTGGTTGGTTGGTTGGTTGGTTGGTTGGTTGGTTCCTTGGTTGGAGGACCTCCCTCCCTCATGTTTTTTCATAATTTCCAAGCATTTTCAAGGAAGACCCAGATTCTCCCTTTTTGTACATCACTAACTTTTGTGATGCAAAGAAATGCAAGAAAGCAAAGTGGCTGTCCAACGAGGCCTTACAAATAGCAGAGAAGAGAAGGGAAACAAAATGCAAGGGAGACAGGGAAAATTACAGAAAATTGAATGCAGACTTCCAAAGAATAGCAAGGAGAGACAAGAGGGCCTTCTTAAATGAACAGTGCAAAGATATAGAGGAAAAGAATAGAAAGGGGAAAACCAGAGATCTGTTCAAGAAAATTAGAGATATTAAAGGAACATTTTATGGACATGATAAAGGACAAAAATGGTAGGGACCTCACAGAAGCAGAAGACATCTAGAAAAGGTGGCAAGAATAGACAGAGGAATTATACCAGAAAGATCTGGATGTCCCGGACAACTCAGATAGTGTGGTTGCTGACCCTGAGCCAGACATCCTGGAGAGTGAAGTCAAGTGGGCCTTAGAAAGCATGGCTAACAACAAGGCCAGTGGAGGTGATGGTATTCCAGTTGAACTGTTTAAAATCTTAAAAGATGACGCTGTTAAGGTGCTACACTCATTATGCCAGCAAGTTTGGAAAACTCAGCAGTGGCCAGAGGATTGAAAAAGATCAGTCTACATCCAAATCCCAAAGAAGGGCAGTGCCAAAGAATGCTCCAACTACCGTACAATTGCACTCATTTCACACGCTAGCAAGGTATTGCTCAAAATCCTACAAGGTAGGCTTCAGCAGTATGTGGACCGAGAACTCCCAGAAGTACAAGCTGGATTTCGAAGGGGCAGAGGAACTCGAGACCAAATTGCTAACATGCGCTGGATTATGGAGAAAGCCAGAGAGTTCCAGAAAAACATCTCCTTCTGCTTCATTGACTACGCAAAAGCCTTTGACTGTGTGGACCACAGCAAACTATGGCAAGTCCTTAAAGAAATGGGAGTGCCTGACCACCTTATCTATCTCCTGAGAAATCTATATGTGGGACAGGAAGCAACAGTTAGAACTGGACATGGAACAACTGATTGGTTCAAAACTGGGAAAGGAGTACGACAAGGCTGTATATTGTCTCCCTGCTTATTTAACTTATATGCAGAATACATTATGCGAATGGCAGGACTGGATGAATCCCAAGCCGGAATTAAGATTGCAGGAAGAAATATCAACAACCTCCGATATGCAGATGATACCACTCTGATGGCAGAAAGTGAGGAGGAATTAAAGAACCTCTTAATGAGGGTGAAAGAGGAGAGCGCAAAAAATGGTCTGAAGCTCAACATAAAAAAAAAACTAAGATCATGGCCACTGGTCCCATCACCTCCTGGCAAATAGAAGGGGAAGATATGGAGGCAGTGACAGATTTTACTTTCTTGGGCTCCAGGATCACTGCAGATGGTGACAGCAGCCACGAAATTAAAAGACCCCTGCTTCTTGGGAGGAAAGCGATGACAAACCTAGACAGCATCTTAAAAAGCAGAGACATCACCTTGCCGACAAAGGTCCGCATAGTCAAAGCTATGGTTTTTCCAGTAGCGATGTATGGAAGTGAGAGCTGGACCATAAAGAAGGCTGACTGCTGAAGAATTGATGCTTTTGAATTGTGGTGCTGGAGGAGACTCTTGAGAGTCCCCTGGACTGCAAAGAGAACAAACCTATCCATTTTGAAGGAAATCAACCCTGAGTGCTCACTGGAAGGACAGATCCTGAAGCTGAGGCTCCAATACTTTGGCCATCTCATGAGAAGAGAAGACTCCCTGGAAAAGACCCTGATGTTGGGAAAGAGTGAAGGCAAGAGGAGAAGGGGACGACCGAGGACGAGATGGTTGGACAGTGTCATCGAAGCTACCAACATGAATTTTACCAAACTCCGGGAGGCAGTGAAAGACAGGAGGGCCTGGCGTGCTCTGGTCCATGGGGTCACGAAGAGTCAGACACGACTGAACGACTAAACAACAACAACTTTTGTATATGGAATTTCTCTCTGGAATTTGGGAGGGTGGGAAAATCCACTGTCTTCCACCTTGTAGCCAAACCTTCTTTCAAATTCAGGGCCATGGCATAGAAAAGAAGTGGTGTTTCCATTTTAAAAGTCAAACCTATCCCTTGAAACAAGGTACATACTCCTCACACAGTGAATGAAATACAGTGGTTAGTTGCAACTAGAGTAGGTCCAAATCAGTGAGGAACAGGTGAGCCAACTCATCTTTTGAGTTTCAGTAATATGTTGAGATGTACTTCTGGAACGTTTCCAGAAGAATAAATCTACTTGCAAATGAGGCAAGATATTTAAGTTGAGAATTATATATATATTGATTGTGAAATATTGAATTCTCATGGATTTTAAGATAGGGTTCCTATAGCCAGGTTGCAGCCCCATGTTGTTCACTCCTCATCTGTAAGCTCATAATGATGGTCTAAAGCAGTGGTTCTTAACCTTGGGTTACCCAGGTGCTTTTGAACTGCAACTCCCAGAAACCCCAGCCAGCACAGCTGGTGGAGAAGGCTTCTGGGAGTTGCAGTCCAAAAACACCTGGGTAACCCAAGGTTAAGAACCACTGGTCTAAAGAATGATCAAGAGTTTCAACATAGAGTCAGACACGGGCATCTTTTATGTGCAGGATGTTGGTCCCTTGCCCAAGCCTAACACACACACACACACACACACACACACACACACACACACACACACACACACACACACACTTCTGAAGATTTTTAGCCAGTGTGAATTTGCAGAGAACAAATAGCTAACAACGAGGACATAATTTATTATGTGGTTATTTCTTTCCTGATAATTTTCTGCCATTCCAAGAGATATTGGATCCTAACTTTTCCTTCTGTGAAGGGATTGAGAGTTGTACTCCCAGAAAGACATATTCCACTAATTGAATCACTCTCCTATAGTGCCAGTCTTCCTTGATTTGTGAAACTAAAGGTTCACCTAAGGTCTGAACCAGTTCTACATGTTTTGTTCTGCATCTGATCATATCTGTGAACTATGCAACACAGCATGGATTGATTTATTGGTCACATTTTTAACAGCACAGTAACTGAAAATTTCTATTTGCTGTGCAATTAAAAAACAACAACATGAAAGAAAGCATTAAAACTATGATAATAGAACAGGTAAGATAAAAAAAGAAAATGAAAACACCAGCAGCAGATAATATATTCAATTCTTCAATAAAACCTCCGGTTCATGAATGTGTGATGTTGCGCTTCTGTACCCATGATTGAAAAAGCCAGGAAATGGCCCAATATTGCTGCAAAATATTGTGCCTGCATTGCCAGCAGGAAAAAGGATGCCAAGCTTTACCTAGCAAAGGGCAGCCTGAACGTTGAGAATACCAATGGCAGCAGTCAAGATGGTCTATTGGATACTCACTTCTGCTCACTACCATTCACACTAGTTGAAAAACAGGCCAGACAATTGCTTTGTGTTTGGGTGGCAAGTGGTTGATGCTATATTCCTTGTTTTCACTTTTATGGTTTATGTTCCAAACTTGTACTATCATTTTTTTTCTCTAGGTACACTGAAAATATGCACTGAATTTACAGTGAATGATTCACATATTCCTTCACCAATGTGCCATTTAGCATGCAAACAAGCACCGAACCTAGTGTGAAATATGTTGGGTACCATTATGGGAGGCAAGGGACAATATCAAAGTAAAATGTCCTCCTGCAATTCTTTAAGGTCAGTAATTCTTCCAGTAGTCAGCACACATTCTACTTTACTCACCCTCAAGTCATGATCCCTCTTAATTGGTTGTGAAGCATTAGTATTGATAGCTAGCACAAGAAAATAAATCAGCCAATTAGGTTTCATTTCCCATGGTCATTCCTTTATGCTAACGGTACTGATTTGTATAAAATCTTAATGGGAAGACAAGATTTGCTCAAAAGATCAGTAATAAGTCATGTGTTTGCTAACCAGCCAGAAGGCATGGTCAATACAAAACATCCTGTTTCGATAACATTTGTTCTTTATCCAAATGATTAACACTTAAAAGGCTCAGCTTATTGAATATCATTTCTCTGTTGTGGCCTTCATGTGCATTTTAAAGAGCTTCTGGCTATTGCTTTTTGAAGCCCCTGGATCATTGCTTGACATTTTTCAATAATCCCCAGAATGTGGAGGAAATGGTAGATGGAAGCTATGAAACTGGTTTATCCAGAGCCATATATTTCCAGTGTAACCTTCTTTCTTTTCCAGGGTCATGCCAGACTTGAGAAGGAACAGAGGGCCAAACATGCTGAAGATGATCTGTCATTAGAGAAGAAGCTACATGAATGTGCCAAATACATAACTCAAGTAAGCATTTGTGTCTAGGATATCAGAATTGCAAACAAAACAATGTTTTGCTTCTGAAAACCAATCACGAAACAGAACAAGTTAACTAGCAAGATATGGCAAGTGGTTTAAACTTGTAATGTAACTATCATGCATTTTCTGCAGTTAAGGGATTCCCTCTTCTACTGATGGCTCATTTAATATATAGTTACATTCTAGATATATTTTATATCTGTCATGTATAGGAGCTGAGGCGAAGAGAGGCACAGGAGGAATATACATCCACTTTCGCCCTGATATAGATGGCTTTCTATACAGATTAGATTATACAGTGGCTATTTGTCAAACAAATGCCTTAAAATTGTCCCAGCTGAATTTGATTTTTTTCACAACCATCAGCCACTTGTATTTACTATATGTACCAGACGTTCCCCTATTGTGTTCTTGCCCTATATGCTTATGACCAGCCCACTTCAATCTAACTTCTAACTTCTCTAAAGAGAATTCCAGAAGTGAATTCTCTTTAAAGAAGTTAGAAGTTAGAAGGTAATTTAGAAAATTCTCTTTTGGAGTTCTGTAAATAATGCCACAACCACTAACTGTTGGAAAAGAAAGATAAGAGGTGGGGTTTTTTAAAAAAAGTAGATCCTTCAGCTGATGGCAACTTGTGATCCTGGCTGGATGGGTGCATCCCCTGAAATTCTGAGGTGAGGTTCTCTCACTCTCAGTCCATGAACCTTCCCACCTTCTGCTACTCAGAATGTGAAGATTTTGTGATAAATTACAATGACTTTAGTTGGTCTGTTCTCCTTCATCTGCAAATGGAAATATCAAGCAGATCTCTTCCTCCCATTTCCTTGTCACAAAACCATCACCAGCACCATCCAGATTTTCCATGCATTAACAACACAAAAAGACAGTTCTACCTTTATGAGATCAATATTCTTTCATGAGGGGAGGGGAAAACCTATGTCTAAATCTTAACCATTTTTACATTTTCCGGTGTCCAATGTGGAAATCTGTCAAGCAGCTCCCTCCTTTGTTGAACTCTTTCTTCTAGGTGAGCACACCTTACTACAGACAGGTTGTCCTCATGATTTAAAAATCACTGTTTTTGAAACATTCCTCCCCCGTCTTCTGCTGCTTGGAATCTGCAGATCAGATGCTAAGTGTGTGTTGCTTCTCATTACATTTGCTGTTCTCCAACATACATTTGTTTGACTTTCACAAAATCAGAGAAAGAGGGAGAACCTGCAGGGTAGCTAGTTGATTAATCACTTAAAAACAAATAGTCTAAAACCTGACTGGGTTGTGCAGTGCAACCCCAAAACTGTATAACTGGTGTATACACTCAGACATACCCAGCTCACACAACTGGTTGTAATCTTGGTGGAATGCCCAGCTGTATGACAGATAGCCAAAAAATTGTGAAGAACGTTTGCAAAATTTCCCTTGCTCATGCAATATTTCTGAATAGGATTCTGGCTACAGACTTGCATTTAACAGAAAATAAGGTAATGAGATCCTAGGATAACCTGCCATTTTCCATTTTTCTCTCCTTTCTAAAGCTCAGTGTTCTCTAGACAAGAAGTAGAATGCCGAATTTCAAGGAGAAAATTATTCAAGGAGAGTGATCGCAAGTATATTTCAAACTGGTTTAGATCTCTGGAGGAAAGGCCTCAAGAGGTTTAAAAACACAGTGCTGGTTTAAAATGCCATGCCCTTCTTCCCGGGAATTGCTTTTGTATTATGTAGAGTAAAGTAGTACTGCTCCTATTAATGTGTAGTCTTCAACAATTTCTCCAATTGTATTTTTATTGCTTTTGATCACACCACAGCATTCATTTTTCCCCATAGGCAGAGAAAGCAACTGTACAAGAAGTGTGTTCTCTGTGGAATGCATAAAAGAAATTAGTGTGGGTAGAGTGAAAGGGATTAATATAAAATTCTGAAGCTAGAAATAGCAACTCCTGTGTAGTCATGGGCATCTGGGGAAGGGTTGCAATTTTTCAATGAGGATAGCTTTTCTGTTGTTTCTGAGGAGAGATGAGGCAGTTGTAGTTGCTTCTTCCCCTCCCTGTTTTTTTCTGACATCCATTTTAAAGCTTTTTCTCTGTTGTCCATCATATCTGGTCCTCTACTTGCTCCACATGAGACTATTAGCAGGAAGACTGAATCTGAACAGTATCCAGAAGAAATATTGATGGATCTTTGTAGCAAGAACTGAAGACAACATATGGGATACAGCAGAGTCTAAAAGAGAAGTGGCTGGACTAAGAGTATCTAATTATCTAACAAATATAGATCACTTGGATCTCTCAGCATCTGCATTATGTGTGCATACAGGCAGTGATGAATGTAACATTTTCAGGCAGAAGTTGAAAGGAAGGAAGCACAACACATGTGCTTACACCTTTGTACCAATCCAGGGACCCCAAACGCAATTGGGAATGGGTGGGGATAGGTGACCACGTTATAAAGACACCTCCTCTTCTAGTCATGTTTGCTCTGAGATTTTTGCTTCCCATCTGGAGGCCCAGAAAAGAATAGAAATTCCATGAGACTTTAGCTGGCAGTCTGCAACCAGGCACCTGTAAATATTGACTGGTATCCTAATCTCTAGCTCTGGTTATGCATCAGGAGTGTCACCAGCAGGTTGCCTCTAATTAAACAGTTCCTGCTTTGATTGCAATTTGCAATCAAATTTGTGTCGTTGATCATGGGTCACATACAACCTGAAAGTGAAATATGAATTCATTTATTAGCAGCAATTTGTGACATCTGGTGATGTAATTCCCACTATGCTGATGGAGGTGCAGAACAGGAAATCAGTCATCCAAATAGAAGAGTGCCCAAAGTTCATCATAATCACTCATTCAAAGGCCTTGCCTAGGAAGCAGTCATTTGCCATGGGCCGAAAGTTACTAAGATTTTCTGGACCAAAGGAAAGTTTCTATAGGAATAGTCTCAGCACTCGCTCTTTAAGGCTGGCCAGGACCACTAGCTCTCAAAAGGAGACATTAGTGCTTTAGTTCAGCCTACTATCCTCTCCTTCCCTGATTTTAATTAGATATGTGAACCAAGAATCCATATCTATATCCTATAGCCACATAAATCTGAGCAAACAATTTGTCCACATCCTTGAGTCCCATCAACTGAAATTTGTCCAACAAAATTTAACAAGACTGAATTTCTCACCAGGTTCAGCAGCTATAGTGGTTGAGCCATTCTTTAAGTTTTTAGATTATGTTTTTGTTATTTATGTTATATTTACTTCTGTGTAGTTTGTTTTAACTGTCTGTAAACCACCCAGAATAGTGTTTCAGCACTAATGGGATGGTATACAAATCCAATGCAATCCAATCCATCCATCCATCCATCAAGTGGTGGAATCCAAATCCTGGCAGATACAGACAATTTTATCCTAAAAATTTCTTGCAGACAAATTATTATTACTTCATTGTTCATGACTTCATAATTCATCCCACATGACAATTTAGCTGACTGTTAAAGTTTTCACAAAGAAAATCAATAGTGGCTTAGAGAATGCTGAATGTCAAAAGAAAGGTCAAATGATCTGATGCCTGATGATACCTTAACTCCTAGAGGAGCGACACAGCAAACTCAAGGTCACTGTAGCAAATGTTTTGCATTTGGAAAAAGCATTTAAAATAATTATGAAGATAAAATATATGTCTATGTCAAAATCTGTGAATTTCAGAGAGCCAAAAAAGTCTACTCTTCATATTGGCTCTCAAAATGACACATGCAGCACAGTATTATTTGGTGTATGGGCAGAAAATGCAATCAGACTATTATTTTAAAGAGGTTGCTGTTTCTCAGCTAGATATAACTTTAAAGTATGCATAGGTTTGTACAGTGGAAGTATATTTCAATGGAGACATACTTGTTTATAATATAACTATCAGAGGTACCTGCTAGAGATGGGACTTACGGGATGACACAAATGGAGAAAAACTTGAAAGAGGCTTTTACTTTTGGTTTCAGATTCTTTCATTGATTTTGGAAACAAAGGCACTTTGAATCTGAATGCTTCATTTTAGTGAAACAGAAGGACTCAAAGCTTTGTGTTTTCTCATGTTTTCCTCTTTAATTTACCTTTCACCTCTTGTCTGTCAAATCACCTGAATAATGTTTACTCAATACTGTCATGAAGGTTGGTGTCAGCAGCCAGTAAGAATGTGCAGGAGAAAGGAGAGAAGGGATTTTGAGCTGTAGAAAGCCATGGATTGGTTGGGACCTTGTGAAGAATAAGTAATTTGCTTCAATGATTCCTTGTGAATGGGATCTGTGTGCAGCTGAGCTCCATGGTACCCTACCCTCTGTCTTGACTGGGCTGACCATATGTGTCTGTAGGTCTTTTTTTTCCCTTTCCCCCCCTGGATTTTTGGGAGTATCCTCCTACATTTCTTAGGATTATTTTAGATACCTGCAGTGCCAATGTGTATCCTTAGGCTTGTCTTTCTTTTTTTCTCCATGATATCTTGAAGATCACCTTCTCCCCATTTCCTTTCTTGAATTATTTTTGCTGCCCACTGCAGTGTGCTGGTGGTAGCCTCTTGGTTTCTGGGTGAGGGGTGGTATGTATATATATGTTTTTATTTTTCCTTTTTTTTTTCCCTTTGTGTGTGTGTTGGGAGATTTCCCCCCCCCCCCCGGTTAGATTGTTCCCCCACCTCTTTAAAAAAGAGTGTTGTTTGGTTAATTTACTGTGGATAGTCCACTTTGCCCCTGGTTTTTGAAGTAGTTTTTATGGATCCTTTAGGACTTTTGAGTTGTATCTCTGCTGCCATCCTTGCACCTGGTTTTTTGTAGTATTTTCAGTATTCTATAGCGCTTTTGAATGAATGAATGGAACAAAATGAATGGGGGAAAATGAAAAGGCCAGTCAATGCAATTTTCAAAAACTGAATACTCCCCATCCTGTGCCCCCCAATAGGTTCCCTAAGATGAAAGCCATCACAATGAGAGCCTTGAGAGAATTGTAAACTTTTAATTCATGAAAAAATGACTGCAAATGCTGATACCATCAGTCTTATGCAGTATAAAGTCATAAAACAGGATTTCAGTCCCTGTCTCAAAAGCATATGTGCGTTTCTAACAATCATTTCTTTCAAAAGACATAATTCTAAAAGTATTTCCTTTCAAAATCTACATTTAAAGCATACCTTTGTACATTGTCTCAAACTGAGAATGGCACCACAGTCTTGGAAGAAGTGTGAGTTCTGATGGGATAATTATGTTTTGATCCTCACATTAGGTTGGAAGGTGCAGATAAGGTCAGTTAGCATTGAAATTCACAAAGAGAGAACTCAAGAATCTCTATCCAAGAGGAAGTCATTTCTCTTTCTTTTGTCTCACTACATAGGAAAGAGTTCAAGAAAACATAGGCTAGGATCACTGACACACCTTGAAAGGAAAACCTCTGCATGTAAGCGATGGCATTCTGATTGGAAGATTTTCACCCATCACTACTGAGAGATAACTTCTGTACAACTAGTATAGTAATGTATATATGATTTTTAAAGCATCAGACTGCACATTAGCCAGTTTGGTTCTCCATTTTAGAAGGATGAATTTAATCACTTGGATTGCATATTTATTAAAGTGATCAGCCACACATCTAGATTTCTAGTTCTATGTACATGCATTAATACTACGCCTTCAGATATGAGGTTACTGGGTAGGCAGAACTAAGAGAGAGGATAGACATCACACCTACAATGATGTTACCCAAAATATCATATAATTTCTACTCTTTAGAATGGTAAACTTACCATGTTGCTATAATGTTACAAGCAACATTACAGTGTGATTTTCCACTCCATTCATTGACACTGTTTGCTGCTTATCTACACATCACACAATGAGTGTGCACTAGAGAAGCCTGAAAAAGGGGAGGAACTTGGTACAACACTGCTGTTTCTACTGAATCCTTCTGATGTGTATTGCATCTGCTCTGTATTCAGCATATCCGGGTGATTTATTATAAATTGATACATGCAGCAGGGACAGAAAGAAGACTATAAGTTAATTTCAGAAGGTGTGTGGGTGTATATCGTCTCAGGCACTAACAAGAACAGCAGGTGTGATCATGCTTCTCCCAGACACCTTGGATAT
Source organism: Intellagama lesueurii (assembly GCA_037013535.1). Taxonomy (NCBI): domain Eukaryota; kingdom Metazoa; phylum Chordata; class Lepidosauria; order Squamata; family Agamidae; genus Intellagama; species Intellagama lesueurii. The sequence continues at coordinate 111,576,365 of JBAJHW010000003.1, forward strand.
TTGTTGTTGTTGTTTAGTCGTTTAGTCATGTCCGACTCTTCATGACCCCATGGACCAGACCCATGGGCCAGGCCCTCCTGTCTTCCACTGCCTCCCAGAGTTGGGTCAAATTCATGTTGGTAGCTTCGATGACACTGTCCAACCATCTCATCCTCTGTCGTCCCCTTCTCCTCTTGCCCTCACACTTTCCCAACATCAGGGTCTTTTCCAGGGAGTCTTCTCTTCTCATGAGATGGCCAAAGTATTGGAGCCTCAGCTTCAGGATCTGTCCTTCCAGTGAGCATTCCGGGTTGATTTCCTTCAAAATGGATAGGTTTGTACTCTTTGCAGTCCAGGGGACTCTCAAGAGTCTCCTCCAGCACCACAATTCAAAAGCATCAATTCTTCTTTATGGTCCAGCTCTCGCTTCCATACATCACTACTGGAAAAACCATAGCTTTGACTATGCGGACTTTTGTCGGCAAGGTGATGTCTCTGCTTTTTAAGATGCTGTCGAGGTTTCTCATCGCTTTCCTCCCAAGAAGCAGGGGTCTTTTAATTTCGTGGCTGCTGTCACCATCTGCAGTGATCCTGGAGCCCAAGAAAGTAAACTCTGTCACTGCCTCCATATCTTCCCCTTCTATTTGCCAGGAGGTGATGGGACCAGTGGCCATGATCTTAGTTTTTTTGATGTTGAGCTTCAGACCATTTTTTGCACTCTCCTCTTTCACCCTCATTAAGAGGTTCTTTAATTCCTCCTCACTTTCTGCCATCAGAGTGGTATCATCTGCATATCGGAGGTTGTTGATATTTCTTCCAGCAATCTTAATTCCGGCTTGGGATTCCTCCAGTCCGGCCTTTCGCATGATGTATTCTGCATATAAGTTAAATAAGCCGGGGGACAATATACAGCCTTGTCGTACTCCTTTCCCAATTTTGAACCAATCAGTTGTTCCATATTCAGTTCTAACTTTTGCTTATTGTCCCATGTATAGATTTCTCAGGAGATATATAAGGTGGTCAGGCACTCCCATTTCTTTAAGGACTTGCCATAGTTTGCTGTGGTCCACACAGTCAAAGGCTTTTGCGTAGTCAATGAAGCAGAAGGAGATGTTTTTCTGGAACTCTCTGGCTTTCTCCATAATCCAGCGCATGTTACATTGGATATAATGAACTACATTTTGGTTGCTGGAATTCAGAGAAAGATTACTAAGTCAAAAAAGTATGGAATAGTAACTGAAAGATCAACAGCTTCAGTCACCTTCCAATGAAAAAAGAGTAAAATTAGAGGTGTAGTAGGAATGTGCCAAATCCCAGAGCAAATCTGGCTACCTTGGTAGGTTCTTGTGATTCATGAGGCAACATGAGTTTCTCTTTGAAGGAATCAGATCCAAACTCAACCTTCATTGAAAATTGGACACTTTCAGAAGGCAGACAGACTGAACAATTTGTCCCTCCCCTCAGCTAGAATAAACAGATAAGAGATGGGTTTAACTAGAACCAACCTGAAGCATTCAGATCAAAACAAGATCCATACCATGACAACACTCTAAAATAATCTCTGTACAACTATATGTGTACAACTTCGCCAGATCTATTGTCTCCAGAACAAGCTTCTCCCACCTTGAATATACCAAAGGTAGCTGCCAGTGAAGCTGCATAAAAAAAGATTAGCCTCATAATCACTCTTGACAACAGAGAGAATTTCTCTCAGGATTTTTAGAGACAGCCCCCCGAAAGAAACCCTCAAGTTAGAAATGAGGGGCATGAGTGGGACTAATACCCTGCAATTTCTAAACCCCTTACAAAGCTTTTCCTATACTACCTGTTCCACTCTTTTCATGGTCTTCAAGTTGGCCACTCAGCAAGGGCCATGTTCATCCACAAATGGAATCTCAATCTCAAAATGAAGACTTAACAACAAATGTCCTATGTCTTACTTCAGTTGAGGAGTAATCCAGCAAGGAGGAGTCTAAGGGACTAAGGACTCCAAAGGCTGGTAGGGTGGAGGACCTGATTGACCCTGGATATTCTGGACCTTCAGGGAGCCTGAGCTTGCAGATCCTGGATCCTCAGGGACCCAAGAGCTGAGCCTATGGATTATGGGAACTTAGGATCTGTGCCTGAGGAAGAGGTGGGATAACCATCCAGCTTTCAGGACAGAAGAAGACTGAAGCCCCAAGGTGGAGTGTTTGGATGCAGAGGAGGTCTTCTCATGAGTAGGATATCTCCCCCAGGAAGACTCAGGGGCCAAACCCTGTAAGTGGGTTCTTCTCTTATAACCTGAACAATTGCAGGTGTGTGCTGGTCATGGAGCCCAAGAAAGTAAAATCTGTCACTGCCTCCATATCTTCCCCTTCTATTTGCCAGGAAGTGATGGGACCAGTGGCCATGATGTTGAGCTTTTTTGATGTTGAGCTTCGGACCATTTTTTGCGCTCTCCTCTTTTACCATCATTAAGAGGTTCTTTAATTCCTCCTCACTTTCTGCCATCAGAGTGGTATCATCTGCATATCGGAGGTTGTTGATATTTCTTCCAGCAATCTTAATTCCGGTTTGGGATTCATCCAGTCCTGCCTTTCGCATGATGTATTCTGCATATGAGTTAAATAAGCAGGGAGACAATATAGAGCCTTGTCGTACTCCTTTCCCAATTTTGAACCAATCAGTTGTTCCATATCCAGTTCTAACTGTTGCTTCCTGTCCCACATACAGATTTATCAGGAGATAGATAAGGTGGTCAGGCACTCCCATTTCTTTAAGAACTTGCAATAGTTTGTTGTGGTCCACACAGTCAAAGGCTTTTGCGTAGTCAATGAAGCAGAAGGAGATGTTTTTCTGGAACTCTCTGGCTTTCTCCATAATCCAGCACATGTTAGCAATTTGGTCTCTAGTTCCTCTGCCCCTTCGAAATCCAGCTTGTACTTCTGGGAGTTCTCGGTCCACATACTGCTGAAGCCTACCTTGAAGGATTTTGAGCAATACCTTGCTAGCATGTGAAATGAGTGCAATTGTACGGTAGTTGGAGCATTCTTTGGCACTGCCCTTCTTTGGGTTTGGGATGTAGACTGATCTTTTCCAATCCTCTGGCCACTGCTGAGTTTTCCAAACTTGCTGGCATATTGAGTGTAGCACCTTAACAGCGTCATCTTTTAAGATTTTAAATAGTTCCACTGGAATGCCATCACCTCCACTGGCCTTGTTGTTAGCCATGCTTTCTAAGGCCCACTTGACTTCACTCTCCAGGATGTCTGGCTCAAGGTCAGCAACCACACTATCTGGATTGTCCGGGACATCCTGATCTTTCTGGTATAATTCCTCTGTCTATTCTTGCCACCTTTTCTTGATGTCTTCTGCTTCTGTGAGGTCCCTACCTTTTTTGTCCTTTATCATGTCCATCTTTGCACAAAATGTTCCTTTAATATCTCCAATATTCTTGAACAGATCTCTGGTTTTTCCCTTTCTATTCTTTTCCTCTATTTCTTTGCACTGTTCATTTAAGAAGGCCCTCTTGTCTCTCCTTGCTATTCTTTGGAAGTCTGCATTCCATTTTCTGTAACTTTCCCTATCTCCCTTGCATTTTGTTTCCCTTCTCTTCTCTGCTATTTGTAAGGCCTCGTTGGACAGCCACTTTGCTTTCTTGCATTTCCTTTTCTTTGGGATGGTTTTTGTTGCTGCCTCCTGTACAATGTTACGAGCCTCCATCCATAGTTCTTCAGGCACTCTGTCCACCAAACCTAGTTCCTTAAATCTGTTCTTCACTTCCACTGTGTATTCATAAGGGATTTGGTTTAGATTATACCTGACTAGCCCCGTGGTTTTTCCTCCTTTCTTCAGTTTAAGCTTGAGTTTTGCTATAAGAAGCTGATGATCAGAGTCACAATCAGCTCCAGGTCTTGTTTTTGCTGACTGTATAGAGCTTATCCATCTTTGGCTGCAGAGAACATAATCAATCTGATTTTGGTATTGCCCATCTGGTGATGTGCATGTGTAGAGTCGCCTCTTGAGTTCTTGGGAAAGAGTGTTTGTGATGACCAGCTTGTTCTCTTGACAAAACTCTATTAGCCTTTGCCCTGCTTCATTTTGATCTCCAAGGCCAAACTTACCTGCTGTTCCTTTTATCTCTTGACTCCCTACTTTAGCATTCCAGTCCCCTATAATGACAAGAACATCTTTCTTTGGTGTCAGTTCTAGAAGGTGTTGTAAGTCTTCATGTTGTTGTTTAGTTGTTTAGTCGTGTCCGACTCTTTGTGACCCCATGGACCAGAGCACGCCAGGCCCTCCTGTCTTCCACTGCCTCCCGGATTTGGTCAATTTCAGCCTCTTCAGCATTGGTGGTTGGTGCATAAACTTGGATTACTGTGATGTTGAAAGGTCTGCCTTGTATTCATATTGAAATCATTCTATCATTTTTGAGATTGTATCCCAGTACAGCTTTTCCTCCGGGTGGATCGCATTTAGTCAGAACTCTCCACTATGACCTGTCCGTCTTGGGTGTCCATGCATGGCATAGCCCATAGCTTCTCTGAATTACTCAAGCCCCTTCACCACGACAAGGCAGCAATCCATGAAGGGGATTTACTCACAGTCAAATAGATCAAAACAGCATACAGTACAAAAATGACTGCTTACAGTAGCAGGCCTCAACAGACTCACAGCTTGCTTCCAGTACCTGTGCCCTCACTTCATGACAACCTGTAATAGGGATCTTATACCACTGGACTGCACTGAAAGGTTTTAAACATTTTTATCTGATGTAGTCATATCTTAAAGCTCTGCAAGTTTAATATAATTCTTTACTGACTTGATTCATCCTGAAGGCTTGTTTAAAAATTCAATCAGTGAATGAGGAAGGCTATATAGTAACCTCCTTATGTTCTGCAGCTCAATTTCCATGGCACCTGACCCAAAGGCATTGCTGGCAGGGAGTCATGGAAGTTATCATCCACAAATCTAGCGGGCAGCAGGTTGCCTTCCTATGCAATAAATAAATAAGCTACTATAAGCTACTCAGAGGCTAACCTGTAATACTTACTGTGAACCACACTGCAGGGCTATCGTATGCCACTTTTCTTCAGACGCAGCCTCTGAGATGGAGGAGAATGTGCATTTGCTTTAGAATTTAAATTAACAGATTTTCTTTTAAAAAAAGTCTCACACTTAATAAGAACTAAGATAGTAATAGTAACTCTTTTTAATTGTCTCTCTCTGTGTGGGAAACAATGGATACACTTGTGCCCATTCACACAATGTTGGATTTCTGCATTCATTTGTATGGACAGATGTCACTTCTCCCTGGGGATGTTTAAAAATACCTTCTCTATATGTACCAAGAGACTGCATAAGAATGAGATGGTTCACACTACCTTCTTCTACAGAGATGTATCTTTTCCTCCTTCTACCCTTTTCAGCCATTCTGTTCTGTTCTATTCTATTCTATTCTCCACCAGAACATAACTGTAAGGTATTTTTCCTCCCAGAATAAAACTCGATGAGATGCCTTTCCCTCACTCTGGAGAGCATGAACAAAAGTGCACAACGCCTGGAGGGGAAAAGCTTATATACAGCCTCTCTACACCTTTCAGCAGCGCTATTGGCTGCCGGACATGCCAATCCATGATCTCTGTCCTGATTCGCCAAAGCTTCTAATTGGCACCAGCAAGCTCAGAGAGACCCCCAAAAAGGTGACGAATATATACGAATATGAAGGGATCAACGGATCGACGAATAAAACCGAGGAAATATTCGTCCAGCCATATTCGTCTAGATTTATATTTTAATGAATACAGATCGACGAATATTTGATGAATCAGCTATATTCGTCGAAAAAACCCGATCCATTTTTATATTCGTCCCCATCTCTACTTGTGACCTTTATTCACATAAGAAATGTGTTGAATGTGTTATTAAAAGAATTAAGGAAAACAAGAACAGGGTAACACAGGAAAGGTTATAGAAGAGAGAACATATTGCAAAGAGGGTAGAAGTCAACTATACCAAAAGTCAGCTATACTAGCCAGATGAAGAATACAGATAAGGTCAGTGATATGTGACTAGTAGGGTATATAAATGCTAGTGCACATCTGTATACTATGAGACACATTGTTCAGGTATTAACCCATGTGTGCTCCTTCATTCTGCAGAATAAATAATTAAAAAGTCCTTTTGCATTGCATGTTTTCTTTTTCTCCCACCTTGTAGATAATTCGAAATTGGCCTACCAAGGTGTTTTTGCAACAGCTGCACAATTTTTTCCCAACTGCGTATTTTGTGTCTTAATGTGCTTTCAAGAAGAAGAAGAAAAAGAAGAAGAAACCCCTGTCTTTGACTAGGGTTCTGTTGACTTGGGTTGATAGAACCTGGTGTTCAACAACACCTGGACAGTTTCTGGTTCCCCATTGCTGTAAAAATAACACATTTCATGTTTGGACAACATTTCATCTGCTTTTTATATCAAGGAACTAAACTTTGTCTTTGCATTGCAGAACTTTCTCTCTTTTCACTTCTTTTAAAAACGAGTTCGAAGTTCCATATTCTCCTTTGAAAAAAACAACATCTGACATCTTCTCTTATCGTTTTGTTGCTATTTAAAGAACAAAAGCAGTGGATTCCTTTCACTAGTTTTATATATAACAGATATCTGTAACAACTTTATGAAACATGTTTTCCACATATGAAGCCAAAACTTCTCAACGGAAACTATTCCAGGAATTCTCTCAACAGATAGTTGTGTGCTCCAGGAACTTGCTAGAATTCTCATATATGTATACAACTCTGCTTTAGCTTTATTCTGCTGCATATAACAAAATAAAAGGCAAGTGGGGAAGGCATATAGCAAATATGAATAAAGTTGTAGCTCCAAACCCCCTCCCCCCAAACCCCCACATGTAACCAAAGTAGATATGGGGACAAAGCATCAAAATGGCACTTCGTTTTGGTTCATGGGTCGTCTTGGTTTGTGGGTCATCAAGTTTGATGCACGAATTACCCCCAGTGACCCAACGAACAATGAATCAATTCGTCATTTGTCAGGTCTTTTCTTTCTTTTTCTTTCTTTCTTTCTTTCTTTCTTTCTTTCTTTCTTTCTTTCTTTCTTTCTTTCTTTCTTTCTTTCTTTTGCTTTCCCTCCTCTTGCTATGCCCCACGGGGCATAGCAAGAGGAGGGAAATCAGGGATCAAATTAGACTTTGGTCTAGATGGGCAGGGTATAAATTTAATAAATAAATAAATAAAGCGATCTTGCAGCACTTTGATCCCTTTCCCCTTCCTCTTGCTAAGCCCCGCAGGGCATAGCAAGAGGAGGGAAAGCAGGGAACCAAGGGACAAATATAAAAGGGTTATATTTGTTGCTTTGTATTCATTGGGGTCTCTGGACCCCAAGAATATGAAGCAACAGATATCTAACAAATCAGGGATATTTAACGAATATCCTGATTGGTTGTTGTGGGTTTTCCGGGCTGTTTGGCCATGTTCTTATGGTTTTTATTTCTAACGTTTCACCAACTATCCAACAAACTGCAACAGAGCACAGACAGAGTTCTGACTCCTGTCCTCTGAAGATGCCGGCCACAGAGACTGGTGAAACATTAGGAAGAAAAACCTTAAGAACACGACCAAACAGCCCGGAAAACCCACAACAACCATCGGCTCCCAGCCGTGAAAGCCTTCGAGAATACATTGAATATCCTGATTCATTTTTTATATTCGTCCCCATGTCTAAACCAAAGTCGTTTTGAAAGCACCTCCTCGTTTACTCAGTCCTGATCTCAGTTTACAAGAGATGTCATATTATATTCATATCTTCTCAAGCTTTAGAAGAATTGTGAAGAAAGTATTAAAAGGATGGACTCCGAGATTTCTCCTTTCTGTTCCTTTTGAAATGTTTCAGTTTGCAGAACCTGGCTGCTCTTCCCATTGATTTCAAATGCATTTTTTTTAAAAAAATTCAAAGTACACAGAATGGATAGAGACTATTGGATAATTGACCATTGGTCAACAGGGCTGCCAGGTCAGCAGTTGGGGAGATGTTGGGGAGGTCTCAAAGTAAAACAAAGGCAGGCACACTGTGTCTTTTGTCCTGCCCCTAAATACTCTTTTGAATAGCTGGAACTGATCTTCAAGATCAGAAACAAATTCTAAAAAGATCTGAATCACAGTAATAAAAATAGACACCCTGTCCCTTCAGAATAGACACAATTGTTGTGAAAGGGACAGCGTTCAGGGCCGGAGCAGCACTCAATGAGCTTTATTTCTTGAAGTTCTGCCTGTTAAACAAGGAATGAAGGAAAAGAGACAAAAATACGAATATGTGGTTGTATGAGAAGTGGTTGTATTAAAGCAGGCAATCATGAGATACATTGGTAATAATAAAAACGTGTATGTCTCTCTGTGTGTGTGTTTACCACAACACTTAGTCAAAAGACTTGCCTGTGTCACAAAGAATGTACCTTTTTAAGCTGCCCAACCCTCATGGGAACAGAGGAAGCAGAAGTTGTGCTAAGGCAACTCCAAAATCTATTATTGAGAATGATGGAAACTTACTTTCTCCACACTTCTGTCAAACTCTCCAAACAAGATATGCTCTGAAATTTTTTCAAAAAGCCCTATTTATATAGAAGATCACAAGATATTATGTAATAAGACAGTTAAATGTAGACTTGCACAATAATAATTGAGATTAATGTTGATGTATGAGATTAACGAAAGCTGATATAAAAAAATTCTCAGTGGGTAATCATCTTCATTTGTCATAGTAAAAAAAGAGTTATTAAAAACTAACAAATTTCATTTTGTTGGCATTGTTTTTGGACTGCACTCACTTTCTAGGATGCAAGTAGACGGCAGTCCTAAAATGTTTACACAAAATAAGAATTATTACTTTTAAAGTAGAACAAAAGACTCTTGCTTTGAATTTGAAGAAGGAATTTTGTATCTGTTTGATTATTTGTCTACATTGCTTTAGTAACATACCAGATGACAACATCAACATCAATGTGCTGCCACATTTGTTCCAGCTTGTCCCTTGCTGGAATTTCCTAGCTATAAAGACTGCAGTTAGCTAATGGAGTTATGTACCTTGCTATCTATGCAAATGGGGAAATGCAATGGGCTATGACTTGGACTGGGGCTACATAGCACCATCAATTTCATGCGCATGGTGGACATTAATTACTCAGAGAGACAGAGAGAGAACAAAAAGGTTTTACTTTTGCCACAAGCACAGTTTCAATAACAATGCAAAGGGTAGCAGGCAGGGGCATTTCTGTCACCAAATAGTAAAAAGAATAAAAGGGGTAGAGTATTGACAGAAAGACAACCCTAGCACATTAATTCTGACTTAGCTCCTCAAAACCTATCTGAGAATTCAGGCATTCAACCATAGCCACACACATATTGGATTGTAGTAGTGCAAAGTTTAGTGAACAAAGCTGGATAAGGAAGAAAGAAAAATATATAAAGGTCTGGAATATGAATCCCTGTGACCATGACAATACAAGCCTTTCACGCACCCTAAAGCTATGTGAAACATTGCCCGCCCAGCTCGGAATAAAGAAGTGAGACACAGGATTGGATAAAACTAGGGCCACAACTTTATTAAACGAATTAAACGTTGAATTTCCCTTTCACAAGGGGGCTTACTGTAGTGCAAAATTTACTCTGACTCCGGTGTACCTCTGTCCAGCACATCTAAAGCCGCCTAGCTGCAGGAATCCTCCCGATGCTTCAGCCACCAAGCCTCATGACCCTAGGTGCATGCTGCCTACTACCTTCCCTCTTCATATAACTTCTGGTCCCACCTAACTAGTTGCGACCTAACTAATGTGTCTTCTTAACATTACCTAATTACACCATGAAGTAAGAATAGGATGGGTGAAAACACACCTGCTCACATGCCAATTGAAGGAGCAAGTAAAAAATTCCCATCCGGCCCCAAAGTGACCAGCTACTCTCATTCTTATTTCTTAAGGGTGGGCGGGTGGGCCGTGATGCTGCTTACATGCGAGAGGTGGAGCATCGTTGTGGCATTGTCAGCAGCCTCGGGAAACAAGCTCCCAGGAAAGCTGGAACCGACCAGTCTGTGGCCCCCCCAGAAATGAGGGGAGCGAAGGAGAGATCAGGAGATCAGGAGAGACCTCTCTGAAGCTGGTGAGCATCAGAAAGAAGAAAATTTTGGGCAGCAACCTGAGATTTCTTCCTCTGGAAATTCACCCGAGCACAGACCGGACGCGGAGCCATCTTGGCATAAGCTGTGAGAAACTCCATTCCCCCCTCCCAACTCCCCGAGGAGAGGAGAACAAGTAGCACTGGTGTTGAAAATATACAGCAACAAAGTAAGTTGAAACCCTTGATTGATGAGTAATCCTACGAAGAGGAAAATAAATTAGTGAAATAGTGGCCGAAAGAAGAAAAGTAGCGGCGAGCGTTACATACCAGCTTGCTTCAGCAAAAGCGAAAGGGAACCTTATCAGCAAGCTGGCTTAAGGCCAAAAAAAGAGAGAGATACTGAGAAGGAAAAACCTTTTGTTTGCGGAAAAAATCCCAGAGTGAAAAATTACTGGGTAGGCTGTTAGAAGCTGTTAGAGTTTGAATGTTGCGAAGGTTGTTTAGCCTGGATTTTACTTTTTGAATTGTTTGAGACTTTGATAATAAAAATAACTTTTGAGAGTAAGAAAATGGACGGTGACTCAGCAGGGAGACGATACTGAGGCAGCTAGAAAAATCAGGACTGGAGTCTGACGGAGCGTAAGAACATCTACTGGAGAGACTGCTCTTTGTGTCTGCTATTATGTTGGGACTCTTTTCTGGCGGGAATGCCCCTTACCCTATTTTTTAGCCTGGATTCGCAACTATAGGTTGGATGAGACTTGGTCAACAGAAGATCGCTAGGTTTTTGATGAAGAAACAATAAGTTTCTGGAAACAAGAAAACGGACTGTGAACCATCAGCAACACGACGTATTCAATCAGACAGAGGAGCTAATAAAAACAGGACTGGAGCCGGATGGACTATAAAGAATGTGCGGAAGAGATTGATCTCCTGGGTTTGCTGTTTTATTTGGACCCTCTTTTTTTGACTGGATTGGGAGAGACTCTCTCACACATGGAACAAGGGATGTTTTAGAGACTCTGATAAGATTGTCATGGTTGTAATTTAAATATAACAATATTTGTGTAAGGAGGCGAGGAAGTACCTAGAGGAGGTTTATGATTGGGGGATCAGTTCATGGATAAAATAGTGGAAATTGAAAGATTAAAATGGCCTCTGAAAATTTAAAATATAAAAGATTGGGGATCTTGTCTGTCCAAACGCAAAAGTTGGGAATAGGGGAACAAAACCCAGATATAGAATGGCAGGCTAATATCCAAAAAATAATAACAACAGGATTTCAGCAGGTAAATGAGCATCTCAGCCAGATAGAAGACTTGATGAAGAAGAATTTGCCTGATGTTAAACCGCAGTTAAATGAAGAACTGCCTTTATTGAGTGAGACACTAGATAACATAGATGGGATGAAGAGTAACCCAGTGTACTGCTTAGCTATCACACCCGGAAATTGTTATGTTAAAAAATGGATTAGTGTCCTGGACTTATCCTTTTCTTACAAGGGAAGTAAGGAGAAAATATGGGAAGTGATAGAAATGGACACCTTTGCAGAGGTGCTGGAAGACTGTTTAAGACAGAAGGAAATTGAGCGAAGGGATGTATTTCTTAAATGGTCTCGATACCCTGAAAATGTTGGAATAACGTAGTGCTAAATTCAAATATAATTATAAGTTGATAACTGTGAGGGTAATCAAATTGGAAAAAAAAGAAAAAGCAGGAAGTTGATTGTTTTATCGAAATATGAATAGATTGAATGTTTGTATACTTTGTGTTCTCCTATCCTCAAATGTTTCTTCCCTTCCCCTTCTACCTCCTTTTACCTTTTGTAGTCCCTTCCCAATCTTTAGTAGTTAAAATAAATAAATAAATAAATAAATAAAAAGGAAAAAAAAACATTACCTAATTACACCATGAAGTAAGAATAGGATGGGTGAAAACACACCTGCTCACATGCCAATTGAAGGAGCAAGTAAAAAATTCCCATCCGGCCCCAAAGTGACCAGCTACTCTCATTCTTATTTCTTAAGGGTGGGCGGGTGGGCCGTGATGCTGCTGCTGCAAAGAGGCCGAGCCTGACCTCTGTTTCTCTTGTTCTTATGTTCTCTGTCTGCCAAAAATACTACTTGTAGTGCCATGTAATCACCCACCAGAGAGTCTCATCTTTTAAGTTTCCCTACTTGTGGAAATGTCCCCTCCAACTCCCTCCCCCCAAAAAAGAAAAGCCAGAATCACAGAAATAGAGCTAGAGAAGGAACCAGTTGGAGTATCTCCAGAAAGACAGAGTGTGTCAGGCACAACTCTGTGTGCCATTCAGGCATGGACTTTATCAGGAGGCCAGTGCACAAACCCATTTCCCCTCAGATTTTTTTTTTTTTTTTTTTTTTTTTTTTTTTTTTGTTTCTTGCTGCAAAGTGCTATTCTGGTTTTTTTTTTTTTTCTCATAAAGTGTTTGCCAAAGCCTATAAAATTGGTATATTCAGACTTAGTGTAAAACTGGAACATTCTCAAACTCTAATATTCTGGCTACAATAATGTGTAGTCATATATTTTGTGTAGCCACTACTGTGTAGCCATATATTTTGCATTTTAGGAGCAAAATGCATTCTACAAGCCAAATCAATAGGCATGCCCCAAACAAAAATATATAACTATGAAACTGGACCTCAGATCAGCATGAAATTTGGCACAGATGTAGGAGTACGTCTACTTTTGCTCTGTGCCAAATATGGGGTCATTTGGGCAAAGGTTTTTCAAGTTGTGATTTTTAAAATGAGTAACACTGTTATGCCCGTGTATGCAAGCAAGTGACTTTTAGCTACAGCTAATTGAAAAGAGATGAAAAATGTAGATAAGACAAAATTTGGATACCGGGGGGGGGGGGGGGCTCTGCTTTAACCTATCCTTTTTTTCATCTACAGGAATTGGGCCATTCATGGCTCTAATTCAGAATTTTTAATTAGTCCTTATGATTCCAGAAATCTTCTGAAATCACTCCTCTTTTAAATAACTTCTGAGAATTCCAAAGGAACTATTTGCATAGTACAGCATTCTGGCCAATCAAAATGTTTCTGGAGTCAGTCCACATGGCAGGTGTTTGTCACTTTTAACCCTGCCATGGCCTTCAGTGTGAAATAAAGCATTTAACTCCTTCCTGGCCACACATTTTTATCTCCTGCCTGTGAAAATATTTTTAAAACTATTTTAAAAAACAGATAATAATACACTGCAGCTCACTCATTTAAGCTGTGGAATTCCTGTTTTTTCCCTTTGTGGTTTTGAATGATCTCAAAGCATGTGTTACCTGGTTTACTCGTAAATAAGTTTACCCAGTTTAGTCATAGGTTTACGGATCTACATGATTTCATGTAATTTTTAGATGTTATCCTCCATAAACCACTGTCAGATCATAGATCCTATTTGCACCCACAGACGACACCACAGAAATAATGGATCCCCAAGCACATAGCTTTGCAGTGACACAAAAACACCAATCCAAGGCATGGATCATGATTGGGGGGGGGGAACCCTAATCAACTGGGAGTCACTAGCCAGCTGGGAACATTAGAAAGTTAATATTGATGGATCAGAGTGACATATCCAGGAATATCTGGAAGGGAGTTTATCTCTTTATTGTATTGGAAATATGTCCTGTTTGAGTTTCTGAGATTTGGATCTCCTTACTCCATTTTGAAGAGAAAGAAAGTAAAGAAGAAAAATGTAAGATACAGAAAGACTCCACAGGGGATGACAGAAATGATATAATATGTACAGAATTTCTGCTTCAGTCTTTCCTAGGCGATACCAGCTACAAATCTTGTCTTCGTATGTTACTGTAAATCTGTATTTTTCAGGTTTTCTTTTGCCATTTCTTTTTCTTAAACCATTGGGATTATTGCACCTGACAATGAAATATTTTGACTGACATTCCAGCTATTCTTAATGTCTGGATGTAGTTCATAGCATTTCTAGATGGGTGTATGAAATCTAGGAATTGGTTCAGCTCTTTTTAATACCAATTAAAATATGACTCAATGCAGTTTTAGAGAATGATAACAGTGGTCAGAGAAGTATCCTTGCCACAGTAATCATTGTCCTTGACACAAACCAATTTATATCAAAATAACTGGATGCTACATCTGTACCATTTGAACTTGCAGATACAATTTTTTTTTAGATCAAAGCCCTTAAACAAAGAATTGCAAATGTTGTGGTGTGGGGATTTTCACCTTTTGCTCTATCTTACCAAAGCATGAAGCATCAAAGAAAATTGCTAAAACATCAGAGTATAATATAATGACACCGACAAATGGAACATTAATAAATCTGATTACCTGAATTATTACAGTTCATTTCAGTAAGGTTAGAATCATGGAGTTGATAAATATACACTACACGTATGTGCTGATATTGTCACCATTTAATGTCAACAATGATGGACAGAAATTTGGAAGGGGGTGGGGTTAGAGCAGCAACATTAAGAGTCTGGCACGTGTATACACACACCAAAGAAGCCATTTGTTAGGATCTCTCTTTCAACGGGTTCTTCACCACCATCTTTGCTGTCATCTTACTTTGTCTTTCCCTTCCCTACAGGGCGGGAGTTCTTTGCAGGTTCTTGAATATTGAAACAATAATATTGCATGTGTCACAGTTCTGGGGAAATATAGTTCTATATGACACCGGAGCACTTAGTGCCCAGAACCTTTCATGTGGACCATCTTCTTATACTATCAATGCTCTCATAATAATGGCATGAAGTTGAGCTAGATGACCCCTCCAAGTCTATAGTTCTAAAATCCTGCAACCCCACTGATCAAGTGTCCAGGTGGTATCTATATTAAGTATGCTATCCACATTAAGTATTCTGTTTTCATAGAGAATTACATTTCTTATGGTTTCTGTCATACATCCATTCTAGCATCCAGATACTAAGACCTTGCAAAAATACCTTGGTTTTTTTCTGCTACTCTCCTTGGGTATGGTTTTTGTGGGGGCGGGAAAGTGGACTATGGGATTCATGGGTATAGGGTTACACCCTTACACTCTACATTGTGTCATTGAGAGCATACAGTGCACAGTCTGAACTTCAGGAAAAAAGAGAATGTTCTGATTGAAAAAGGGAAAATAACTCATGTTAACCAAGGATATTCTTAATCAAAGCAAAGAGGGTTTGCCCATTACTCTAAGTATTTGTCCGACTGGGATGTTGCTCTTTTCTGATTTATTTTTTTACTGGCAGGACTGAGAGGTTGTTGAAATGTTATTGTATGCTTTTTTGTTGAACTGCATAGACATTTACTCATACAATAGAAACTAGTGACTCAATCACAAAAAGCTTTCTTGCTTAGTAACATGATGAATATTTTAAACTAACAATTCATCAGTTTTTTGCACTATCCATTAAGGGGTGGTGACTAGGCTGAAGAAGTGGAATTTACTCACAAAAGCTTGCAATTTGTATGATTTGTTAGTGGTTCAATAAAGATATCACTTACTGTTGCATTTGTGTAATCCTGAACACACAGCCTTTTCCTAATTCGTTCTAATTTATTGTTAGTGTCTGTTGCTTATTGACCATTTGTGGAGTGAACCAGTCCACTTACATTCCTCTTTCTCTACCACTTGCAAGAGGAGAGAATCCTGTAACCCTTTGTGCAAGCAGAAATCCCAGTTGTTTTCAGTGGGGCAGTCTCTGATTTATATATATGCTAGCCAGATGGCTTGGGCAAACACAGAAACCTCTGGCCCATAGAGCCCTTATGCTTCATGTTTGCCAACAAATTCTGGCATATATATCTCAGAGCTACCCAACTGGTTTATCTTCACAAAGAACAGGGGACAGCACATGTATACAGGCTTCTTTTTTGATACAGAAAGTATAGTTTTGATCCAAGTCTACTCTCATCCGATCTTTGCAGTCCAGTCTTTAAATTTTCTGTGCTTTCATAACTAAAATCGACTCTGGAAACTACTGTTTCAAGAATGGCTAAAGCCACAAGGGTTATATAATGCCAAATACTAATAGGCACAAAATATATTCTTGTAGGCATTTTTGTAACATGTGCATTTGGAGGGGAAAACTCTTCCTATTGCAATTATACAGCCAGAGGAAGAACTCACACTCAAGGCATGATCACATTTTTTGAACAGTAGGAGTAGTTTTATAAGGTATGCATTGTGAATAGATGGTGTGGTGGGAGATTTAAAAGGATCCTGTCTTAATATTTCTTTTGTGTTTTGAAAACCACTATGGTGCCACATAACCTTGTCTATTTTTATTCATTCACTTATTGGTTTTGTATTCTGCCTTCCTCCCAGAGAATGGCACTCAAAGTAGCTAACACTGCTTAGATCAAATCAAACAAAACATTTAGAACATTAAATGAATGAAAATAGAAGTAAAAACACAGCAAGAAAAGAGCAGCACCTCTAGAGTTCATAACTCCTTCTGCAGAAACCAATGAAATGAAATGAAATGAAATGACCTCCTCTTCTAGGGCACTGGTTTCCAATCATCAGTCCCAATATGTTCTTGGACTACATCTCCAAGAACTCCCAGCCAGCACAGCTAGTGGTGAAAGATTCTGGGAGTTTTAGTCCATGAACATCTTAAGACCTAAAGTTGGGAACCATTGTTCTAGAGCAGTGGTTCTCAAACTGGGGTCCCCAGAAGTTCTTGGACTGCAATTTCCAGAAGCCTTCACAACTTGCTGTACTAGCCAGGATTTCTGGGAGCTGCAGTCCAAAAACACCCCGGGGACCCAAATCTGAGAACCACTGTTCTAGAGGAAAAACATCAAAAAGAGAATTAACTAGGAGTGTCCTCTGAGAAATTTATTTCTGACAAAACTGAGAGAAAGAAGTCCCTCGAAGAAACCATTTTTCAGATACTTTCATACTACTTTATGTCAGCAGTAATGAAGCAGTTGCAGTGTGGATGCTTCCTACAGTGCTTTGGCAATGTTAAAACCCTGTGTGAACCCTAAAGGGTCACAGAGCCAGACATGGTTATGTCTTGTGCTGGCACTGAAATGAGTACGAGTGGGATGGGATCCAGCTATGACATGAATTCATCCATTTAGCCATTTTTGGTTTGGAAGTGGCATAGGATGCAAACAGAAAACAGGTTAATGTTATTGTAGGAACAAACCATGAGAGATAATCCTTTAGTGCGCCAAAACTCTCCAGTCAGCAAGATAACAATTTTCCTTTCCTACCTGTGAACTCAACAGAGAAGTATCCCATTTTAGCTTTACCAGAACCATGGGAAGTAGAAAAGGTTTAATGATAATGATTTATCTAAGGTGGCTCAGAAAGCATCCTGGTTGAGCAGGAGGTTAGAGCCCGCTTTCCTTGGTTTAAATTCAATGCAATACTCAGTTCAGCATGGTGGCTCTGACCCCATACTACCTCCCATACATTCAGGTCCCAGCTTATATTAGGCAAGCTGAGCTCCTTAGTACTACCTATATGGGATGGCCAAGATTATTGAGAATGGCCATGAGTCGCACAATTGGCACATATAAGGCAACGGCCTCTCCCAGTGGTGTTGCTATGGCATTTGCTGCCAACTTTCTTGGAAAATAATATCCACCTCTTGTCTACGGTGAATTTTTGTTGTTGTTCCTTTTCTTCTTCTTCATTGTACATAAAATGCTGCATCAAAGCTATTCCCAGCTGCTTTCTATTCTGACAAAAAAATAGTAAAATATGATAGGTGACTGAAATTTTAAAATACACAGCTCTTATTTGGAAGCTATTTTTTTCCTCTTTGTTTGCTACTCATCATCTGAAATCTCTGTTTGTGGGACTTTGGGGTATAAACATGGAAGTCCTGTATTCTATGTTGTTACCCTGAACTATACATTCTTCTTTAACACCCTGGGAAGGTCAAATGTTGCAGAAATATTATAATAGGATATGAGGAAAGTAAAGGGTATACCCTTTTCTTTATCCAGCCCAAAAGGCTGGCCCCACCGTTAGGCAAAGTGAAGCAGTTGGCTTGGGTGACAGATCCCTGAGGGAAGCAGCAAGGTCTTAACAGAGAGAGATGGGTGCTAAATGGCCTATTTTCCCATTCTTACTATCATCTGGGGCCTTCCAGTTAGGTGGCTGATTCTACTTCACCACCAGTGCTGAAGGTGGTTATTCAGCTGCCAGCACAATCAGATTTTGTACTTGAAATTGGAGGGGCAGCATCTTCTTCTTTGCCTTCAGCAGCAAAATAACTTGGGCTGGTCCTGCCACCCCAACCTCTGCTTTGATTCAGAAACTGGGCAAAGAAAATCCAGTTTCTTGTTCTTTTAAATAAGTAAGGGATTCTGTTTCAGTATCCATTCTGAGACACTTCAGCTCTGCTCCTGAAGAGCCTTCAAACAGCCTTTCCTGCTGTCAGCTTCTCCTGCTGTGACAACACAGACAATGATGCTGACAACAGATGCGGCAAGGAGGGAGGTGTGTCTCCTTCTTCTTGGCTGTGAGGATGATAACAGTGCTAGGAAGAAATCACTCTCTTCCCCTTCTCTGTTCATTTGAGTGTGCACTAGTTAGAGAATGCTACTTCACGTCCCATAGAGTATTAGCAAAGTCACTTTGTTTTCCTTTCTTTCTTTCTTCCCTTCTCCACCATGTTTTATCATTTTACATTTGTCTGCTGTTTTCTACTTTGTTGCCTTACACGACTGCGTGCCATAATCCAACCTGGTTCAGTCACCCATAACTAGGAGAGAAGAATGTCATTGTATTCAAAATTGTCAATGGAAGTATCAATTCTGCAGCCCTTTAAGGTCCTGGTGACATGAAATTTGTCTCATTTCAGAAGTCTGAAAATGGGTGAAAGTTGCAGCACAAATTAGAGGAATAACCCTGCATTGATCAGGGGGTTGGACTTGATGGCCTTGTAGGCCCCTTCCAACTTCTCTTTTCTATGATTCTATGATAACATGCAGAGCCATGGAAACATTTTCAAAATGAAAATAAAATGTATGCAATCACAAATAAGAACAAGGAAAAAAAATATGATTAAGCAAACAGGGGAATTGCATGCAAAAAGTGTGCATAAAATGTACACAAAATGTACAAGTTCCTTTTAATGCAAAATATTGGAATATATAGGAATTCTATTACAAGAAGGAGGAGAAGGAAGAAAAGGAGGAGGAGTCAAAGATAGGATGAGAAAAACAATAAGATTTGGAAGGGCACATTAAAATTGAGACTGAAAGATTTTGCACCTCTACCTTTGACACTGGATTAAGCAGTATGATTTAGTAGATAGAGTGATAAATTATGACTCAAGAGGCATGGGTTTGAATTCCTGTTCAGTCATGGAAATTTAGGGGAGGAGGTAGAACTGATAAAATCACTTCTTAAATACCTCACTTATCTTGAAAACCCTATTAGGGTTTTCTAGAGGGCTCATAGTATACATCCTTAACAAAATAAAAATAAAAAATATCTGAAAATGTGCCCCCCATCCCCAAAATCCAGATCCTTGGGGAACTTCACTCTTTACATCCCACTCTTGTGAGGATTGCCTTTTCATTCCTGCTCTCTATTTTGATCTACTTTTATGACTCCCAGAGTGTTGTAGTAGATAGAATGATAGATTAGGACTCTGGAGAACAGGGTTCAAATCCCCACTCGGCAATGTAAAACTCACTGGGGGGGAGTAGAACTGGTAAAACCACTCCTTAAATATCTCACCTTGAAAGCCCTATTAGGGTCACTATAAGCCGGTTCGAACTTGACAGCACAACACACACATACTTTGATCTTTAACCAATGTCTGACAATGTCCACTCCCTTGTGTGGTACAGCTTTCAGCTGTAGGTTGTATTCTCAGGTGAGTGACTTGAGCACCACCATGTTCACTGAGCATCAACAGAAAGGGTTATCAAAGAACTTCCAACTCAGTCTGCTAAACAAGGTCCTTTGCAACTTTGCAGTCTTTGTGATACATTTTGGGCAGAACCTTGTTCATTTAGCCTGCTTCTAAATGCTCCTCCCCAATTTGATTGGGACTGAAAGACCTTTTGCTTTGTCCCTCATTCTCTTTTATAAGTTAATAAGAATAATTTATGGCTGCTACCACCACTTTATTGCTATCCCCTGTCCTGGCAAAATGGACTTCTACTAAAAGCCTTTTATCCCGTTTTCCTTACTGGGGAATAAGTATGTCTATTTATAACCTCTCCTTTCCTCCGTATTAAGGAACAGAGTCTCCAGACTCCAAGAGAATTCCCTCCTCCTCCTTTTCTGAAGAATCATTTACTATTGTATTTGAGGCCAAATACTGGACCATACTGTTGTTTTAAAGTGAAATCGAATTTATTAGATGTGTATGGTTGTGGATAAGTCAGTGAGTTAGAGATCTGGCTGTGGAGGCAGAGGATCTCAAAGATACATCTTTGATGTTCCCCTCTCTGAGTGGAAGCAATTAACATTCTCCAGTGCTGTCCAAATGGACTTCCCTCAATGCTTGTTATTACCTAACCTGCTTTAACCAGTGATCCCATCTGCCCTGGCTCTCCAAGATGTTATTCCCCTTCTCATCATGGAACCAAATTGTCAGCTTCAAGGCAAATTACTTCAGACTGTAATGCAATATCATACACTATGGTCCTCATGTATATATGGTAGTAAATGATACTATAAGATTATATTGTAGAATAATGGTTATGCATCAGTGTGCTAATCTGCCTTTATCACATTACCTCCTGGTTTTCTCCCTCGTTCTATTTCTGGGTTGTTCTTCAACCCTGCTGCCTAGTTTGTCCTTCACTCCTGGCTTTTTCCCCCAGCTTCCAGCTTCTATGTTATGATCCTGACTTATTTTACACTACTAATTATTGGTTTATTAGGCTTCCAGTTTGTGGATTATCACAGACAGCTACTCACATAATATCCCTCGACAACCAGTTGATAACATGTATGTGTCTGTGTATTTGTATATTTATGCATTTCAAACATTTCTGTATTACTTATCAAACGAGTAAAATCCCAAAGTGTTTTTTTTTAAAGAAACCCTAACCCCTGCCCCCCCAAAAGTATTTTCTAAATTGTATGCTTGGCACATAGTGTCAAAAGGGGTATGAATGTCCTCACAGGAAGAAAATTTTCAAAATTTGGGAAGGAATAAAATAAGTAGCTAACATATGACAAAAATGAGCAAAGAGAGGAATAGCTTTTGCACCAGAGGTTGTCTGGAAAATCTGCATATGTTTATACTTTACACAGCTCAGAAAAACGGTGTGCAAAAAGAGACATCTGCTTCCAGAGGTTGACTAGATATTAGCAGTTATATGGAGCCAAAATATTATACAAAACTGGATGCTGCAGATGGCTTCTGGCAAGTCCTCCTTGCCAAATAATTTATTCAATTGACTACTTCCATCAGTCCATTTGGAAGCTACTGTTTCACTTGGCTCCTTCTTGACCTAATTTTGGCCCAGGACCATTTCCAAAGGAGATGGTGAAACAGTTTCCTGACAGCCTGCAGCATGTAGCTGGTGCATTGGTTTATGAGGAAAAATAAACAAGACTGTGAGAAGTGATGACACACTGTATTGAGTCATTCTCAATAAGCTGGATTTGGTTGGAATAAGAACAACAAACCTGGAAATGAGCAGATAAAATATTTAGTCAGTCAGAATTGGGACCAAAGTGATTCAGACTGATTTGGCAGCTTAGGCAGTAAAAGAAAACCAGACAGCACCCAAAGCATTGCAAAGCAGAAACATGAAAAGGAAAATGTCCGTGTGAGGAAAGTGGGAGAAGAGGCTTTAAATTCTGCTCAGCACCTCTTTTCCAATGTGGAGGGAAAATCTTAGCAGCCTTCTCTGGTTCCCAAGATGTGGGCATGGAGGGATGGTGAACAATCATATTTTGCTCTTGTGCTGGTTGTCTGTTAGCAGAAAGAATGTTTCTAATGGAATTTTATTGGAGCTTAGTGATCATTTTCTCTTTACTGTCACTTGTGTTGCTCTTTTCTTTATCCTACCATCAATCCTTCAGTCCTCATTTTTTTATCCATCCCCACTCTTTCTTCCTCTGTGGTTGCTGTTCATTTTTGTCACACTATGAATACAACTTATTGCTTGCCTGACTCCTTGTGGCTGTACCACTAAAAGTGGCACTCTGAAATACAAATCAACCACTCAACCAATCAATGTAATGCAATTAATTGGGGACTGTTTCATTTGAATACTTGGTTCTGAGTCTTCCAGACAGGTGCCATTCTCATATTAACCCACCAAGACAACTCAAAATTCATTGCCCTCCCAACCCCGGAATAAAGACACGAGACAAATAATATGGGTTAAACACGGGCCACACTTTATTAATTGAAATTCAGATTCAAATTTGCCATCCTTTTGGCAAAAGGAGGGGGCCTGCTGTATGTGCGGAAACAGGTCAATCGCAGAGGTATCGAAATACCCCTTAATGAACAAATGGGTGAGTCCCCGGCCCCAGGTTCCAGCGGTCTTAAAGACAGCAGGAACCCAGCCGGCCGCTAATAAACACCCCCAGACCTCAAGCTCTCTTTAGTTGATGACTGTTGGTCCGGAAGTGGCCCAGCGCATCTTCCCCCCACAGGCACTGTAATCGCACGATCCGCAGTGCCGGGAGGTCGGATGCGCTGTTGGCTTACCTGAACTTACAGTGGGACACACTGGAAAATACCTGCTTTTCCGCACTACCCGCCAGTGTGACCGAAAATTTCCACCAAAAATGCCAACGTCCTTTTCCAGTGTGGGATAGGCAAAAAATCCCCCCATCCAAGAGCCAATCAGGATGAAGGTCAAAAATTCCTATCCGGCCCCTAAAGGCGACCAGAAAAACTCACACTAGAAATAGGGCGGGTGGGTGGGTGCCCGAAAAAGAAGAGGGCAGTGCGAGGAAGGAACGCCCCTTAAATAACCGGGCTTTCTCTCCCTCTCCCTTGTAGCTCTCGTGAGGCTCGCTAGTCTCGCGTTATCCGGGGTGCAGGGCAAAGAGACAGTCACGCTGGTCGAAGTCTTTCAGACTCACCAGCGACTGCAGCATAAGTGTTGTATTACATATAAAATAACAGCAGCACTGGATACTCAATTCAGTCTGGTATATGAACTAGAGATGGGGACGAACCACCAAATTGGCGGTTCTGATTCATTTTATGGGGGACAAATAAAAATGGAGAAATATTTGTCGCTTCATATTTGTTGGGGGTCTCTGGAACTGATGAATACGAAGAGATGAATATTAAATGAATCAGCAATTTTTAACAAATATCACAATTCATTTTTTTATTTGTCCCCATCTCTAATATGAACATTTTTTCCCTATGATCAATTAACTTTTAATTCCCATTTTTGTAGGAGTTAAGGATGGGAACTCTCTTTTGCTTTCTCTCACATTTGACTTTTTAAAGCTTCTGTATCCCAGACATGGAGAAATCTTTGAACTGTGGCAAATTCTTAGGAAATGGAATGGAATAAAATTCTTCTTTGTTTGCACCATCCAAATTCAACAGGTGCTGTGGAGCCTTTCAGGAAAAAAGAGCTGCCAATTCTAATTCAGCTTTAATATGTTTGAACATTCAGAGACAGAAACTGTATAGTTAAGAATTAAGCACTCAACTGAAGATGGATGAATAAGCTGGTCAGGTTAGATGTCTCTCAGTTTATTATTATTATTATTGTTAACTCTCAGGTACTTTCCCTCCCAAGTGTGCAGATACTGGTAAATTTTGCTTATTTCTTTTTAAAGGTGAACTGAAACAAAATTCTCACCCATTTAGTGAGAAGATTTTTGAGTAATGGTAGGGATTCAAGCAGCTGCTACAGATATCTGTGATGATCCCCCTTCCAGTGTTTCCTATTCACTGTGGTCAATTTCCGACTCACTCTATGTTCTTCTAATCACGTCTGCTTCTTCTTAGATTTAGAACAATGAGGAAAATCAGTAAGTTGCTAATTGTTGCTACTTTTTTGACACTCAGCTGCTCCAAATACAAATGCTGTGCATTGTTAGATGAAATGTTCAACCTGAAATAAAGTTTGAAGAGTGGGTCAAGCCATAGGTGGCTTTAGATGATGTTGCAATGCCTAAATACTATATCAGTCTTCTTACTACATAAATTCACAGGGCTTTCTATGAATTGTTACCTGGTCCATCATCCCAAAGACTGGATGACTCTTCTCATCTGGGACACGGCAGTGATATACAAAGCCACTGTCTATTGGCTATGTCATTTATTCCTTTAATGTAAAAGCACATGCCCTATGCTTCCACATGTGCAACCAGTGGTACTAAATTTTGCATCCTGAAGTTGCTTTTATTTCTGCTTTTTTTAAGTGTTTTTTTTAAAAAATGCAGCAATGATGGCTCTAGTTTTGGATTTGTTTAAGACATATCTTTTCCCCCCATCTGTTATAGTTTAAAGTGTGGGCAACAATTAATTTCCATGTTTGGAAGCAAACCCAAATCTAGAGACATTCTTAAATAGTGTTGTGAGGCTGTGGACAGTAGTGCAGGTTCCCTGTTGGCAAGACAGAGTCAATGACTCATGGATCATGAGTCAAACAGTCCAGCAGATATGGATCCTTCCCAGGGCTACAACCACTAAAGACCTCAGTGTACCACCCCAAACAAATGGCTTGCTGGACTGTTAGATCTCATAAAAGAGCAGTGAGAACAAGAGCAGGACACCATTTGACCAATGATCCAGTAGATCATAAAAATTAGGAGTATCTACACTTGGTGGCTAATTTAGCTAAAGAATCCTTGGGAAGAGCTTTGGTAGACCAGAAACAGAGGTGCGATGCTTAAGTGTGACCTTGAAGTTTCAAGCTGAGGCAGAAGGTCTTGTTGCTCCTACCCTCAGCCTCTGCCAAGTTATTCTCCCAGTGGCAGACTTGTTCGAAGTGGTGAGATGTGTTGGGGTGGTGAACAATGAAATCTGTATGCCCAACCAAAAGAAACCTCTTCAAATCTTTCATGTAAATATTTGAAGGCATGGCATGATAGAGAAACCCTATTTGGAGATACTGAAGAGACCATACTAGGACCTGAGGCAATCCTGAGCAAAGAAGGGTCTGGGAGTAAGTTGCCTCTAGGAGCTCACCTTATGCCCCATCAGCAGGTGCAGATACATAGTCACCTTAAAGGCAGGTTTCAAAGATTACTTCTCTACAATTCCTGGTAGGACTACACAGGTGCAATGCTCCTGGGTAGTCATCAGGACCCGGACATATGTTGACCTGGCAGTTGCAGAAAGTTATTGAGGGTGAAATCAATAGCATGTTATAGTTAGGAGTGATTGAACCCTCCCATAATCCTTGGTGAAGTCAACCCATTTTGGTGCCAGAACTTCATAGTAGCATATGGTTTTGTGTTGATTTCCTCTGCATCAATGCCATCTACAAATCTGATGGCTATTGTACGCCCTGTATTGATGAATGATCACTAGACTTAACTAAAGGATACTAGCAAATTCCCTTACGGGAGACTGATAATGACAAGACTGCTTTTACAATCCCTAAGTGGTTGTTTCACTTCATGTATAGTATATGCCTTTTGGTTAACATGGAATAGCTGCTACCTTCCAAAGACTCCTGTACCGAGTCTTAGAACTGGTCCAAGAATTTGCTGTGGCATATATAGATGACATCATCATATTTGGTGCCTCTTGATCTGAACACCTGACCCACCAAGCTGTATTAACTGAACTCAGGAAAGCCAGCTTGACAGTCAACCCAGGTAAATGTAAAATAGTTCAAACTTAAGTCTGGTATTGATGGTTCAAAGCCAGAGGGCAATTGGTCAAGCCTGTAAATGAGAAGATGACAAAAATATCATTGTGACCAATGAGGGAACTGAAGGCTATGCAGCACAGACGCTGGTGGAAGTTGTAGCAAAAGGCATGCCAAGCACAGGAGCAAGTGAGACGAGAGAGGAGCAAGCTGAGAAACCATCCCCACTGCCCTCAGTGTGGGCATATTGTACTTCCATGGTCCTCTCACCTTGGCTTAGCAGGGACATCTCTGTTAAAGAGAAAAGGACAGGAATGTCTCCCAGTGAAGCTAACAGGGAATGGGGAGAAGGAATTGAAATCTGGGAATCTTGCCAATGGCACCTGGGCAGTGTGGCAAAGTAGCCTGGACACTATTGAGAGCTGTTTAGTTGTGAAACCCCATCCAGTTACAATAAACCACATTTTGTTTCAATTTCCTGTGGCAGTGTCTATGGCTCAAGGGATGGGACAGGAAAGTTCTGTTGACCCCACTAGTGCTGGCGGGACTCATAGGTGTATTTGACAAACAAAAGCCTTAGACGTAAAAGCAGTTCAAAGATGTTTAAAAGGAGTGTGTATGAATACACTATCTTTTCTGCCCTCTCTTTTGTGCAGTACCAATGAATTACAACAATGACTTGTGGAATTCAAAATGGAAACTATGTAAAAATGATTAAAATATGTTAACTGAAGAAGCATGATGCTTGTATTTTTAAAACACATACTGTATGACTTCCTGACAAACGCCTGGAGAAACAGATAAATTCTTGTATCCATTTATCCTTCTCCAAGTACTTTCCAAAAAAATTCTCACATCAGAAGCTAAATATACCAAGGTCATCTGAACCTGCAGCCTGGAACTGAGCGTTCTCTTGAAGCCGTGTCTTGTTGAATTCTGCACCTTTGCTTTTGTTACCAGTCAGTCCTGCTTGAGGAATATCAGGGGGAGAAAAGAGTTGGGGTTTCTATGGCAACTATTAACAGTTTAAATAAACTGTGTACTTGTTAAAAACCCAAAAGCTAGCCAAATTTGCAGTGAAAATGCAAGTGTTTCCCTCAGGGTAGCAGAATTACTCAATCAATTCCGTTATCTTTTTCGGTGGTGTCTTTGATTTTTTTAGAAGGGGTATAACTTTCAACTTATGTATTGATGCTTAGCATCACTGTCCTTTTAAAGTTCAGAGTGAGCTAGGTCATTTTGTGATTATATTGTCCTTTACAAATAATACCACCTCATCAGTTTCCATGGTAACACCAACATCATTCATTTACTGCTCATTTCCCCCGCTCCTCCAATTTTCTCCCAAAAGGCCAGAAAAGACCTTTTTTTGGTGGATTTATGACTGGAGAGCAATTGGGTAACACATTTCTAATTCATCGTATTCTTTTTCCAGAAAATGTCAGACCGGAATATGCATTGTGCACTCAGGAGATGGATCATTAAAAAATGAAATTAATATGAGATACCATCAAGCAAAATTAAATTATTTTTTCATTACCATCATTAAAGAAAATAAAAAGACATCTTTAATTAAAAAATCAGTTTTTATCATCTCCTTTCTTTGCTTCTAACTAGCAAAGGAACAATATTAGCTGCCCTCATTCTCCCTCAAATCTGTTGTTATTGTGCATTTTATGGAAACTGGTTTTCATCATAGTAAAATTTGGTGATGTGTGCCCACCATGTGCAAGTGAGATTCTTAAGGGTGCTACGTGAAATTAAGTCATTTCACCAAGGTGGATAATAATAATTATAATAAACAATCACCTGTTTCAAAGAAATCTTTTACTTGGACCTTGAAATTAGCAGTTACAAGTAGCTGTGTTCTCTGTAATTCATTACTTTAGGTGAGGTCCTAATGATTTTTTTTAACTTTCATGTTGCAAATTTTAAGGGTCATTTGGGCATTTAAAAATAATTATCTATCTATCTATCTATCTATCTATCTATCTATCTATCTATCTATCTATCTATCTATCTATCTATCTATCTATCTATCCTTTCACTGAATTATGTCTAGAGTATTTTTGACTCCAATGGAATTCAAGTGTTTTAACAGTTAACAGAAAGGTTAGCAACAGGGATAAGGACAGAAATAAGCATAAGTTTAATGGATCTTGTATTTCTTGAATCCAAGAGTTGAGAGTTTCAATGACATTCCCTCCTCCTTGAATGAAACTAACCTACTGATAAGCAGATTATGCCACTTCTGCTTCTCAGCATCAAGGTTCACTGAAATTTTGCATGGTACATTATTTGTCTCAATGCACTGTATTGGATAGAACAAAAAGTTACTCTAATATTAAAATGAAATCAATTTGATGTGATGGTTTTTAACCAAATGGCATTTTTTGTTTTCTTTTCTTTTGTTCTGTTTAGTTTAGTTTTGGTTTACTTATATGTTCATTTGTTTGTTTCCTTCAATTCTGTGAAAGACTTATGCATGTCTTAAAGAGGGATTAGTTAGGAAATTGCTCCAGGATTGGGCTAGTCAGATTTATATTAATTTCCACTTACTACAAAGAATCATAGAATCATAGAATAGTGAAGGCGGAAGGGGCCTACAAGGCCATCAAGTCCAACCCCCTGCTCGATGCAGGAATACAAATCAAAGAATATCTGCCAGGTGGTTGTCTAAGTTTCTCTTGAATGCCTCCAGTGTTGGAGCACTCACCAACTCTCTAGGTAATTGGTTCCACTGTCTTACTGTTCTAACAGTTAGGAAGTTTTTCCTGATATTCAGTTGAAATCTGGCTTCCTGTAACTTGAGCTCATTGTTGTGTGTCCTTTACTCTGGGATGATCGAGAACAGATCCTGTCCCTCCTCAGTATGTCAGCTTTTCAAGTATTGGAGAAGGCTTATCATATCACCCCTCTGTCTTTTCTCAAGGCTAAACATTCCCAATTATTTCAGTCTTTCCTCATAGGGCTTGGTTTCCAGCCTCCTGATCATCCTTGTTGCCCTCTCCTGAACTTGTTCCAATTTGTCAGCATCCTTCTTGAAGTGTGGTGTCCAGAACTGGACACAATACTCAAGGTGAGGCCTAACCAGTGCTGAATAGAGGGGAACTAGCACTTCGCGAGATTTGGGAACTATACTTCTGTTAATGCAGCCTGAAATAGCATTTGCCTTTTTTGTAGCCACGTCACACTGTTGGCTCATATTTAGCTTGTGATCTATGACAATTCCAAGATCCTTCTCACTTGTACTATTGCTGAGTCAGGTATCCCCCATCTTGTAACTGCATTTGATTTCTTGTTCCAAGGTGCAGTACTTTGAACTTATCCCTCTTGAATTTCATTCTGTTGTTTTCAGCCCAGTGCTTCAGCAGATCAAGATCATTTTGAATGTTGTTTCTGTCTTCCAGGGTATTAGCCATTCCACCCAATTCTGTTTCATCTGCAAATTTGACAAGCATTCCCTGCACTCCCTTATCCAAGTCATTCATAACATTTTTGAAGAGCACTGGACCTAGGACTGAGCCTTGGGGTACCCCACTTGTTATCTCCTCCCAGTTGGAGAAGGAGCCATCAATCATCACCCTCAATTACAATTCTGTAGCCAATTGTGTATCCACCTGACATTTGATCTATCCAGCCCACACCTAGTTAGCTTGCTAATCAGGATATGATTTGCTGAAGTCAAGATATACTATGTCTACAGCATTCCCTCTGTCTATCAGGGAGGTTACCCGATCAAAGAGTGAGATCAGATTAGTCCGGCAGGATTTGTTCTTGACAAATCCGTGTTGGCTTCTAGTTATTATTGCATCATAGATGCATCATAGATTGCATCATAGATTGCATATAATTATTAGGTATTACTGCATTGTTTTCTAGGTGCTTGCATAGTGACTGTTTTATCATTTGTTCCAGAATTTTCCCTGGGATTGATGTCAGGGAACCCGTAGTTCCCAGATTCCTCTTTTTTGCCCTTTTTGAAGATAGGGACGACATTAGCCCCCCTCCTATCATCTGGCACCTCACCTGTTTCCCATGATTTCAAGAAAATAATGGACAGCAGATCAGAGTTCTTCAGCCAGTTCCTTCAGTACTCTTGGATGCAGTTCATCCGACCCTGAAGATTTGAAATCTTTCAAGGTGGTAAGGTATTCCTAGACTATTTGTTTATCAATCTGCAGTTGCAACCCTGTCCCCTCCACTTGCACTTCATATTTGTCTGGACGTTCATAGTTTGGCCTATGGGAAAAGAATGAGCTAAAATAGGAATTGAGCACCTCTGCCTTTCCTTTGTCATCTGTTATCATTTTTCCATTTCCACTGAGTAGATGTGCCACTATTTCTTTTCTTTGTTTTTTGCTTCACACATACCTGAAGAATGCTTTTTATTGTTTTTAGTGTCTCTAGCTAATCTCAGCTCATTCTCAGATTTTGCTCTCCTAATACCATCCCTGCATATCCTTGTTAATTGTCTGTACTCTTCCTTGGTGACCTGGTCTTCTTTCCACTTCTTATGCATGTCTATTTTGTTGTTGTTGTTTTCAGGTCCTCCCTGAGTTTTTTATGAAGCCACGTTGGCCTTTTTTTGCTACCTCCCACCTTTTATTTCTTGTTGGAATTATTTGTAGTTGTGCTTTTAGAATTTCTCTTTTTTTAGAAATTCCCACCCTTCTTGGACTCCTTTTCTTGTTAGGATCTCCTGCCACGGGACATTACTCATCCTTGTTCTGAGATTATTAAAATTGGCTTTTTAAAAATCCAGCATATGTGCGCGGCTACACTCTGTTTTGGTTTCCTTTGAAATCAAGAACAATGTCATGTATAAATCAGTGTTAATCAGCCCAGAGTTTTTTCACCACAATCCAAATCATTTCCATCTGCTGTGGGGCTTCCACTTCTTTTGCAGAGAATGTGTTCGCATTAGTTCAGATGATGTGATTGCTTACACCGATGCATACAGTTTCATGTCTTTCTATGGAGGAGGTTGTAGCCTTTCTGTTTCAAGCCATTCCACCTGGCTATGGTGAAAACTTCCTGCCATTAGAATCCTGTCTTTTCCAAACTTTTTCTCATGAAGACCTGAAAAAGTTGATAGCACAATGGAAGTCCCCAGTTTTGGATGTGCATTCAGTTGAAGAAACAGCTGGTGGATGCATTCTTAACTCTGTAAATATCCCAGTGGCACAGGTTGAATATGATGGACCTTTAGACCTTTAAGATAATGTATGGTGGAGAAAACAAAAACAGCAAAACACTGTGGATGAAGAACATTTAGTTTTCCATTGTCAACTAGGCAAAGGGGGGGCATGCAAATTGCAATATCACTTGGATATACCATGCCCCCAAATTTTGCTGGGTCTACAAATGTTGTCAGAGGAAGAAGGTATGTGAAGGGAGGAAGGATTCAGGTTGTTCCAAAAGGAATCTGAATCTCTGGGAAGATCCCTGGTTTGGTCTGACAGATTCTCCTTGGCTTTGCTTCCCATTTAAATGGTCGTAACACCACAAAATGAGGCCCTGATAATTTTGCTGGTCCTCTTGGCTATGTCAGCCTGCCTTTGTGCTTAAGATTGTGGAGGAATTGATCCTGCTACCAGTCACTCTTCTTCAGGAAATTAAGTCAGCATGCTTGGGATAAGACATCTTTAGTGACACTGTGCTGCTGTTGACTGGGACACCTTTTGAAGCTCGTAAATTATTGTAATCTTTTCTATTTATTCAAAAGTCTTTACATGTTTATTAAAGGACTAAACTAAATAATGCTGTTTCTTTCTCTCTCTCTCTCTCTCTCTCTCTCTTTTTTTTTTTTAAGGCTTGTTGCCAGCACTGCAACAAAGTTGTGCGAGAGCACCTGGGAGACCAAAGGGGGGGAAAGACGAAGAAATAAAGAAACTGCTGATCAGCTTTTGTTTTCAGCTTCTTAAGATAGCTGTCTTGTAGCCATGTCTCTTGCAAATGTGGATGGCTATAGCAGAAGCCATGTTAACTAACTGCAAACAAGGACTGACTGCCAATTTCTTCCTCTCTGTGCTGACTCCTATCTGATTGGCTAAAGTGAATTCACTCAGGGAAAACCAACTTCTGGGGTGCAAATTTCAAGTGGATTGATCCATGTTTTTCCTGCTTTATGGTCAGGATAAAATGAGGAGTGAGGATCAAGCTAAACATTAACTGGAAAATTTATTTCCTACGATAAAACATTATTTTCTCTGACAATGAGATTTCCTCAAATATATGTTCTTCAGCTATCAAACTGGCAAAGTAAGCCCATATTTACTTTCCAGTCACAAAATAAAGCATGGTAAATACACAGGTGAGGAGAATCATTTGCTTCAACAAACAGATGTCTTTTGCCACCCAGGATAGCATCACTTTTGAAAGGATGATGGATATATCATACATTTTGGCCTCATGGATTTGGTGGCCATTTAGTGGCTCATTTCATCTCTTGTTCCTCAGTCCCTCTTCCAGGGTTGTCTTTTACTCCCGATTTTGTTTTAGCACTAATCACTGGCTTCCTCCCATTAATGCTGGTTTCTGGTCCTCCTCAGATGGCAGCCCATTGACTAGCCCGCAAAGAGCCAAGTGATTCAGGAGGACAGGCTATCTTCACACTGAACAGGTGTGTTCAGACAGAATGGAAGTCTGCACACCACTGTTCCCAGAGTCAGAGCAGGGTCAGGTTTATCTCATCCACACAGGTAAGAGAGATCAATAGACTGGCTGATTCCTTAGTAGGGTCTGTCCTACTATTAAACAGAGTAAGGCAGCTGCCTCAGAACACAGATTTTTTCATATCATGAAAGAACAACACATTGTTAGTCTCTTGAACTCACTAATTTTAATTAACTAAATTTGCAGTGAGGAATGGGAAGAGGTGCTTCTGGAACTTTCTTCTTCCTGTGCTATATAATTTGGCTGATTCTGAGTGCTGTGCACTTTAACTTGTGGTGGGTCGTATTTATAACTCCTCCTCAGGCAGCAAAATGTGTTAGCCAGAATTATCTGCATTATGAGCATTCTACTTGTTAAAGAGCCTTTGAACAAATTTATCCACTAAAATATGTTTGTACCTATATATTACTAGCATTTTCATCTTATACTAAATATGAGCAAGAAATAAGTTACCTCTGAGCAAATCCTCATCTCTCACTGTTGGATCTATTTAGACTACCAAGTAGTTTCAAAGTAGTATGGTAAAGTATTGGGGAAAACAGCCATTGCATCAGATAATTTCTGTTGTTTTGTTCTATTTAAGCTACAGTCTTTGCACACTTCCTTGGGAGCAAAATTGCACTGAAGATCTAGGGGTATGATCTTTCATCTTCTGGGGAATTGCTGCAGGCTAGCCCCCAAAAGTAGAAGCCCTACAGCTGGCCAAAAAAGGAGCAGCATGGGCAAGGATCAGGGTTGGGCTGGAGTGCATTTCTCCCTGTGTTGTGTGATTGCCAGGAAATAGATCACACTGGAAGCAGTCAAACGGTCACACCCATAGTCAGCAGTATCGCATTGCTTAAGATTTCAGAGCCAAAACCTGAGATGAGGAGTTAGAAAATGGCTCCTTGTGATGTCACAGGGATGGGACCTTGTGCTGGCACAGATGCTGGGCAGGTAAAGGTTGTGATTGGAATATAGTCAGAACTGTCAGATGGGACAAAGTGACTGTAGAAATTGACATGAGGGGAATCCAGGTGAGTTGTTTAACCTGACCAGTTAAGACAGCAACTGAATTCCAATTAAAGAAATACCTTTGTGGAGAGTCCCAGCACCACCACCAAGCTTTGTTCCTCTGCTGTTAGGGCTTCAGCTCATGAACGGTGATGCTGGAGTTCCCAGGCTCCCTTAAGAGGCTTTTTTCTGGGTCTACTGAGTGTGGAGTGCTTGCTTGAAATGACACAGTGGGCCCCAGTTTGTACACCCACTGGCTTCAGCTTGAGTCTCCTCAACTTCCTTCAGACTTTTTGGTATGCTGATGTTACCCAAGCACAACATACAGAAAAATGCCTTCATGCTGAGCTGGTGAGCCCTAGTGCCAGCTTCAAATAGATGGTGATAAGCACACATAGGCTTTAAAGCTACCTCATGCACGACAAATGAACTTTCTCTTCCCCCAGCATTGTTAACTGAGACCTGTCTCCCAACCTCCAAAGACAGCACTATTTCTGTGACTTTAGCTGGTGCCTAGAGATCTGGCAACCCGTCACTGAACTTATTGAGACTTAATTCTATGTAGGTATGCCTAAGATTACACTGTAAATCTTCAAGGCCTAGAGTTCTTACTATTGTATGTATGTATAAAATAATGAGAAGAGAGCTGCTATGAAATGATGAAAGATAGCTGCTATGGAAACCACTCTACAAACTGCTTAAGGATCACATTTACTCTCACCCCTTCCTTTCTCTGTGTTTCTAGTTTTAAGTCATTGCTGTCACTATTGCCTTTCACAACGTACCTCTCAGTAGACTTCTGCTTTAATGGAATGAACCCAAAGCAATTAACTATTCAGATGTCTGCACACCATTCTCTTGTGTTTGCATTTTCTGTCATTTGATTCCTTTTAATTTCCACCTGTTGTAAAACAGAAACATGCCAGACGCACGTCTATTCATTTTGAAAATTATTCACTTAATGAATTTCACATTTGGAACAATTTTTCTATCATTATTTCAATGTCTATCTTCTGCATTATATTTTATCTTTTTAGACACACTCTGTAACACTAACGTTCTGTTCAAATGTGAAGTCACATTCTGTGCCAACTTCTTTAAAATGCTCTTACTACTTTAGTTTGTCTTAGAGCCAAGTTGAAGCTTCTCACATGAAAATATTCAGCTAGAATATTAGGGGTAGGAATGGGCAAAAGAATCCCAAAGCACCTTTACAAATTTAAGGTATTTTATAGATTGTGGCTTTCTCCTTCATTACCCCAAATTTCAAAGGTTTTTCTGCTCCTTTCATAATGGAGGATTATCTTAAGATATGCTTGCACACACAACTACCACCATCCAATCCTAAAACCTCATAGCCAGAATATCTAGAGGATTGGAATACACCTTTATAATACAATCTGAAAATATATTCATACTCTGTTTTTATCTTTGCACAAAAAATATGCATTTTCTGTGCAATCAGAGTCATGTTCTAATAAATCCTGTCCAACAAACATATTTTTAGGGAAGGAAAACTGGGTTTGCTAATTTTTTAAAATAAAGACGTTACCCTAGTCACTGTTGTAAAATAAAAGAGGTGAATTTACATGTGTACCCACCTAAAACAAAAACAAGGAAATTGCTCCAAAAGGTGTGGCCTCAGAATGAAGCCATGATATTGAGGGAGGGGAGTTTTCAGCCTCAAAAAAATAATTTCTTTGGTTTCACTGTGCCAGCTTAAAACTGAATATCCCCAAGTGTGTTGGTCTCCAGCCTCTCCATGGGCAAGGGGTCACCAAAGGATCCTTAAGATGTAGACATACACCTTTTGTAGACTGCAGTATGCTACTAGAACAGTGAACGAAATAATGTGCAGCTACTTACAGACTATCTCCTTTGGTCCCACATAGTTTTTTCAGCCAGTCCCTCCACCTTCCTGGTCCCTCATGTCTGGTATGGGTAGTTCACTTCATTCCCTGTTCTCTTGAGCAGGAGCAGTCCACAGGCTGATGCTGGGCTGGCACCCCCTCCTCACCTTAAGTGGCCTTTCCCTGGTTCTCTTGAGTGAAGATGCTTTTCTCCAGCTGGCAGAGTTACTGAAACTACTGCTGCCTTCACCTCCACTGATGCTGTAGCTGGGTTGGTACTGGTGTCAGTGTTAATGCAGTGGCTCAGGAAGACTGACGGCAGGTTATTCTTTGGAAAAGCCCAACACCTTGTGTTTATGGGTCTTGCTGTATTTCCAGGGCTTGGGTCCTGAGGTGGGTCAAGGGCAGGTATAATTTATTTATTTATTTATTTCATTTATTTTTATTTATTTAAATAAAATAAATAAAATAAAATAATTAATGTTTTTATGCCTGCTGTAGACGTCTATTTTTGCAGCATTTGGGCTTTTTTCCTTTTTTTTAATAGCTATGCCTCCCTGTATCCCAGTTATGGTAAGTGTTAAACATGACACACAAGGCAGAAATCAGGTACTGAGGGCAGTGAGGCTACTAACTGGAGGTATTCCTCCCCCTTCCAAAAAATGACTTTGTACAGTAAATTTTAGTACATTACACAATTCCTGACAGTGGACTGGTAAGGGAGGGAGAGAGGTGAAAGCTTTGCTTGCACACTGGAGGTCAAGCAGTGGTTGATGGCACTGAGTTTCATCCAAACCCCAGGTCACAGCCTTTTCTTTCCCATTTAGCATAGTTACTAAATGTAATTAGACAGGGTATTATTTGGCTAGGATTGTAAGAAAGAGTGATTTTGCTGACATTAAATGGTTCCGGGAGGCAGTGGAAGACAGGAGGGCCTGGTGTGCTCTGGTCCATGGGGTCACGAAGAGTCGGACACGACTTAATGACTAAACAACAAGTGGTTCTGCAGATGGTGATCCATATCACTTTACAAAATGATTTTGTAATGTAATTCATTGCTCTGGAAATTTCCCATTCTTCAAGTAAGTAGACTGTTCATTTTCTGGCTGAAAATAGTATCGAGAATGATCCTCTTACCTTTTTGTACCACCTTTGTTTAGAATCTCTGTCCTATCCCAAGAAAGATCAAATTCTAGTGAATTAAATTTTCATCTACAGTGGATTTTATGCTGACTCCTCCTGAGGCTGAGAACAGTTATTCAGGAAGGACTTCTGCAACAACTGCTTGGTTTGGTAATGAATGCGAACAAGCCTGAAATCTGTTGAGGAGAATCTATCACAAGTATAGGAACACCAGCTTAGGATCTTTCTTAAATGAATGAGTTCCTAACGGGTAGATATAAATGTCTCCGACGAGACAGGAAGAACCACAAGCTGTGAAAAACTCCTGACAAGCTCTGATAAAAGCTTTCTGTGTTCTATAATGGGTCAGCGACAACAACTGACAATATCTTGATGAAAACCATTAAGTATACACTTTACTCTTTTGTATTCTCACCATAATAGTTATGAACTCTTGAGCTTGGTAAGGTAAGGGATTTAATGTGGTAGGGCCCATACCATATTGAACAATAGAATACCTTGTCTTCTACTAGCAAGATTCGTGCCTAGCCCTTCAAAATATAGTGGTACATTGTTTTCAATATATAGCCATTCCTGAACATAGAACAGCACAACTTAGTGTTTTATTTTCTGTTTTATTATGAGTCCTTTCAGAAGAACAATGCAAAATCATGCATGTTCATGAGGAGATGGTATTGAAACACTTGCTCATGTATTGTTCTGCTTCTCCAAAGAGAATTTAACTTGACACTAGAGATGTGTTAGCACTGAAAAGGTCTAAATTCGAGCTTTCTTTCAGACCTCAGTATCAGTTATGCATATTTAATTATTTAAATTAATTTAAATTTTAGGGCAAACCATGGCAAGATAATATTTTCAACTAGAATGAAAATTATAGCTACAATATCGCAAAGAATGCATTGATAAAACAGTGATAGCATCAAAACTAACATTAAAATTGTACAACACTATACATACAAGGCCCTCTTAGAATCCTGGGACAGAAAATAATTTCACGGTTTGAAAATAGTGCATTCCCACTGAAATGTGCCCATTTTGTACCTTTTGAGATTTGCTGTACAACATAATGCAGCTTGCCTGAGAAAGTTGTACATTTATGGGGTTTGTCTTATGTTTTTCATGTTTTGGACACACAGAAATCATGCATGTATTTTAAAACTGTAAACAGCTATAAATGACTGCATTTGAAAAATATGCTGAAAGACATTTTAGTCAGTGAGAAAAATATATACATAGATATTTTAAAGGCCAAAATGGATGTCTACAGTATGGAAATTCCTATGACACATTAGTAGAAATACCTATGCAAGAAGGGAAAAAAGATCTTTCGTAATTATAGAAATAGAGGGAAGGAGAAGAATGAAGGTGGAATGTGGAGCAATGAAATGAAAATGAGACAGAGAGTTTGTCACATACGTAGTATGTAAATTGTAGGTGAAATTAAGCCGGTCATACGTAGTATGTAAATTGTAGGTGAAATTAAGCTGGTGACTTGTCATTGAAAGTTTGTAATGATGAGGCCTTGCTGAGGTCAGAGTGAGTTCCTCATGGGTGGGTTCTGTGAACAAAGCCCTCTTCCTTGTGCCAACCAGACTACACAAATAATTTGATGAGCACAAGAGTGGGCATAACAATGAACTAAACTGTGGCCAGAATCCTATTGGTGTTCATTTAAGTTTTATGTAACTTGCACAGTTATTTGTGACAAACTGACAAAATGCTGGGATTTGTCTCAGTCATGTGCCTGGTCACATGAGCAACTGAGCAACTCAGATGTACCTGGCATCTTGTCAACTAGCCACAATCAGCCATAACAAGTTTTGCAAACCTTATGTGATCACCAATAGGATTCTGGCTTCTCTCTCTCTCTCTCTCTCTCTCTCTCTCTCTCTGTGTCTGTCTGTCTGTCTCTGTGTGTCTGTCTCTCTCTCTTTATGTTGTGTTTTCAGTGTGATATAAATGGAACCTGCAATTTTGTCATTTAGGTTTCTGTGTCAGGACGACATTAATTTATCAGCCCACAGCCTCAAAAAGAAAATGTTCTTGCCACAGATTGTAATTGTAAAAATGTTACCTTGCTTCAGCAGCATTGTAGTCTTAACTATATTAATGATTCAGCAGCAGTATCCATCATATTGTCACCATTCTGTATTTTCCAATTTTACCAGAGTAGCCTGCTTTTACTACAAAATAGAAATAAAAAGCTTTTAATGGCTTATAATGCAGGAGAAGAGCTGCCAATGATTGCAGACAGAATGAAATGCAGGGAAGTCAAGCTTTTCAAAATGTTTTCAAGGTTAAATTAATGGCAAACAATTCTGATTCTTTTGTTGGCTGATAATGGTATTCACTATAACTAATTATTATAGAAAATCCATTTCAAATATATATGCTCTAAAATGTGAAGAAAAGTGTAATAGAAGGATCCCATAATGATTAACATATTGCAATTAAATGTCTAAATTGTGGTTTCTGTATGGCTTCACTCCTCCTGTCATTAGTATGCTCGACTTCCATAAATGCTAGTGAACACAGGAATAAAACAGAAGGTGACAAAATTTCAGATTTATGCCAAAAGAAAAAAGAGAGACAAAGGGGTCCAGAAATGGGCTGTAGCCACGTCCAGAGTCTTGTTTGGGAATGGGAAATATCACTTGGGTTCCAATGATCTAAACAACATACACCTTTTATAGTGTATTCCATTTCTGAGATCACATGAGGAACAGAACACCTTATTAAGTTGACCTGGTTTGGGTCAATAACCATGAATTCCCCCCCCCCCCAAATGAGCAAAATATAGGACAGTATCCACCCAAGCTGGTGGAGGGTGTGTTTTTTCTCTCTCCCCCCGCCCCCCGGCCACGGTATGCAGAGGGAGATCACATGCACCGGCTGAGATGGGCTGTGTGACTTAAGTAAAAATTAAAAGAGGGAGATGAAAAGAAACAATAGGAAGTTAACCATGTGGATGCCAAAGACTGTAACAATCATCATGAGACACAACAAAGAGGAAATAAATTGTAGAAAAAGAAAATGGAGGAAAGGGGGATGTTTGAATTCCTTCACTGGGAGGAAAGCAAAGTGTCACTGAATTCCTTCACTGATCTTGAGATTGGGAAATGACAGTCTGAGATGTGAAAATATATCTCCTCCCCCCCTTTAAAAAAATCTATTGGAATCCTACCAACAGATACATCCCACCCTGGTTTTGTATTGGTTTGGGAAACTTTATTGAGGGAAGGGGGAATTATGTGAAAATATGTGTGCATTTTCATACATACCTTTCCTAAGAAATGCAGATATCTTATTCAATATTAATGCACACACTTCTGTATACATTTTTTCCTATCTACATTGTGTTTGTATGCCTGTTGAGACCTATGCATTGGCACTGTATAATTTGCTACAATTCAAAAAGAGAAAACAAATGAGCAGGGATGACACACACACACTCACACACACACTGTTGTTAATATCCCACAGACTGCAAATTGGATAAATCTGTTTTACAATGGTTAATGATTTTTTTTTCTTCCTCCCAAGGTACAGCCAATTGTAGCCTCAAGCTGCACACATCTTCTAGTTGTTGGGACTTGCTAGACAACAGGGCTGGGATTTTTGTTTGTAAGAATCATCAACAACATGGAACTGTTAGCTGGAGAATGAATGAAAATAATACTGACATACTTTTTTTAAAAAAAAAATTATAATTCTACTACACAGTTCCATTTTTAGCAAGCTTTCAACTATGACTAAACTCAGAGCTGGATTAAAATCTTTAGAGGCCCTAAGCACTGAAAAAGTTATGGTGCCCTCTACCAATATAACACACAGCAGGTCCCACGCCTTGAAAAAAAAGTATAACACAAATATTATATGCTGTTGGAGCCACTGCTGAGCCACGTTTCAGCAGCGCGGCTTATCTTTGCCTACCTCCCTGGATGTCGCAAGACTTCTAAGTTCCTTGAGGACAACTTGGGAGTAGAGGGGGGAATGATAGGCTATTTAAGGGCCATTCCCCCCTCGCTCCTCCCTCTTCCTTTGCTGGCATCAGTTCAGGATGGAGTCTGCTGTTCGGCACTGGTTTAGCTGCGTGCTAGATCGTAGACCTGCACAGTTCAGCGATCGGGAATTGGGGGGGTAGCATTGGCTCCTTCCCACGGTTTGCTTGGCTTTCACTCAATTTGAATTTAGTTTTAATTAATTTGTCTTGATTTACTAGTTGTTAATTAATTTAATTTGAATTAGATAACAGTGCGAAGGGGGGGTGTCGCAACCGTGCAAGTTATATATATATAAAATCAAAATAAATAAATAAATAAATAAATAAGGGCTATTACAATTCTGGCGAAGTTGGAAGGAAGGCAGAGACCTGAGAATAGAGTGAGCCAGCCCAACACTTCACCGTTGGCTAGGGCTGGGTAATTAGAAGTGGTTGCGGCACTGCCCCGCTGCTCGGCCTAGCAGCTGTTTGGCTTCAACGTTCTTTCCATTCATAGAGTGGGGTTTAGAGTTGGGCGGGGCACGGATTTGAACCGCGCCACGTGCCTGACGGTTGGAAGAGGCACGCTATAGGAGGTACCATTTTCAATTAATATCTGCCTTCTCAGCTTAGTCAATTCATTATATATATATATATATATAGAAAATTTTATTAAAATTAAAAAAACATAAAAAAACATAAAATAACAACAACAACAACAACAACAACAACAATAATAATAATAATAATATAAAAAGAAAGACATTTTATAAATCAATTGGCAAGTTACTTAGATATAATATTAACCAATTAACAGTAATAGGATTAACGGTCAATTTTTTTATAATCATAATTGAATCATTGGGCGTGCACACGTGCTTAATTCATTGTAGTTGATTACGTGACCTAATTGGTTACTTTTAGTAATAATTGAATAAGATAAGCTAAAAACATATACAAATACATAGCTTATTGAATTCATTGGTAATATTTAGTATAATTAGTATAATTAGATACAAATTAATCATATCATCAAAGTGATTTAAATAAATTCCTTCCTATAAGGAACATATATAGTTCTCTACAGTTGGGTTCAAAATGGCCTCCCATAAGGGGCAGGGCAATAAGAAGGGAAAACAACCAACCAAGAAGCATGCTGTTCCACAAGTGTCGCCACCCCAATCATCCTCAGATGAAGAATCTTGGCCTGTATGGCAGCAGCTTCAGGAATAGATTTTGGCCTTGGAAGCCGAAAGACAGGCCAGGCAGGCTCCCCAGACTAGCGAAGCACAACCACGTCACTCAGCTAGGGAGGTTAAAAGTCACTGCAAGACGAAGCTCAGGGCTATTGCAGATAATCTGATGTCTAGGTTTGCTGTTCTAGAGGCGGAACACCAGGCAGAAGGGATGCCTAGAGAAGAAGCAGATGGGGCAGCGACATTGTCAAGGAGGCGGACTGTTGCTAAAAGTAGAGGGACACCTACCTCAGCAGCAGCCGGTTCGGCAGCATCGGTTCCTGACGGGCGCGATGCCATGGAGGAGGACAGTCTGGAGCCTTTGGCCGGAAGGGAGGAACCCATCGTGGTGCTGCCTGTCAGGTGAGTCAGCCGTCACACCAGACACTCCATGGCAGACAATTCACTCCTCCTGCTCACCCAGCCTATGACACTCAGAGTTAGATGGCCCCATGTACCCCATGGCCTGGTACAAGTGCACAGTTTAGTGGCTGGGCCGCACCGTATTCCCAAGCCAAATTCCCAGCAATGTTACATCCAGCAGCTAGCGTAGCGGTTTGGTCATACCCATCTGTGCCGGATACAGGTTATAATACCGTACCCTTACAAGCATTACCATTCGGTGATCATGCGATGCCCCTAGGCGATCAACTCACACCAGTGACAAAGGAAAAGATATGATAGGGCGAATACATAGATTTATTTGATCTGCTAAACAGAGATGTGGAACAGAAGGACATGGATAAGGACGATGAGAAAGAAAAAGAAAGATGTAGGAGAAAGAAACCAGATAGGACATGGGCAAACTGATTGCCTGGGTTTGTGATTTACGCCGGTGTGGTAGTGAAAACCCAACCCTGGTGAGTCCTATTGCTTTTTCAGTATTTAGACTTGATCTATAGGGCTTATGTAGATTTTGCAGGACAGGCGTGGCTTCATTATGATGAATCGTTCCGTATGCGGAGCGCGATTCACCCGAATCTTGGTTGGGATGAGCCCTTGCCGGGTCTCTGGCTCCAGTATATGATACCTGCCAGGCCCAACCTTGGCGACAGGTTTGACAGTGGACATCTTAACTGGAAAATGGCCCTGACTCAGAATCCCCATCTAGGAGCGGGGCAGGTGGTTCAACCCCGCCTGCTCTGCTGGGATTACAATGCCAAGGGTGTCTGTGCTAGGAAGCCATGCCATTTCAGACATGAGTGCTCAGCATGTGGCAGACAGCATCCCAACATCTCATGTTTTAGGACTGGGGCTCATAGACAGACTAAGAGCCCAGGAAGCAATAAAAAACCCAGTCGTGGCGGGAATAACCTGGGAAAAGGGCCCCAGCCCAATTAAGGTGCGAGTCGTAGAAGCCTGACTGTGCAATTATCCAATTAGAGAGGATGCTAGCTACTTATTGGAGGGTTTTAGGTATGATTTTTGCATACCGGAGGTTGGCAAGCGTAAGGCGTTTTTCGCTCAGAACTTGAAATCTGTTCAAGGAATGGAAAGCATTGTCCAGGAAAAGATAGCAAAGGAGGTGAAGGAAGGGAGAGTGTTGGGACCCTTTGCGACATCTCCATTAGTGTCTTTAAGGGTATCACCGTTAGGGATAGTTCGAAAAAAAGGCACAAGGGGAATTTAGACTAATACACCACCTGTCCTACCCAGAAGGGGCATCGGTTAATGATGCTATCCCTCAGGAACTTTGCACTGTGCATTACACCTCCTTTGACGAGGTGGTTTGCACAGTGCGTAAGTGCGGCGTGGGAGTGGAGTTGGCAAAATGCGACATAAAATCAGCTTTCCATATTTTGCCAGTTCACCCTCAAGTTTTTGACCTGCTACGATTTCATTTTCAGGGATGCTTCTACATAGACAGAGCTTTGCCCATGGGCTGCTCTATTTCATGCACAGCATTTGAGCATTTCAGCTCTTTTCTTGAATGGAAGCTCAGATGCAGAGTGGGCTGTAAATATACTGCCCATTATTTAGATGACTACCTTTTTTGCGGTGAACGGAATACAGGACAGTGTAGATTTATATTGAACACTTTTCAATCCATGGCGGACGAACTAGGGCTACCCCAGCCGATGAGAAGACGGAGGGACCAACGACGTCCCTACCGTTTTGGGGTATTGAATTAGATACTGTACAACAAACGTCTAGGCTACCGGGCAGCAAATTAGCTGACCTAAAGATCAGGATAGCTTCGATCTTGCAGAAGAGAAAGGTGTCCCTTAGGGAGCTCCAAGAGATAGTGGGCCATTTAAACTTTGTTTATAGGGTTGTTGCGCCTGGGCACGCTTTTTTACATAGACTTTGTGGAGCAATGAAAGGCCTATGCCGCCCATTGCATAGGACTAGAGTGACACATGGCATGAGAGAGGATTTACACGTTTGGAGTCAGTTTCTAGAAGAGTTTAACGTAGTATCTTTTTGGAGAGGGGAAATAGGGCTCAAGGCTGAATTTCAGATGTGTTGGTCATACACCTGGGTGGCAATGATTTGGCAAGGCATAGCGGAAAGGCCTTGATCCTGGACATGCTACGTGACCTAGCATGGTTGAAGGCCAAGTATCTGGCTGTGAGCATCGTTTGGTCGACGATCGTCCCTCGGTTGGTGTGGCGAGGTGCCCGGAATTTTTTGCCCATAAAAAACACTGCCCGCAGGAGTGTTAATAGAGAAGTCTGCAGAGCGGTCTGCAGCGGCCTTGGATTGGTGATTGGTCACCAGAGGATCCGCATGGATAGGCCTGAGGTTTTTTGGAACGATGGTGTACATCTGCCCGATTTGGGTTTGGATGTCTTCTTGGAAGACATCAAGGGGGGCCTGCTTGCTGAGCTCAATAGGCTTGATGGTGGGCATGGGACTTAGCA
This sequence comes from Intellagama lesueurii, assembly GCA_037013535.1. Lineage (NCBI taxonomy): Eukaryota > Metazoa > Chordata > Lepidosauria > Squamata > Agamidae > Intellagama > Intellagama lesueurii. Next base: position 111,620,924 of record JBAJHW010000003.1, read on the forward strand.
CGGCTAGTCCCTATGCTGTGGCGGGTAGTGCGGATAATACAGGTTTTTGGTGAGTCCCGTAGCAATCTCAGGTAAGGTATAGCTCATCTGAACTCCCAGCACTGCGGATTGTGCGATTACAGTGCTGGGGGGGAAAGATGTGCTGGGGCCACACCTGGACCAACAGTCAACAAAGAGAAGGTGGCTTGAGGTCCGGGGGTGGTCAAATTGGGGCCGGCCGGGTTCTCGCTGTCTTTACGACTTTTGTAGGATCGGTTGGAAGATGGCGACGCAAGCATTTGCAGCGGCTTGGCACTCCAGAGATCAGTATCTTTTAATTAATATTTTGATTGTGTACTCGTTATTATGGACTCTGCATGCTCAGGCACAAGTAATTTACAGACGACAAGAATTATTAACCATTGGCAGAGAAGGCTGCAACTTTGAACCAAGGGTCTCAACTTACAACATTCCAGCTGAGCTCTTTAGACTGCCTGCATATCCATGGGTTACTCCCCCTGCTCTCCCTGTCAGGAAGAAAAGAACATGGAGAAAACACAAGCAGAAAAGAGGTTGCAGGGCCGGATTACGAGTGAGGCTAGGCAAAAATTCTCACAAGCCTGCATTGCCAAGTCTTTTTGTTTCAAATGTTAGATCTCTACCCAACAAGATTGAGGAGTTGGAACTTACTATCTCCCTGCAGAAAAATATTCGGGACTGTTGTGTTATGATCTTTACAGAGACGTGGCCTGACTCTTCCATCCCAGGGGAGGTAATAGAACTACAAGGATGCAGAGTACATCAAGCAGACATGACTATTAAATCTGGGAAGAGCAGAGGTGGAGGGGTTTGTGTTTACACAAACAATAACTGGAGCACGGATGTTAAAATAATGGACATTCATTGTTCTGATTTGGAGTATTTGGCAGTGAAATGCTGCCCCTTTTACCTGCCTCATGAGTTTAATGTTGTTATAATAACTGCGATATATATACCTCCTGATGCTAACATAACCACAGCTATGAGTTGTTTGTTAACTGCTATCAACAAACAGCAGCAGGCCTACCCAGACAGAGTGCTGGTGGTAGCAGGTGATTTCAATCAAGCCAATTTAAAGACTGTCCTCCCTAAGTTTTATCAGTATGTAGACTGTCCCACTAGAGGGAAAAATACCTTGGATCAGGTATATAGTAACAACATGCATGGATATAAGACGAAGCCATTGCCTAGTTTGGGACAGTCAGATCATATATCTCTGTTTTTGATTCCATCATACAGACCTCTTGTTAATAGAATCAGACCATCAATTAGAGAAACACAAGTGTGGCCAGTCGGTGCATCTGAGCAACTTCAAGATTGCTTTAGGAGCACTGAATGGGCACTGTTTGAGGAGGACAATGTTGATACTTATACCTCGACAGTACTGTTTTATATCAAAAGCTGTATCGATGTTGTTACTACCACCAGACAAGTATGAGTGTTTTCTAATAACAAGCCTTGGCTAAATAGAGAAGTGCGCCTTTTACTAAAAGCCAGAAATGCTGCTTTTCATTCTGGTGATGTGCTACAGTATAGAGAGGCCAGAGCTAAATTGAAAAAGGGTATTAGGGACGCCAAAGCTATGTACAGCTGGAGGATTGAGCAACATCTTGAGAGCTCTGACACTCGTTGGGTATGGCATAGCCTGCGACAAATCATGGGGCAGAGTAACAAAAACAGTCTGTTTAGCAGCAGTGATTTTTTGGCTGAGCAGTTAAATCAATTTTTCAGCCGTTTTGAGGTGGAAACAGGAACAACCATTATTCCAGCACCTACTATCTATAGTACATCACTAGACTCTACCATCGACAGACAACCACTACTACTTCAGATTTCAGATGTGAGACGCGCTTTCCAGAATATTAATGTTCGAAAGGCAGCTGGACCAGATGGAATCATGGGATGTGTTGTTAGGGGTTGCGCTGCAGAATTAGCTGGAGTTTTTACGGATATTTTCAATCTATCCTTGTTGCAGTGTTCGGTCCCCACTTGCCTGAAGACATCTATTATAGTGCCAGTCCCCAAGCAGTCAGCTGTGGTATCTCTCAATGATTATAGACCAGTAACTTTAACATCTGTTATTAAGAAATGTTTTGAGAGATTGGTGCTGGATTATATTAAGGCTAGTCTTCCACCTTCCTTGGACCCATGGCAATTTGCATACAGGAGAAATAGATCTACTGATAATGCTATGTCCATTGTTCTCCATACTGTATTGAGTCACTTAGAACAACAGGGAACTTATGCGAGGCTGTTGTTTGTGGATTATAGCTCTGCTTTTAATACCATTCTACCCAATATGTTGTTTTTTAAAATGATCAACCTGGGATTACCTCAGAAGATTTGTGTGTGGGTAAAGGACTTTCTGACAGATAGGCCACAGTCAGTAAGGATGGGATCTCACCATTCTTCTACCTTGGTACTAAGTACAGGAGCTCCCCAGGGCTGTGTACTAAGTCCCTTCCTCTATTCCCTGTACACACATGATTGCACCCCACTGTATAACACCAACACAATTATTAAATTTGCGGACGATACGACAGTGGTGGGGCTCATAAATAAGAACAATGAGCCTGCTTACAGAAAGGAAGTACAAGGGTTGATACTGTGGTGTAAAGAAAATAATCTTACACTTAACATCAAAAAAACTAAAGAACTCATAATTGATTTTAGGAGGAAGAGAAATGTACATTTACCACTGTACATAAATGGCGAGGAAGTGGAGAGGGTTGGTAGTTTTAAATTTCTGGGCATCTCAGAGGACCTCTCATGGACTATAAATGCCAACATGCTAGTGAAGAAGGCACAGAAGAGGCTGTATTTCCTGAGAATGCTTGGGAAGTTAAATTTATCTCAGCATTTACTTCTGTCCTCCTATTGTAGCACCATTGAGAGTGTCCTAACCTATGGCATTCTTGTATGGTTTGGGAGTAGATCTGTAGCGAACAAAAAAGCTCTACAGAGAACCATTAAAATTGCACAGAATATCATCGGGCTCCTGCTATCAACCCTGGATGACATCTTCACATCCCACTGTCTGAGGAAGTCACACAACATTCTTAGAGACTTTTCCCATCCTGCTCACAACTTCTTTGAACTGTTGCAGTCTGGCAGAAGATACAGAACAATTAAATCTCGGACCACACGTTTTCTGAATACAGTGGTGCCTCGCAAGACGAATGCCTCGCAAGACAAAAAACTCACAACACGAAAGGGTCTTCAGAGATTTTTGGTGCCTCGCAAGACAGGCCGTCTTGCGATATTTTTCGTCTTGCGAGGCGCGTTTCCCATAGGAATGCATTGAAATTTAATTAATGCGTTCCTATGGGGAAAAAAAAGTCAGAACCCCCCAAAAAAAGTCAGCAAAAAGTCACTTACCAAGTAGAGTAGACTGAGTCCAGCTCCTCACAGTGCGTTTGTAGCCCCAGAACAGCCGGAAAAAGAGTGCCAAACAGCGAGCAACCAGCAGGGAGCCGGCAGCCATTTTGTGTTAGTCTCCCTCCTGGCCCCCCTCTCCCCCGCCTCTCAGCTGATCGGCGCTGGGTCTGAGAGGCTTTTTCCCTGCTAGGCAAGCCTCAGGAAGCCTGTTAGACCCAGCGCCGATCAGCTGAGAGGCGGGGGAGAGGGGGCCCAGGAGGGAGACTAACACAAAATGGCTGCCGGCTCCCTGCTGGTTGCTGAATCTCCGCTGTTTGGCACTCTTTTTCCGGCTGTTCTGGGGCTACAAACGCACTGTGAGGAGCTGGACTCAGTCTACTCTACCTGGTAAGTGACTTTTTGCTGACTTTTTTGGGGGGTTCTGACTTTTTTTTCCCCATAGGAACGCATTAATTAAATTTCAATGCATTCCTATGGGAAAACGCGCTTCGCAAGACGAAATTTTCGCTAGACGGCATTAACAGTGGAACGGATTAATTTCGTCTTGCGAGGCACCACTGTAGTTTTCATCCCAGAGCTATAATTGCACTTAATAATGAACTTAAAGACCACCAGCAGTGAACAGTTGGACAGTGTTACTTAGCCTGCGGTGTAGATGTTTGTGTTCTTAGTGGGGGATTTTTAGTGGGTGGGAAGTGTTTGGGGATTTTTTATGTGTGTGCATGTGGGTCTGGTCTCTGGGTGTCTGTGTGAATTTCGTTGTATGTGTATACTATGTATATACTTACAATGACAATAAATTTATTTGTATTTGTATGTACGACTGCGAAAACATGGGGGCAGGGACTCGCCATTTGTTGGTTAAGGGGTCCGTTGAGACCTCTATGCTTAAACCTGATTCTGCACTATGGCAGGACCCCCCTTTGCCAAAGGATGGCAACAATGATTAATTTAATAAAGTGTGGTCCGTGTTTAATCCATAATTTGGTCTCGCGTCTTTATTCCGGGGTAGGGCAGGCAAATGAAAATACGGTAATTCAATTGTATAGCATGTGGCAAAGAATAATAATCACATATTGTGTACAAAATTGTATGTACAATCAAATTACAGCTTCCAGCTAAATCTTGCACTTTCACACTTTGATTAATGTAGACAGCTTTTGTCAGAACCTGTAAACTGCAAAGGTCAAGAAGCAGCTTAAAAACCTTTTGGGGGCATTTTTAACTGGCTGTTATTTCTTTGGCTTGCACATATAGAGCAGAAGCCATGGATCTAAAAGACCAGCAGCTCTTTTTATCCTTATCCCCACCCAACCTCCAAAAATACAGAACTAAAAATTAGAAAACCAAACACCAAGCGATGATGATAATGATTCACTCAAAACATGAGTTTTCTCGCAAAGCAAGTCTTCATATTTTTTAGTTTTTACTGGTTTTTACTGGTTTTCAATTACTTTCGGTAGGGAGGTAGTTTCCTTGGGGCTCTTGAGGGAAGGAAGGAGAGCACTGAGGGAAAGGGATGGATGTGGTTTGTTAAGGAAGATGCACTATTTTTACCATATTCCATGGTAAATCCAGCACTGAAAGAACCCCTCTGTGGTGCCCCCTTCCCTTGTTGATACCCTAAGCATGTGCTTATTTTGCTTCATGATTAATCTGGGGCCAAACAATTGTTCTTTGGATCCTTGTCTGTCTTGACTCTTAAAACAGAGGAGGGAGGCCTATTGGGGGGGGGGTGGACCTGGTAAAGCCACTCTTTAAATACCTCACTTACCTTGAAAGTCCTATTAGGGATGGTGTAGGTCAGTTCTGTCTTGACAGCACATAACGACAAATTTAATCTTCAATTTTCTAATGCAGTTCTCAGATTGAGTGGTTGCAGTAGAACTTCATGATATCTTAGATGAAAGTGATTACTTGAATCAATTCTGGCCTTAGTTCAAGTCTGGTTTTGCAACAAAAACAGAGTTGGTTGCTTTGACGCACCTTAGTCATGTACTGGGAACCGGACTGGCTCCACACTTGCTGGGCCTCTGATAGACGGCTAAAACTACATTGTTCCAAAAGACCTGTGGTATCTGTGACTGGCTGTATAACTGACTGTTAGAGTATGCTTTGGATCTATTTTAAAGAGTATTTCAAGTTTGCTCTTAATAATTAAGTCTACTCTGAATCACTTTGGGAGGACTTACAGAGAGAAAGGGGGTAAACAAATATTTTAAATAAATAAGTAAGGGTATAGGAAGACCTTGCTTTTATTATTATTATTATAAACTACAACATAAAATACATAAACCAAAATACAGATCAATTGTGTTCCCCACCACCCTAGCCGGTACCTCTTGCAGTAGTCTTTTTCTTCCATTGTCTTTATTCTTCTCCTTCCTTTATTGTCCTCTTCTCCAGAACTGCATTGATTCCTGATTTGGAACTTTCCATTTTCCTTTTGTTAGCACATATTCAATATGTCTGCCCCATATATCATAAAAGTTATTTTTTTATCTCTCCTTTCTTAACCTTTAAATTAGAAATTAATTTATCATTTATAGCAATGTTCCATATTTCATTATACCATTCTTCCATTTGAAATTCAAGTTTTGATTTCCAATTCCTGGCTATTATTAATCTGGCTGCTGTTAATAAATTGATAATCAACTCTCTAGTCATCATATCATATTCCACATTTACAAATATTGATAACAAAGCTATCTCAGGATTAAATTCTATATCCCTTTCACATATATCAGTTAATTCCTTAAAGATTAATTTCCAAAATCTTTGTACTTTTTCACATTCCCACCACATATGAAAGTATGTACCAATTTCATATGAAAGTATGTACCAGACCAGCATTCCTGCACTCAGGGGAGCCGAATAACATCTGCCTTCTACAGGTCACTGTGTGAGAGACAGTGGGACTGTGGCTGGGCTGCTGCTGGCTGCCAGATTCCCTGAGGGAACTGGTTGGGGAATAAGCTGGGAAACAGGGGGGTTTGAGGGGCCTCTGGGGCAACCAATAGAGATGATATATGGCAGGGGAAGATATGGCGGTGGGAGTAGAGCATGCCCGCGTAGGAGAAAGGAGGTTAGATACCTTACACCTATCCCCCTTTCTAGCTCTACTCCCAGCCAAATGGTACTAGGTGACCCTATCAGCCACCCCCCGGGCCACATGGTACTGTTGGTAAATGCCAGGTCGGCAAAAAATAAGACCGCCCTCATCCATGATTTAATTTTGGATGAGGGGGCCGACCTGGCATGCATTACTGAGACCTGGGTGGGAGAAGAAGGAGGAGTTCCTCTATCTCAGTTGTGTCCCCCTGGGTACTTGGTCCAACACCAGGGTCGCCTGGAGGGTTGGGGAGGAGGCGTGGTGATAGTCTACAAGGATTCCTTCTACTTTTCCAGACTCTGTCCCCTTGGGAAATGGTCTAGAGGGCTTGTATTGTGTGTTGTGCTCAAGAGACAGACTGGGGGTTCTGTTGGTGTACTGCCCACCCTGCTGCTTACCAACAGTCTCCCTACCTGAGCTGACGGAGGTGATTTCAGACCTGGTGGTGAAGACCCCCAGAATTTTGGTACTGGGGGACCTCAACCTCCATGCCGAGGCCACCTTAACAGGGGCAGCTCAGGACTTCATGGCCGCCATGACAACAATGGGGCTGCCTCAACATGTCATCGGCCCGACTCATGAGAAAGGCCATACACTTGACCTTGTATTCTCAACGGGACGGGGGGATGGTGGTCCAGATGTGGTGGGTTTATCTTTGACCCCATTGTCATGGTCGGACCATTTCCTGGAAAAGTTTAGACTCTCTGCCACTACTACCCTCTGCAGGGGTGGGGGATCAATTAAAATGATCCACCCCCGGAGACTTAAGGATCCTGAAGGATTCCTGAATGCTCTAGGGGAGTTTCCAGCTGATATGGTCAGCGCTCCTGTCAAAGCCCAGGTCACTTTGTGGTACAAGGAGATGGCCCGGGCAATTGACACGATCGCACCTAGGCTCCCTCTCCCTGCCCGCAGAGCCTATGTGGCTCCATGGTACACAGAGGAGCTTCTGTCTATGAAATAGTTGGGGAGACGGCTTGAGCGCAGATGGAGGAAATATCGCTGCGACTATGACCAAACACAGCTTAGAGCCCATTATCGGGCCTACTATGTGGCGATACGGCTGGTGAAACGCCAGCATTTCTCCAGTCGTATTGCTTCCTCGGTGTGTCATCCAGCAGAGCTATTTCACGTGGTCTGGGACCTTCTACAGCCTAGAGGTCCCGGACTGCTCAGTGGCTCGCTGTAACGAATTTGTTATACACTTTGAGGGAAAAATTGCTCAGATTCGCAAAGAGTTGGACTCCACTGTTGATGCAGAGCCTATGGTTGTGTCCAGTGCTCCGGACTTATGTCATAATTTATTGGATGAGTTTCAGTTGTTACGATCCGAGGATGTGGACAGGGTGCTTGGATCGGTTCGTGCCACCACTACTCAACTCGACCCTTGCCCATCATGGCTAATAAAGGAATCTGCCAGGGGACTTCGCACCTGGATCCTGGAGGTCATCAACTCCTCTTTAAGAGAGGGAGTGGTCCCCACCCCGTTAAAGGAGGCAGTGATTCACCCACTCCTAAAAAAACCTAATCTGGACCCAGGTCTAGTGATCAACTTCCGACCAGTAGCGAACCTCCCTTTTCTGGGCAAGGTGTTGGAACGTTTGGTGGCTGAGCAGCTCCAGGGTCTCCTGGATGAAACGGATTATCTACATCCATTTCGATCGAGTTTCAGGCCGGGTTATGGGATGGAGACTGCCTTGGTTGCCCTGTTTGATGACCTTTGCTGGGAGAAAGACAGGGGGAATGCATCCCTGTTGATTCTCCGGGACCTCTCAGCGGCTTTTGACATCATCGACCATGGTGTCCTTCTGGACAGATTGGCTGGGATGGGAATGGGAGGCACCGTTTTATGATGGTTCCGCTCCTGCCTGGCTGATCAAGTCCAGAAGGTGGTGCTGGGGGACAGTAGCTCTGATCCATGGCAGTTGCGTCAATGGGTTCCTCAGGGCTCTATACTATCCCCCATGCTATTCAATATCTACATGAAACCACTGGGGGAGGTCGTTAGGAGGTTTGGGCTGAGGAGTCAGCAATATGCTGGCGACACCCAGCTCTACTTCTCATTCTCTACCAATCCAGGTGTGGCAGTTGCCATTCTGAACTCGTGCCTGGACTCGATAATGGACTGGATGAGGGTCAATAAACTGAGGCTCAACAAGTCGGAAGTGCTGCTGGTAGGTGCTCCGCCAGATAGGTTAAAGGACCATTTCCCTGCCTTAGACGGGGTTACACTCCCCCTAAAGGACAGGGTCCGCAGCTTGGGGGTGCTCCTTGACCCAGGTCTGACCTTGGAAGCCCAGGTGGACTCGGTGTCCAGGGATGCCTTCTTACAGCTGCGGAGAATATATCAACTTCGCCCTTACCTGGATGAGCGGAGCCTGGCAACAGTCACACATGCACTGGTAACAACCAGACTGGACTACTGCAATGCGCTATAAGTGGGGCAGCCTTTGAAGATGGTCCGGCGACTGCAACTGGCACAGAACTGGGCTGTGCGGCTGGTAAGTGGTGCCGCCGCACGGACTCATATCACGCTGGTTCTGAAAAATTTACACTGGCTGCCGGTTGCTGCTCGGGCCCAATTCAAAGTGCTTACTTTGACATATAAAGCCCTAAACAGCTTAGGACCTGGTTACCTAAAGGACCGCCTTCTTCCATACGAGCCTGCCCATCCTCTAAGATCAGGCCAGGAGGCCCTTCTGAAGGTGCCATCCCTGAAAGAGGTGAGGGGGATGGCATGTCAAAATAGGGCCTTCTCGGCTGTTGCCCCCCCAACTTTGGAACACCTTCTCTATAGAGATCCGCCTTGCTCCAACACTTTTGGCTTTTCGGCGCCAGGCAAAGACCTTTCTGTTTAGCCAGCATTTTAATTAAATAGTATTCTTTCGCTGGCCATATGAGCAGCAGGATTTATTAATATTAATGTTTTAATGATTGTTTTTAATATAGGATATTATTATAATATTGCCTATTTTTAATGGTTTTAATGTTTTTAAAGTTTTAATATTGTTGTCCGCCGCTCAGAGACCACTGGTAATGGCGCGGCTAAAAAATCTTGTAAATAAATAAATAAATAAATTTCCTTCTCACATTTCCAACAGATATTCAGATAATTAGAGTTAATTTTATTCAATTTTATCGGTGTCAAATACCATCTTAAACTTAGTTTTTTAAAAATTTATTTTATTCTCACCAACATAAATCGTAAAACCCTCATTTTCCATATCTTCATCCATTCTTCACCGTTTATTCTTTTTCCTAAATTTTGTTCCCACATTAACTTCAATCCTTCATTCTCGATCTCTTCTTCTTCTAAATCTAGCAGGAGTCTATAAATTTTACTTACTACACCCTTCATTGACACATTCATCTGAATATCTTCATATGATAATAGAAATTGTTCATACTTTGTACATTCTTTACCTTTGTTATACTTCTTTACCCATTCATGAGTCCATCTTTCCAATGGCATATAATTCAACCATGATATATTCTTATTTTGAAAAATTTGTTTCAAAATTTGACCTTTCTTTTATGGACTGAGGACTTTGTTCCAAAATATCTATATATTTTCCATATTGAATGGCTTACATTCAATTTTTAGTCCCAAATAGAGTAGAATAATTGGAACAGTGGGGCTTATTTAAGTATTATCTCACCAAAGACCAATTGATTCAACTCAAGTTGGAACTAAGGTTTAGACCGTTATGTAACCCTGTTCAGATATTTTCTGTTGGTTTGAGGTCTCCATAGGTAGAAGAGTACTCAGCCCCACTCTCTCTGTTTCCAGAATTGTCATGCATGGAGAATGAATCTGAAGAGACACATTTCAGCTATCTATTGGGATATCCAAATGAATTAAGACTTCAGAAAATCAGGGTTCTGACCCAGATGGAGTGTTTCCATACAATGGAAGTTCTTTTCAGACTCATTGTGATACCACCATAAACAGAGGTGGTGTATATTGGAGGAAAAGTCTCCAGGTCTGAGGATATAATATGTCATATTAAAGAAAACTAATGGAATTTTTTGAGCCATTGATTTTTTAAAATCTTTCCCCTCTTTGTTTCTTCATCACATAGTCAAAATAAATTAGTGTTATCTCTCATTTTCTTCCTGAAAGGAGTGGTTTATTAATTATTTATAAAAAAACCTGGCATATGTATATAATAGATAACAGATGTTTGTGATAACACCCAAATTTTATAGTGTTTGTCAAGTTTAGAACATCAGGAAATGAAATTTTAATAGCGCAATTATGAATCTGTAGTCCAGAATGTGTTGAGTGCTCCAACGCTGGAGGCATTTAAGAGAAATTGCACAACCATCTGTCAGATCTGCTTTGATTTGGATTGCTGCACTGAGCAGGGGTTGGACTCAATGGCCTTATAGGCCCCTTCCAGCTTAATTATTCTATGATTCGATGACTCTTTGATTCTATGTAACAAAACAATATTTACTGTGAATTACATCAAACCACTGTCTTTGCCATTGCACACAGATTCTCCTCCTGGTTCTTTACTGAGCTTTTTGGTTAAAGAAAAAAAAAATCCACATATAGTTTGTTGCTATAGGCCTTTATTTATGACAAGCACTTGGTAAGATTGGTGATTATTTTTCTGTGCAGTGTACAGGGAGGAGGAACTGAAAGTGTTACTATGTCACAATAGAGTTATAATCACACAACTACGAAACCCTTGGAAGGTCAATGGTGGGCAGGCATCATATGCAACATCTAGCAATTGTACCCTTCTTTCAATACATTGGTCTCAATATGCTTTCCAGAAAGAAAAAAGAAATACTCTTCTAAATGCACATTTTCTTGGGCTGCATAGTTGTGTGCCATGAATTACCAATACTTAGCCTTACCCTTCCCAAGTTTGTATCAAATAACAACTGTGCATGAGGAGGGGCGTGTCATATCTTCCTACCTCCATTCCCATCAGCACCCACCTAAAAATGAGGAGTTACATTTCTAATTGTTCCTCTCCCTAACCTTTTACACAAAGATCCTGTGAGTACAGGTGTAAACTTTATCTGGTTAGTTCTTGCATAGTAAACACTTAAGCATAAACCTTTTCCCATTGACACCAAAAATATTTTTTGCCAACCTCTGAGAGAATTTTCACATTTGGAAAACCAGTTTTGGCACATTTTTGTGAAGACATGAATTTTAGAATTACAATAGCTGCAGTCCTGTATCATGTGGTAGAAGCACTGGGATGCACTGTTTGTATCTTTGTATGTTTGTATCTTTGTTAACAAGCAGCTTTTGTGTTTACCGGCTGTGGACTTAGCTTTGCAAAGAGAAAATATGCACACAAACCATGATGAAAATAAGTGCTTGTTTTCCCAATATTGTACTGGAGGGTATATTTCATGTGAGGGCTTGAGAACAGACCATCTCAATATCTCAAGACAGCCTATCTTGACCATTAATGAAACATTGATGATGGTTGTTGTAGGTTTTTTGGGCTGTTTGGCCGTGTTCTGAAGGTTTTTCTTCCTAACGTTTCGCCAGTCTCTGTGGCTGGCATCTTCAGAGGACAGGAGTTAGAACTCTGTCTGTGTTCTGGTGTAGTGTAGTTGAGTATTTGTAGATGTGGGATCAGCTCTTTGTCCTTTTCAGGAGATTGGGTGATTATGGTGATCAGGGTGTTTTTTTGTCATGGGTGTATTGTTGTGATAAGGGGGGAGATGATCTGTCACTGTGATTGATGGGTGTTGTTATTTATTTATTTATTTATTAATAAATAATTAATATTATTATTAATAAATAATAGACTGTTCCAGAGACGAGGGGCTACTGCCGAGAAGGCCCGGTTTCTTGTTCTTTCTCTCCGGGCCTCCCTCGGCGTTAGGCCCCTCAGCTGCCCCTCCTGGCTAGAGTGAGTGATCCGGGTAGATCTAGGTGGTAGGAGGCATTCCGCTAGATATTGATGTCCTAAACCATTTAGGGCTTTATATGTCATCGTTAATACTTTGAAATCAATGCGGAAACAAACGGGCAGCCAATGCAGGGAGCCAGAGTGGGGGAGATATGTTGATATTTTCTCACCCCGGTGAGAAGTCTGGCTGCCACGTTCTGCACCATTTGAAGTTTCCGCATCGATCTCAAAGGTAGTCCCACGTAGAGCGCATTACAGTAGTCTAATCTTGAGACTACAAGCACATGGACCACAGTTGTGAGCGCCCCACCTTCAAGATAGGGACGTAGCTGGGCAATCCACCAAACATGGAAGTAGGCGGTGCGGACCACTGATGCTACCTGGGTTTCCATGGTAAGCGCCAGATCCAGATGGACCCCCAGGCTGCAAACCTCAGTCTTTGTGGTGAGAGTCACTACCACAAAAGTGAGGGAGTTTCGCAAACCACAAATGGCAGGGCCACCCACCCTCAGGACCTCCATCTTGTCCTGGTTCAGCCTCAGTCCATTCACCTGCATCTATTGCAATACAGCCTCCAGACAGTACTGAAGGGACGAAATGGCATCCACTGTTGTTGGGGAAAAGGAGACATAGAGCTGGGTGTCATCAGTGTACTGATTACATGAAGTCTTTTGTGTGCAGTGATTACCAGTCCTTGTGGCTGGGTAGAGTTCATTGACCTTTTGCAGGCTGCATTTTTCAGTGCTGGGAGCCAGGCTTTGTTGAGTTTTAGACTTTCTTCTTTTTTGTTGAAGCTCTGCTGGTGTTTGTGGATTTCAATGGCTTCCCTGTGTAGTCTAACATAATGATTGCTGGTGTTGTCCAGTACTTCTGTGTTTTGAAATAGAATTTCATGTCCAGCTTTTTTGAGGGCATGTTCAGCTACTGCCGATTTTTCTGGTTGTTTTAGTCTGCAGTCTCTCTCATGTTCTTTGATTCTGGTGTAGATGCTGCGTTTTGTGGTCCCAATATATACCTGGCCACAACTGTAAGGTATCCAGTATACTCCTGCAGTGGTGAGGGGGTCCCTTTTGTCCTTTGCTGACCATAACATTTGTTGTATTTTTGTGGTGAATACTGTTTGTAGGTTGTGTTTTTTCAAAAGTTTCCCCATGCGGTTCGTGACCCCTTTGATGTATGGCAGAAATACTTTATTTGTGGGGGGCTGTTTTTCTTCTTCAGTTCAGTGTTGTTTTCTCACTTTGATGGCTCTTGTGATTTCATTCTTGGAATAGCCATTTGCCTGTAGGGCCCAATTCAGATGGCTGAGTTCAGTGCTGAGAAATTGAGCTTCACAGTTCCGATTCGCACGGTCTCCCAGTGTTTTGATTATGCCTCTTTTTTGTCGTGAGTGGTGGTTGGAGTTTTTTTGTAGGTACTAGTCTGTGTGGGTGGGTTTTCTGTAAACCTTGTGTCCCAATAGGAGGTCAGGTTTACGTTTGACCATGACATCTAAGAAAGGGAGTTGGTCCTCTATTTCTTTTTCCATGGTGAATTGTACATTTGGGTGGATGCTACTGAGATGGTTTAGAAATTCTTCCAGTTTTTCTTCACTGTGGTTCCAAATTGCAAAGGTGTCATCCATGTATCGGAACCAGATTGTGGGTGTGAAGGGTACCAAAGCCAGGGCCAGTTTTTCGAAATGTTCCATGCAGACGTTTGCTATAACTGGGCTGAAGGGGCTCCCCATGACCACTCCATCTGTCTGTTCATAGAAATCATTATCCCACTGAAAGTAGCTGGTCGTTAGGCAATGTTGGAAAAGGCTCTTGATGTCTTCTGGAAAGATCTGCTGGATGTGTCAGAGTGTTCTTTATCGGTACTTTGGTGAATAGGTAACATTGGTGAAATATATTCACATCTCTACCTATGGGGTGCTCTAGAAGGCCTGAAGAACTTGGCAGGGTTTGGTATTCTTCTATCTTCTGCTCCCAAGATCCTCTCTGAAGCCCAGCTCTGAAGCCCAGTTCCCAAGATCCTCTCTGAAGCCCATGGATTGAAGCTTGGCAAGCTTCCCTCTTTCAGAACCCATGAAGAGTCCTGGACTACCTCATGTGTACAGCCACCACTAGATCATTGTGTTTTTCCCCCAGTCACATGCACAGTCAAAATCAAAATATTTTCCTGGCCAGCGGTGTAACTGCAGTTTATTTTCCACTCCCTGGGAGGGTTGTGTTATTTTGTATCTCTGTTGTATCAGTGCATTCCTTACTGGAATTGCCTCTGTGCACCACCTGCCCTGCTTCTTTTCTGAAACGGATCCAGGATGGTGGCCACCATTATTGCAGTGTGCATATTATTTTATTTTTATTTTTCATGGCTGGTGCATCGATACGTTGGTAAAAGTATGTCACAGAGCAATTTGAGCCATTGCTGCAGTACTAGCATTTCAACATACCACTTTTCACCAGTCATTATGAGGTGGGTGACAGTCACGGGGGGGGGGGGTTTGCAGTCAGGAAAGGGAAATGGCAGTTAAGTTGAAATGCAGAGGTGAGGGAAGTAGATGGACCAATGCAATTCTGCAGGAGCAGCCAGCTCAACAGAGGACATATTCCCAAACAAAAGCCCCTTCCCGATATATCAATGTATCAATAAATATTATATATATAATTATGGCTGGCTACACCATGGTACCAGTTTATTTTCTCTCTTGCTTCAAGAGGCTATATAAACAGGTACCATGGTGTAGCCAGCCATAATTATTCAAATAGGAGGAAATAAATTGTTACCACTAGAAGTTCTTAGGATATTCAGCCCAGTATATATACCACGTGACCAAGAATGAGTACAACAGAGGTATGGAAAGTATCGGAAGAACTAGAGAACATCTCCCTCATGTGACCAGGGCCTTAGTTTACTGAACTTTACATCTCTAGGATAGAGCACACATGTGACTGTGGATGAAGGCCTGTATTCTTGCTGCCTAGACTTTGAGTGGCTAGGTCAAGGCTAATAAGTTAGAGTCTGTTTTCCTGCTCCCCACTTTGTTCCCCTCCTCCTTTTTCCTTGTTGGTTTGGTGGTGCAAATACGTCTGCCTGCTGACTTTCCCACCATTAGCATTTCTGTGGGTAGAAATAAAATTCTCCTTTGTGTTAGTCTCTGAGCATTTAATGTGTGCTATGTCCCCAAAATAGATGGTGTTGCATTGTTTAGACCCATTCTCATCCCAATTCATAGCTTTTTGCATTTTTCCACTTGAGGGAATGGTGTGTTTTATGAAGATCTGGAAATAATCTGTGCACACTTAATTTGGGCATGGGCTCAGTTGTGGAGGGGGGGGAGGGCAATGCACATCCCATATTTGAGGTTATTATGGGAGTGAGTAAATCTGTTAGGGATATGCCACAAATTCCACAAAACCCAAACTGAACCAGGCAGATGCAGACTGATCCAGATCAAATCCAAATCAGGATGAATGCATTCTGTTTGGTTTTAGATGGTGTGCAGAGTGGTTTGAATGCCTCAGATTGATTTAGAGAGCTGGATACCAAATGAAAGTCAGGTTGTTTGCTTCCAACATGTGGAAAAGAGCTACACAGAAGGAAAACATGAAGGTGGGGAGAAAGAAGGAGGAGACAGGGAACTGCAATTTTCTTTTTGTCAGAAGGAGCTGTTTGCTCCAGGATGGACTAAAAATCTCACTAACACCTTAACAATCATAGTGCTTGTTTATATTATTATTATTATAAATTATATAATTTTGCTCCTTTTCTAGCCCCCTCTGAATAGGATGACAGTTTCTGAAAGTGGTCTGTTAGAGTCCAGTAGTACTTTGGTGTTTCCTGTCACTTGTGCTTCTTCTCCCCGCATCCTACATGTATCCAAAGTTAAATTTCCTTTTCCTAGCCTTTTCCCAATCCAGGATGTTTCCCCCCTACTCTTTATATTTTTTGTCTACTTGAATGAGTGTGTTTATGACTGTTTGATTTTAGTAGTATTTGAATTAGGCAGCTATTATTCTTTATCGTCCTTGCATTTTAGTTCCATTTTTCATTTTTAAATATTAGATTTCATTTTTATTTTAATCTGATAAAAAATTTAATGCATAGCAAAACCTGTTATAAAACTTTACATGAAAGTAAATTTTGAAGGACAGCATAAAGACCACTGGACCTTTCTCTCTCCAGTTTGGTAGTGTTAATCCCCTTTGTGTAGTCTATCAGGTCACCAAATTCCATTCATATTTAAAAATAATAACAACAACAGTTATGGATTCCCCCCCCCCCAACCCCAGACCAAAGCTGCTCTAAGAGGGTCTATCACATTGCCAAATTTTGTGTATTAAAGTTTTTTTAAAAAAGGACTAGGTAAAAGCTGGAATGGAATGGTCTGAAAGGGCACTTGTTGATTAAAAAAATAATGCCAAAGTTCATGGGATGTGATGAACACACATAAGAAGGTTTTTTTTGGGGGGGGGGTGTTTTTTTTTTAGAATTCAAACCTGCAAAATGTTAGTCTTTAACCCTTGAATGGGGGACACAGAAGGATGTGAGAGCTGTGAACGTATTCAGGCATCTTCTAGGAAATGACAACACCTTGTTGGCTAGTTGTTCCACTTCAGAAGCACCACTGGATTCTGACATGAACAAAAAAGGAGATTAACTTTTTATTGCATCTGAATCAGTTGGAAATGAACAGAATGGATTGGAACAGTAATTTCCGGGTAGGATAAACCAACTAAATTTGTGACATACATGTGACTAGATACAGAAAATCACAAAGCATCCCCGGAAACCACATTCTGGTACCTGTCTCCGGCATAAAATCCATATTGTGCAAAACAACTTTTAACAGCAACTTTCAAGTCAGATGGACCAACAAAATCCACCAGCACAATTGCACTAGAGGAGCCTGATGCAATAGGCTTATAAACACCACCAGGAACCACATTCCAGTACCCTTTCTAGGTGGAAAAATCTATATTCCAGAAAACAGTCCAAAATGGAAATCAAAATGAGCCAATGAAATTCACCCATCCTATCAAATTAGATGAGACTGATGGAATAAGCTATCCAGGAACCACGTGTGACTACCTGTTCCTGGCAGAAAATTCATATTGATTTTGTTCTGGCTGTTGTTCTGGACAGTCGATTTTGAAATGTTTATTTTCTGCCCACAATGAGTCATGAAATGTTGCTCCTTGGGACTTTTTGAACCTGATTGCATCGGTACCCACCAGTCTAATGGGAGGGCTGCATTTCACTGGCCTGTCTTTCTGGTTTGGGGGGCATTAAACGGTTTAATGAAAGAATATTTGATGGGGTTGATTTCTAAAATATTATTCTGACGTGTGTCTATCATATCCAACTTTTTATTAACAGTTGCCCATATTGGCCCATTCCATTCCATGCCATTCCAGCTTTTACCTAGCCCTTGTGGAGAAAAAAATTAAATAATGTGGCCATTTTTGGTTTTGTCCATGCAAATTGTTGGGAAATATAAATATCTTAATTTTTGAAACTCAGTTTGGATCAAGATCAGAATCAGTTTGGATAAGTTCAGTTTTGATCCAAAATGCATCACAGATTATTCTGAATCACTTAATTGGGATCTAAATCAAATCAGAACTGGCTTGATGGATCAGTGGTTTAGGTATCTGACTGTGGAACCAGAGGTTGAGAGTTGAATTCCCCACTGTGTCTCTTGTGAGTAAAGCCAGCCTGTGTGGCCTTGGGCAAGCTGTGCAGTCCCAGGGTGCCCCCAGAAGAAGAGAATGGTAAACCACCTCCGAGTATTCTCTTCCTAGAAAATCCTGAAAAGGGGTGCAATAAGTCAGAATTGACTTGACGGTACATGATTATTATTATCAGTCAAATTAAGATTGCTTGCAGAGTTTTAGGATTATTTACCCCACCTCTTATTTCTAACATTTATATGAGCAATAAGGAAATGAAAAAAGTAGTACATATGCTATTAATAACATTAAAGAGCCATTGCTCTTATAGATCTTCGAGTGAGAAAATCCTGTATAGTTTTTATGCCCAGATAATGATGTTTGTACCATAAAGAAGGCTGACCGCCGAAGAATTGATGCTTTTGAATTGTGGTGCTGGAGGAGACTTTTGAGAGTCCCCTGGACTGCAAGGAGAACAAACCTATCCATCCTGAAGGAAATCAACCCTGAGTGCTCACTGGAAGGACAGATCCTGAAGCTGAGGCTCCAATACTTTGGCCATCTCATGAGAAGAGAAGACTCCCTGGAAAAGACCCTGATGTTGGGAAAGTGTGAAGGCAAGAGGAGAAGGGGATGACAGAGGACGAGAGGGTTGGACAGTGTCATCGAAGCTACCAACATGAATTTGACCCAACTCCGGGAGGCAGTGGAAGACAGGAGGGCCTGGCGTGCTCTGGTCCATGGGGTCACGAAGAGTCGGACACGACTAAACGACTAAACAACAACAACAACGAAGATGTTTGTAATTATTTAAAATATTATAAAGTTAAGCTAATCTCATGCTTTAGGAACCCAAATGATTAGTTGCGGAAAACTCCTGGAGATTGTTTCATTTCACTAAGATTTGTTTGTTTGTTTGCTTCCTTACTTCCCTGCTTGCTTGCCTGCTTGCTTGCTTGCTTACTTACTCATTCCTCCTCATCTTTCATTTCCATAAAAATATAGCTCTTCCAGTCCACCTGTTCCCAAAATAATTTCCAGGTTTCAGCTATGCAACAGCATATTTAACAGATAAAGGATAAGTATGGGAGCACTCCTTCACATTTCAAGTGAGAGAAGAGTGCTTCTCAGCAAAATAAAAAATCCTCCTGCATTTTAGCAAGATTAAAACATCAATAGAGTTTCAGATCATTCTAATGCAAGTTCTGAAGTAAGCCCCATTACATTTAATAGGTCTAATTGCTAGGTAACTAGCTAAGTAAGAGTGTGACCAAAGTTCCAGCTTCAGGTATCTGCCATATTACATTTCTTGACGTGCCTCAGATACATAATGATGTTATGCTAAACATTCTGGGACATAATAAGCTATGTAAAATGGCAGACTGTAGTTGACAATTCAGAGGGAGGCAGAACAGAGCAGGTATCAGTCATGATGTGGCCTCATAGTGTCTTGAGAAGATGATTTGATCATACTCACTGCTGATGTGGACCTATAATAGCCACAAAGCAAGCCTGATAGATTGGACCTGTAACAGGGAGGAAGCATCCTTACCCACTACTAACCCACTGTATCCAGCTGCAGAAAATTTGGTACATTCTGGTTCATACACTAATGTTGAGCAAGGGGACAGCCAAAACTAAGAGAGAATGATCTATTTCCCTATAGAAATGTTTCCCAAAGAACATGCAACATAATTCTCTTCCTTGTGCTGGGGAAGCCGTGCCTGAATTTGTAGGAGGAAAAAAATGATGTTGGAATGGCTTTTCAGATAGAGATGTGGATATCTGCTTTCAGAATGATGTTCCCAAAGCACAAGTGCTTGGAGTTAAGCTCCACAGAACATTTTTAGATTGTTAAATGGCAGAGTGAATAGCTCCCATTTCAGATAATAGCAAATGCTGTCAGGGAAAGGGACATGGAATTTATTTTAAGTATCAGGACAACAACTATCAAATCATATATCTTCCCTACAGCACTGTCTTGAATGTGATGCATCAAAGGAGGTTAATATTAAATTACACACAGGTCAATAATTCACAGGGAGAGAAAACAGAGAGGGCACAAAACTGAAATGAGTTCTAAATGAGTTCTAAAGATCTATTCAGAGATGCTTTGCACTTGCCTATAAATTGTATACTCCCTAGAAATATTCCCTATATTTTGTGGAAATGTATGCATAACTGTTTTTACATTCATAATGACTGGTAATTGTTCTTTTCCACCATAGCTGCTAAACAAAATCAATTTGTATCTCAGTTCTCTTGCTACTTGCATTTAAAAATTTCTCTTCATTTCTTGAAAATAATAGTAATTGGCAATAGAATTGTGTTGTGGTTTCTGACCAGTTTCTGACTTGCAGGAAGAGAAAACCCAAGTGTTGTGGACTTCATGGCAACTATCTGTAGAACTTTCTTACTACTAATTTTTTGTGCACCTTTTCCTCTCTTTCTTTCTGACTGCAGCCCTGGACCAACAGCGAGTCGTGCCCTTCCATTATATTATGTCTGAGCAAAAACTGCTCTCCATCTTACATGCATTAACCTCTGTTTCTGTCTGCTTGTCACCCATTAATGACTCTTGAATACTTTTTAATGATCCATTTTAAGCCTTCTGTTGCCCCCAAGGACTGCTTGTAATCTTTAACGATCAGTGACTGACCATCCTGAAACTTTTGCCCTTCTATTACATTTCATGTTCCCCTCTTCTCTGAATTTGTCTAAATGTCTGTCTGTGAAGGCTACACTCTGCATCACAGTCCACAAAACCTTACACCAAACAGAACTGGTCAATTTTTAAAGTGCTACAAGATAATCTTGCTGTTTAAACCAGAACGCAGCTATCCTTTACAATGTGTACTTTTCTGAATTTTGTGACAAATTTCTTTAACAATGTTTCCCCCCCAAATGCCTACCAAGCACGTGTATTATGGAAAAGAGTGCACAACAAGGTTGATAATATTCAAAATAATGTAAACATGCAGTATACAAGAGAAGTTTTATTACTAATAATTCACATATTAGGCAAAATTGCATACAAATATGTGAATGAATTTTTGTACTGACTTCCAGAACCCTCAGACTAATGCTTAAAGAAAACAAGCTGAACCTAATACAGAAAAGAAAAAGAAAAACCAAAGTTAACAAATCTGTTCATCACTAAATCTGTTCAACACCTGCCTAACAAGAAAAGGTAATTTAGCTAGTAGCTACATTAGTCTGTTATAGCACAAGAGAAACCAGATGTCTTGCAGCATTTTAAAGACTAACTCATTTTTATTTTTCACAAGCTTTTGAATGTCCAAGCATACATCTTCATCTAAAGAATACACACAAAAGTTTGTGAAAAATGAAACCTAGGTAAAGATGCTTGTGAGGCTTCCTAATTCCTGAGGCCTCAGTTGTGCTCCCTCTCTCCATCAGACAAGGAGGAGACAAAAAAGGAACTCCAGCAGGGTTTATTGGAACTTGGAGAGGTGTAGAAGATAATAAAGTAGTATAATAAATGTATATGAAGTCAATAATTCAAGTTCTGTCCACTAGTCCTACTTTATTCAGAATGTTCAGTCCCACCCAAGATGTGGCCACCAGGGTGTCTCCACGCTTTCTAGCTGACTCAGTTCCAGTCAGAGTCCATGCATAGGTTGAGAATCTTCATTGATGTATTTACTCCCTGGAGAGAAGGGTGATATACCCATATTGAGTGCAGGTGTGGTATCATTCTGCCTTCTCCGGTCTGGGTACTTTCATCTTCTGATCATGGTAGAACTCCGTTCCATGCCAATGTCTCTTTGAAGAGTTAGCTCCTTGTCCCCCTTTCTTCCATCCTTTTCTTTCTCTCCCTTTCTCCCTAATTAGAAGGCCAAGGAGGAGTGTCATATTCATATTTATCTGCCTCCCTCTTCAGGACCCTAAATTGGACCCAATTTCCACACCAGGGGTCATCTTTGTAGATGTAGCCCCACTTTCCTGCAATTTATTTTTTGGAAAAGTCATCAGCCCAATAATTACTGGACCATTCTTCTCTGGCATCCCCCCATTCTTCAGGTTCTGGGCTTAGGTTTTCCCCTCTCTCCTCTGTCTACCTCCTATTCCCTCTGTGGAGATTTCCCCTTTGGGGTTGAGGTGATAGGTGACTCTTGAATTAGTTTCTTTTCCCTCAGATTGGGGTTCATCCTTCTCTTGTTGATCCCCATTTACTACTGGGTGGTTTGGGGTTTCCTTTCCCCTTTCTATCACTGCCATTTCTACCTTCTTTCCCTCCTCAAGGACATCTTCTCCTTGAGGAGACGAAAGTTCTCTTCCCTAGCTGATACTTTTCTGTCCCCCTGCTTTCTCTCTTCTTTTCTTTCTGTCCCCTGCCTTGTTGGCAAAGCCCGTTTTATACTCCCCATCCTCCAGAGGAAAGCCAGTTCCCACCTATTTCCCAGGGATTGTCCCTCAACTTCCATACCCAATGAAGCCATCTTATATTCTATTTGTGTACCCACATCTCTGCTTTGGTAAATTTCTGTGGTTATGGTAGCTTGCAGCCTTTCAATAACTCTCACATTAGGTGGAGTCAGCTGTGCGATCTTTTGGGTGGGAGTCTCAGGTTCTTGGTTGGATGGTGACAGCATGCCAATTGGGGGGTCCGTGGCTCTGTCGTTCTCACGGTGCTATAAGAGAACAAGCAAAGCAGCTGATCAATGTCTGGCATGTATGTTATATTTGAAATATATAACCTAGTCATAGTCTGACAATGGCATCCAGTGATATTGCTTTGAGGCAGGGTGAGCAGCACCTGTGGCCCTCCGTGTTTTGGACTATAGCTTCAAGTACACTGCATAATTGACAGTGCCAATGGTTCTTCATGTTGATGCCAGGGAGATGTAAAATTGTTCTGGGCCCCTGGAAAAATCCGCCTTCCCGTTTTTACTCTAGCTGGTATGTCTGGCTTCAGCAAGGATGGCTTTTCTTATCTCCCCACTCTCACTCCTCTTCCCTCAATTGGTCTGTTACTTGGCATTTAGGAGGCAAGGGACTAGATGAATGCTACAGGTTCTTAGATAGCTTGCTATCTTCTGTAATGCTGAACTGACACTTCAGCAGGCCAAACATGGAACTGGGGAAATCATTTTAAAACTGTAGTAATTTCTGTGCAGATGTATGAGCCACGAGAGAACAGCAAATCATGGAATGAATTAGTTAATACTGTACTTTCATTAAAGAAATGCAGGTTTTAGTACTAATTAGGAGAAATATGGAAATGTGGCATTGTTAATGGCCTCTAACAAGTAATGTATAATTCATCTTTATTTTTTTTTTCTCTCACTCAGCTACATAATGGATAACTCTAAAAGTAAGTTCACAATATGATGAAGAGTCTAAAAACAACTCTCTTGGACAATTAATTGTGAGGTAAACTTTGGATTGTGATGTCACTCTTTTATCATGAATTAGTAAGCCACAAACAGCAGTATCCTTAAGTCTGTACTTTTAGCAAATAGTGTCCAAAAACATCCCCATACATTTGCTGTCACATTGTTGTTGCTGTTCTTGCACCAACACAAAGAACCAGCCCATACAAAGGACTGCATCATGCCACTCCTCTCAGATGGCCTTGTCAAAGTGGATTAGTGAACATATGAGCTACTCCACCAACACACATACTGTAAACTAATGTGTGACGTAAGTGTGCTATGCATAAGCTGTAAGCCAATAAAGAATTTGAGAAATGTATAACTTTGAAAGGTGACACACATGATGCCTTCAAGGGGTGTAGCGTCTGGACCACATGTTCTCTAATACACATTTATCATGTGGGAGGGTATACATTCATTTGATTGCTGCTGCCCCCCCAAAAAATACTTCAACATTTTCTTCTTCATACCAGCTGTCTGTGAAGGACAAAATTTTCAAATCACAGCCGGCATAGTTTTCAGAGCCCTATGGAGGGTTCCACCTATATGCCATTAATTATGTGAGTTGGTCTTAAAATGTCCCCTTTTCTGCAGACATGCCTTTCATTGTGTGGACAGCATGCAGAACAGCAGTGGGAGTGGGACAAAGAGGATTCTTTCTTTCTTTCTTTCTTTCCTTGATGTATATGCCACCCCTTTAGGGAAACACTACTCTGGGCATTTCACAGATTAAAACTTAGAAACCCACACAACCCCACATAACAATACAATTCATATTGTGGTTCAACAACATAGATCAAAATCTTTTAAAAAAAGACAAAGAAAAAAAGCAGGCAGATACTAAGACACTACTATGCAGCTTTGCTCCACCCCCAGAAATTCCTATAGGTACTCTTGGCTGTGAGTGTAACCCATTCTTCCCTCACACAATTGTACAATACTTCCTGAAAGTGTCTAAATAGAGCTTATCGTTTGTCACTCCTCAAGATTCATCCACCCCATGCAGAATGACCCTTGAATATATCAGTTCAAAATTCTTGAGAGTTTCTCCAACATCCCATTTAATTAATGTTTGAGTACTACAGAATGCACAGTTTTCCTGTCTTGGCATTGTTGGAACTGTGCAAGAGAGAGAGAGAGAGAGAAAGAGAGAGATGGAATAAATGTATTTCAATTTATTTCTCTCTCTCTCTTTTTGTTGCTGTTGGTTTTTATTATTATTATTATTATTATTATTATTATTATTATTATTATTATTATTATTATTATTATTATTATTATTATTATTATTATTATTATTATTATTATTATTATTATTATTATTATTATTTCCAGAATACATTCCCCTAGAACTCACTGCCCTGGGAGACATGTTCCTTCCAGTCCTGATTTTATTTATTATAATGTGCACAGACAGATATTTCATGTTGTACTGGTATGAGCTCAGCATATGACTTAGGCTAAAAGACCACTATGCAACTTCCTGTCCATACTGTAAAATGTCAACAGCTGCTGTTGCTGTTAAGAAACGTTTTGCTAGATCATTCAAAGGCCTGTCTAGTTCCACATTTTGTTTCTCCAGTGGCCAAGCGGATGCCTGTGGGAAACCCACTAGTAGGATATGTGAGCAGTAACACTCTTCTACAGATTTTTCCTGTCAATTGGTATCAGATTTCTCTATCAGCAACATTTTGATACCAGCTGAACAACTTTTGTGATTGCCATTATTCCAGCAGGTCTTTGGACTTACAGATGCTTGATTATCTGTTTCCTCTTGGTTTAGTCACTTATTTGTACCTCATCATGTGTGGTGTGGTTTTTAACTATCCTTTTAAGTGTATGATTGTTTTAAGTTGCTTCAGCTGTAAGCTGCATTGGGCAGCTTATACAAGCTGAAAAAGTGTGATATGAATGCTTCAAGTAAAAAAAAAAAGATCACAATAGATTACAATAAACATTAGAATTGACTCCAAGTACATACTTGATTTTAACTGCCAATGACTTCTGTCAGCAACTCTAAGACATGACAACAATGATTCTGGAAAACAAATACAGAAGTAGCAATAGAGCCCATGTCAGTTTTGTAGTCATTTAGCTGTGACAACTGTCCACCAAAAGAACAGCTAACATCTTAGCAATATAGTGTAGGAAGATACTGAGAATTCTCTGATACTAAGAGAGAGACTGAGAGGAGGAGGAAGAGGAGGAGAAGTAATCTGTTAACTGAAATCATGGTGCCATCTTCTTCCTAAAAATACTGTTTCTTGAACTTCAACCTGAAAAAAATGGTATTTTACAATAGCACAATGGAACCACGTGTGTATAACAGTGTAGGAGGGGCTATGATATCAAATGTTTGACCTTCACAGATGACTATTATGAGGGGAAAAAATACCACAGGCGGTGAGGGAAGAAAGAAGAGGTTATTTCCAAGGGCAGGAAGATGAGACTCTAGTCTTTACTGATGTGCATCCTGTTCCTTCTAAGAAAAAGGAAAGGACTGAATGAGGATTTAGAGTTTTCCGTCAAAGACAGGATTATATAGCCCCTCTATCTTGCAAAACAGAGGGCAACTTTTAATAATCACCCATGGTCTGAGTAAAATGGCAGCAAACAAGGCTTCATACAAAGAAGGGGAAGAAAAGTATCTGGGAGGAGTGAACTCAGCTTTGGTTCGATATGCTTGCAGGCCTAGCTTTCCACCGACTCAAGACTCAACTCTCTGTAGTTGTCGGAACAAAGGTTATCCTGCTATGTTTAAGATCAATGCTGTTTAAAACACTGGGGTAAAGGGCAGTGTGAAACCATATGGTATCTACAGTGGGTAGCTGTGTTACCTGAAAGAAAGATTAAACATTGTAATGTTGCTTGCTGTTAGAGCTTTGATATGCATAGAACTGGTGCAGGGCCGAAAATACCTCCTCTTCCATAGGGCCGTTTGTCTACTGAAAAAAAAAGGTGGGGGGATTTTGAAAGGTTTTTATAGAGGTTTGCAATTTCCTTTTCCTAGTGATTTTTGCTATGTCTCTTTTGTAAGAGCTTTTTAACAGGCAGATGCCAGAAGGTAAACCATGTTGTAATAAAAAGCTGCTACTAATTATTCTCAAAGGACTAGTCTTTGCAAAGGTACATTAAGGCTCTCTGTGAGGATATATGACAGTGGGCATTTATTTATCTTATAGATGTCCCAGCTTCATAGAACTGCAGGGCTGGAAGGGACCCTATGGATCATCAAGTCCAGCTCCTCTCAAGGAAGCACAGCTGGGGAATTGAACTCCCAACCTCTGGCTGAGGAGCCAGAGACCTTAACCACTGACCTATCCAGCAGTTCTGTTAAGGAAGCTTTCTGAACTACCTCTGAGGTTATTAACAGATCAGTTTTCCTTCTGTGGGAACTGCCAAAACCCCAAAGACATGTTCTTGGATTTTGGGATGCTTCCTTTGAGTCTAGCTGATGGGCAAACTATGAAGATAAAATGAAACCTTGGAACTCAATCGGAGAATAAGAATTGTCTCCTTCAGCAAAAACGGGAAAGGGGGGGCAGATGTTTTTATATAGTCATATCAGGGGAAAATGTTTACTTATTTCTTTAGTTCATTTGTATTTTTCACTAAAAACAGTGCTCAAGGTGGGTACCATCTGCATATTGCACATAGCTCAT
This sequence comes from Intellagama lesueurii, assembly GCA_037013535.1. Taxonomy (NCBI): domain Eukaryota; kingdom Metazoa; phylum Chordata; class Lepidosauria; order Squamata; family Agamidae; genus Intellagama; species Intellagama lesueurii. The sequence goes on from JBAJHW010000003.1 coordinate 111,648,038, forward strand.
GCCAGAGCCTTGAATCACTGGAGGTGAAAAGAACACCTGTTCAATTCTTCACTCTCATTGATTTGGCCTGTCTTGACTTACAAACACCTCAACAAGGAGGTTTTAGAAGAGGTAGCCATGTTAGTCTGTGCAGTCATATCAGGCAAAAGCCAAAGAAACAAAACAAGGACAAAAACATGTGGCACCTTAGAGACTATTATATTTTAATTTGAACTCTCTTGGATCAAGTCCAGTTTTTCAAACATATGGAAAAAAAATGAAATACAATGAACTTTTCAGGCCTGCAAGATTCCTCACCCTGAGGCAAAAGCAAGAAAATAAATGCTATTTTTTTCTCACCAAAGTATCCTCAATTTATACAAATTGTCTCTCTGTAAAATTAGAGCCCTTTTCTTTTGAGAAGCTAAACACAGATTCAGAGAGAGAGAGAGAGCACAGAATGACTGGCTGGTTGTTAAGACGAGAAAAAGCAAACTCTCTGAGACTACTGATCCACATAAATCCATGGAGCAATGCAGGTTCCAGTGTTTTTTTTTTCCCCATACAGCTTCTTTTATTTATATTAACACATTGCTATATTAGCACCTAACTGCAGAGGCAGGAGTCAGGAGTCTCTATTATGCCTACTGGGAGAAAAGCCAGTTGTGCATCCTTGGACAAGCTGCATGATCCCAGGGCACCATGAGATGAAGGGACTGGTAAACCACTTCAGAGCACTTTATACCTAGAAAGACCTGGGAAGGGTTGCCATAGCTTGCAATTGACATGATAGCGCATGATTATTAGCTAATTATTATATACTTCTCCTTGATTTGCAGGAAAAATATTACCCTTTTACAAAGGTGAACAAAATAATTTTGTCATTCCCTGTCACTCAAGGAAGAAACAAGCAAAACTTGCTTCCTGAATTCAACAGAATTTATCCACAGAACACCAGTATCTTGCTGAAAAAGGCCTCACAAAGTTTGGGAAAGAATCATTGTGGTTTTTTTCCTCCTAGAACGGGGGGCGGGGGGGGGAAAGAGGGGATTACATGACACTCAGATGAGTAACAACAATGATCTCATTTAAAAATTTTAGGAGTATTATAGCACATAAAAATCTTGTCTTTTACACACTGCTCCAAAATACTTTCCTGGCAGCCTTATCTTGTACAGTGAAATTATGTGGTTGTGCTGGGGCAGATTCTCAAAGCTTTTGGGGAAGATATACAAATCGATCCCTTTTGACTGCAGACTTTGCCTCAGAAACATTATGAAAACCAATCAGCATGAGGGCAGTTTGTACCAAGTTTTTGTGCCTCATTAAAAAGAAACAGATTCACACATAAGCAAGGCATTTTAAATGTGCCAAGGGATGAGTTCTGCACAGAATAGCCACATCAAATGGGAGACAAAAATGTTTTGGGCATTTCCCCTCTGCTGTGCCTTCACTTTTAATGAGAAGCTTTCTGAAGGAAGGAATGTCAACAAGAATAATTTGACCAATGATGTGTACTAATAAGTCAGAATCCTGGGAAGGTCTCTGGGGAAATTATCACATGACAAAGAGCTTTAAATGTTGCGATTATGCTAGATATTTAAAGATAGCTTGTATGTTATTGCTATCCATGGACCAATTATTCAGTTTCGGAGCTGATGTTTCAGCCATATGGCCTTTCAGCTGCTTCTAATCAAATAAATATGTCTGTATAAGAGCGCTTTATCAAGTGAAGAAATTTATTTAAAATGTAGAGGTTAAATGCAGCATTTGAAGCGCAACAGAATTAATCCACTATCATTTCCTCCAGGTAACCATCGGTGATGTATAAAATTAGAGAGAACATTTGGAAGCTGAAAGTCTCATTTCCTGAATTAAGTGTGAAATGCAGAAGTTGCTTCCCTGACATTCTCTGTGTCTCAGGACCCTAGTTTAATTCCAAATCAAGCAGGCATAATCCAGTCCTAATTTCAGATTTTTATTGCTGTGTGTTTTTTTTTCTTACAGGAAAATGCTAAATCCCTTACATATCCCAAAGTAAGCATAGCTAAATTTTCTGAACAGGTAAACATCCCTACTGATTACCAGGAAAATGAACAACCATCTAGTCAAGGGAAACCATATATGTTCTATTTTCTTTGCCAGATTATGGAGACCATTTGAAAACAGGTATGCGTCACAGGCAGCAATAGCTCTGCAATAAAATAGTACCTTTTGTCCTCATGAGATTGAAATAAGGATTTAAGAAGGTTCAAGGACACTGAAATAACCTGAGTACTGCATCTTCTTTTTCACATCTTTTGAGCATGTTATTGTGAACACTACATTCATATTTCAGAGAGCAGAAAAGAGGATAAAACAATTTCATGCATATTCGTGCAAAGCACAAAAATGTTTTCTCTCTTACTTTTAACATACTTTTAGCACAAGAAAGAAAGGTTATACAAAGAAAAGAGAATGAAATGAGGAACAGGAATAAATGACTCTAAAATGATGGCTGACTTTGTGTTCAAAAGAATTCTACCCTTGGATGTATGTTTCCGTAAACTTTCATGTTTAAGTACTATGATCAGAGCTTGGAAAATTGCTTTTTGGAGTACAACTGCCAGAATAACCCAGGTGAAGGATTCTGCAAGGTCTGCTCCAAAATTAGTAAGGTGTAAGTGGGATGTATAACTACACCCTAATAGACAGCCATTTTCTAAGCAGTTTTGACATCCTGTCAAATGTCAGATGATTTCCTGTTGTGCTACTCATTTGTTTTCGAGATACATCCGGACAAAACAGAGTGCGTTCTAAAATATTAGAACAGATTCTCGCTCTTTGCTACTGTGATATAACTTGTCGATATTAAAGGGTGAGAATGTGCTCCAGATTGTTCTAAAGTCAACTGATTCCCTTCCTGGTTTGGACTCCTTTTGTAATGGTCCAAATTTTCTTGTCTGATGTATTGAAAAGATGTTGGGGTTGGAGCATTTGCATGTGGAGTTAATTTGGGGAATGTGTGGTTGCTGAGATTACATTTCTTAACTAATATTTAGCCTTGAGCAACTTGTATGTTCCCAAAATGCCAGCAGAAGGTGGGACCGGTAAACCAATTCTGACCACTTAGTGTGAAAAAATGGTAGACCTAAATTGAAATCAACTTAATGGTATATTATTATTGGCCAAAATGTGATAATTCTTTTGGTCAATAGCAACCTACAGTGGACCCTCGACTTACGGAATTAATCCGTATTGGAACGGTGGCTGCAGGTCGAAAAGTCTGTAGGTCGAGGCTCCATTGACCTACAATGCATTGAAAACCGATTAATCCATAACCGGCCGTTTTTGGTCCATTTTGTTTGATTTTCCAGTCTGTAGGTCGATTCTCCGGCTGCAAGTCGAACCTAAATTTTGCAGCCAGAGAAGTCTGTAACTCGAAAAGTCTGCAGGTCGAGCCGTCTGTAAGTCGAGGGTCCACTGTATTGGGGGAAGACTGTTGTGAGAGAGAACCTAGGACCTGGAATACCTGAGCTCCATGAGAGTATGTTTATGGTTCCTCCTCTTTTCAAGCAGCAATTTACCAGAGACAAGCATGTCTGTGCATATCTTTGTGCTGACCTCTGATTCACATGGAAGGATAATAAAGAGGATGATCAACGAATACTGAAACAGCCAACACTGATCACAAAACTGTTGGATATATTGCAACCCATATATGGTGTCTTTAAGAAGTTTTTGGCTGGGAGGGACTTTTCTGCAGTGGAGTTGAATGTCAATCAAAGTAGCAGCCAATTGGTCCCTCTCTACTTCATATTCCTTTCCTGCCTTTTCCCAGTCAGGGTTTAGTTGAGTCTGTAAGTGTTAGCAATGAAGTCTGAAGACAGTGATATGTTCTGTCTGCTATGAAACCAGTCAGTCAGTTAGTTATGAATTTAGTTAATGAGTTAAGCTCAGTGATGTAACATTTTTTAGAAAATATACTTGTTTTTATCTATGAAGAACTGTAAGTAAACATAAACATTTTTATTCTGTCTTATTACCAGAGTCTCTGAGTGAATGATTGAGACAATAAATTCCAGTTGGGATAAACTAACAAATAAGAGGTGGTCTAATGAGGGGGACTTGAAACCAATCTGCTCTGTAGGTTCCTGACTGAACCATTTTATCTGCCGCATAAAGGAAGTTTATTTTTATTTTATATAAAACCACACTCAATTTCTTCACAAACTCTGCCCCCAAGAAAAGCTACCCCATAAGCAAAGCTCTTGGAGTTTGAATGTGCTGACTTTCTGCTCCTTAAAAATTCAGAATTTATTGTGCTCCCCCCCCCCCATACCTGCAAATAACTTTCCAATAACTGTTCAGTGTGATAACCCTCCCTATTTCCTATCTAGGCTTATCTTAACCTAGCAGTTATTGCTGCTTGTTTGCCTCCTTCTTTCTGCTTATTTGAAGACCTGTTTAGTGTAAGGTACAGATAATGAATTTCCTTTCATAGTGATGAAAGGAAACAGGTAGTGGCCATCCAAATAATACAGAGGGAGATACCAAGAAGGCAATAGGGTGTTGGTTGCCCCCAAACTGACTCCACAATTAAAATTGCCTGAAAGTCCTGGCATCGGGCCCCCAGGTTGAAAATGTTACTTTTTTTAATTCCAGGTCACTTAATGGCAAAACAATAAACATCCACAGTGGGTCCTGACCTGGCCAATATTACAGAGACCTGGATAGAGAAAGCTGGAGTAGGGGTTATCTCTCTAATCTCCACCCACCCAAGTTCTGTGTACAGCAGCAAGCAAAACTTGGGGCAGGGAGATGGAGTTACAATGATCTACTGTGATGCCATCCCTTTCACCACAAGCCAGTGTATTGGGTGTATTGGGTTTGAGTGGACGAATCTGAAGGTGGCCACCTGGAATATAAACCATCTTCCTGCTTGAGCTAGCCAAGCTGATCTCAGGGGAGACATTGGAGTCCCTTTACTTCTTGTGCTGGGGAACTCCTGTATTCTTGCTAAGACAGCTTTGTCAGGAGTAGCTCAGAGCTCTGTGTTCTCCACAATGGCCATGGGTCTGTTCCAAGTTACAGGTAGCTCCACTCATGCTGCAGGGCACAACCTGGACCTGCTTTTTTATACTGCAAAGGATGCTGATAATCTCCCTGTGAGGAGGAACTCCCTGTAATTCCATTGCCCTGGACAAATGACTAGAACTCAGATTCTCTGCTGGGGGACCAATTAATATTATTAGTCCCAGGATGCTGACAGATCCAAATGGCTTCCTGACACTTTGGGAGAAATTTCCATTAAAGACCTGGTTATGTATGTGTGTGTCTATGTAGCTCTATATATAGAGAGAGATAACCCCTCTATATATGTGTGTATGTGTGAGTATACAGCTTGTATAACAGTGTAAACAGTGTGCTGTCCCCTCAAAATAACGCAATACACAGCCATTAATGTCTAAACCACTGGCAACAAAAGTGAGTACACCCCTAAGTGATTATGTCCAAATTGGACCCAAGTAGCCGTTTTCCCTCCCTGGTGTCATGAGACCCGTTAGTGTCACAAGTCTCAGGTGTGAAGGGGGAGCAGGTGTTATCGCTCTCACTCTCTCAGACTGGTCACTGGAAGTTCCACATGGCACTTCATGGTAATGAACTCTCTGAGGATCTGAAAAAATGAATTGTTGCTCTACATAAAAATGGCCTAGGCTATAAGAAGATTGCCAAAACCCTGAAACCCTGAAACTGAGCTGCAGCATGGTGGCCAAGACCATACAGTGGTGTAACAGGACGGGTTCCACTCAGAAAAGGCCTCGCCATGGTCAACCAAAGACGTTGAGTGCGCAGCGTCATATCCAGAGGTTGGCTTTGGGAAATAGACGTATGAGTGCTGCCAGCATTGCTGCAGAGGTTGAAGGGGTGGGGGCTCATCCTGTCAGTGCTCAGACCATATGTTGCACACTGCATCAAATTGGTCTCCAGGGCTGTCGTCCCAGAAGGAAGCCTCTTCTAAAGATGATGCACAAGAAAACCCGCATACGGTTTGCTGCACTTCTTAATTTTTTTCTCTCATTTTGGCAGGTTTACCAGAATCAGACAACTTAAGATCTTGTGAGATTATCAGCCTTTTATATTTATTGCTGTCTGTTTCATCTATTTTTAAACTGGTTTTAATTGTTAATTTTTTATTGTTTATATTTTTGTTACTTAATTTAAGTTGGTTTAATTGGAGCACTTTGTTATATCATATTTATTTTTTATTGTCTTGTGAATCACCCAGAATGACCACAGGTCAGATGGGCGGTATACAAATTGAATTCATCATCATCATCATCATTGATTCTTCTAATATTGTATACTCATTGTTACTAACTTAAATACTGTATTTTAATTGTTGTAAGCCTCCTTGGGTCCTTTTTAAGGAGAAAGATGGCTTAAAAATATTATAAACAAACAAACAAACAAACTCTACTCTTTCCCTGGTATCCAATTCTGCAGCAGCTCTTCTTCCCATGTTAAACTTGAAATGACTCTCCTGCCATTTTCCGTATTTATTTTGACACAGATAACTATATCTGATTCGGGACTACTGTGGGACTTCTGATTTTTATGCTAGGCAATCTGCCAATTTCCAGCAAGTTGAGAATATGGACATATGAGCATAAGCCTCTCACCTCATGAACTTCAGCATGAATGCTTTAAATGAGAAGAAATATCTTGTAGAGTGTGTGGGTGGGCAGAACTGATCTCACTGAAGAGCCCTTTTTTAAAAATAGAGTGAATTAGAACTAGCTATATCTTTTCCAAGAAAAACTCTGAAATAATGCAAATGTAAGTTTCTTTTGAAAGGATTTTTCACTCTGTGTCCTCAAGATATACCAATGTTCTCAAAGTGTCTTGGTCACTGTTCTCCAGAGCAGGAGATGCTCAGAGTTTATGTCCACCATGAGACTGTTTCAAGTGGTATCTGGCCCATTCTTGTTGCAGGGCACACTCTGCACTTGGTTATCTGTATTGGGTAATGGTCTGGATGTAGAAGCACCTACTATAGTTCCATTGTCATAAACAGATCACTACCTAGTGGGGTTTAGATTGATTTAACTCTGAGCCTTTGCAAGTGTGGGGGCAGATCTAGATGGTCCACCCTAGAAGGCTAATGGATCCAAATGTTTCCTGATGGCTCTTTGAGAGTTTCTTGCTTCCTTAGCAGGTGATTCTGCCAAAGCCTTGCCTGATCTGTTGAATGAGGAGGTGGCCAGAGTGAGGGATACAATCACTTCTAGGTTTCCCCTCCCATGGTGTGAGGAAAAATAAGCTCCATGATTTGCTAGGGAGCTGGAGGTAATGAAGCAAGTGGGATAGAGACTAGAGTGATGAAGGTGAAATGTAGAGCTCATTGGAAAGCCTGTTCCATGGCAGTGGTGGCACTGAAGAAATTATTCTTCTTTGCCACCATCACATCTGCACAGGACCATCTAGCAGAGTTGTTTTGGGTGGCCAAGGGACTGTTGATCATATACCCACAGGAAACGTATGCTGACTACTCAACAGCTCCCTGTAGGATTTTGCATGACACTTTGCAAAAGTTGCTCAAATCTACTTAGAAGCTGCAGTTATTGAAGGCCCTGTGAATGTAACTTTGGCCCCTGTTTCTCCTCTGAGAATGGATGTTTTAGTCTGTGCTTTCTCAGGATGTAGACAGAGTCTTTAGAGTGGTGAAAGCCACCACATGTATATTGGAACATTTCCTTTCCAGGCTTACAAAAGTAGCTAACTAAGGGTGGAATTGGTTCAGTGAGTAAGGGAAGTGACAAATCCCTCCTTGCAGTAAGACAAGGTAGCAGCATGCTTATAGGAGATAATAGGAAGATCTTTATTAAAAAAAAACACCAAAAAACAAAACATCCACCTTTGATCCCAGTATATCAGATTACTATCTGCCCATCTCTAACAACCCATTTTTGTACAAGTTATACAAGTGTGTGATGGCTTCTCTGCTCCAAGGGTTCCTGGAGAAAGATGATTATCTAGATAAGAGATGGGAATCAATTAAAAAATGAATTGCAAAATTTTTTCAAAAATCAATAATTCATTGATTCGTATTCCTCCAAGTTTGGTGAAGATCAGATTTTGGACGTCCTAGTTATAGACCCACAAAGAGGGGCCCCCAAGGAAAGTTCTCCTCAGGCAGCTAGAGACATCAAAATCACAGAGAGGCTTTTCCTGAAACCCAGTCTTCACCAAACCTGGAGAGATTGTTGAGAAGAATCAGAGAAAGCTTTTATGTGACTTTGGTTTCTCTAGGTGCCTGGGGGAACTTTCCTGGGGGGCCCTCTATGTAGATGTATAACTTGGCTGTCTGAAACCCAACCTTTACCAAACTTGCAGGGCTTGTAGAAGGGAGTTGAGAGAAGCCTCTCTGTAATTTTGGTGTCTCTAGGTGCCTGGAGGGTTGTTTTATAGGATTTTAAATGCAAAAAGAAATTGACAAATCAATGCATTCCTTCATCAGAAAAAAATCGTAAATTCATGATTCGTGATTTGTCAACTTGATGAATCACAAATCGAAACAAATCACCATTTTTCTGATTCATACCCATCTCTAACCTAGATCCATTTCAGTCTGGCTTCAGGTCTGGTTATAGACCAAATATAGTTTTGCTGGTTGACCTATGCCACGAATAGGATGGGAGACTTTTCTCCTGGTTAAGGTGGACTTCTCAATGGGTTTCAACGTCTTTGACCATGGTGTACTGCTGTGGCATCTTTCTGGGATGGGTCTTGAGGGTACTGTTTTACAGTGGTTGCAATCATTCCCGAAGGGTCAAGCTCAGAATTTGGTGCTGGGGAAATTCTGTTTGACACCCTGGTCATTGGCTTGTGGGATTTCCTAACATTCAGTTCTGTCCCCATGGTATTTAACATCTACAAGAAAACCAGTGGGAAAGGCTGTTCAGAATTTTGGCATTTGGTGCCATCAGTATGCTAATAATAACTCTCTCTCCTTTCTGTTTGATTCTAATGATGTTGTTCTGGTCCTCCACTTGTGTCTAATATCAGTAATGGACTGCATGATGGCAAACAAACTAAAACTTGATAAAGAAAAGACAATCTTCATTATGTTCAGTCTCATCCTATGTTTAAAATATTGTTTTTGCACTGAGAAGTGAAAATGAAAGGAAAGGAAAAAGAAAAAGAAGAGCAATCCACATTGATAATTGCCCCCTCCACCTTTTTTAACAACTATGGAGACGTTGGGGGGAGTTTGGTATGGAAGCACCTGAGGTAGGAAGGAATAAGTTGTCCTCCACAGGTGTGGGAGTCTCATTCCAGACTGGGATCACACATATTTCCTTTCAATTAAACAATAACAATAGGGGGCTGTTCACTGTGACCTAAACTAACATGGTCATTGCACCAGATCAAGGATAGTTTCACTAATGGAAATGAATTTCTAGAGTAAGCACAAGGAAGGATTCCTGTGCAGTTTTACATCATGCAGCCAACTGTGCAATGCAATGTATATATACATTGTTTCATGCCACTGCTTGCACAGTGGTTAAATCCAGCATAACGATGTTCACAGAGATTTTCTCTTTGTGATTGTCACATTGAACGTAAGCAAATGTAATCAACACAACATGGAGTTTGACTGTCAGAGAAGAAAATTCGCCTTGTCTAGTCCCAGAATTAGAACAGATTCAACTGCTACAAGTGTTTCATTGTGACAAAATTCTTGTGCATATTGGAGTAGAGTAGATTTTTTAAAATTATGCTTTGACAAGTTTTCATTTTACAAGAGGGAGAAAGAATGGATGTACTCTAGATATTTATTTATTTATTTATTTATTTATTTATTTATTTATACACACACATACCACCCAACTTAGTGAAAGCCAGTACTCTGGGGAGTTTACGCAAGGAACATAAAAATATAAAATATAATATGAAGGTTTCCTCATTCTTTTACAAACTGCTTTTTTCTCTGGAAATGGAATATCTCCATTTTGCATCATACCTAAGAAGTTTCCCCAGGAGAGTTTTGTTCTTAAATCTCAAACCTTCCGTAAGTTGAGAGCAAGTCTGCCAGTTAAAATAATTTTAAAAATCATATACTGAAGGAATGTATGTTATGGGGAAATGCACAGAAAAGTGTTGTTATGTTGTAGGAAGAAAATGTGTACATGAGGAAAATGTGGCTTTCACAGAACTGTATACATCAGGAGAAGTTGCCACAAAAAAAACAAGTATATGTTTTTGCATGGATTTCAGATTAAATTTGCAGATTGTGTCCAAGTTAGGGTTAGAGCCAAGGCAGCTTCTAAGCCAACTCTGAGTATATACATGTAGGTCTGGCCATTGTAGTCATTGTGTGAGAGATGTTCTAAAACTTGGCATTCACTGTATTTATTCAATCACCTGTCTTCCTGCTTTCACTGTAAGAGGTCCTTAGTAAGTAAAGCTGGAGGGCTTTCTTTCATGAGATTTCTAAAATGATTCTTTGAAAGTAGCTTGCTCATATCCTGGAAGTCTCTGTGTAAGTGAGACCCACCTAATCTCAAACCTTTTCACTGAGCTAAACAGAAAAATACCACCTGGAACCTGCATAATTTAGAGGAAGTTCTGGTGTGTGTGTGTGTGAAATTTATGGTCCTGTAGTCTGAAACATGTTTCCCAAAGACAAAGCAATAGTTATAATGGGCTGAAGTGTGACCAAAACAAAACTGGTTGACACAGGTCACAAAGGCTGAATTAAAAATTGCTGGGCCCTATGTTACCTCAAGTTTATAGGCATGAGAGGAGGGAAAAATACTTTTTCCTTTTTTAATTTAGATCACAAATTCTTAAACTTTATTTGGCATAGCTTGAGTATAATTCAGACCAGAAAAAATTGCCTACCCAGTCCGGAATAAAGAGATGGGACACAATAACATGGGGTAACTGGGCCACAATTTTATTAACTTTTTAACTTTAATTCCCCTTTCACAAGGGGGCCTACTGTAGTGCAATTCTGGTCTGTGCCCAAAGTCTATCAAGACATTCCGGTCAGACCTCTTTTTAGTGAATTCCTATTCCTCAAATGTGCTGTCCTACCATACAGTACACCCTCGGGCATAGTATAACTGGAATACCCTGCTTCCCTTCCCCTCAGCTAACTTCTGCTAATGCCATCCTGAGAGGAGGGGTGCTTGGCACCCCCTGATTGCCCCCTTTTGAACTCACTTGAAACTATTCCTTTTGCACTACCCGCCATTGTGACCTATTTAATTGCCAACTTCTTATTACCTTATCACTACCGCCCTCACTAGTAAGAATGGGATGGGCGAAAAACCACTTGCACCCAGGGCCATTTCAGGCCATTCCAGTCATTCCAGTCCAGGGCCATTTCAGTCAAAAACTCCCATCCAGCCCCGAAGCAACCAGCTACTCTCATTCTTACTATACAGGGTAGGCGGGTGGGCCGACGGAGAACAACAAAGAGGGCGATGCAGGGCTGGGCAGCCTTTTTAAGGCTTCTGTTCCCAGCCCGCTCGCCCGAGTTCTCATGGTGCTGCCTAACCTCTTCCGACCGGGCGGGCAAAGCAGCCCTGCCTCGGCAGCTCCGCACCTCACGGAGAGGCCGGTGTGTTACTTAGTTCATGTGTTTTTATCCTTTTCAACTCTAAAATTAGAAAGCTGCTTCTGGGGTTAAAAAAAAAAACAGACCACAAGCATGAACACTTTTGCCCTAAGGTACCAGCTTACACTGTTACGGTCTTGAGTAACCCTACATTGTAGCACTGTTATCTGCTTGTGATTCCAAATATAGAACTCTCATTAAATACCCATCCCCTCATAATGAGTTATATGGTATGTCACCACTGTTCTGCATGGTGTGGTTTAGATCCAGTTAATTACAGTTAGAGTAGAGCTATTGAAATTAGTTAGTCTAGACTAATTTATGTCAAATTGGAATAGGATGATAGGATGCCAGAATCCTATTTGTGTTTGCATAGGGTTTGTGTAATTTCTATAGCTAATTGATGAGATTCTAAGGCATATTTCTGTAATGCAATTAGATGCATTACCAGCCATGTGATTAAGACCCACCTTGGCACCTCATCAGTCAGCAACAATTAGCTGCAACATGTAACATGAAACTTTTGTGAACATAATTAGGATTTTGGCCGCTATTTCAATGGGTCTTCTCTTAAGTATAATTAAATCCGGATCTAGCCCTATGACTTCAGGCATGAAAACTATATAAAACTAATTAATATTGCATTTCACTATATTAATTTTAAAATACATATGCACGAGTACTACCTCCAAGTGCTTTAAACTGCAGAAACTACTGTTAAATCATAAGGTGTTCTGACATCTGGAATAGATTAGTGGACAAGTATCTATGCCAGTAATAAGAATTAAATTTGACAATAGGTGAACCAAAGAATAAACTATTACAGCTCGGAAACACTACATATAAATAATTAACTATGCTTCATTGGTTGCTAATTAGTGACTGTTCACTGCACTTAAAAGTCAAATGAAAGAGAGAGGGCAGTCATTATAATTGCTCTTCACATTGCAGAAGGTAACCACACAAGGAAAATGATGTTCCAGCTTTTTCAGAAAAATTGGGCTACAACACATGTCCCCATTTTCTAGTATATTTGGTAAAATAGGATCCCCCAAAGTTTCTTTTGCATGTGATAGGTTTCTGGGAGTTATGTTTCTCTATGTTTCAATGTGCCATCAAATCACTTTCAAATCATGTGTGATTTTCAAGAAATGATTTACCATTGCCATCCACCATGAGTCCTTATGCCCAAATAGGGATTTGAACCCAGGTCTCCATCCAGCACTATATCCATTACCCCACACTGGCTCTCAATAGCACCAAGATATGTTTTTACTTCAGTGTATACACACATAAATGTACATAATACTTAATCTAGCTTTGAAACAAAGCCAGTTCAAAATGTTTGGCTGTGTAACGCAAAGGACAAGATGGCGACTCCTCTCGTTGATCTTACAAAAGCCATATGTAATGAATCTTCCACACTGATGTGTCAGAGTCCTCCACTTTACCTGATGACAGTATCATATTTTGAGAGACCATAGGTAGGCAGCGTGGCAATCACTGTTCTGTCCATCAGCACATGACAACTTCTCCTTGCCCCCCACAACCCAAAATAACTTTCTAAATCTGCATAATGGTATGGTCAGTTCACACACACACACACACACACAATACATGCATAGGATTGTTCTGGCAGAGTCAAAATGCAAATAGACTGCTCCTCATTTATCTTCTCCAACTATTTATTTGGATCTGATGGCCTTCATGATGGGGCACATGAAAAATTATCAACCATTAGCAGTTGTAGCTCTGTCTCTGCTAATGCTGCTTGACATTTGTCTTGGAGACTGTAGTAATTACAGCTGTGGTGATATTCTTATGATGCAACATCACATGGCAGGACAGAGTGTTGTCTTCTTTTCCTGAAAGAAATGATAAAATGCCCCTTTTGGTTGTTTTGGCATACTTTGGTGGCTTGCTGATGGCAGCAGTGACAGCAATGTTGTGAGTTCTGGTGGTAATGGTGATCGTAAGACAGCTAGGGGTACATTGGCTTTGAATATGTTGCAGGATTTGCTTCATGTTTGCAGGATCTGCTCAGTAACCCCACCTCCAGAAACCAGAGGTGTACAGGCTTTGCCTGGGCAAACTTGGCAGCTGACTCATGTAAAGTGGTATTCAGTACCTCCCTTGTGCATTTAGAATTCCCATTCATTTCAGTGGAGCAATCTCCAGCTTGCTTAACTGAAAATAGCAGATTGTAAAGGAGAAAACATGTAACATCCCACCCCCAGTCCTATTACACATCACAGTTGTCAATAGGATTTTCTGGTGCAGGTCTTTCCTAAGCATTCCTCTGTGATGGTAGCTTATTGGTGTGAACAGAGCTCTTTATGAGAAGCATTCAAAAACATGGTCTCCACACTTACAGTCTAAAGGAATGCAGTTCCAAATTCTTCCCCATTCTGCATTATATGCGGGAGTGGGTAGACCCAAGCAATATCTGTGTTTTCACCTTGGCATCACTTTTTAGCACAACCTTAAATCTGAAAGACAATGGATTTGTGATCAGTCTTGAACTGTGATGTGTAGACTTCTTTTTTTCCCTTTCCAAATTAAACACCCACCATTTGATTAAAAAAGGCAAGAGCTGATTACATGCCTAGTGTTCTTCACCAGCATAATTTGATCAACACTCCCTCTCATTATAAATGTTGGAATGAATGGATGCGACACACAAGACTCAAATGGCAACAGCTGTGGACAAGCTCTACAGCTGTTTCATTTTAACTTGTTATCACTGTATAATGTGACTGACAATCACAGTTCATTTGTCTTTATTGCTCCCTTCAGTACAGACTGGAAGATGAATATTGCCTTTGGATCCGTCCCTCAGATAAGCCTTAACATGCTTATTAGTTTTTTCTTTTTTTTCCCAAGTCTGTCGGAAGCAGCTACTTTTCAAAGGAAAGGAAGATCTCGAACTGAAGAAACACATTTCTCTTTCCTTTGATGGGATGCTTTTAATGGATATAATGAGTTTCCCACAACGTCAATGACCTGGTACAAAAACGGGGGCTGGGAAGTTGATAAAGAGAAATTTTCTTTGGCCCTATTCAACAGATCTTTGAAACCTCAAGAGATGCAAGTAACTTTGATGCATTGGTTCATTCATACCTTTTTTTTCAAATGGGTGTGGTCTAACCCAAAGAAATGTTTACCACTTGATTATGGTTCATTGTAATCTACTATGTATCCTAACCAAGTTATCCTAACAAGCACTGTGGGGACTCAGATCTCTATGCAGAATTTCCCATCTGTGGCACCAACACCTTGCCAGGTCACCAGTAGCAATTATACTTTCAATTCCCTTGTTTAGGTGGTTCACGGTGATCCACATCATTGGTGTTGACTAATGAGGGCAGGTGTGGAACTCCTTAAATAACTCACTCCTTAATTAAGCCACTCCTTAAATAACTCACTTACCTTGAAAGCCCTACCGGGGTCACTATAAGTCAGTTCCAACTTGACAGCACAGAACACAAACAAGGAGGGCAGGAGAACTCCAATGTGTTATTTTTATTCTTTTATTGTCTTATGATGTTGTAAACTCCTTTAGGTTTCATGAAAGTGAGAATAAATCTAGAGATTTCTTACAAACATAAGGAAGATGTACTTCTTTAACAAATTGCCATCCTGTATGTCCATAACATAGTATAATGATATGGATGAGGCAGACTGTGAAACTCTGGTGCCAGCTACCTATATAAGCAATGGCGATGCTTGGGCCCACGGCAAGCATAATTGTTAGAGCATGAACTCTCTCCTTCCAAAACCTCTTCCTCCATCCGCTATAGTGGCACCCACTGGTACTCACCAATGTTCTTTGCGCAAGGCGGTCTTCACAGGGCGCGTCGCTGGGCCCATAACCCCTTGTTAGAGCATGAACACACGGAAATGACTCACTCAGACACGATCAGCTTCTTCCACCACCAGACGTGTATTTACAGAATATTTACAAATATACAGAGCGACAGCATGACACCATGAATTCATCAGAAGAGTAAGAATACATCTTCTCTACACAGTCCACATATATACACTTATGCATCTGGCTATATCCAATCAGCACAGATGTTGCATCATCTTTGAGCCATCCTTCCTGAGTCACTGTGACTCAGCATTTTGACACACCTGAACATCATGGTTGCTCATTAATACATTTGTTCTGCTCAGGTCTCAAAATTTAATACTCTGACAATAATGCACTCCCTTCTCTCTATTAGCTAATCTTCTATCCTGGTAGAACTAATACAGAGCAAATTGTGTCAGTTGAACTGTCTTTTGAGTAGGGCATAGCCATGTATTCAATGAGAGATGTGAATGCACCATTTTAGAATTTCTGTAGTTGCTGGGAGCTTTGAGACTTATGTTTGGACCTATTTAATGTCTGAAAAGAACATTATGTAATCCATAAAAATGGAAGGGACACTCCCACCACATCTATCTGGATTAGCTGACCAGTCAGTAACAGTCCTGCAAGAAGCAGTCCTTCATTAGCAACCAGACCTGCAGAGAAATCCTGAATCTCAGACACCTTCCTTCATGAGAAATTCTGAAGCCAGATATATATTTTCCTCTTTAAGCCATCCTCTTACAATCCCATTAGTTCACATATGGCTTAGTTAGATACCTTAAGCTTTCCATCTGCTTTTAATATTCTTTATTTGCATGTACGCAGGACTGAAAATCATCCACATATTGTTTTAATTTGTGACTTTATGGTCTTTTTTTCCTAATCAGTTTCTCAAAGCAGCAATGCTTTCTCTATTTAATGAGCTGTTTTGTGCTGCACCAACATTTGTTGTTCATTTAGACCAGGTGTCTTTTCTATCCTGGTGTGCATTTCCTCTCTAGGGCTTCAGACAGGGTTCTTTTAAGTCTGCTATGTGCAGTCCTTTGAGCTGGAAGAGTTGGCAATGGAGGCTTTGCTTTAAATGTAAACAGCAGCTTCAGAAATAACATTTTTCTTCATAAGAAGAACCATGTCAGGGAGTTGTTGTTGTTTAGTCATTTAGTCGTGTCCGACTCTTCGTGACCCCATGGACCAGAGCACGCCAGGCCCTCCTGTCTTCCACTGCCTCCCGGAGTGGGTCAAATTCATGTTGGTAGCTTCGGTGACACTGTCCAACCATCTCATCCTCTGTCATCCCCTTCTCCTCTTGCCTTCACACTTTCCTAACATCAGGGTCTTTCCCAGGGAGTCTTCTCTTCTCATGAGATGGCCAAAGTATTGGAGCCTCAGCTTCAGGATCTGTCCTTCCAGTGAGCACTCAGGGTTGATTTCCTTTAGAATGGATAGGTTTGTTCTCCTTGCAGTCCAGGGGACTCTCAAGAGCCTCCTCCAGCACCACAATTCAAAAGCATCAATTCTTCGGCGGTCAGCTTTCTTTATGGTCCAGCTCTCACTTCCATACATCACTACAGGAAAAACCATAGCTTTGACTATGCGTACTTTTGTCGGCAAGGTGATGTCTCTGCTTTTTAAGATGCTGTCTAGGTTTGTCATCGCTTTCCTCCCAAGAAGCAGGCGTCTTTTAATTTTGTGGCTGCTGTCACCATCTGCAGTGATCATGGAGCCCAAGAAAGTAAAATCTGTCACTGCCTCCATATCTTCCCCTTCTATTTGCCAGGAGGTGATGGGACCAGTGGCCATGATCTTAGTTTTTTTGATGTTGAGCTTCAGACCGTTTTTTGCACTCTCCCTTTTCACCCTCATTAAGAGGTTCTTTAATTCCTCCTCACTTTCTGCCATCAGACTGGTATCATCTGCATATCGGAGGTTGTTGATATTTCTTCCGGCAATCTTAATTCCGGTTTCGGATTCCTCCAGTCCGGCCTTTCACATGATGTATTCTGCATACAAGTTAAATAAGCCGGGGGACAATATACAGCCTTGTCGTACTACTTTCCCAATTTTGAACCAATCAGTTGTTCCATATCCAGTTCTAACTGTTGCTTCCTGTCCCACGTATAAGTTTCTCAGGAGATAGATAAGGTGGTCAGGCACTCCCATTTCTTTAAGGACTTGCCATAGTTTGCTGTGGTCCACACAGTCAAAGGCTTTTGCATAGTCAATGAAGCAGAAGTAGATGTTTTTCTGGAACTCTCTGGCTTTCTCCATAATCCAGCGCATGTTAGCAATTTGGTCTCGAGTTCCTCTGCCCCTTCGAAATCCAGCTTGTACTTCTGGGAGTTCTCGGTCCACATACTGCCGAAGCCTACCTTGCAGGATTTTGAGCATAAACTTGCTAGCGTGTGAAATGAGTGCAATTGTACGGTAGTTGGAGCATTCTTTGGCACTGCCCTTCTTTGGGATTGGGATGTAGACTGATCTTTTCCAGTCCTCTGGCCACTGTTGAGTTTTCCAAACTTGCTGGCATATTGAATGTAGCACCTTAACAGTGTCATCTTTTAAGATTTTAAATAGTTCCACTGGAATGCCATCACCTCCACTGGCCTTGTTGTTAGCCAAGCTTTCTAAGGCCCACTTGACTTCACTCTCCAGGATGTCTGGCTCAAGGTCAGCAACTACATTATCTAGGTTGTCCGGGATATCCAAATCTTTCTGGTATAATTCCTCTGTGTATTCTTGCCACCTCTTCTTGATGTCTTCTGCTTCTGTTAGGTCCCTCCCATTTTTGTCCTTTATCATGTCCATCTTAGCACAAAATGTTCCTTTAATATCTCCAATTTTCCTGAACAGATCTCTGGTTTTTCCTTTTCTATTATTTTCCTCTATTTCTTTGCATTGTTCATTTAAGAAGGCCCTCTTGTCTCTCCTTGCTATTCTTTGGAATTCTGCATTCAATTTTCTGTAACTTTCCCTATCTCCCTTGCATTTTGTTTCCCTTCTCTTCTCTGCTATTTGTAAGGCCTCGTTGGATAGCCACTTTGCTTTCTTGCATTTCCTTTTCTTTGGGATGGTTTTTGTTGCTGCCTCCTGTACAATGTTACGAGCCTCTATCCAAAGTTCTTCAGGCACTCTGTCCACGAAGTCTAGTTCCTTAAATCTATTCTTCACTTCCACTGTGTATTCATAAGGGATTTGGTTTAGATTATACCTGACTAGCCCAGTGGTTTTTCCTACTCTCTTCAGTTTAAGCTTGCTAATTTTGCTATGAGAAGCTGATGATCAGAGCCACAATCAGCTCCAGGTCTTGTTTTTGCTGACTGTATAGAGCTTCTCCATCCAACAGAGGGTGCTCATGGTTCCCTGGAACTATTCACGTGGCAGAGATGCATGTATAAAACACTTTAAAAATTAAAAATGTTTGCAAGTCATTTGTATGTATGGAACTGGCATTACATCTAGTTTGGCTCTTGCTGGTTTTAGTTCTTCCTCAGACTCTTCTGATCTTAATTCTTACCGCTGTCACATGAAGCTTCCATCCATCTGGGTAAAGCAAAATGGAGAAGTAAACATAAAGGTGCTCATTCAGAAGAAACTTGTGAAAAACTCCAACAAAGGTGAACAAGTTGCAGTAACCCATATGGTGTTCCTTAAGAGTGACCTGTGCAAATAACCATGCTTAACACCAGTATGTTTAGCTTGTGAGCCACCAGTGCAAACATAGAACTAAGAAATGTGGACAGGAATGCAGAAGCAGCTGAAGAATGTCAAGGGAACTAAAACTGAGAATTACAGAATTTCTGTGAAGGAGACAGCCACACGCTAGTCATCCTTACAGTGCCAGAGAGACATGTTAAAGGGGATGATTGGAGCAATGTGTGTTTTCGGAGATCTTTCCAAACAAAATTATCACCACGATCCAGAAAAATAGGCAGCAAGATGACATGGGGTGATGACTAGTTGCTCTAGAGAATTTGTGGTAAGAAATGTTCTTTCTGAGAAAAAAAATAGCTCTTCCCCATTCCAGGCCCAGCCCAAACTTGGTTGGCATCTGAATTCTGCTCCAAGAATAAAGTAAGATCTTTGCAAAAAAACAAATAAAAAACAATCAAAAAACACAAGTACACCCATACACCCACCCAAAAAACTAGTAGTTAACATATTGTAAAAATCATGCCATTTTCATACCACATACTGGTCATTAATGGCCCAAATCCTGCTGCATAGGTATTCTGGTACAATGGAAATGGTGTCAATGGCACTGGCAGAATGCCACTCATTAGAGAGTCCCTGCTTCAATTTCAGATTTCATGCCATTTCTTCTCATTGTACACAACCTGAAATTGAAGCAAGGACTCTTTAATGAGTGGCATTCTGCTCTTGCTGCCTCCACCAGAGATGTCATTCCTGCTCTACCTGTACAGCTGTGGAATAGGATACTGGCCAATACATTACACTTGTAATCTGTTGATTATTTACAAACTGCATTTGTAATCTCTTGCTACCGCATTACATAACAAGGCAGACATACAAAGGATTAATTTAAAACCATATATTTCACTATTTTATATTTAACCGAATATTTCCTGTTGGCTAATGGATTTCAGCAGTGCTGGATAAAAGATGGAATCAATTGCCTATATTATAAATATACCCTAAAATTTAGAACCCCTGTATTTCCCTCCCTTCCAATTCTATATACAGTTTCTCTATATTTGTATGTTACATGTTTATCTTTATAAAGTGTCATTCGTAAAACAGATTTATAGCCTAGGCTGGAATTACACCTTATGGAGGATATTTGACTGGCATGTATATGTTACAGCTAGTAAAGAGTGACAGCACAGAAATATTTAAAAGTGATTATCTGTCTGGATTCAGCTTTCTTAATTTTGTTTTAGCTAAATTGGGATAAAATTAAACTTTCACATCAATTGAATTAAAAATGTTTTAATGTAATGTGTAATTTGACCCTAAAGTATGACTATATTCTGCCTTGGTTTCTTTCCATTAAATATTTGAGGGACAGAGACCCAAATTTTGGGAGTTGGGAGAAGAGGATGAGGCTCGGCTTTGAAGCACTGAACACCAGTAAGTCCAAAGAAGAAGACAAGCAGAAGAACTGGTTGCAGCTAGAGATGGGCACAAATCACCGGTTCGGCAGGTTTGTGCCAGTTCGTTTATCAGCCGAACAGGTGTTTGATGATTCAAAGCCCCACCTCCTCTGGTGGGTGCACACTCAGAGGCAGCACACTGGCTTCTCTGTCCTGCCTCCTCTGGGCACTGTATCTGAGTGAGTGTCTACCAGACGAGGCAGGGCTTTGAAGTGACAAACACCTGTTTGGCCAATAAATAAACTGGCACAAACCACTGAACCGGTGGTTCATGCCCATCTCTAGTTGCAACTAGATATAGGCTAGGAATATAATAGATGTGGATTATGTACATACTAAGTACATCTATATGAAAGACAGAGCAGAGCAATAAAAGAAGGGATGGAAAAACCCTGAAAGAAACAAGGGAAGTAGAGCCAAAAGAAGGGAAAATGTCTCGAGGGAATAAAAAGAAACAAGTTGGCCACATGGACTGGAAAGACAGTCACCATCCTCTTCTCCTATCCGTATTTTTGGACTTGTTAGATAAAAATATGTATTTCTATGCACTCTGGGACTCTGACCTCTGGCTGATCACTTAGTATTTAGCCAAACGTTTACCAGAGAGAGGCCAGACTT
This sequence comes from Intellagama lesueurii, assembly GCA_037013535.1. NCBI lineage: Eukaryota > Metazoa > Chordata > Lepidosauria > Squamata > Agamidae > Intellagama > Intellagama lesueurii. Next base: position 111,669,213 of record JBAJHW010000003.1, read on the forward strand.
TGGTTGGTTGTACACCTGTCTACTTAATCATAATCATACAACGATTTTAAATTTTGTTCCCCTTTTCTTCCTTTCCAGGCATACTTAAAAAGAAGAAGTGGAAGCAGATTTGTAGCTGTCTGATGTGAACATTCCCCCAGCTGGCCAGGGAGACGTGATCTTTGTGCTTTTTCTTTTATGGGCATTGTCTGCCTTGTTTCATTTCCCGCTAGCTATGTAATTGCAAACTACAAAGGAGCTGGAGAGAGTACTTTCCCCGCCACACCTGTGACCTAATTCACCTTGCATAGGACAAATACTTCATCTTTAAAAGGGGGCCAGATCATTATTTGTTCATGTTTCATGGTAAGAGTCAGCAAGGGCCAGTTTTAGATGAGCAAATCTGAAACTGTCATCCTGGGAAAAGAGTGTCATCGCTTAGACTTGTCCTTCATATTATTTTACAGCAAATGTGTTTGCTCAGTTATACTACCCTAATCTGATGCTGTGTGTCTCGGTATCACTTATAACAGAAGCACAGCATGGCAAATTTGTTGTTGTTCTTGTTTTAAATTATAACACCCAGAATACCAAGGCAGCAAGGCCAATTGCCAGTCTGGATGGGTGATTCTGGAAACTACTTGTCCAAAAAAGCTAATTCTTCCATCTCTGCACAGGATACTCTACAAAACGTCCTGAAGTCCAATTAGAACACAGGATCTATTACTCAACTACACGGTGCTCTTCATTTATATGGGGACAAATCCATCAAAATGGTGGGACTGGGGTACAGTTAAGGAGTAACATATTTTTCCAAACCATTTCTGGGAACACCACCTTTTTCTATCACCCAGTCTATTTTGTACCAGTTCTGTGTACATTAAGACACCCCCCCTTATCCACAGGATCAGTATCCGCTGATTCACTTATCCACAGTCTGAAAATATTTAAAAAATATATTTTTAAATCCTCCTATATATATAGGAGTGGTGTTCCCAGAAATATATATAAAAATGGTGAAGTTACCAGGCCTGGCCACTAGAGGGAGCTATATACCATACTATATATCAGTGATGGCGAACCTTTTTGAGCCCGAGTGCCCAAACGGCAACACAAAACCAAATTATTTATTTTGAAGTGCCAACACTGCAATTAAACCTGAATACTGAGGTTTTAGTTTAGAAAAAACAACTCATGTCATTTACACATTTTGTCTGTCTGGTTCTTTATTGATTCCTCCAACTGACAGCTCTTTTAGAAAAAAGTCAAGTGCAAAATGCTACACTGAATTAAATGCACCCTATTTATAAAGCTTATTAAGTACATTGAAATCCTGAACTTGTTTCCTCCAAAGTAAGCTACCCTCAGAAAAGCAGCTATATATAGGAGTGCAAATTTTTAAAGTGTATACCTACATTTTATACACTACATAAAGTGTATACACACATTTCACTTATTTGAAATGTAGTGTTGGAAAAGAGATTTACAGATATCATGACTTGTCAGAAAGATAAGTAAAGCAAATTAAGTGTGGACTCTCACTAGAAGCTAAAATAACCAAGAAAAGGGTATTGTACTACAGTGGCATCATGAGAAGACAAGCTCACTAGAAAAGGCAGCAATGCAGGAAAAAGTGCAATGTAGTAGGAAAAGAGGAAGACTGCACATGAGATGGATTGACTCAATAAAGAAAGCCACAGTCTTTTGTTTGTAAGACCTTTTGTTTGGTGTTGCAGTCAAAGCAGGACCAGGAGCAGAGAGACTGGGATTCAGATTTGGGGAATAAACTATGATACTTTTGCCTGCTTTGGGGATGAGAAACAGAGAAACATGATTGCTACACACTTCAGAAATCTAGTCCCAGGTGTGTTGGTTGTCTACTAGGTGTTTGCTGTTAGTGAGACTCTGCTAAATATTCCAGTTCTGTCCAGTTCAATTTAGAGTCTAAACAGAATCTTGAAATACTGTACTTGCTGTTCTCAGCAAAAATTGCAGAGCTAAATGCAGTGGAGATGAACTTTGGAAGGTTCCTTTTTTCATGGTTTTATTTATATTTATTTATACAGTGGTGCCTCGACTTATGAACTTAATTGGTTCCGGAACTCCGGTCGTAACTCGAAATGGTCGTAAGTCGAAGCACCATTTCCCATAGGAATGCATTGAAATGCAATTAATCCATTCCAGCCGAAGAAAAAAAAACACAAAAAAACCCCACACACAAACAAAACAAAAACACTGCAAGACCCATCGGAAACGTGATTAATCCGTTCCGGCCGAAGGGGGGGGGGGGGAAAGAAAAGAAAACAAACCATGCAAGACCCTTCGGAAATGCAAAAAAAGCAAAGCAGAAAGCAAACAAACCATGCAAGACCCTTCGGAAATGCAAAAAAGCAAAGCAAAAAGCAAACAAACCCCGCAAGACCCATTGGAAATGGGGAAAAAAACCCAAAAAGCAAACAAACCCTGCAAGACCCATCGGAAATGGGGGGGAAAAAACCCAAAAAACAAACAAACCCTGCAAGACCCATCACAGCATAGAAACATAATCCCACCACCCAGCCCAAAACCACACTGCAAAACCCACCCAGAACAGTTTTTAAAAAGAAGAAAGCAGCACCTTACCTTACCAGGCAGTCCGAAGCCTCCTCCGATCGCACTCCCTCTAATTGCTGGGGCAAAAGAGCTACAAAGAAGCAGCCTCTTTGCCTACCAACGGTTAGCAATTTGAATTCCCCACCTTTCCCCCCTGCCTTTTTGTGTTCGTAACTGGAAGCTCCGGCCACAAGTCGAAGCCGGAGCTGGTCATAACTCAAAATGGTCCTATGTCGGGACGTTTGTAAGTCGAGGCACCACTGTATTTAATTTATATACCACCCCATTAGTCCCAATGCACTATTCTGGGCAGCTTACAGACAATTACAAACGAGGACAAACAAACTATGGACACTAAAAAGTAACAGAAACAGCAATGACAAATCAAAACCATAAAAGCCAATGGCACCAACAAATTTTCACAATAAAGAGGACCAGATGGGAGGCGCTCAGACAGGGTTGGATTAAAAAGCCTCCCTGAAGAGTAGTGCTTTTAAAGCTCAACCCCCATCTCTGTTGTATGCTTTTCTTAGAAAAGCTACTTTTGTTTTCACTTCACCAGTTTGTTTTGCAGAGTATCCCGTGACTGGTCACATCTATCATGCAAGCGTTTCTCAATGTTCCCAGTTTGGGGACCCTGGGAATCAAAAACAGAGTCTGGGGACTTTGCTGAAGCCTCAGATTATCGGGATCTAACCAGTATCTTAACGAAGATCACCTAAGGAACCTAAATAAATGGCATAACTGACTTCAATTAAAGATAGGTGGAGGCATTCTGAATTTTATATTTAACCAATGAATGGATTAAGTACTCATACTATTACTTCGTCCTTTAAAAATCCAGAAAGATTAATGAATAATCATTTATCAAGCCTGTCTTCCTATAAACACCCTCAGAATAAGCACCATTGACTACAAGGGACTTACGCTTGTATAAACATGGATAGCATTGCATTTTAGAAGTGTTACATCACAGGATTGCAGAACTCCATCCCATAACATATGGTGAAGCTCTAATGATATATTTCTGATATATTTCTATAGTACTATAATTTTTCAAATCTTGACCTATTGCTGCCAAGTTAAAAGTTTCTTCCTTCCTTCCTTCCTTTCTTTCTTTCGTATGCTACCCATGTAGCCAGGCTATTTTGGGTGGTTCACAACACAATCAAACAAAAAACATAATTACAAGTATAAAATAAATTCAACATATAAAACATCATAAAATATAACGACAATTAAATAATCACATAATAAAATATTAGATATTAAAATATTTCAAATGGTGCAGAGGGCAGAAAAATCTTTTCATCAAAGGCTGTTTTAAGACAAACATGTTTAGGCTTCTTTTGTTAATTTCCCTACTTACCAGAAAAAGACATTGCAGGGCCATATTTTGGATTAAAAATAGAACTATGTGAAAAATGCCTTAAAATTACTTCCACCTCCCACTCTGTCAAACAGAAAGCAATTTGTAAGGCTGGCCAGAAAAAAATCAAGTGTGTACCATAATACAATCTTACCAAAATCCTTTACTGGGTACTTTTGAATGCAATGCAATCCACCAATTGTGATTAGCTTTTGATGCCTTTTTAATTCTGGTTTTATGAGTCAAGTCTCTCTGTGTCTCTCTTTCTCTCACACACACATACACACACACAAACACTTTGGAAGGTTCCTTTTTTCATGGTTTTATGAAAGAGTCAGTTTCTCACACACACAACCTCCCTCCCTCTCTAAATTTTCAGCAATCATTTGCATCAGTTCAGTATGTCCCTGTTTCCTCTCATTACATTTAAACAAGCTTATGAATCCACCCGTCCCTCTCTCGCACCTTCCTTCCCACCTTAATTGGAGCTTTCCCTCCTGCTTGCAGTCACCTCCTGCAGTAATTCACAAGCCCGATTGACTGCCCCGGGCTGTTCTACAGCAGTAAACAATAAAGCAGCCTTATCTCCGATCTCTAAAAGAACTGATTTACAAGTGCCGCAACCAAGGAAGGTAGCAGGGATAGGTGGCTGTGACGGACAGGCCAGAAACCACACCTGTCCATCACAATGGAACACTGATTCAGTAGCCAATGGTGGAGTAGGAGGAGGGAACCAAAGAAATATAGGAGGAGAATGGAGGACAGTTATAATCAGTTAGGATTTCAGTTAGCCAGGAGTTAGGGTTTCTTTTAAGCATGAGATAAGACAGTTGGTCAAGGGTTAGGGAAAGAGTTAGAGAATTGGAAGAATTGTTATGAAGAGTTAGAATACGAAGAAGGTTGATAGACAGTGATTAGTAAAGTCAAATAATAACACTTGGAAAGAAATGTATAAGAGAAATGAATGAAATAACACCTACAAGAAATAAACTGTTATGAAGTAATTAAAACTAAATACAAAGTAAACAGTATATTTCTATGATAAATGAAGTTTAATGAATCTCAAATACCATAACACCTATGATTTACTTGATTCTTTCACATGTTAAACAATTAATAAACAACGTTAATTTTGACATATATGATTCAATGGTTTTAATTGGTAATTAAGGAAAGATTTCCTCTGGTAGCAGCGGAAGTGAAGACAAGAGAAACTGTCATGCCCGAAAGCAAATCTGTTTGTTAGGGAAAACAGACAGAGGAGCTGGGGGTGTGTGACAGTGGCTTACAATCATGCAGTTTGAGGTTCGGCTGCAGGGGTGGGGTGGGGGTGGGGGGTAGCGCTCCACTCTCGTGCCCAGGGAGAGGTCTCCGCATGCCAGCTGTGGCACCTGTGCCATAGGTTTGCCATCACTGCTATATATAGTGTTCCCTAGAGAAATAGATTTCCACAGTATCATGACCAGAAATATATATAAATATATTATATATATATTATATAAAATATATATATAATATATATTTTCGGGCTCTTTGGCAGTGTTCTGAAGGTTGTTCTTCCTAACGTTTCGCCAGTCTCTGTGGCCGGCATCTTCAGAGGACAGGAGTCAGAACTCTGTCTGTCCCAAGTGGACAGACACAGTATGTGCGGCATCCACCCAGGTCATGAATATTCATATGCTATCTGCATAGACCAATGGGAGTGCTGGAGGGGCACGAGATATAAGAGACTCAGCAGGAGGAGGGGGAGTTTAGATAGAGAGATAAGGAGTTAGAGATTGAGAGTTGAGAAAGTTTTGGAGTTTGGGCGGGAGAGTGGTGGTTGAGAAGGATAGAGGAGAATGGTTGTTTAAGAGTTAACAACATTGCTTGTTCTTTCAACACCTGTAACAATAAACAATTTCTATTTGGTGCTTTTAAAATGACATATGTGTTGAGATTTTGATATGAAAATGTATTAAACAATGTTGTATAGTAGTAGGCATCCTTCAGTCTCGAGAGACTATGGTAATGTGCTCTGTATGGAGGTCTTGGAACAGCGTCTAGTGTGGCTGAGAAGGCCAATTCGAGAGTGACAATCCCTTCCACACTGAAAACAAATACAATCTGTCCCCTGTCCAGCTCCCTGATTTTCCTGCTTTCGGGACTGCCTCTTCGCCTCGGCCTGCCGGACAAGTGTCTCTTCAAAATGGGAGAGGCCATGATGCACCGCCTGCCTCCAGGCTGAACACTCAGATGTCAAGGTTTCCCATCTGTTGAGGCCCATTCCTAAGGCCTTCAGATCCCACTTGCAGATATCCTTGTATCGCAGCTGTGGTCTCCCTCTGGGGCGATTTCCCTGCACTAATTCTCCATACAGGAGATCTTTTGGAATCCGACCATCAGCCATTCTCACGACATGCCCAAGCCAACGTAGACATCGCTGTTTCAGTAATGTATACATGCTAGAAATTCCAGCTCGTTCTAGGACTACTCTATATGGAACTTTGTCCTGCCAGGTGATACCAAAAATGCATCGGAGACAACGCATATGGAACGTGTTCAGCTTCCTCTCCTGACGTGCACAAAGGGTCCAGGACTCACTGCAGTACAGGAGTGTGCTCAGGACACAGGCTCTATAGACCTGGATCGTGGTATATGCCGTCAGCTTCTTATTAAGCCATACTCTCTTTGTGAGTCTAGAGAACATGGTAGCTGCTTTGCCAATGTGTTTATCCAGCTCGACATCTAGGGAGAGAGTGTCAGAGATCGTTGAGCCAATGTACACAAAGTCATGAACAACCTCCAATTCTTGCGTGGAGATGGTAATAGAGGGAGGTGAGTCCATGCCCTGGCCCATGACTTGTGTTTTCTTCAGGCTGATTGTTAGTCCAAAGTCTTGGCAGGCCTTGCTAAAACTATTCATGTGTTGTTGGAGGTCTTCAGCAGAGTGGGCAACAATGGCTGCATCATCGGCGAAGAGGAAGTCCCACATGCATTTCAGTTGGACTTTGGTCTTCGCTCTCAATCTAGAGAGATTAAAGAGCTTTCCATCTGATCTAGTCCGGAGATAGACACCTTCTGTTGCAGTTCCAAAGGCGTGCTTCAGCATGACAGCAAAAAAGATCCCAAACAGGGTCGGCGCGAGGACACAGCCCTGTTTTACTCCGCTTCGGATGTCAAAGGGATCTGATGTTGAGCCATCAAAAACTACAGTGCCCTTCATTTCTTCATGAAAGGACCTGATGATGTTAAGGAGTCGAGGTGGACATCCACTCTTGGGAAGTATTTTAAAAAGGCCGTCCCTGCTGACCAAATCAAAGGCCTTTGTGAGATCTATGAAGGCCACAAAGAGTGGCTGTTGTTGTTCCCTACATTTCTCCTGCAACTGTCTGAGGGAAAATACCATGTCAGGGGTGGATCTATTAGCTCGAAATCCACACTGTGATTCTGGATAGACTCTGTCTGCAAGCACCTGGAGCCTCTTCAGCACAACATGGGCAAGCAGCTTCCCTACAACGCTGAGAAGAGAGATGCCACGGTAGTTATTGCAGTCGCCCCTGTCTCCTTTGTTCTTATACAATGTGACAATGTTTGCATCCTTCATGTCCTGTGGTACTCCACCTTCCCTCCAGCAAAGACAAAAGACTTCATACAGCTTGGTGGTGGTGATCTCTTTACAGCACTTCAGCACTTCAACAGGGATGTTATCCTTCCCAGGTGCCTTGCCAGAGGCGAGGGAATCCAAGGCTGCTTTTATTTCTGCTAAAGTTGGTTCGCTGTCCAACTCTTCCAAAACAGGCAGGCACTCAATGTTAATGCACCTTCGGTTACTACATTCTCTCTGGAATATAGCTCAGAGTAGTGCTGCACCCAGTGGTCCATCTGCTGTGCTCGGTCCTGGATGATCACGCCTGTAGCAGACTTCAAAGGAGCAGATTTCTTCTGTATTGGACCTAAAGCCTGCTTGATACCGTCATACATTCCCTTTATGTTACCTGTGTCTGCTGCTATCTGTATCTGAGAGCAGAGCTGAAGCCAATAATCGTTGGAACATCTCCTGGCAGCCTGTTGGACTTGGCTACGAGCAGCTCGAAGAGCCTGCAAGTTGTACTCCCTAGGACAGGCTTTGTATGCTGCTAGAGCTCTCCTCTTATCCTCGATGGCTGGCATCAACTCCTCCAAATGGGCTTCAAACCAGTCTGCCATCTTTTTGGTCTTCTTGCCAAATGTGGACAAGGCGGTGTTATAAACAGCGTTCTTGAAATGTTCCCATCGTTCAGGTGCATTTGCATCAGCCGGGCCTGGAAGGGTTTCCTCAAGTGCTTGGGCAAATTCCTCCACTTTTCTTTGATCACCAGTCTTGCTGATGTCAATACGTGGTCTTCCTTCCTTTTTCATGTGATACAATCTCTTTGTTTGCAGTTTTACTCTACTACACACCAGGGAGTGATCAGTATCGCAATCAGCACTCTGGTAACTGCGTGTGATCATAATACTAGGAAGGCTAGAACGTCTAGTGAGGATAAAATTGAGCTGATGCCAATGCTTCGATCTTGGATGTCTCCAGGAAACTCTGTGTTGAGGCTTCGTATTAAAGAATGTGTTGCTGACACAAAGACCATAATAACAGCAAAACTCCAGCAAGCATTGGCCATTTTCGTTCATCTTCCCAATGCCAAAACGGCCTAGACAGGTGGGCCAAGAATTGTGATCAGCACCAACTCTAGCGTTAAAGTCTCCGAGAATGAACAGCGGCTCTCTCTCAGGGGCTTTTTTGACAGTAGCTGCCAGATGTTGTATAGTTAAATGTAAAATGGCTGATTTTACCTGAGTCATGTATAGATTGTATTCAGGTGTGGTATCAAGGATTAAGACTTAATGTTGTACAGCTGTGTACATGATGAAACTTTGTGTAACAGAAAATGAAGTAATGTATTTTCTGATTGGTCACAGAACTGTACATAAGTAATGTGTAAAATGAACGTCTTTATCTGCTGTAAGTCAGATCACTTTTTCCTTACTGTGTGTTGCCTCATGTCATGTTATGCTGCCAGAGGAATGTCTATTGTCTATGTATATATGTAAATAGACTAAGTTGTTGGTTTTACTCTCTCAGTGTCATAGTGTCATAAGTATCTCTGCTAACCAATATCTCCTTACTCTGCTGATGTTATGAGAATACACGTTATAATCAAAATTCTGAACAATATGGCCTGGACCTTGATTATTAATAATAGGAAATGTTGATGTAATCAACTGGGGGCAGCTGAGGGGCATGTAGCATGAGCTGCTAGTTTGGTGAAACAAGCAGGGACCACATGGGGATCGTGATAGTATGTTAAAAAAACAACCAGCAAAACTTTGGCATAGATCTGGACTGAAAAGGACTGTGCTGAATTTGAGGATGTTAACTAGAAAGTATGATTTGATCTGTCATTTACACTGTTGCTGCAAAACAGCTCCAAACTTTGGCACAGGTTCTGGGGAAATTCCAAATTTTGGTGTTCACAGTTATCGGAGATGCTGAGCTGTACCACATACTGTAGATGAGGAGCTAAATGTCCAAATCCTTGCCTATATAATATTCCTGAACATAAAATCTATAATGGTAATTAAAAAGCTAGCCTAGAACATTTCTTCAGTATCTTGGTTTTGTATTGTACATAGCATACTTTTAAACATTACCCCCACTAACAAAGGTAAAGTCTAGCAATGTATATCATGTTCCTTTCATGAGTTTCAGCTCTGCATCATGCACTAAGGACAGGCCTTCTGGGTTGCAACAAATGAAAAACAAAATGAAAAAGTATCCTTCTGTTTCCAGCTTCTTTCATTCATTTCCAGTGAATCAGATTCATCCAGTTTAACAAATGAGAGAAATCTGAAAATTTTAGATTCTACTCAGATTTCCTCATTTGGATTACTTTTGTTTGACCTGTGTATGTAAAATCACCTCATCAATTTCTGAGGCAAGGCATCATCCTCTCTTGCACCCCAAACGTTACTCATGTGGTCTGAGACATACTTTTTGGTGATGTAGGTCACACTGACAACAGCATACAATAATCTCTGATTATGGTTATGAAGTAGTGCTGCCCTGCATAGGTCTGATGATGATCACCATTGTGATTATTTCTCTTTGTGCTCTTTCCTTCTGGTGAATTGATGAGGAGAATAGTGAAGTAATGATAAATGTGAAGTGTACTGTTAGTGCCACCATAGGTCTGTGGATGATTGATTTTTCATTCTTACATATTGTTGCCCACTTGTGGAGTCAATGATCATCCTTTGCCTTGTCCCTGCTTATCTGGAGTATTCTTGAAGGTTCTCTAGGGCTTGGCTTCATTTGCCCTAGCTCCTGAAACTTGAATGAGGGATAACAAAGCAAAAGAACCTGAAAGAGCCAGTCCGTTTCTTGTTTATTGAAAGGACCAATAAATGAAAATTTTGAAAATGAATTAGGTAGTCCCCAAAAGAAACTGAAATGAATGGAGCCTGAAAATTTTCTCCATGTACATCTCTATCATATCCATATTCCTACCTATAGGCTTTTGCTTTTATAACTTGGTTTCATAACAGAAGCAATAAATATTCAGGTTTTACTCCTACCTAAAATTTGTTTTTGTGCTGTCAAGTAAGTGTTCAAAGTACTTCACATGCATCATCTACTTCTAATCTTCACAACAGCCCTCTATAGTACATCAGCATCATTATACCTTGTACAGATGAAGTGCTGGTGGGGAAACTAAGGCTGAGTGACAGCAGCTAGTGTAAGGCCACCTACTAAGTTCATGACAAAGGTGCGATTGAAACTCAGACTGTCATAGCTCAATCTCTTGGCCATAAGGATTCTGTGCACATGTATAGTTTCTTGCATTGAACTCTGCAGGACTTGCTTCAAAGTAAATATGCAAAGAATCAGGCTGTGAGTATATTCCAAATTAGGTCAGAAATAAAAAAGAAAATATATTGAATCATCAAACTCATGTGGGGTGAATTTTCAATTATTTTGGAAGTTCATAAAACTGCTTAAGTGGTGACCACCACACCACCATTATCAGGATTATAATACCATTACAAAGTACAAATTCAATCAACTTGTTTTTCAAGGTGGGTACATGTTAATAAGGGACATGGCGGCACTGCGGGTTAAACCGCAGAAGCCTCTGTGCTGCAAGGTCAGAAGACCAGCAGTCGTAAGATCGAATCCACGCGATGGAGTGAGCTCCCGTCGCTTGTCCCAGCTCCTGCCAACCTAGCAGTTCGAAAGCATGTAAAAATGCGAGTAGATAAATAGGTACCACCACAGTGGGAAGGTAACGGCATTCCGTGTCTAGTCGTGCTGGCCACGTGACCACGGAAACTGTCTTTGGACAAATGCTGGCTCTATGGCTTGGAAACGGGGATGAGCACCACACCCTAGAGTCGGACATGACTGGACTAAATGTCAAGGGGAACCTTTACCTACATGTTAATAAGACTGAAATCTTGCTGTCACATATGCTCCACTGATCTAGCCTACATGAACTGGGTGGATGCTGTTCTCTTCCCACCTCCTTTGCCAGGGGTCAATAGTACTGACAAATCATAGCAGGGTTTCAAAGAGCCATAGCTTAGTTATAAGCATGTCTTGAATGCAGTGGGCTTCTGATTCAATCTCATCTTTAGTTAAAAATATCTCAGCTAGAGATGGGAAATGCCTCTGTTGGAGACAGTGGAAGTTCTTGGTCAGTTAGAGCAGACAATAGTAGAAGAATGGGCAAAGACTGTGGCCTATTTAAGGCAGCTTGCCTTGATTCTTAAACTCAGAAGAACATTGGCTTTCATACTTAAGCCTCAGCTTTGCATACTTAGTAGAAGCCTCTTTTGGAAACTCAGGAACATTAAAAACACGGGGGACTTTCTGATGTGGCAGGCTGGGTGGATAGCTCAGTGGTTTAGGTGTCTGGCTGTGGACCCCAAGGTTGGGAGCTCAATTCCTCACTGTGCCTCCTGGGAGAAGACACAGCCTGTGTGGCCTTGAGCAAGTTGCACAATCCTAGGGCACCCCCAGAAAAAGGGAATTGTAAACAACTTCTGAGTATTCTCTACCTAAAACTACTGAAAACGGTCACCATAAGTAAGAACTGACTTGATAGCACACTATTATTCTGATGTAGCTTACATTTATTCTTCTGATATTCCCAAGAGTTTGGCTATGCTCTGTACAAGTTTTGCTTTGTTTTCTTCTTTTAAATATTAACATAGCTGTATGATAACAGAGCCAAACTCTTGGGCATATAAAAACAAGCATACTAGGGTTCTTTTCAGTTTGCTGTTCTCATATAATTCTACTTAGAGACTACAAAAAACAAACAAACAAAAAAACACACCAAAACCCCCACAACAAAAATACTGCAATTCAATAGCCATAATTCAGTAGGATACAGTAACTGAGGTATATTATTATAGCTGCACTGTTGTTATTGTGCATCACAGCGAATCAACATTCTACTAAGCAATTTAAAAAATGGAGACAGCCCCCCCTCTAAAAAAGATAACTTTAAAACTAGGATTTGAATCAGCATAAACTTTGGCACAGTTCTCGCAAACCATGTTATCTTGCTGTGTGTTACATTTGGGGACATTTGGACAAAGGGTTTTCGAGTTATGGCTTTTTAAATGTAAAACTATTTTCCCCATTCAGATATAGGTAACCACAAAAGACCCCAGATTTCAAACAGGTCACATAAATTGAAAAGACCAATCTACTTTATTTTTATTCAAAAAGAATCCAGGCTTCAGGGGCTGAAATACTGATCCTCAAAAAAAGGGCTTTCAAAAGGGAGAAACAACCTCTTCATTGTAAGATAGAGCATGTGCGGCACAGGATTGTCAACAGGAACTTCCCAAATTGAAATATTACATACATTCATAGAGTGGACAGGATTTAGAGGGAAAGGTCACATAAACAGACTGAAAAGACACAATTGCCCTTTCCACTTGCAGACTGGCTTTTATCACTTCCAGAAAAGGACTACTACTTTTTCTTGCCAGAAAGATTTGATAGGAGGCGAGGAGGAGGAGGGAAAGAGCAGAAGAAGATGCACCAGTCAGAAGAAAAGAGAAAAGGGAGTGATGTGTATGTATGTGTTTGTGAGGGGGAAAGAGGGGCAAAAAAGGGAGAGATTGTGTACACAAACACACACATGAAGCACTACTGCTCCACTAAGCTGCCATTGTTTTTAAACAGCTCCCCCCAGTTCTATTTATTTACCTTTTAAAAAACAGTTTAAGAATGCTCACCATCTTTTTTGGGCAAGTAAAGCTAAGGAAGTTATTCTTAACAGTTCTTTTGAACTGTTCCACCTACAAGTGCTTTGAATGGAACTGCATTTTGAAGGCTTTTAAACAACTCTGCTTTTGTGGACACTTATATCAGAGATAATGGAATACCTCAGTGCAATTTTTCCAAGAGAGAAGGCAAGTAAATTCTCATTTCCTTTGCTGTGTACTTAACTAACCTTTTAACTCCTTCCTGGCCAAACAAACTTACTAGAATTGTGCATGCAAGGGGATTAGGTGTCTGGCTATAAAAATGGAGACACACACTTTTAAATATACTGTATGTATATATAGATATTAAAAATATTTTTGAAATATATGAAAAAACATCCAGAGCAAATATTCAGAAGCTCATTTGTTTAAACTGTGAAATTACTGCTTTTTGCTGTGTGGCTGGGGATGGTCCTACTTGATGTTCTCCTGTTATAGTTTCTAGTCTCCATTCCACTCATTTTGTCACCATACAATTGTTTGGTAATTTTAAAAAAAAACTCTAAAGATATGGCATCAAATCATTTCTGTTGTGTGGTGACTATATTAATGACGTCCCAAATGCCTTTACATTTTAGATCTTGGATTTTGCAGATTTAAAAGATGGAGGTCTCTCTGCTTTCTTCTCATCTGCATTAGGAGTTGGATATTTGCTGCAGCTCTTGTTTTTAAATCTGGGTGCTGCCAATGTTTCAAACTCAAGATGGTGATTCACAAATCCTAGTATTATGGAGGAGTCTGAAAGAATATTTGATAATATCTATCTATCTATCTATCTATCTATCTATCTATCTATCTATCTATCTATCTATCTATCTATCTATCTATCTATCTATCTATCTATCTATCTATCTATTTTATATATTGCCCTATTAGTGCAAAAGTACTATTCTGGGTGGTTTCCAACAAACTAAAGCCTGAATGATCATACAAATGAACAGTAAAAATTAAAACACAAATAGCATTAAATCAAATGGCACCAAAGACAAATTTCCCAATAAATAATAGCTGGACGTGAGGTGAACATTCAGCCAGGGTTAGTGTGAAAGGCCTCCATGAAAAGCAGGATCTTCAGTTGCCTCCAGAATGAAACTAGGGAGGGAGCCGGGCATAGCTCTTATGGGAACTGATTCCATAATCTTATTTGCTGATCCATTCATATTGATGTAGAGCAGCAACTCAACAAATACAGAAAGGTGGGGGGACTGAACTTGATTTAAAAATTTCAGTCCAAAAGAAACAGGCAATCAGATACCCTAATTTAAGCCATTTCTCTTCCCTCCCAATGGTTCACGTAAATCCCCAGTAAACATTCTGCATAGAAAGACTCATACCACACACTCCAATGATTTAAAACGAGGTTTTGCAACATTTATTCCTAACTTTTTTTGCCTTCTCTCAAAGTCTGGATGTGTTGTGCTCTACTCTTGAGCATAAAAGAACATCAAACCTGAAGGAACATGGCTGAGGCGTCGTTCTCAATACATATGGCTGCGAGTGCTATGCACCAGATTGCATGAGGCAGAACCACTTCAACTTCATGTAAATTCTTTGGGGATTAATTATCCAGTACCTTCCAAATGCGCACACAGTTAATCTGAAAGACACATTTCTTCTCGGCCTTTTGATTACTGTGGCTCCAAGCAATAGAAACATAGAGAACTTGCTGAAAAACAGCCCTGAAAATTGCTTTGTTTTGGGGTAAGAAGTTAACTGATTTTTAAAAAAAAGACTCACCTCCTGGATCTTTCCCTCGCGTGGTGTCACTTTGTGTGAATGGTAGTGAGCAGAAGAGGGTACTCTGTAGACCATCTTCACTGCTGCCACTGATGTCAAAATTCAGGTTGCCCTTTACTATATAAATTTTGGCATCCTTTTTCCTGGTGGCAATGTGGGCATGATATTATATGGGAATATTGGGCCTTTTCCTACCAGTTTGAATCATAGATACAGAAGCACAATATCCCACATTCATAAAATTGAGGGGTTTTTTGTTTTGTTTTGTTTTACAAATTGAATTTCCTCCTTAGATCTATTGACTAGACACCATCAGAGGATTGTGATGATCCAAGCTTTGCTCTAGGTCATAGGTTCTTCATGACATCCCTCATGTTCTAGTCAGTTGTGAAGGTTGTAAGTGAGGAAATTTAATTCATCAGAAATCATTATAGGAAAAACTCTGAAATGGGAGATGTAGATACTTACAAAGTTCTTCCCATTACCAGCTGGAGGATTTTGCTGTGATCATAAAGAAATAATTATATATTCAGTGTGTTGAAAAGACAATATCCAATGATGAGAGAACTTTGAAAATGTCACTGATCTCTCCCAGCTCTGAGTATGTTATATGAAACAGCTTGTACTTCCCATTGGCTTTTAAATTAACTGTAACAATTGCAGGAGACTTGGATATATCACACATCATGCTTCAGGGAATCAGCAAAATAACCACTGCCTAGGGATAGGAAGAAACCTTCCTCAGAGATATTTTATAGCATAATTGCTCATTATAAAGGTATTGCATATTACTTTGAAGTTCCTATTACAAGCCACAGTTGGAGGAAAGAATTTGGACACCATCCTCACAAATAACATTAGAGGGCTTCATCTTCTTTCTTGGCAATTTTCTGTTTCAACTCATTTCCTCTTCATCAGTATTACTCACACGAAGACTGGTAGTTTGTAATAAATGTTTTACCTTGCCCGCCCAGTCCGGAATAAAGAGATGATACACAATAACATGGAGTAACTGGGCCACAATTTTATTAACTTTTTAACTTTAATTCCCCTTTCACAAGGGGGCCTACCGTAGTGCAATTCTGGTCTGTACCCGGAGTCTACTTTGACCTTCCGGTCCAGACCTCATCTTAGTGAATTCCTATTCCGCAAGTGTGCTGTCCTACCATACAGCATGCCCTCAGGCATCCTATAACCGGAATACCCTACTTCCCCACCCCTCAGCTAACTTCTGCTAATGCCATCCTGAGAGGACGGGTGCTTGGCACCCCCTGATTGCCCCCTTTTGAACTCACTTGAACCTATTCCTTGCATTACCCACCATGGCATAAGGGTTACGATGTATGCCCCATGCCCCCCATCAACCCGAATATTTTGGCCCTAAGGCCCCCTTGTAAATTACTCAAGAAAATGTCTAACCCCATGTCAGACAAGTGAATTCCATCTGCCCTATATGGCTCAAGCCAAGTCATTGCCTCCCACATGAATCATATCAGGGGTCACACCCGGAGTACTCTGGGATGCCAGTTCGAATAACCATCCCAGAGCATGCCGCTCCGTCCCTTCCACTCCAATGCAGCCAAAATGCCAAGTCCCAAGTTCCACCCCCAATTGGTCCAACTGGTGCACTTTGCTGCCCAAAACAGGTAACTGTGCCCAAGCAACGGAACTTGAAGCCGGGCCAACAGCCTCCTTGGACCTGCAATGAGAAAAAACCAAACAAACAGCAGCACCTAATACTGCAGCAGAGGGCGTACATGATCACAATATCTATGTGAAGCCCATCTACCCACCTTCTAGATATCTTCCCTTCCATACCCAAGGGCAGCTGCTGTTGATGCGGCACCGATATGAAAGGAGTGTGTTCCAAATGCCATCCTTGTATCCCAGCCATGCATAAGGCCTGGGAGGTGACTTTCCAAAATTGATACCGCGTTAGGAGCGACGTATCCTTATGCCGCAAAAATCCACCTTCATCATCCCCCCCTAAGGTGCAAATATTCCAGTGTGGCTCTTAAGGGGCAAATTTCAGCTAGGGAACACCGCACCAGCAAGATAAACTGTCCTCTTCCCGTTTTTGACCTACGCAAATGAATAACCACCTGACCTTAAGACACTGCCACGTCTTTCCTCTGCAAAGAAGATAGAGACATGTCAGTTTTTGCTGCTGCTACCAATTCACCTATACGAAGGGCCCCAAAGAATGCTATAAGCGTTGCTGCTTTAAAAAGGCAAGCCTCAAAGTGATCCTTACATACTAGGTGTCAGGTGCTTGCCAATTTTGCTAGGATAGCTGAGGAAAAGGGTGTATGAGAATCGTTTGAGCTACCTCGCTCGCGACCCCAACCTTCAATCATCTTCTTTATATGGAAGTCCACAGAATAACCTCTACACCCCTGCACTTTGGCATAAAAGGCCGGAGCAGACATTCGTCCTTGAATTTACCTAGGTGCTAAGCCCTTTTGGTGTAGGTATACTGCGAATTGCATCATATGGTCATCTAGAGGAGGCTAAACCTACTCAAGACCTTCCCTCTCCCGAAAGGTGAAAAATTCAGTTCATGCCGCTGCATAACAGCGGTGAGTGCTAGGAGACACAGCTAAACTCATGGCTCTGTTGGCCTCAGCCTGCCAAGATTCCATACCTTGGTCGGTAACATGTCCGGTTGAGCCTGTGCCCCTGGTGCCAATGCCCTGAACCGGTCCATCTGTTGAAGGGACAGGGCATCAGCTAAGGCATTGTTAACTCTGGGAACATAATGGGCCTGAAAGACTATGTTAAACTGCAGGCAGTGCAATACCATGGCCCTAACAAGCCCCATTACCCTCTGGGACCTGGATGTCAGTGAGTTAACTATGTGTCTGGTTATCGCACCAGAAGGTAACCACTGAGTTAGCCCACTGCTCAGTCCATAACCATAATGCCCCAACTCTCAGAAAGTGTTCAAGGAAAGTTAGGTCCCTGGTAATACCCCACGTGTGCCACTCAACTGGCTATGTCCCTGCACACCATTTTCCTTTGAAAAACATACCATAACCCAACAATCCTGCTGCATCAGTCTGTACCTGAAAATCTGCTCCTAATCTTAACTCATCCCTCCAAAACGAAGTTCCATTAAAACCTTGGAAAAATTGAAGCCACACCTTCAGATCCTCCTTCATACCCCAAGTCAGCCTTCTGTGGTGTGGTTTTGTAAGGCCTTTCATCACCTCACACAACCGTCTTAGGAATGCTCTAGCTGGGACCACCACCTTGCAAGCAAAGGTGGCCTACTATCTCCTGCAGCTCCCTCAAAGTAGCCTTGTTCCGTGCCATCATCATCTGCAGCCTTACTTGTAGGTCCACCAACTTTGCTTCTGGCAATAGACTAGACTGGTGAACAGTACGCAGTTCAATCCCCAGGAATATCAATTTCTGGCTGGGTCCCTCTGTTTTTTCTTCAGCTAGGGGTACCCCTAAGTCCCGGGCTAACTCCTGAAATGCCTCCATGAGCCCCTGACATTGTGAAGTACCCACAGTCCTGCAAAATAAAAAATCATCCAAATAATGGACAACACGGGCATCACTCACCCTACGCCTAAGCGCCCATTCCAAAAAGGAGCTAAATTGCTCAAAAACTGAACAGGATATTGAACATCCCATTGGCAATGACCTATGCATTTAATAACTCCCCTCAAAACCAAATCCCAGAAGATCAAAATCCTCTGGGTGAACTGGGAGGAGTCTAAAGGCCGATTGAATATCACATTTCCCTAACTCTGCCCCAATCACACAACTCCGCACTATTCGCACTGCCTCGTCAAAGGACGTGTATCGAACACTGCACAGCTGCTGCAGAATTCTATCATTAACTGAATCCCCCAGGGGAAAAGACAAGTGGTAAATCAATCTAAATTCACCAGGTGTCTTCTTCAGTACAACCCCCAGTGGCGACACCCTCAGATGTTTCACTGGAGGGACCAGAAAAGGACCCAACACCCTTCCTTCTGTGACATCCTTACGTATTTTCTTCCTTACTATGTCTTCCTGCCCCTTAACCGATTTCAAATTGTCTGACCGTGTGGCTATTCTATCCCCCATCACAGGTATGCGAAAACCGAACCTAAACCCTTCCAACAAAAACTTACCTGCTGCCTTGTTTGGGTAGACTCTTAGCCACTGTTCCAACACAGAAACCTTAATTGGACTAGGTCCCTTTTTGAGGGTTAGATGGGGTGGGTGGCTTGTGACCGCTCCCTGAGTCCCTACCGCTATTCCCACCCAGTCGACCCTTGGGACATGCTGCTGATGCATGTGGGCCACTGCAGATGGAACATTGGTGTTGGAACCTACAAGGTCTCTGATTGCATGATGCCCGAGCATTGAATTCCCAGCAAACTAGGCGGGGTTGAACCACCCAGCCCACTGCCATGTGGGAATTACTGGCTTATGCCCTTTGCACCAAATGCCCACTATCGAACCTGTCGCCCAATATAGGGCAGGATGGAGTCATCAGCCGTATCCATAGAGCATCATGTGGGATGTCCCAGTGCATGTTCCAGCACAATGCCACACGCATACGAAACCCCTCATCATAAAGGAGCCACGCATGCCCTGGGAAATCCACATAGGCCCTGTAGATCAGGTCCATATACTGAATCAAAGCTAAAGCCTTTTCTGGGTGAGCGCGAACTACAGTTCCCTCATAAATGAAAAACCCTGGCAACCAATTTGCCCAACATTGGTCCGGTTTGCACCTCCACAGTTTTTCTCTCTCCTTTCCTTCCTTGTCCGTCTTCTTTTCCTCAATTTTTCTATCCAGCTATTCAAACACGTCTACGTATTCGCCCTTTCAGATCTTTTCTACAGTGGCCAGTAGGAGGTGGTCTCCTAATGGTAATGACTTGTCTCCCACAGGGAGGGCACACCGCACCACTGAATTATATCCTGTATCTATTATAGCTGGATGGGCTACGTCCTCTATTCCTGCTGTCACACTAGTGTGCTGTACATTAACCTGTTTGGGGCCTACACTCATGTTGGCCCCCAAATATCTGTGTGTTCCCATCCCTGTTACCTGCTGAGGTGAGGTCAAAGGAACCAGCACCGTGTGGCTCCTGGTACCCCATGGCCAAACACTTGCAGACTGTGTAATGCCTTGTGCAACGGTACCCTCACCTGGCTGTGACCCTCTTGGCAGCACCGAGAGTGCTGTGGTGGATCCTGGTTCATCCTGTGTGGCCATGCAAGAGCTGGTGTCATCACTCATGCTGTGCTGCACCATCATGGGTTCAGTAGAGGTACCCCTCTGCACCTCTTCATCGTCCGCCTGCGTCTGGGTGCTGGTTGATGCCATCCCTGGCTTGCTGCACCACTGGTCCACGACCTGTGTTCCTCTTCGCTGCATCGTAGGAGTACTTATCGCTGTGGATGCACCTGATGGGCTGTATCGCTCTCCTTCTAAAACAGCAATATGGGAGAGCTCTAGCAACTGCCCCCCCCAAAGGCCCTTAATGCCCTCCGTGGGCCTCCGTGTGTGGGGGGGGAGGGGGATGCCCAGGCCAGCCCCCCTTTCCTACCCCTCCTGCACCTTTATTAAACCCTTTTTACCCTTACTCTTCTAACCACGGTCCTATTCTTTTGTATTTTATTTTATTTACAGTATATTTGAAGCCTTCTTTATTCCATTCCCCTCCTTTATTTTTTTTAAACCAAGCCATTTTTGGGGGAAACCTTGCAAAGGCTCTCCCTGCTTCCCGACAATCCTCCAAACTGCGGGGCTGAGCTGATGCCCAGCCCTAAGCTCCTCTCGCCGCTTGCTGGATGGGCCACACAGTCAAAATTGAAACCACCGTGTTCCGCTACTGCCCTCCTTCCCTCCTCTGATGGCAACGAATGAAGAGGGCGACGCAGGGCTGGGAAGCCTTTTTAAAGCTTCTGTTCCCGGCCCGCTTGCCTGAACTCTTGCGGTGCTGCATCGCCTCTTCCGAGCAGGCGGACAAAGCAGCCCCTCCTCGGCAGCTCCACACCTCGTGGAGAGGCTGATGCTAACATAATCCTCCACTACTTCCATCCGGCTACAGACCCCTAAGCCCTCAGAAATCCAACTGGCAGTGATTTCAATGATACTTTGCTCTTGGCAGGAAAGGTTCTTAGCTACACTGACCAGTTACAAAAGTGGTAGGTTAGAAAGAGGACAGCATTTACAATAGTTTCCTTTAGGGTGGTGCATACATTCTCTGTTCGGTTCAGAGGCCAGTTTGGCATCTCAAGATAGATCTATGCAGGCTAAAGTGATTCAGGCCCCATCTAATTTGCTTTGTGTTCTATATCCCAAATGATGTATATATTTGAATTGCCAGCCTCCCATTGACTCCCATTGGAAAATGGCTATAACTTGCTTTGTTTTTTGGACTGATGTACACTGATTTTGGTGATTAATCTTGCCAAATTTCAGGCAGCTAGCTTTATTAGACTTGCAGGTTTTTTTCTAAATACATGTCTGAAAGCATGCAGATTTCAACTGAATAAATTGCCCATCCATGCCATTTTTGTTCTCTCGCTGACACCCTGACACTAGGACTACTTTCTCTAGGAAAGTCCTTAGAAAACTCTTTGGACTTTGATTACTGTATGTCTAGACATTTGTTTACTCTCTCTCTCTCTCTCTCTCTCTCACACACACACACACACACACACACACACACACACACACACACACACACACAGATTGAGAGAGAGAGAGAGCAAATCTTACCACTCAAGTTTAAAAAAATGGAGACACAAAGGAATAGTCAAACAGCCTTTGGATTCACACCAGATGACAACAGGGTAGGGAGATGACATAAAATCAACATAGCTTTGTTTGCAGAAGTCTTTTGCTCTAATTGGTAATACTGCTTATTCTAAGGAAAAAATGATAAAGAACTGGGTGAGATAATTGAATATATCATTTTAGTAATCACACATGTTTCTTCCCACAGCATACACTGTGACTGGAGAGTAGTTGTGACATTCTTCCTCAGATTACAGGTTAGAACTTCCAATGAGCAAAGTTAGCTCCCATCCTGATCATAACATCTTGTCAGGTTTTTCCCTGTTCTTCTTCGGTATACAAATCTCTGGATCAGGCAAAACTTTAGACTCTTAATCACCCTGGAATTGCATCTGACCATTCTTCTTTCGTCTGGACTACGCACAAATTGGTCTGATTCAGAAGCTGACTATACAGGCATTTAACCTGCTGTTTGGTCTGCTGCAGGGAGGGGCTGGTTCACTCCTAAAAATGGCAACCAGATTACCTATTTGCTGGAGCAAAACAACCCAAACCCAGAGCACTCCTGTCCACACCTTTGTGGCCCTTGTCAGAGGCTTTTTTTTCTTTTTTAGTGTGGATAGGATCACTCTGGCTTGGTTCTTTTCCAGTGAATGTACCAAAAGTAAGCTTTCCTTTCCTTTCAATTGCCAATATCATGAAGTGACTTTTAAAAAAGGGCCACTTCAGGATACTGGTAAATTAAACACTTCTTCAGCTTCAGGGAGAAGCCAAGGAAGTAATTTTTTTAAAAAGTGTATTAGAATAGTGCATACACCCTGCACCATCTTTTTTTTTTTTTTTTTTTAAATACAAGTTAAATGAGAAACTTTGTCCAAGAAGTGGAAGGAGATAGGAGTGGGCAGTGAGAGGGATATGCATTGTCTAATACACTTTTTTTAAAAAAAAGGATCCAAGGAAGTGTTTAATTTACCTGTATCCTGAAGTGGCTCTCTTAAGCCATTTCATGATACTGGCAAATTAACAGTGGGTCAAATAGGGTCACTTGAGGTACACATGCAGTTTGGATCTCAGCAGACAGCATACTGGACCTCCTAGTGACTCTATTTAGCCCAATCTGGCCCACTCCAAAATGGTTGTTTAAACTCTCTCTCAGTAATTTAAGTTTTGGCTTAGGCCAGCGCACAGGCTTTGATCCATTGCTACAAAAGCTCCAGCTGTTATCATTTCTTGAATTTTCTTAAGGTTCGCTTGGTCACTGAGGAGAAAAGGGAAATTATGTATGTACTAAAGCACTTGGGAGGGCTGGTGCAGTAGATGAGGCAGTAATATGAAGCTTCATATTTCCCCTCTTGGGATAGATGTTCTTGGAAATAAGTCTGAGATCAGTGATGGCAGAAAAAGGTATCATTGAGATATTACTTTTGCCCCATAAGATGATTTCCAGAAGTGGTGGTCTCATTGCTCTTTATAGTTACTTCCCCTTCCTTATGATGAGCATAACTAGGATAATACAAATTATATAGAAGAGAGATCCTGAGCATGTACCTAGTCGAATCAAGTTAGAGAAATTCACATTTCTTTAGATTCAATTTGGGTTATTCTGATGACAACATTTCTACCCAAGTGAATGTTGTTCGTTTGGGAATGTTCAGTCTATTGCATCAGTTCCTAGCCTGCAAACAGAAGGGGTATGGTCTGGCAAAAAGACTGAATTCTTTTACTCTTGTTTTCTAAGAGTGGAACTAAAACTACAGCCCTTACTCTTAGTATGATAGTGATCCAAAGCCAGCCAAAAATTCTGATGAACACTGTGGGTGTTCATATAAGCAGAGTGTTTTTATTTAGTGAATTTCAAGAAATGTGTTTTAAGAACAAAATAACAGCTACTGCTCATGTATAATTCATTTTGTGAGTCAGCATCCACACCTTCCTATCAAACCTGTGCACTTGGGGTCATAGCCTCTACTGTCAGTCAGCCCACTAACCATGACTTTCCCCTCCCATTTCAAAATTAAGAAGTATAAGAAAGGAAAGAATAGGTCAGAGATCCCCTTCATGCTAGAAATACTCACAGCATGATTGAACTAGAATTAAATTCAGTGTGGCTTTCTCATGCATCATCCTTTTAAATTTCTCTCTCTCTCTCTTTCTTTTCAAGAGAAGTGGGGAAACTTCCTTTTCCTTTTGAAATATTTGCACAATAAATCTTAATTTAGACTTCAGATTTAGACTTTTGACTTTGGAAATTTGGAATCTGTTTATAACTTAGCTGGATATGATTGTGATGGATTGTGCTCTGTGGTTTTAAATGTGCTTAGTATTGATTTTCCTTACCATTTTTAATATAATATTTGCTTATTATTTTTAAAATATTTGTATACTTACTGTTTTTAGTTTTTGAACATTGTCTTGTTAATGATGTAAGCCGCCTTGGGTCCTTTTTAAGGAGAAAGGCAGGATAAAAAATATTTTAAATAAATACATAAATAAATGGACAGCTCAGTGGTTTAGGTATCTGGCTGCCGAGCCAGAGGTAGGGAGTTCAATTCCCCACTGTGCCTCCTTAGCAGGAGCTGGACTTGATGATCCATTGGGTCCCTCACAGCTCTGTACTTCTAAGATGATGACGATGACGATGGTGCATAGTATGAGATCATCACAACCTGTAAGTGAAAAACACACAGGCTAAAAAATAGTGTATTATATGTCATTCCTGTAGAACTAACATTTTCATGATTTTCTCTTAATTTAACACCTTAATTTTAGGTCTGAAGGGAAGCTACATACTGAAATAAATACATGTGAATGGTTTGTTTGTTTTTTTAAAATATTGTAGATTTGCCGAAATAGGCAGATTATTCTTAGCCCCAAAGGCATCAACGTCTAGCAAATTGTTTGAAGTCAACAATGCTGGACGAACACTAATGTGGATTTCCCCCTTCTACTCTGCTGTCTTTTATAGATAATTTTGTAAATGGTCCCCCCACCCCCACTGCTCTCTAGATTCTAAATATTTCAGAACCAGATTCTGATGCAATTAAAAGGCAGAACAGCTTCCCATCCTAAATAAGAAATCTGAAAGCAAAGGACACTGCTCAGAAAACATAATTTTGATTCTCTAGCTTTTACCAGAAGATATGATGAGGTGAGGAGTTAAACATGCATTATGTGGAAGAAGGAATTTATCTGATTCCAATTATTTGACAATTTAAAAAGGAACATTATTAGAAAATTATTTTTACATCTAGTTTTGTGGTGTAAAGTTTTCTTGCTTGAAAGGCCCAGAACCAACACATGGCTTTCTCATGCAAAGGATGAGGTATCAAGTGGGCCCATGGTGACTACTAACACTAGATTCCTGTGAATTTTCTTTAATTTCTTCATCTCAGAGCAATGGGTCCAAGCAACTTTATTGTTTGAAGCAGCCACCGTTTTGATTTCCTGCCAATTCTGTGCCTGCCATGGCTTGATTAGGCTCTGCATTGTGAAGAGATTAAAATGGTGGGTCTGCTAGTAGGTTCAGCTATAGGACTGGTGTTCCTGTCGACACTGTTACCGGCAATGATGAAAGAGGTAACCAGCTTATGTGACTGGACTCATCAACATGGTACCACATTGCAGGCATTGCATTGTTAAGTATTTAAAATGCCTGCCATACCAGAGTCCCACATAAGCTCAGTAGTTCTCTCACCACCATCATTGACCTGTGAGGGATTGCGTTACCCTAAAGCCACTGTCTGCAATCAGGTAAGCCCACTGCCACTGAGAGCATTTTCCCCTGAGTCCTGAGAAATGTGGTGTCAGTCCTGGTTTTGGGAAAACAAATCCACCCCACCCCCAATTCATCATTCTTATCAAAGATGAAAGAATTTGTAAACAAAAGATAAACACATTTCAGCACAGAGTAGGAAAGAACTTTTCAAAGGATGGATCTAAAAATGGTCAAAGGGCAGAGGACCTGGCATGGAAACTTGCTGTGTTCTAGTTGTAACCATAAAGGATAAAATCAACAGGTGTAATATAAACTGTGAGCCCCAAAGGAATCATGGTGGGACAAAAAATAAATAAATCAAAGAATAATCAAGTAAAATAGGGCTACTTGGATACAGGACACATTTTCTGTGACTGGGGAGAAATTCAATCAATGCAGCATTTATGTGCATGGTTACAATTTATTCTCCACCACATGTACAAAAGAAGATCTAGCAAATGGTTGAGATAACACTATTGAAGTAGCCTGCTTCTGACCAAAAGTAGTCTAATTCTCTAAATATTTTATTTTTAATAATTTTGCCTATATTTCATATATGACCATCATTTAAAATTATGCAACACTGAAAGAAAGAAAGAAAGAAAGAAAGGTTACATAATGAATTCTATTTTGTACCATGTATTTCTGTTTTTGACAGGATATGACATTCCATTTTCACTTCTGTTTTTAACAGAACAAGAGATTAGAATCACTGTTTATAGGTTTAACAATACAGGTTCTCTAGAGTGTGGAGAACTCATATTTTAAAATGCAGACCTGAGGGCTCAGGGGCTTCACTATCTGTAAATAAGGAAAAAATCTACTTTTAATCCCAAGTGGGTGTAAATGGCACTTGTTAGCTAACATTAATGTAACTTCCACTGAATTCCAAGTGTCTGTTCTCATGGGATTAAAACTGTATTCAGCCCTGCATGAGAAAGAGATTGGTCCGTGTAAGTTGTTTAAACGGTTGCTTATATATTATTGGGTTATAAAAGTCTAGTAGTATCACATATTCTTTTGTGATGGCAGCAATTTTATTTTGTGAAGTTTAGTCAGAGGATACCAGCCCATGGTGGCTTGCAAGTAGGAGTCTATTTTTTTAAGGCAAAGGAACATGTGAGTGTTGACAAGTTCCCTTTCCTCTTCCTTCCAGACTCTTTTCTTCCAGTTAATTCCACAAGTGACCTTATCTGAAAGGAAGCTTTCAGAGTCCTCTTCATAATAAGTAGGAATTTTCAAAGAAGTAAACATGTTTGTATGTTTTCAACATCCATAAAATTCTTGTAGTACCTTGAAAACAAACATATTTATTTTGGTATGAGTTTTTGTGAATTATAATCCATTGCTTCAGACACAAGTACCAAGGCCTATTCAAGTCATTTTGATGCTTGAAGTCTCTACTCGAACCAAGGTGCACAGTACCAAAAGACAGCCCAAGTTATTTTAACACATCAAGCAGAAGCATTTTCTTACCAATAAAAATATGATGTCAACGTTAATATCTGCCAATTCATAGCACCCCAAAATCTGCTGCCTGAAGCAGTCATCTCACCACCATACCTCCTAGTAGGACTTGCCCTGTAGAATACAACATTTAGGCTACAAGTTTGCATGCACATTATATATAAATGTTTTACCGTGCAACCTTGTAAATACCACAACCATATGTCTCTATATAAACCTGTAGTCTAGTTATTGTATCCTGTATGTCTGAGAAAATGGACTGAATTCTACAAACCTCACACTGAGGAAAATTTATTAGTCCTAAAGGTGGCACATGACATTGCTTTTTTGCTTTGATTTTTTCAATTCCTACTGAATGGTGGTACCACGTAAATTAAATGTAATGGATTGGAGCTAGATGTAAACGTTCCAGATGGAAAGCTCCTAGTATTACCAAAACACTGCTTTCCATAAGCTGAAGTCAGAATTGCAGTAGGCTTTCTTTTATGTGCTTGTGCTATTTTGGTGTATAGTGTGTTCTGTTCATATCAATAGGATGCACGTAGTTTTGTGGATGGGGAAAAGACATTTGCAGACTTTCCAGAGATACTATGCTGCTGTTATACATAAAGCAAGGATGGGGCTTTATATTGTTCATAAAGCAAAGATGGGGCTAACCCCAACCCTTACCCATCTTCTCACACTTCACCTTGCTTTGCTAAGTGTTTTCAACCACCAGTTTCCTCCATGCCCCCCAGGCCAGATGCGTGGAGTTCATAAACAGCCTTCTCTGTGCTTCTTTTAAAACAAATGTGGGACTTACTTGTGATGCAACTGCAGGCAGACATTCCCACCTCTTCTCTTCCCTAGTGACATTTTCTTGCAGCTGTTTTTTCACACACACAAACCAGGGGAATGGCCTCAGGCAACACAACCTTTTAAAGAACAGGCAATTAAAAGAGGCTTACCTCTCCCCTCAGCAACATAAGCCAGAGGAAGGGAATATTTCCCCTCAACCTCAGAACTACATGTTCCTTCCTTCAGAAAGCAGAAAGGAAGCTGCAGAACAAACTACAACTTTAAACTGGTAATTTTAGGAACTGGAATTAGAGATGTGTTACGGAAGTTGCAAGAGTTGATATGGCTAGACAAAAAAGAACTATGAAGAACAAAAGAACAGGTGTAAGTGCATAATGCGCACACACAGCTGACACAGGGACCCATGTGGTTTAAGCAGTGCTTCCAAGGAATGGCCAAAACAGCATGTTAGCACTGAAACATGGGAACATATATTGCCTGAAATTCTGTTGTTTTGTTATGCAGATAGAAGGTGAATAGTGTAACATTCACTTGCTTTCATCTGGCAACTAAGGAGTCCCCACTGGGATTTTCAAATGCACACCAAGTGAATGGGCATGTGTGTGCCCAAGAATTGCAGCAGCGACTCTTTAATTGCCATCTGGAAGTGAGTGGATATTATGCTATTTGTCTTCCACCTGAATAAAAAAGCAATAGGATTTCAGCCACTGTGTGATTTCCTCCTCCAAATCAGATTTCCTTCCTCTCATCAACATTTTGTGATGCCCGTCCTGAAACCAGCTTTTTTTCATGAAGGAAAAATACAGCACTAGCACAGGGCAAAAAACGATGGATCAGGTCAGGTTAGTGGTGTCACCTAGAACCGCTGTGAAATTGGACGGACCAATCCATGACAACTGCAAGGGATACTGAAAAAACATTAAGCTAAGTGCAGTTAGGTCCAATCTTAAATCCTTACTAATCTGTTCTGTTAATTTTAGCAGGGGTACGCAGAGCTAAATCTCCAGATGTAACCAGATATGTTTGTTTATTGCATAACCGTAGGAAGTTGAATACTTAAAAAATAAAACCTGAGCTGAACAGCAGTTATCTGTGAAAAAATTAAGAATGTGAAACAAGACTGCCAGATCAGGTTAAAATGACAGTATAGTCTATCATTCTTGTTATAGTAGTCTGCAGGATGCCTGATTAAGCAGGTGAAGCTTTTGTTGTCATTGCATTCAGGAAAACCTTCACCTGCTTCTAGCTGTTGCATGTGTCAGGTTGCAGTGAATGGCATAGAACAGGGCTGCTATCAAATCCAAGCCATTTTGTTTCCCCTCAGAGTTGGGGAACAGTTCCATTTTACTTCTTTTTATTCACAAGTAAGTCCTGAAGAGTTCAGTTAGTCTTAAATCTGCAGGTAAATAGAACTGTATGTAGTTTACTATTCTGTTACAGAAGAACAAGCAGAAAATTATATTAAAATAGTTTTCCTCATTTTAATAATAATCATTTTAAAATATATCCATTCTGACTTATGATGACCTTTTTCAGGATTTTTCCAGGTAGAGAATATTCAGAAGTGGCTTACTATTCCCTTCTTCTGGGGGTGCCCTGGGACTGTGCAGCTTACCTATGGCCACAAAGACTGACTTTTACCACAGTGGGAAATCAAACTCCCAACCTCTACCTCTGCAGCCAGAGACCTAAACCACTGAGCTATCCAGCCAGTCTTTCCTCATTTGAGGGAGT
This sequence comes from Intellagama lesueurii, assembly GCA_037013535.1. Lineage (NCBI taxonomy): Eukaryota > Metazoa > Chordata > Lepidosauria > Squamata > Agamidae > Intellagama > Intellagama lesueurii. The sequence continues at coordinate 111,698,694 of JBAJHW010000003.1, forward strand.
AAAATTCAAAACAATCTTATATGAGATTTTGGTAATAATACTTGCTTAATAGGAGCCTAGGATATCTGTCAGATTCTGTTATAAAGTAATAAAATGACTATATTATAAACATTAAATTTTCAGATAGATTCTCAAAAGCATTCCCTTCTGAAACTCTCCTCATAACAATGAACATTTAAGTATGAAGAAGGCACTTTGCAATTCAAGGTCTGACATTTTCATCTAACTAGAATCTTAAGAAGGATAATCCCACACGAGCAGTTTAGAGCTATGAAGAAAATAAACCTTTTGTTAAATTAGAATTTCTAAGTTGCAGTGGAACTCCCCTTACCTTACTGCATGACTCTATTTCCTCATAAAGAGAATACTTGTTAAAATGCGACACATTTGTGAAATGGAAACATGTGAGGGACCAAGTTCTATTTTATATATTGATTTCCATTTCCATCCTCTCTTCTTTTTTTTTAAAGGCAGGTGAAATATAATTGTTTGCTGTCCGAAGGTATATTTCCAGTCCATCTCACTTAAAAATATAAAAGCTATGCAGGGCCAAAAGTCCTCTCCGGTCTGGAATTACATCTGTAGAAAGTTCAATCAGATGCAGAGCTTGGGAAGTTAATAGTTTAAGATATATATAATCATGTGCTGAAGTCTTCCATAACTAAGCAGTAGTTTGAAGATGCTCTGGTAAGGTGGACACATGCTCTCCTTTGTAGAAGGCAGTCCTATGTTTGAAGGACTGCCAGAGGACTGACATCCTGTGTCTTTTCTTTGAATGTGTCCTGTATTTGAAAAGCTCACCATTCAAAACTGAATTAAGATTAAGAGAACCATAAAGAAGGAGGTCAAAGATCTTGAAATTTCCAATTCACAGCACCTGGCATACAGACCTAACATTGTTCAGGTCCTCTGGCCACAGACTACCTCATCTATGTGAAATGCATTATAATTCTGTTTAAATTATACACATCATTTTGAATTTTGCATCTTTGTATATAAAGTAACGTACTCAATTTTATGCAAATTGGAGTCTAGTTTTCTCCTCTCTCTTTTTGGAGATGCATTTTATCCTTTTGGGTGATGTGTAAGTGGAGGACTTTAGTATGCCACTATTTTCATTCTTCTTTAAAGGAAGTTCTGAATTGCCTATAGAAGATGATAGCTGACTAGAGATGGGGACGACTCACCATTTTGGCGAGTCGTCGGGCTTCGTGAGTCGTCAAAAGTTGATGACTCACGAAGCACGAAGTTGCCCCCATGAAGTGATGAACAACGAATATATTCGTCAATTTGTGGGGGGGTTATTTAAAAAAACCACACCCCTGCCACCCCTCTCCACCCCCCCAGCCCCGCTGACACCCCCTTCCTATTAAAAATAAAAAAACAAAACACCATTCTGCCTACCGGCTGCCGATCAGCTGATCGGTGGCAGAAAGGCAGCCAACCCCCCCACAGCCACCCAACCCCACAGCCTACCCCCACCTTTCCTTTCCCTACCTTAGCCCTCCCCCACTGACACCCCCTTCCTATTAAAACAAAACAAAAAACACCATTCTGCCTACCGGCCGCCGATCAGCTGATGGGCGGCAGAAAGGCAGCCGCCCCCACAGCGACCCAACCCCACAGTCTACCCCCACACCCCCTTCCTTTCCCTACCTTAGCCCTCCCCCACCCCCACCGACACCCCCTTACCTTAATCGCAGCTGCCAAGGTCTGCTTCTGGCCTCCCAGCCACGGCATGTAAAAAGGGAGACTGGCTGCCCTTTGCAAAGATGGCGGCTGTGGCTTCATTTAGGGTAGGGAAGCTGCAGCTGCCATCTTTACAAAGGGCAGCCTGGATTCCCTTAGCTGGGAATCCAGCTTTTTCAGGGTTTTTTAAAATATGAAGAGGGTGTCGGTGGAGGTGGGGGAGGGCTAAGGTAGGGAAAGGAAGGGTTGGGGGTAGGCTGTGGGGTTGGGTGGCTGTGGGGGGGTGGCTGCCTTTCTGCCACCAATCAGCTGATCGGCGGCCGGTCGGCAGAATGGTGTTTTGTTTTTTAATACAAAGGATGAATAAAAACGGGTAAATATTCGTCCCTTTGTATTTGTGGGGGTCTCTGGAACCCACGAATATGAAGGGATGAATATTTAACGAATCGGCTATTTTCGTCGAAAAAGCCGATCTGTTTTTATATTCGTCACCATCTCTATAGCTGACCAAAGAAAATTTGCCACCTATGACAGAGCAGCAAAAAGCATCTCCCAAGTCATGGTGTTCTGTACCCTCCAAGCAGCCAAGTTATTTTCACATATAAGGGAGAAAAATTCCATGAGGGCATTGTTTTACTGGGAGGAAAAATGTAATAAGAAACAAAACAAATAACAAAGAATCTGCAGCCATTTCATGACATCCTAGATCTACTACCGTGTTTCCCCGAAAATAAGACAGGGTCTTATATTAATTTTTGCTCCAAAAAACGCATTAGGGCTTATTTTCAGGGGATGTTTTATTTTACAGTCATGTCATCTTCAGGTTGCTGCACAATGCTGCACAATGGTGGAGGGCGGGGTTTCACTTAACCAGGGCTTATTTTTGGGGTAGGGCTTATATTACGAGCATCCTGAAAAATCATACTAGGGCTTATTTTCAGGTTAGGTCTTATTTTCGGGGAAACAGGGTAGCAGAACTGCCCACTTTGCACTAACTATATGGTGCTAAAGCTGGCCTTTCCTGGGCATTTGACGTGTTTTGACAACTCATTGCTACTTAGTGGAGGACACTCGAGCCCAACTCTGCTTCCACCCCATTTGGCCTCAGTGTTTCAGACTTCAGGGAGGCCATCAGCCTCAGTTACCAGCCCCTTTCAAGCCTGCACCATAAGTGTGTCTCTGTTCATTAGAGTGCTATATCAGAGTAGCACCATTTTTTTCTGGCTCTTCTGTGTTCAGCCCCTCCCATCACCCTGTGTGTAATGGCTGAAACCTAGTACTGGACGATGTCCTTATATGTTACAGGAAAGGTACAACGTTATTAATCGTATAAAGAAGCATCGTAGGTAGGGAGACAAAACAAACAGGCAAACATGTGAAAAATGGGCCATGTGATGTCTTAGAAGTAACCTTCAAATTCTCATTGTTCTTTCCAGTTGATAAACCACAAAGGGTTCAACATTTGAAAGAGATGCAGGCACTGAATAGTTTGCATGTATTTTAATAAAATGATAAAGTGCTCTGTTGGATACTCGCCGTTGGCACAATGGTAAAGAAATGCTACTTTGCTGATAGTACAATGGGAAATGTTTGCATCTAGCATATTTCATGCTGTCTTTGTGCTGGGCTGTTTAGTAAAAATTAAATGTCATGCTAAACAGCCCAAGACAGATACTAAATTCTGTTGTGAAATAGTAAAAAGAAAGAAAAAGACACCAGAGCTGTGTTTCATACCACAGAAATGCACAGCAAAATATACCAATTGCGATCTTATAGACAGAATGAAGAATGAACTGTTGCTCTTAGCTGAACGTAGATAGCAATCAGTGGTGAAATCCAATAGCAAGTCACCATTAGGAAAGCCTGTTGAATCATTGAAACAGACAAAGGAGTTGACACACAAAGTCCCCACTGATTCAATGAGCCTACTCTAGTTGCAACTTCCTACTGGATTTCAGCCTTTGTTTAAACTAAGACAAGACAAACTACAGGACATGATTCAACAGGACATACTCACAGTGTTTTACTACCTGAGGCACAGCAGCCAATGTTATGTCCCCACCAATTCCCAATCCAGATGCATAATGGCCAAGACCATCAAAGTTTTTGCTTCCCATTGCTTTGAAGTCTTAGGAGAAGGACACTAGGCATGTTGCTTCTTTAGTCTTTTGGGGTTATCTAGGTATGTCTCCTCCGTGCAGTACTACAACTGATTGCAAAAATAATAACAATAAGGGGAGAACTTGCAGAAGATATTTGCAAGAGTTGCATGGCATAAGGCACAGATAAGACAACAATGTCAATATGTTAAGTAGAAAGAATGGTAAATTACAAGTTGAGTAGGGTTATTTATTGGGCAGGAGGCAAATATAACAGGTTTCCTGTTAGTTTGCAGAGTATTATGTGGAGTATTTTTAGATTCAAAGCAAATGTGGAAAAAATCACTGCTATGTAAGAAAAGAAAGGGGTTAAGGAGTTTGACCATCTGTGGCAAGTTAAGAAGCCCCCAGAGCATGAAAATTTTATATTCCCAACCTGCTCCCCCTCTTCTTCATACCACTGATAGAAAGCACCTGGCTTGCCAGTAGGAGGCAATATAGAGATGGAAGCTGGAAGAGAAAGGGATGGAAATAAGTTACAGAAAATGCAAGACATTTGGGAAAATAATTATGAAGTTCAGGTGGCTTGTAGACCAAGCTACATTGCAAACAAACAAACAAACAAATCAAATAAACTGAGAGCAAAGCAAGAGGAAAAAGTTTTGGATGGGTTAGATCAAGAGGCAACTTGAAGCAAAAGAAGAAATTTATAACAAAAAGGAACAAACAGCAGCTTCTGGAAGAGTGCTTGGACAGTAAAATGCCATGCAGCATTATTTGTCCTAATACGTTACACTCATTGAAACAAAAGGGCACCCCCTTGGCAAAATGCAATAGCGTTATTGGGACAATCTGAAGAAAACAAAGCAAAACCTTGACATTTAAAATTATTTCCTAATTGACATACAGATGCACTGGTTGCTGAAACCAAAGCCCTCATTTCACTGGCTAGGAATCAGCACAGTCACCTTGGCTTGCTTTGGAGAGTACTCTGTTTCTTGGAATTGTCCAAAATTCTTCAGAAGGAAGAATTCTTCAGAAGGAAGAATTTGGTGGAATTTTCCAGAATTCTTCTTTCTGAACCTTTACTAAGCAGTCTTGAAAATATCCATTTTTATTCCCCATCCCCCAGCATACTCATACAGAAAGAAAAGTTAAGGAAACTTAGTTTTGCAAATGATCTGAATTGAGAAGCCCAGAATGATAATGAATTCCATGACCTGTGGCAGGAAATGGCATTCTGAGTCTGTGAGGAGCACCTGACCTAATGAAAGGAAGGTCTCTAAATCCCTTTATGGCTCTCTTAGTAACCCTGACTCTTCTAATCTCTTCTAATCTTTTTCTCCCTGCTTGCCACTTTCCCTGGCTCAGAAAGGAAAGGTTCACCTTCTTTGATCAGGAAAGCTTGGTTGGTGATTGGTGCTTCCGAACCTGGAGCCATACCTATTTGAGTCTGGCTTGTAAAAGGGCATAGATTTTTATACTGGGGAAAGGTAAAAATGTGGACTCTGCATCGTCTCATCTGCTGCGATCAACAGGACCACATCCTAACACATGATTCTGGCCTGTGTCATAATCCTCTCTTTAGTCTTCTTGTAGGTTGCTATAACTTCAGTTAGATTAGAAAATCCCATTCATGCAAGTCTGTTAATTTTGTTTTGGCATTGTTTTTTTTTCCCCTTGCCCTCTTCTGGAAAATCCACGAGGCTCCTGTAAAACCCACAAAATTCCTTCCAATAAGCAGTTGCCTTTTCCTATTTGCCAAACAAGGTGTCTTTGGTTTAGCTGTGAAGCATTGCTTCGGTTTGGCTGTGAATTTTCTGCTTGATTCTTTCTAAAGACACTTTAACTACACATTATCCCATCTGGATGCTTTGCAAATAGATAGTGCGGGCAATAGGTTTAAAGGCTTTCAGACAGAAACTGCTAACTCTTCTAAAACACCATGCAACAGTTCTTTCGAAAGGCTTTCTGTCATCCAATTAGTACCACTGCAGAACAACAGCCCCATGTTTTTTTTTAAAAAAAGAAAATCTTTTTGACACATCCTGCTTAATGCACTTACACGTTATGGCGTCCTTCCAGAACAGATTATTTCCTAATGCAATTAAGGCAAGTAATACCCTGACAACCACTTCCTTGAAAAATAAAGGAAAATAGGCTTAATTAATTGGTTCCATTGGAATAAATAATGGAGGAAAAAGTTCTTCAGCTTATTAAATTTGTGAGTGAATTTTCTCTAATGGAGAAAGAGGGGGAGAATACGATTAATTCTTTATAACAGCTCCATGGGCTTTTGTTGTCATATTGGAGAGAATGCTAGCAGCCCATTAGAGAGATCAATCAAAGCAATTTAAAGCATGTTTTCAGCCAATGCACAATAAACTGGCATTGACCTGTAAGCAATTCATTTGTTCTTTTGAACTTGGGATGGCTTTTTGACTGGGTGAATACTAAACTCTCTCCCCCATTTGCTCTCCCACTCCTCTTCTCTCACACACAGACTCTCTTATTGTGATTTTTAATTTGGTTACTGTATCTGCTATGTAGGAAATCATGGCAGGGTAGATTTCTTGCTCTGTATAAAGTGAGAAGGGAAGGATGTGAAATTTAACATTTTAACTAGAATTCGTGGTAACAAATGCAGTGTGGGTGATAAACTAATGGTATAATGAGATACCCTGTCTTGGATGTACACCTTAATGTGGTGAAGGGATTTGTGTGTGTCAGTGAAACTGAGAACAATACTGTTGGGAGACCAGACTCCATTGCAAGCTGGGACACCTAGCAAGGTATGGTCACAGTAGAGACACCATACTAAAGGTTCAGTTACACTATGAAAATGAATCAGTAGATGGATTGGGGGTTTTGAAGTCAGTTTAAAGTCACATGGTAGTCACATGGTATTTGGGTCAGTGTGTGCGTCCTCTTGGGAAAACATTTAATCTCTTTTTAGATGTTGTATATCAGTTGAGGGGACTACATGGGCTTTTAAAATAGTCACATTTGAAGCTTTATCCTGCACCTGCCTACCCTCATGCTGTCTGCCTCTCACAACCATTTGCTCCTGCTGCTGTGGCATTATTTTTTAATAATTTTTAATTAAAAAAAATTCTTTCAAAGTGAGATAGTGCTTGGTCCATATTACAGACGCAAGAATTCTCTGCAGCTGCCCCACACTTAGGTGGTGGAGAACAAGATAGAGCAGTGGAAAGAGGAAATGGGGGCTGGTGAGAAGCAGGGCACATCGGTGAGTGGGAAAGAGAAATTGACAAGATTGGCAGTTTCTAGGCTTGCGAAAGAAGAAACATTTTTCCCCATTCATCCTTCCTTTCCCAGATCGAACTGCAAGGTTCCCCTGCAGCCCACAACCCATGATCCAGACATCCATTACTTGACAAATGCCACAGACACAATTTACACCAACAGAGGCATTCACATATGCCAAAACTATTCAAAATAGATTTCACAAGTTATTTAAAATAAACAACCTTCATATGGCTCAATAAAATACCTTGCTTTGCAACCAAAAAAACATGCTTCCGGGGGGGGGGGGGGGGAGGGATCCATGCTTTTAGTATTCAGTTGAGAAATGGTGTAAAATGGAGGCATCCAAGGAATGTTTATGCCATTAAGTGCATAATTCTTCAGCAATACAACGGAGAAAACATTTTCATGTGTATGACTATTTATGCATTTAGCTGAGCTGAAAAGATAGAAGGATAGGAGAAGAGAAGAAGAAGAAAGGAAGAAAAGGAAACACACAGAGAGAGAGACTCGTATCTGCAGGTGGGAGAAAGAATGATATGAACTCTTATGAAGATGGGTGAAAAGGCCTTTTAGGAACAATAACTTGAAGGGAAATAATAGGAAATTTTATCTCCTAGGAGTCCCCATGAGCATTGAGATCAGCAAGGGTGTTCTTTCTTCTGGTCCCACTACTTTCACAAGCATGTCTGGAAAGGACTTCAGAGAAGGCTTTTCTGTGGCTAGTCCCAGATTACCTTACTTTGGTTGGCCCCTGAAGACCTCTTTAGAGAGGCTTTTGGGGAATCATCAGGCAACTGAGATGAGGACATTTAATGGGTTCTTAAAATCTGTCTTATACTTCTCACATCATGTTTTTAAATATCTCTGTATCATAGTTTTAAAATTTTATTAGTATATTTTTAATTATGCCCGGATTTTAAAACATTTTCTTGTAAGCCACCTTGTGTCCCTGCAAATAATACTGATGGCCAAAGCCCTCTTAAAAAGTTAATACTATATTTTTGTTCTTTTTAATTTATTTCTCTTGATAAGAATGAGAAATGTTTTCCTCTCCTGTCACAAGTGCACACTCATGCACACATACACAGTCTGTATACAATAATATCCAATGTAATCTAACCTGCATGATTCCCAGTCCTGTTTGATTGTATCACTCTGAGCAACAGGATCACATTTTCTTGCTGTGAATGTTTCAGTTACAGTATTATTTCACATTTCCGTGGTTTGAAATGAGCTTCCTGTCATCGTGCACCATAATTTTCCTGCTTTGTTTTCAAGTTTGATTTGTTCCAACAACCGAACAAAAGCATTATTGAAAATTGGACAGCTCATTTGTTCGGCATCCGCTTTTGTTCTTTGAGACTCACACACAGATGCTGATGAAATAATTGGGATTGAGTGATGGGGATTTGTTCTAATTGATTTTTTAAAAGAACATCCTTGATGGGAGTCATACATTGAATCAGGGTAGTTGTTGCTGCTAGTTCAGTGTCTAGATGTAAAGAGTTAATGTAAAGCCCAAATGACCACTGGTCTATGGGGAGTACAGTAGGACCATGGTTCTCTGTAGCCTGTTTAATACGGTAGTTCTGTTCATGCACAATAGCAGGTGTCCTCTTTTTCCTGTGTGATTTCTAATAGCTATTCTCACTTATGAAAGAATGCTGAAGAACAGCATATGTATCCAGCTATTATACACAGATGTGGGCTGCACAATATTCTCATATGTGTCATCCCAACCAGTTTTATTTCCCTAGTGATGCAATCGTAGGATCCATTGAGTATCATTGCTTACTGTCTAAAGACAAGGATGGGTGACAGGGATGTTGGTAAGTCTTGGGACCTGAATAACAAGCCCAAGTCTGAGTCTCAGGGCCCAAGTTCCAAGTCTGAGTCTTTGGTACCAAGTACCAAGCCCCATGTCCGAGTCATGAGTCACTTGCCCTGCCCCCTGAGGCTTGGGACTCAAGACTTGGTACCAAAGACTTGGGCCTTCTGCTGCCTGGCCCCACTGCTATTGGACTGTGTGCTGCTGCTGCCTCCAATCGGGAGCCAGGCCCCAAAGCATGTGCTGACCATCTGATGGGCCAATGCAGGCAGGCCCTCTGAAGCAGGAGGAAGAAAGGGCCTTTCATAGTGACACTCTAGCCTGCTGTACTCTGAGGGCAGGTCCTCTGACCTGCCTCTTCCTGCACATTGCCCTGGTGATGCTCCATGGAAGGCTAGAGCATCACCAGGGCAATTCACAGGAAAAGGTGGGTTGGAGGACCTGCCCTCTGACTACAGCAGGCTAGAGCATCACCATGAAAGGCCCTCTGATGTGCTGCATTTGAAGATGACAGCAGTGGCAGCAGGTAGGCCAGCAGGGGTGGGGGGGGCCACAGGACAAATGGATCCAAGTCACAAGTCAAGTCATAAGTTGCCCGAGAACCCCCAAAGTTGAATCCAAGTCAAGTCATGGGTGTGACTTAAGTCTGACTTGGCAAGCGAGTCACAAGTCCCCATCCCTGGTGCGTGATACCTTTTATTAGACTGCTGAAACATCAAAAGCAGATATTAGATTTAGACTCCTACAGAAGTCTAAAAAGAGCCTGTGTAATTTTTGGTAGTTTAATAAAGCTTTCACCCACCTTTGTCTTTGGTTTGTGTATGCTGCTTCCCCCCTTTTTTCTTCCTGTTTATTGTATCAGCCTGCAATTTGATTTACACAGAGAGACATTTCTCCACATGATTCTATACTCAGGGAAAAGGGGTTGCATGAGAATCAAAAGAGAGAGGGTTGTGAATTTGTCCTAAGAACTGAGAAGCCTGTCAGCTGAAGGAAAGTGAAGGTGAAGGGAGCCTGGTCTACCATAGGAGGAGTGTCACAGCCTGGGAGCAGCTACTAAAAAGCCCCTTCCTACATATGTATGGGGGAATGCCTGAAAGGGCCTATATAAACTATACATATGTAGGCTTTATGTGCATGATTAAACATCCTACTTTTTTGAAATATCTCCAATTATATAGACACACCCTTCATTTTTACAGTTTCTTTATAGGCAGCTGATCTGCAGAAGGACTTTGGAGGCAAATCCTGTTTCCCTCCTGCAACTAAAATCCAGTTGGTCCACCTGCCAGGGTAACACCATCAGCCTAACAGTGAGCGGTCAACTGCCACAGCTTAAGAAGTCAGTATAGGCATTTTCTGTTGCTCACTGAGTTATACAACTGGTGTGCAATAAGAAATGCCTACACCAGCTGTTTAACTTGCAGCAATTGACTGCTGAAAGTCATGCTGATGGCATTACACTGGCAAATGTAATGGAAATGATTTTGCACTCTGATTGTGTTCAGACAAATATCTAAAGCCTGCTTCTGTCTATACGTTTTGGACCACAACATTGCCAGCATTGTCTGGAGTCTTCTTTTTGGGTGTTGAGGGAATAATAGTCCAAACAAGTAATGTTTCCTATCCCTGCTTTGGACTTCAAATGGTTCCTACAGGAACATCAGGTCTCCAAACACAGCTGCACTGAAATTTTCATCATCCCTCGCTAGTATAACTACTGCTCAGGAATAATGACAGTTGTGGTCTGAAAATGTACAGGATCCCATTATTGATATCTGGTTAAACCCTTGATAGAGTGACTTCTTCCAGAGCAACAGGGAGGGAGTGATGCTCCCCTTACCTGCTCTAGATAGGTACTGGGGATGGCTTGGTCAATGGTAGTGGTGGGCATCCTATTGTGCCAATGGAAATTCAGTCACATAATTGTTGATTTTCATCTGCACTACCAGTCTGCCCCCAATATTAATCTAACACAACTTTTCTCTGCACTGTTCTGTTTTTAGAATGTTAATACATTTACTGTTGATTTTGATCTGTTTTGCATACCTATATATTCTAACCCAGGCTTTGTCAGACATAAAACTTTTCTAGACCATTGACTGCTAAAATGATGGATACAAAATTTCACTAAGCTACAAAGATAGGATTTGCATTATGTTATTCATCCAGCTATAGTGGAACCATTTTTATTGAAATGAATAATGCATGGCACCACATGAACGTAACCCTTTTTTATTATTTTTTAAAGCATGGCTGGTAAAAACATGAACCTACTGTGGGTAACCTGTTTTTATTCTGCAATATTCTTACTCTTCTGTTTTTGCTGATTATTTTGCACCTTTTAATATATCTTTATGTGGGACTATAAATATTGCTCCTTCCTGTCAAAAAGTAAGCAGCAAATCCTAATAACACTAATAATGAAAAATTCCTGACATTACTAACGATTCAATTATGAAACTTACAGTCAATGTAAAGTGGATATAGTGCTGCCACCTTTTGGTTATATACTAGATCAGCAATACTATAAAATCCAATACATGCCAGCCAGGTCCTAGGCAGTTTTACCTAAAAGTAAGCCCTTCTACACTCAAAGTACTAAACTCAATAAACAAGTATGATCAGGACTGCATCATTATATTTTATCTTGTCAGATAACAGGGAAATAAATCCAATTGGAATGGCATCTGACTCAATATTTGAGCACTACTTTTCATTTACATAGAGAAAGAGAGAGAGAGACTAGAACCTTATTGGCTTTCCATGTGCTGCTTTGCTAGCTTTCCATCATGAACCAGCTCTTTCTTTGGTTGTTGATCATGAAGCACTTCTGCAAACACTATTTCATGCTCAGCAAACTTCAATTGGATTCTGGGTGCATATACAAGATATTCCTCCCTACTCACTCTACCTCCTCTATCTCCTCACAGTTCCCACTGAAACCATCCAGTTGTTACTTCTGTAGTGAAGCCTGCTTCTCTGTGGCAACATTCAAAGCCATACGGACAATGGCCAGAATCCCATTGGTTTTCCCATAAGGTTTGTATAACTTGCAGTGGCTAATTGACATTATGTCAGGTTGCTTCTTGATTACAAGTAAGGTCATGAGCTTGATAGCACAACTGAGCTGCATGTTTGTGCCTCATTCCACTCCAATTCCCCTCCACCCATCTGGCCACAAATGGTGACCATTCCTACTCCTAAAGTTGAGATGCACAGTATCTTAAGGTCAGTCAAGTTATTTTGGTAGCTGACACAGAAAATCTGACAGATGCCTCTCCCCATTCTTCGTAGTAAAAATATAATCATAATAATGGACATAATGAATAATATGTCCTTTAATAACCCAAAATGTTGTTGCCTAAGGTAGCTACTAACTCTAGCTATAGGTAGGGCCAGCCTCAAGCACAGCTATCACTGAAGCATTATATCCATTTCTTCTCTTCCATTTGCCTTCAGGCAGACAGACTTTATTCAAACAGCTTAGGATCCCATCAGACAGAAAGAGTGTTCAGGATTTACTTTTACTGATAAGGTAAACTTGGAGGCAAATGAGCTCTGCTTGAGTGAATTGCAACTTGCATTGTTGTAACAAATAGCTAGGGATTTTACTGAAGGAAAATAATTCTTTTTGTTTATCTGTCAGATTTAATGTGCTTGTCTTATCCCATAAGATTCAAGGTAAGATCAACAAAGGGCAAGTAGTGTGATCTGATAATATTTCATGCACTCCTCTGCACATTAGAGATGCTTCACTGTCCATGTTGTGTATTGCAAGAATGGTGATGTAGTGATGCCTCCAGGTTTAAACAGCTAGTGCCCGAGGGATGAGCATTTTCAGCAAAGATTCCTAGGATATGGAATTAGCTTCTATCTGTATTCTTGCCTGGGCTCGACCCGAACTCTTCACAGTTCACTGTCTCTGTGTTTTTGCCTGGGGATAAATAGGATGACATTTCTCTTTGCAGCTGATGCCCTAGCAGAATGTTTCTTAAGTGCCTATTTTAAAGAGGGATTTATTCTGGCCCCTTATTGCCCTGGATCAATGCATGGCACCAGTATCCTCAGGATACTCAAGGACCAGGCTATGGCCATTTTAACACCAGTGAGGCAGCTGTTCCTCTGATGTTCTGTTTCACTCACTGTAGTATATTTCTGCAATGAAACTGGTCCAAAATAACACAACAAAACAGCCCTACTGACATGAAAAGTGTCAACAGTTTGCTTTCTTTCTTTCTAGCTGGGGCGGTGGGAGAGGACTCGTCATGAATATAAATCTTTAGTATTAGATTCTGACTCAGAGCACTTTCACTTTTTTACAGCCTAAATGCAGCTTGTATTTCCTCTATGCAGGTCCTCAAAGTTGAATCACCAGTTTGATGTGTTACATCAGTCAGTCTGAAATAGTTTACTGGGGCTCTTTAGAATGACTTGAGAGAAAGTCTAATGTTCTGTATGGGACCAATTAATTAAATCATTAAAGGCTCCTATGAGACTTTGCTTCCTTTCATAGCCCCTGAGGGCTGGTAATTCAGATGTACCTGTGTCTGTTGTGATTGAATGACGCCATCATGAGTGAAAGCTATGCACAGTAGAGCGAACAAGCTTAAGCCTTCATCTCCGAGAAAGGAGATTGGAGGTAATAGTTCTGACTTATTGACTATCTGGGCATCAGCATGCCAGAGACGTGTTTTGATAGAGTTTGTATTCCAGAGAGAATTTTGATCCATCACTCTAGATCATATTGGCAATACAAGTTTAACAACAGGCTTTGTGTAAATATTACATACACATCATACCGTATGGTTGCTAGGTCTTAGGGTGGCAGCTGAAGTCTCATGGAATTGCTAGGCTTCCCTGTGCCCCCAGGCAGGGAGACGAATCTCAGGATGAGCAGCACTGGACAAGAATGTTTGATCTTTGAGTTTGGGGGTTAAAGTTTGGGCATTGAATTATTTTTTGGTGCCAGATAAAAATGGCCTTGGTTTTATCTGGCACCAAGGCTCATTGACTCTGTAGAAAGGTGTTGGGCTTGAACAATATCAGTCCACCAAAATTCCAGAAGCAAGAGGAGGTGACTGGTGCAAGAGCTGGTAGGTGTGTGCATTTGGTCCCATCATGCCATTGGAAATAAGGTAGAAAGTGAATCACCAATGTCAGAGCTCATGTTGCCAGCATTGTAGAGCTCAGAGAGGCCTCCCTGTGGGAGTCTTCAGCAAATCCCAACAAGAATGTAGTTCCTGGAAAAACTCGACATGCATCACATGTGCTATAAGAAAGGCTCTGTCATTCCTGCCATGAGCTTTGGCAGGAATGACAGCAACTGCTGCAACTGTGGAGTACATTTTGCTGCATTCTTGGCTATCAAAAACTATGTTGCTCACACCCAGCTCTATGAAGTATTTCTACTTGGTTCAGGTTTACCAGAATTCTGGACCTATTTATTTCCACAAACAGCTGGCCCAGGAGCAGTTCCTCCTCCCAGTCCTTCCCTCTGTGACATCAGAAGGATACACTCCTGTAACATCACAAGGATATCCCTTGGTCTCCTGTTTTGAACCTGAAATTTTTGGAATGGGATGCTGCCCAGCCAGGAATCCCATCAGTCTGAAGAAACCTGGCAAGCTAGATGCAGAAGAGGAGTGATATGTTCTTAGTGGTTGGCAACATGGGGTTTTATGGCACTCTGTAGCCCCCTGCTTGAAGATTTGGGATCACTCTTAAAAAATGTCATCTACATTAAATTTTTGCTAGAGTGCAGACCAATGTGGACCAATCCATTTTAAATTGGTCTAAGGTTGGAGCCTACTGTTTATTTAGAATGATCAGGATTGGTCCAGATAAACATGGTCTTCTTGATGTGCAATCATCCAGATTGCTCCAGTGTCAATATGCCAATATTGTGAAGTGGCTTAATAGGTGAGCCTCTTCTGGATATTGGCAAATTAATCACTTCCCCTCTTCAGGTTTCTTGGCGGGCAAAGCAAAGAATTTTTTATATATATATTTGACATAGTGCATCAGAGATAGTCTTAAACAGAAAATATATATATATACTTTTTAAAGTTCCCCTGCAGGAGCCATTTCCATGTGAACAGTCAGGCTCGATTAGATTGTTCTAATCAAGCCCGACCATTCCAAAGCTCCCCACACTAGCTTGTTCCCTGCACCTAGTGTAGCCATACCCTTATTTTAATACGAATGTGTTTTTTTTAAAGCCATTCAAAGTAAAGCTGATGTGGTCAATGAAAGGGCAGCTACGGGCCATGCAATGTGAAACCCATTATTATTATTTTCTTCCTGTCTTTTTTTGGTATCAGTTCAGGGGACCTATGTGAAATATACATTTTTAGATAAATGGGCATAATAATAACCACCAATGGCTAGTAATTAATTTTTTTACAGTACTACATCAGATTTCATTAGAAGAGCCAGATAATTCTCTAGTGCAAGAACTCTCTTCTCCTGTCTAGTTTGACATGCCATCTCCTTAGGAGTTGGGGGTGGATTTAGAGCACCATTTTCACTTGATAATGCTGCCTTCTGTCCTCCTTGTGAGAAGGTTTAAAAGGAGTTCAGTTGTGAAAGATGATCACCCGTGGGGGTTCATGGACTCCGAGTCTCTCCAATATGTTCTGGTTTATTGTCATTTTCAGCACAATTTCAGACAGAAACTAATTAGTTCCTCCTCTTTCTACATTTCCAGGCAAAGATGTATTTTATATATCATCTTTATTATCTGACACAATTGCCTCCGTTTTTTTACTACTCACAAAGTTTCTTTATGTTTCAATCAGAATTGAACCTCAGCAAATGTGATTTAGTTTAATCCTTAATTGCTTTTGCTTTTATATACTGTACATTTGTATACTTCTGTGGTTTTGACAAGTGGGCAATGACTGTAATAAAGTCATTGGCCACTATCCTATTGACTCAATTGCTGAATGGTAAGTCATCACTTATGGAAATATATTGCAAAACATTTTCTGTAGTTGTTGTAGGAAAGATAATGTTGGTACTAGCAAAAGGTTTCCAAATACAGTGAGCAGTAAGGAAGTGCTTTTGCTGTGGAATTTATTCCAAGGCAAAACAAGGATATTTGTGTTTTTCTGAAGTAAAGCAAGGAAGCACAACACAGCGTCAAAACTGAAACATCCATTATTGCTTTGGCACTTCAGAGGTTAAAAAAAGCTGATCATGTTAAAAATGCACTCACTTTGGAAAATAAAAGTAACACTGAAACTGAAGGAGGAAGCCCAAAGCACAAGATTGACAGCTCAGGTGCCAATGAAAAGCCCAGGCTCTCCTGGGAAACCCTAGCTGGTGGAGACGCACAGAGGTAGTTTCTCTGTTCATGTAATCAGGAAAGAATCCATTTTGGGAAGGTAGCATGGAGGTTTGCATCATGTTCTTTTTCAGGAGGTGTAGAGAATTGGAGAGGGAGTTTCCTTCTTTTCACGGGAGATCACAGATTTCAGTCTAACCTATTGAATGCCTTTGAATGTGAAACTTGTGCTGCAATATAGATTTGTGGGAGGGAGATCACAATAGAATTAGGAACAGGATATAACAGGCTCCTGGACAGAAAGAGAAGGAGGGAAACGGGGGAGTTTTTCTGTATCTTGGAAGTCAAGCAGTAGTTGATGATACTGAGTTTTACCCCTCAACCCAGGTCAGAGGTTTTTATTTTCACCTTTATAGTCCTTCACCCATTTAGACACACACAACTAATTTGAAATCTTTAGATACAAATCAAATTAAATGGGTTAGAAATAAGTCTGAGGCAAATGAGTTGTGATTTGTAAGATAAATAATTTGAATTGATTTGAAATGGATAGTATTGCATAACCCTAGTAAGCAGTATTGGTTCAGCCATATTTTATCATTTTCTTATATATCAACCATATTTTCTTATTTGTGTCTTCACAATAGCTATAGCAGTAGTAGCACAGTCCAAATTGGAATGAATGCAGATGTTTTATTTCATTGTATATAATATAAGCAATATATGAATATGCATCTGGCATGTATATGTGATGCACGGGTTGAATTAGTACCAGTATTCTGTAAATCGAGTACTCAGCTTGCTGGGGTGTGGGGCAATGTGTGTTGTTGTTGTTGTTTAGTCGTTTAGTTGTGTCCGACTCTTCGTGACCCCATGGACCAGAGCACGCCAGGCCCTCCTGTCTTCCACTGCCTCCCGAAGTTGGGTCAAATTCATGTTGGTAGCTTCGGTGACACTGTCCAACCATCTCGTCCTCTGTCGTCCCCTTCTCCTCTTGCCTTCACACTTTCCCAACATCAGGGTCTTTTCCAGGGAGTCTTCTCTTCTCATGAGATGGCCAAAGTATTGGAGCCTCAGCTTCAGGATCTGTCCTTCCAGTGAACACTCAGGGTTGATTTCCTGCAAAATGGATAGGTTTGTTCTCCTTGCAGTCCAGGGGACTCTCAAGAGTCTCCTCCAGCACCACAATTCAAAAGCATCAATTCTTCGGCGGTCAGCCTTCTTTATGGTCCAGCTCTCACTTCCATACATCACTACTGGAAAAACCATAGCTTTGACTATGCGGACCTTTGTCGGCAAGGTGATGTCTCTGCTTTTTAAGATGCTGTCTAGGTTTCTCATCGCTTTCCTCCCAAGTAGCAGGCGTCTTTTAATTTCGTGGCTGCTGTCACCATCTGCAGTGATCGTGGAGCCCAGGAAGGTAAACTCTGTCACTGCCTCCATATCTTCCCCTTCTATTAGCCAGGAGGTGATGGGGCCCGTGGCCATGATCTTAGTTTTTTTGATGTTGAGCTTCAGACCATTTTTTACGCTCTCCTCTTCCACTCTCATTAAGAGGTTCTTTAATTCCTCCTCACTTTCTGCCATCAGAGTGGTATCATCTGCATATCTGAGGTTGTTGATATTTCTTCCGGCAATCTTAATTCTGGCTTGGGATTCATCCAGTCCAGCCTTCCGCATGATGTATTCTGCATATAAGTTAAATAAGCAGGGGGACAATATACAGCCTTGTCGTACTCCTTTCCCAATTTTGAACCAATCAGTTGTTCCATATCCAGTTCTAACTGTTGCTTCCTGTCCCAGGAATTTCTCAGGAGATGGATAAGGTGGTCAGGCACTCCCATTTCTTTAAGAACTTGCCATAGTTTGCTGTGGTCCACACAGTCAAAGGCTTTTGCATAGTCAATGAAGCAGAAGTAGATGTTTTTCTGGAACTCTCTGGCTTTCTCCATAATCCAGCGCATGTTAGCAATTTGGTCTCGAGTTCCTCTGCCCCTTCGAAATCCAGCTTGTACTTCTGGGAGTTCTCGGTCCACATACTGCTGAAGCCTGCCTTGGAGGATTTTGAGCATAACCTTGCTAGCGTGTGAAATGAGTGCAATTGTACGGTAGTTGTAGCATTCTTTAGCACTTCCCTTCTTTGGGATTGGGATGTAGACTGATCTTTTCCAATCCTCTGGCCACTGCTGAGTTTTCCAAACTTGCTGGCATATTGAGTGTAGCACCTTAACAGCATCATCTTTTAAGATTTTAAATAGTTCCACTGGAATGCCATCTCCTCCACTGGCCTTGTTGTTAGCCATGCTTTCTAAGGCCCACTTGACTTCGCTCTCCAGGATGTCTGGCTCAAGGTCAGCAACCACACTATCTGGGTTGTCCGGGACATCCAGATCTTTCTGGTATAATTCCTCTGTGTATTCTTGCCACCTCTTCTTGATGTCTTCTGCTTCTGTAAGGTCCCTACCATTTTTGTCCTTTATCATGTCCATCTTTGCACAAAATGTTCCTTTAATGGCTCCAATTTCCTTGAACAGATCTCTGGTTTTTCCCTTTCTATTCTTTTCCTCTATATCTTTGCATTCTTCATTTAAGAAGGCCCTCTTGTCTCTCCTTGCTATTCTTTGGAAGTCCGCATTCAATTTTCTGTAACTTTCCCTATCTCCCTTGCATTTTGTTTCCCTTCTCTTCTCTGCTATTTGTAAGGCCTCATTGGACAGCCACTTTGCTTTCTTGCATTTCCTTTTCTTTGGGATGGTTTTTGTTGCTGCCTCCTGTACAATGTTACGAGCCTCCATCCATAGTTCTTCAGGCACTCTGTCCACCAAATCTAGTTCCTTAAATCTGTTCTTCACTTCCACTGTGTACTCATAAGGGATTTGGTTTAGATTATACCTGGCTAGCCCAGTGGTTTTTCCTACTTTCTTCAGTTTAAGCTTGAATTTTGCTATAAGAAGCTGATGGTCAGAGCCACAATCAGCTCCAGGTCTTGTTTT
Source organism: Intellagama lesueurii (assembly GCA_037013535.1). Lineage (NCBI taxonomy): Eukaryota > Metazoa > Chordata > Lepidosauria > Squamata > Agamidae > Intellagama > Intellagama lesueurii. The sequence continues at coordinate 111,717,861 of JBAJHW010000003.1, forward strand.
TGCTGACTGTATAGAGCTTCTCCATCTTTGGCTGCAGAGAATATAATCAATCTGATTTCGGTATTGCCCATTTGGTGATGTCCATGTGTAGAGTCGCCTCTTGTGTTGTTGGAAAAGAGTATTTGTGATGACCAGCTTGTTCTCTTGACAGAACTCTATTAGCCTTTGCCCTGCTTCGTTTTGATCTCCAAGGCCAAACTTACCTGTTGTTCCTTTTATCTCTTGACTCCCTACTTTAGCATTCCAGTCCCCTAGAATGAGAAGAACATCTTTCTTTGGTGTCAGTTCTAGAAGGTGTTGTAGGTCTTCATAGAATTGGTCAATTTCAGCCTCTTCAGCATCGGTGGTTGGTGCATAAACTTGGATTACTGTGATGTTGAGAGGTCTGCCTTGGATTCGTATTGAAATCATTCTATCATTTTTGAGATTGTATCCCAGTACAGCTTTCCCCACTCTTTTGTTGACTATGAGGGCTACTCCATTTCTTCTACGGGATTCTTGCCCACAATAGTAGATATGGTAATCATCTGAATTGAATTCGCCCATTCCCGTCCATTTTAGTTCACTGACGCCCAGGATGTCAATGTTGATTCTTGCCATCTCCTGTTTGACCACATCCAACTTACCAAGGTTCATAGATCTTACATTCCAGGTTCCTATGCAGTATTCTTCTTTGCAGCATCGGACTTTCCTTTCACTTCCAGGCGCGTCCACAGCTGAGCGTCCTTTCGGCTTTGGCCCAACCGCTTCATTAGCTCTGGAGCTACTTGTACTTGTCCTCCGCTCTTCCTCAGTAGCATGTTGGACGCCTTCCGACCTGAGGGGCCCATCTTCCAGCGTCATATCTTTTAGCCTTTTGTTTCTGTTCATGGAGTTTTCTTGTGTAATTAAATTGTAAACTGCCCAGAGAATGCTTTAAGCACCAAGGGGTGTTATTTAAGCAGCACACTTTTTGGTTTTTAATCATTTAGCGCATAGATATTGTAAAAAGCACATCAACTATCCCAGAGCACGGCAGATAGTAGAAAGAAAAAAGGAGATACTAAGGTAATATTATTGATCTGAAATGTGCACATCAATAATTAATAACACAGTGCACTAAGGAGAACTGTTGAGAGATTTATCTATCAATGAGTTTGTCCTGGACTGCAAAAGAAGGATGTCCTACTTTTTCTCTTGGTGTTTTCCCCAGTGCAAGAAAAGAATTCACAATACCTGCTGTGTGTCACAGTCCAGGATATCCCAGGCAGTCCCACACCAGGGGCAAGGGCACCAGAACCCAGTCCACCACACAGAGTATCAAGTCCCAGGGCACTCACTGTGCAGTTGGTCGTGACTAAGCAGAGGCAGGAACACAAGGCTGAGAACACAGAGCAGGAACCAAGGTGCCGAGATGCAGTGGGCAAGCAGCAGCAAGAGCAGGGACCAAGGCAGGAACAAGAACAGAAGCAGAAATGCAGGAACACTGGAGGCAGGGGCAGGAGCGCCAGAACTCTGGATCTCAGGAGCAGCAAACACAGCATGGGCAGAAGACCTTTGTTGCTGAGGCCAGTTCTGGGAGGGAGAACCACTCAAATAGGCCTTCCTTCCAGGCCTCTGGGTGAGCTTCATGAGTGGCCCAGCAGCTGCTACACAGGCCAGGGCCTGAGCCTGCAAACACCAGGCCACTCCTGGCTCAGGTTGGCCCTGATCCTGCAGCTCCCAGAGTGGTGCGGGCCAGATCCAGACACTGTGGAAGGGACATGCACTATCTCTGTATTCGAAAGGACATGTAAATGCAACATAGCACTGTCTTCCTTGCACCACAAGAAGGACTCAAGTAGAAATGACACCATTGCTGTATTGCTCAAAAGGTATTCCTCCCATCGGTATGCTCTCCTGCTGCTCTTCGTGTATGCACCTCAGAAGTGATGATGTGAGTCCTCCTAGATCCTCATGCAGGAAGGCGGGACAGTGGCAAGGTATACAGAGAAAGCTGAGAAGCATTTAATGCGTAAGACTCATCTGAAACAATTCAAATATGTGCATTATGTTGTGGAGGGGTCTGATCCCCTCAGCGTTACAATGTATTGAGTGTTAGCATTGGGGTTGCAGTTGATAAACAAGAAGTAATATATCTACCCGATGCATTACAAATTGAGATGGGGGTATTTGTATATGAATATGAATATCCCTGCGCAGCTGGAGTTAACGAAGATCCGGCCCCTGGGGCCGGGCCGTCGACGCACACGTCCGCCACTGGCCCTGCTCATCCTTCCAATTGCTCCTGAGTGCCATTCTCTTCCCGATCGGCTAGCCATTCCTGGCAAAGGGAGGAAGGACGAGTCTCCCTGCAAAGCTGCCGAGTCGCTAGCCGAGCGGTGCTCCAGAGTGATTGGAAGGAAGAGAGGGGCCACTGCCACTGCCGGATGTGTGAGTGGACCCTCGTTAACTCCAGCTGCATGGGGATATTCATATTCGTATACGAATACCCCCATCTCTAATTACAAACACAAAAACCCAGCAAGTATTTAAACTTTACATGTTGTTGTTTAGACGTTGTTCTGTCCGACTCTTCGTGACCCCATGGACCAGAGCACGCCAGGCCCTCCTGTCTTCCACTGCCTCCCGGAGTTTGGTCAAATTCATGTTGGTAGCTTCGATGACACTGTCCAACCATCTCGTCCTCTGTCTTCCCCTTCTCCTCTTGCCTTCACACTTTCCCAACATCAGGGTCTTTTCCAGGGAGTCTTCTCTTCTCATGAGATGGCCAAAGTATTGGAGCCTCAGCTTCAGAACATCTTTCTTTGGTGTCAGTTCTAGAAGGTGTTGTAGGTCTTCATAGAATTGGTCAATTTCAGCCTCTTCAGCATCGGTGGTTGGTGCATAAACTTGGATTACTGTGATGTTGAAAGGTCTGCCTTGGATTCGCATTGAAATCATTCTATCATAAACTTTACATAGGTATGGACAATATGTGAGCCTCCAGCTGTTGCTGGACTGCAGTTCCCATCATTCCCCACCATTTGTGGGAAACTTTTGCCTAAAAGTTCTAGCTGCATTCTGTTCCAGTGACGTGCACACACTCCTGGCAGGAGCAGCAGCTGCCAGCGGGCGGGGTAACTCCTCATTCTGCCCTTTCGCTTAGAGGTAGAGCATTAGATTAAAGAGTTTCCTCAGCCAATCCTGGTTACGATTAGGTAACTAGTATCCTATCTGATTTCTCACAACATAGTATGTAATCATGCTAAGTTAATAAAAAGAGTTATCAGGGCATTGCCTTGAGGCTCCGCTGGCTCGGACATCTGCTTGTCAACTTCTTGCACTTTCTCTGAAGGCTAATTGCTTTCCTTTGTTCCGTGATCACCCACAACCATTAGCTATTCTGGTTGATGGAAGTTATAGTCCAACAATATCTGGAGAGATACAGATTTCCTGTCCCTTCTTTCAATGCTGATAATTTCACTGCAGTCTACCAAAAACAAAGCAGAGCAGAGCAACCCCCATCCTTTTAAAACAAGGTTATACTTAATCAGATTCAATTATAGAATTTATACTTTAAGAAACATTTCGACTGGGTGTTTTAAAATTTCTAAATGTAAGTAAATAATCCTCAGGTCTGTTGTAAGATTACATACATTGTCTCTGTGTGTGTGTGCGCGTGTGTGTGCGTGCATGCAATTTGAACTGCTGTGATTACACATTAGTGCCCTTAGAAGAATTTTAAGTACTTATTTTACATTTTCCTGCATAATGTGGATCTCTAACCTTTCCATTAAAATAAGGGGGGAGCAAAATGCCAGAAACGCATGAGCATTGCAAAGCATTTTAATGCATTAATAATGGCAACTATGTCATTTTGGTCAGGAGGTTTTTGATACTTCCCTTTGTTAAGGGATAGCATTGCTTTCACAAGGTACAATTACTAGCTGAGGAGAGAATGAGTGAAAAGGAGAGAATAATACCTTGTGTTTTTCATCTTGGGGATTAAATCTGCATGAGGACAACCTGTGAAGTGAGATTTGTTGTCTGAAACTAATCTCCTCTAGATATCTACCCTCTTAATAAATTCTCCACACTCTGCTGTGTGATTAGGAGTGCTAGGTCAGATAAGGTCTAGGATTTCAGCAGCAGGTCTCTGGTAGGCTGAGATTAAATAGTCTCTAGCAGAATGGAATAAGACACCTTCATGGAACCACTGGAAGGACAGATAGTGAAGCTGAGGCTCCAATACTTTGGCCATCTCATGAGAAGAGAAGATTCCCTGGAAAAGACCCTGATGTTGGGAAAGTGTGAAGGGAAGAGGAGAAGGGGACGACAGAGGATGAGATGGTTGGACAGTGTCATCGAAGCTACCGACATGAATTTGACCAAACTCTGGGAGGCAGTGGAAGACAGGAGGGCCTGACGTGCTCTGGTCCATGGGGTCATGAAGAGTCGGACATGACTTAATGACTAAACAACATGGAACCTTACCATAGTATCATCAGCCATTTTCTAAGTGGCTGACCTATGTACATGTGCATTGATTGTTGCCTCAGTCCCTCTTTCATACAGCTGACCCCTTTATTCTTACACTAAAAGTGTGAATACACAGCAGGACAAATACAGGTTGATCTGTTGTGTTTCACACCCAGAGAAATCAGGTTTCTCTGTGTGAATTCACTGTAGACATCCAGATTTGTAGGAATCAGCAGGGGCAGAGGCAAAATGTTTGGTCTATATTGAACTCTAAGAGCAGAAGCTGCCTTTACAAGGTGCTAACAAATGCTCATCAGCAATTTCCAACTCTCTCTCTTGCTCGCTCATTTTTTCCCATTAGTCTCCTAAGAGCTTTAGCAAAAGCCTCTTCCAGCACTGAGGTGAAACCTTTTTTTAAAAAAGGAAGAATAAAATATCTTTGGAGACAAGGGGTGCTCACTTGAGGGGAACTGACACCTCCCCCCAAGAATGTACACTGGGCAGAAAGCTGGCAAAAGTGCTGTCAAGCAGATTGCATCACATTTAAATCATCCCTGCCGGCTGAACAACAACAACAAAAAGACAATTCAATTTCCCATTCAAGAAATACAAGTACACAGCAGGCTTCCCCACATTCAGCTTTATGGTGTGTAGATTAGGCATCCTTCAGTCTCGAGAGACTATGGTATCGTGCTCTGTATGGAGGACTTGGAACAGTGTCTAGTGTGGCTGAGAAGGCCAATTCGAGAGTGACAATCCCTTCCACACTGAAGACAAATACAATCTGTACCCCGTCTAGCTCCCTGATTTTGCTGCTTTCATGACTGCCTCTTTGCCTCGGCCTGCTGGTCAAGGGTCTCTTCAAATTGGGAGAGGCCATGCTGCACCGCCTGCCTCCAGGCTGAACGCTCAGATGTCAGGGTTTCCCATCTGTTGAGTGGTGTGTAGTCACCTAGATTTATGGTGTGTAGTCACCTAGATTTAATTCAAATTCATTAGTGTCCATTCTGGTGAAAATGGTGGGGTACATGGCCCATGTAGTCACCTCCTTAGTTTGATGGTGATCTGTTATGAAAGCTCTTATAGGGCTGCTGTATCTCATGGCCATAATCAAACACAATACTAAGCACACACTTGTCAAGAAGCTCTGCAACATGGGAGTGCTCTCAACAGGCAGTCCAAATCCGAGAAGTGTATCCCTGCATCCCCTCTTACAAAGACTGAGCAGTTTGTAGTCTTCCAGGTCTTAGCCCTAGCCAGCCAAGCAAGGGTGCTGGGAGTTGCAGTGAAAATCAGGACATTTACAGGATATGAATATGCTTTGATAGCTACTAAAGGTGTGTTTTGTATTTCTGGACAATGGCTTCCAGAATTCTGCAGGAAGCATGGCAGAAATGTGGGACATTTTAGTGCTCAGAGTCTTATTTTGTTGCACACATCATCTAGGAGTAAACCTACAAGGTAGGTATTTTCACTTGAAGAGTTGTATATAATGTCCCTGAGTTTTCACCACTCTCCTTGAACAGGATAAGGGCATGGGGTGGATTTTGTTTTGTTTTGTGAGTGGGTTTTTTTGGGGGGGGTAGTCTCCCTGAGAGGAAAAAAACTGAGACAAATTTCCCTCAACATATCCATTGGTTTTGTTTGTTTGTTTGTTTGCAATTGAGGTGCTTTGTCTTAGTCAATATCCACTTTTTTTTAGTAAACCATGATGTTAAGAAGCAAAAGTTATATAATCTGGCTGTCAGTAGAGAGGACCCAGCTGGAGGCACCATTGAGATTCTAAGTGAACTCAAGAAATATAAGATATATGCAATCAATTTCAATTCTAACCCTAGCCACAGTTCTAACCATAACCCTCACCTTGTCCCTAGCCTTACCCCTGAACCTGTTAGGTAAAGGTTCCCCTTGACATTTAGTCCAGTCGTGTCTGACTCTAGGGCGCGGTGCTCATCCCCGTTTCCAAGCCATAGAGCCAGCATTTGTCCGAAGACAGTTTCTGTGGTCACGTGGCCAGCGTGACTAGACATGGAATGCCGTTACCTTCCCACCCAGGTGGCACCTATTTATCTACTCGCATTTTTACATGCTTTCGAACTGCTAGGTTGGCAGGAGCTGGGACAAGCGACGGGAGCTTACTCCGTTGCGTGGATTCGATCTTACGACGGCTGATCTTCTGACCTTGCAGCACAGAGGCTTCTGCGGTTTAACCCGCAGCGCCACCACGTCCCTGAACCTGTTGCTTAACCTCAATGCATTGAACTTCTGATGGGATCAGAAAACATCCCTGAACTCATTAAGTGATTAAAAAAAAAAAAGATTCCTCACAGATGAGGGTTAAGGTTTGCCTGTTTCAGATTTTATAGCGAAAAAGTTTTCTCACTATCCTTTACTACTTAGAACGTTGTTTTTCTTACTCAGTACAGCTGGCCACACCTGTTGCTTTTCTTGTCTGCTGCTGCTTCAGGGTCACTTCTCCTTCTAAGCATACCTTGCTCTAGGGACCAATATCAGTCAAACAAGAGTTGCATAGTGAACACAACTAGATGTTGTTTGATTGGCCAGTTTACTAACAGTGTATAGTATTGATTTAGAATGAAGACCTTGATATTTCAGCTGATTGCCCAAGCCGAGCAATTGCATCGAATCGGGAAGATGACACAATTTATTCACATCACTGCTTCCTAAACAGACCAGCACTGCCATTTCTTTTTTTTCCTTTTTTTGCCAGAGATCTATATTAAAAAAGAGATGATGGAGTAAACTTTGGACAGAAACAGATTTTTTTGGAGAGGAGAGGTTGTGAAAATCATTGTCTCCAATTCTATTAATATGTTATTTCTTGAGGTTGCTTTTTGGTGTTTTTTGTTTGTTTGTTTTGTTTTGTTTTTTGTCTCAGGGCATTGGTTATCTTCCCCATCTCACCTGAAATTTTAGTGAAGTTTCTACCAGCCCAGCTGCCAAAGTAAGTTTGGCTGTGAGGAGATAAAGGAAATGTCATTTGGGAGCCAACAGTCACAGCAAGCAAGAACAAAGATTGTGCCAGTCCTTGTTGTTGGCCAAGTGGCCCTTCGCCCGCCATTAAATTCACAAGTGGAGATTAACGTCTTGGAACAGTCATCAGGAGCAATCCCAATTATGCCACATTTGAAGATAAGTACACAAGTGCATCTTTGCAGGCCAGGAGGACTTTTTTGGGGTAGAATTCTCAATCAGCCCTTTTCTGCAGTATAGAAAATGAGTCACATTTTCAACTTCCCTGGTACAGTTTCAAAGCTATTCTTTTCCAGATCAAAGCTAAGACTTTGGAACAATATGAGAGGCAGAAGATTGTATATTCACAGCAGTTGATGGTTTTCTTTCTGAGGTACATAAAAGATTTCTCTCTCATTCTCCTTCCATTCCCCCACCCCATGCATAAACACCCTTGCATTACTGCATCTATGAATAATTTTCAGAGAAACATGTTACTTTCTTCCAGGAGAAAAAAAAGGAAAAAAGTGTGGTGATACTTTCAAGACTAATCAATTTATTTCAGAACAAGCTGCCATGGATTACAATCCTGTTTGGACAGCTTGTGGGAAGGAGTTCCACAGTTTTAAATCTCAATCAGAAAAAACAAAAGTGAGATAACATACATTAAACAGGACTCACAGACCAAGTTTGCCAGATGCTTGAAATCCCCCCCCCCCCCGCCCACTTTCCTTCTGTCAGTTCTAAGTTGTTGGGCAGGAATCCCTGCACCGCCTCCTCGTCTGAGTGGCCAGCTGATGGAGGAGGCAGAGAAAGGAACTCCAGGCTCTTGTCTGGACTGGAAGATCACAAGATGGGAAGGGATGGAGCACTGCATGCCATTTGGTGAGTGGAGGTGCCAGAGAGAGGGGTAAGGGAAAGGAGCATGCGACAACTGTGCTGCCATGCTTGTTCTGAACAAGCAGCAAGCAACCAGGAAAACCCTCAGGTCTATGGTAAGATACACTACACCGTGTTTTGAACAGTCAGTGTGATTCAGGGTGTGCTGGTCTGACTTGAACAGAATGGGATATAGGTACCACAATAAATTTCATAGAGAGCAGGGGTAATGTGCATTTTTAGACTGAAGTAGTAGTGCTACAGCTTAGCTTAAGGATTGCATACCTGCTTGTCTGTCTGGCAGCCTCATTAATGCATACCCACCTGTTTTCATCCCCAGACTCACAAGATGGGAGACAAAACCAAAGCAGGGCACTAGAGGAGGGATAGAAATGTGGAGGTACAGCAGAATACATTATACCTGAACATCTATCCGTCCACAATCATCATTCATTTTATATTCACAAGCCATCTTCTATCCAGAGCTCAAGGCAGTAAACATAGTTATTTTCACTTCCATTTTGTCCTCTACCTTAGGAGGTGTTTTAGGCTGTGAGAGAGTGTCTGGCCTGAGGTGACCCAGGCTGGTGACCCAAAAGCTTGCATGGTTGAGTGGGCTCTCAAACCTATATCTCTCAAGACTCTAAAGTCAGCAGCCATTTCCATTGATGAAAGGGAGAAGGAGAGTTGGATTGCTACATAAACCCTTGGCATATTTGCACAGTAACTGCAGTGTTATTATTAGTTTCTCAAATAGCTGCCTTGCAAGCAGATTTTGAAAGGTTAATCCTTGTGACAATGTTGATGTTGATGAGCCTTAAAGTAATGTTTGTTGTGCCTCTTGGAAGCAAGCCTGTAAGAAAAAGAAAAAAAAAGTATTTGGGGAAAAGCCCACATGTTTAGATATTCTGGCCAACTGATATACACCCACCTACAGCCGGTTCATGCATTTTAGTCAGTGGTAAGTGATGCTCAGCTGACTGGATAGTTCAGTGTGTTAGATCTCTGGCTGTTGTGCCAAAGGTTGGAAGTTCAATTCGGCACTGTTTTTTCTAGGAAAAGAGCCAGACTGTGTAGCCGTGGGCAAGCTGCACAGCCCTAGGGCACCCCCAGAAGAAGGGAATAGTAAACTGCTACTGAGTACTCTCTACCTAGAAAACCCTGAAAAGGGTTGCCATAAGTCAGAATTGACTTGATGGCACACAGTTCATTAAGTGATGCTCAACCTGCTGTTTCCAGGAATGATGCCTCTTCATTTGCAGAAAGTGAAGTTTCTCGAATACACACAAATGCACGTATGTAATTAAACAAGTATGTATATATCTACAGGCGACGGTAAAACTATCTAGCATGTAAACATTAACCTTGGTTAACCTGACCAATCCAACATAATGTGAAAGTATTTCTGATTAGGAAAGAGTTAATAAGGACTTGCAAAGAAAGAGAGAAAGAGATGAAAAAGGGGAAAGGTTTGCAATTTAACTGAGCTGGTGTCCCACCATTAAAAGAGAGTGTCACATAAGAAATGTTATTGCACTGGTAAATCTGGCATATGCTAGAAGGCAAGTATTTTAAAGTTAACTATCAAAAACAAGATGGCTTTAGAAGAGTTTATGTATTTCTGCAGCTTGGAATAAACATGCAGCCCCATGAAATCAGTGTTCCGTGGCCCTGGTGGTGGGGAATTATTACGAAAAAGTATTGTCATTGTCAAATGGGGCTAGAGGGGAACACTGAGTGGAGCATGTGCGTAAAGGCATTGGGTTGTGAAATAGAATAGTTTGTCATACTTCATTTCGGCATTAAATAACCCCTTGAAATGGATGCTAGAAAGAAGCTGAACCAAAATGTGTGGCTGTGAGAATAAAGATGAGATTTCGGATGGGATTAAAAAGGAGAATTTCTTTGGCGTGTACAAAAGCCTCACCCGGCTATGTGTGAGGATGGTTTTTAAAAACAATACATTTTAATGTATGGAATTAGGTCTTGAACAGGGTATAAACTAGTACTGTGCTGAAATGTCTTCCTCATTTGTTTATCATTCTCATTCAGTTTGTGAGAAAGTAATTTATTTTCAAAAAATAATTTCAAAAGAGGAGAACTTTCAAAGATATTTTCATGCAAGAAGTGCAGGATTCTTGTACTTGACTTCTATATGAGGTGGGCAAGGAGTGTACGTATATGGGTATCTTGCCTTGCCTTGTCCAGTCATCCCTGTAGCAGCTGCCAGCCTCCTTATTATCCCATACTGTAGTTTTATCCCAAGGGAGGTGAACGGTTTCAGCAGGACTTTTTCATATCGAGAAGTGTGGGCAGCCAGGGATGCTGGACAAAGGGGGGAGAGAATTGCAGTATCCTCAGCAATGTTGCAGTAAGCCCAAAAATATTATCAAAGCAGCCATTCTCAACCTTTTTTGGCCATGGCCATAAGCACAACATGAAAGAAATATAGGCCAAATCAAGATTGCATAAGGTGCATAATGAACCTTATAAGGTGGTGTGTGAAGAATTGTTTCTGGTCTGTGGCCCCCTTCAAATGTGCCAGGGCCCCTATCGAGAATGGATGATCTAAAGGACCTTTTTTTAAAAAAAATTAATTACAAATTGAAGGACAGGTTTTGGCACAACACTACCCCTCCCTCCTTTCTGTAGCCAGCCACAATACTGTTCTCCCTCATACCTCCTACAGGGCTTGTAGGGAAAGAATGATATTATAAGCAACTGCAGGAGAGACAAACTATATCTACAATGGCCCTTTACAATGAAACATTTAGAAGACTCATGCAAAGGTGCTGAACCCACAAAAATTGAAACTCATGCTGAGCAAAAAATATATCTGAATCCATTTGAAGGAGAAACTTCCTGAGATTTTTATGTTTCATACTTCAGAAGGAAAAGGCCACACTGCAGAATTTTCTCCAAAGATTCCTCCACCGCGGGAGATGGGGGTCTGCTTTTTGCCAGCACTGCAGTGGCTCAGAATGGAAACTTTGTAGAGGAGGCAAAATGGTGCTCAGATGCTGTTATGGCCACTTGCAGTGTCAATGAAAAAAGGTAACAATCCTTAGAAATGGAAGGGGGATGATGCTGTGCTGCAACTAATATTTATTTATTAATGTATTTATCTTATTTAATTTATATACCACCCATCTAGCAAACTGCTACTCTGGATGGTGTATGATAAATTAAACATACATTATCCAATGTACATAAATCATAACCTAAAACAGGAGATGAAACAATTTCTAGAACATGCTACAATACTGGAATATTCTCTTCCTCCTTCCTCCGATATCCCAGCTATTTGGGGAGATTCTCCCCAAAGGCTTCTCTGAACAGATCTGTTTTAGGAGCTTTTTAAAAATATACAAAGGGAGGGCACCTGTCATATTTCCTGCAGAGAGCATTCCAAAGAGATGATGCCACTGCAGAGAATATCTGGTTTCCATTTTCCACACTTCTCTGTGAGTTAACACCCACAAGTGTAATGTCTGTGAAGACTGGGGAAGATAGGCAGTCAAGCTTGACAGAAGAGGTTCAGACAAATAGCAATATCCCAATATTAAGGGTGAACTCACCTCTGAAAACCCACTGGAGAATATCATCTCCCCCAGATAAATTTGGAGATACGGTGTCCCCAATTTCTCTGCCAACAGAGAGGGTAGAGAAGTTTAAAGAGTCCATTTGTGCACTGCTGTGATACAAACAAGACCCACTATGGTGTAGTGTACGTGTGGAAGTAGGATTTTGAAGACCTATTTTCAAATCTCTGCTTGGTTATGGAAACTCACTGGGAGGCTGCAATTGTCAACCACTCCCTTGAATGTCTCACATGCCTCAAAAATCCTATTAGGTTGCTAGGTGCTCAGCAGCAAATTGACTGCATGTAACAATAAATAGCGCAAACAGCATACATACATAAATAAAACAAACCAATCCAGTCATCAGTACACACTGTTGGTGTTTTAGTGGAGGAACTATCTTCACCAGTGAAACAACAGATTTCTGTATGTAACATTGAACCATGATGGTGGGCAGATCAAATAAAGATGCATGTGATTCCCATGTGGCAGGAATGGACAAAATGCAGCTCTCCAGATGTTGGACTGCAACTCCTTGTATTCCTTAGCCCTGGCTATTCTGGCTAGAGCAGATGGGTATTTCAGTCAAAGAACATCTAGAAAACATATATTTCCTTTTTGGGGAGGGATCTGACATTCTCTTCTTCTTTTTCCTTGGGGTGTTCACATTCACATCTCATATCAGAATAAATGGGAGATGGTGTCCTTGCTCCCAGGTGCCCAAATGGTTAGTTATTGCTCTGACTCACATGTAGGCTTGAACATGAACAAGAACTCAGATTTTCCAGGGTTCTTGGTTATGTGTTAATCCTACACAGGGACCTTTCAGCATGGTGCTGAAACCGTGAGGAATGCAGCAACAGGGGAGGGGGAGGGATAGATGCTCCTCTCTAGGATAGGATAAAATGTGAATAGCGCTACATCCCTCATTTTTTTCTTAATGCTCCAAGGAAGGAGTGGAAGTGATTTTAATTAAGGAGAATGCCTTGATGTTACCTTAACACATGACTTCCTCTCAGAAGCCTTCCTTTTCTAACTGTTCCCAAAGAAAGGTACTGATACCTTCCATTAGCTCTATGGATTAGCACTTAATGGGATCAGCTAATGCATTTCATAAACTAGCAAAGTGCCAATCATCTTTATAGGTGATGTCGTGCTCCTCAATTATTACAGTACCTCCATAAACTGTGCAATAAACCTTCTTTTCGGATTCATACTATTCTATACATTTCACTGTTCCTTTAAAAGAGAGAGAGATCTTAGCTATAAATTAGTTGCATATGCTTAGGCTTCATTGGTTTTTATGCTTGCGCTTTCTACATGATAGGTTTAGGTTGTAATGGCACAAGCATATAATGGCATTTGAAGACCACTTCATGCCTTTCTGGCAGTTGTGTATGTATTTCCTGCTCATTTATAGCTGCTTCCATACCACCATCATAAATTCCTAACTAGAGATGAGAAGTTGCTTATTTTTCCCCAGTGCCATCTTTGTATGTTTTGATCTGTAATTCTGCACATTCCTATTATTCTGTGATTTTTAAAAATATGTTCTGGAGAGATATTGAAAAGCTATTTTAATCACAATTGAGCATGTATTATAGCTGTTTAAGACAGTTAGGATAGGTACTAAATGTTTATATTTTGGTCTAAACATTTGCTGGAGCATTTGTATATATCTTTTCTTAGTGTACAGTGCAAATATTAGAAGATTACATTCCTCAAGCATTTGTACTTATAACCACATAGTTAAGGTAGCATAGCAACATACCAGTTGTGTGACATTTACCCTCCATGGGTTAGAAGCTACATATTATTGAGGAAAGAAATTGGAACATTACTTTGAAATTGGTAGTTCTAAGATCTACAAATTGGTAAGGACTTTTTGTTTATGTTCTCCCATTTCTCAAATTTAATTGAAATATTTGCTTTTTAATAATCTTTTAATAATAATCTTAGAACTGCAGAGCGGGAAGGGGCCCTAGGGATCATTGAGTTGTGCCCTTATCAAGAAGGCACACTGGGAAATCGAACTCCCAACCTCTGGCTCCACAGCCAGATGCCTAAACCACAGAGTTATCCAGCAATTTAATAAATTTGATTACTACAGTCCAGTGGCCTGTCATACAAGTCACCTTCTCCTCCCATACACTTTGTTTGTCTCTTCAATACTCACAACAAACAGAACATGATGCAGCAACAGAAGTTAATGTTTGAACCATGCATGTTATATTCTTTCTCCAGCATTCAGCGAGGCTACACCCTTGTAAGGATGCAAGCCACTTAAAAAATATTTTTGCTAAAAAGAGAAAAGCTATCAGTAACTGAGGTATAACTGTAATGTAACTTATTATGTCTAAGCATCTGATTTTGAGTGGGGGTAGTAAAAGAATGAGATGAATTATGGAACAATTGCCAGTAGCATATAAGGTGCTCATCCAAACTAGGTGTGTGGCTCTGATTGATGTGGGTTGGAACCATGATCACTTTTCTCCATAGATCCAGAATGATGCACTCCAAACTTTCATACCTGTTTTAATTTTTCCTTGGATGTAATCCAAATAAGGAATAGAATCTTACTCCATCCCTCTGCCCAGTACACTACTCTGACTACCCAAAAAAAATCATGTAGATGTGCTGAACTACTCTGAATGAATGAGCAACTGAACTACCTCTTAAATAGGAGCAAATAAAATGTGTAGACATCTCAATGGAAGGTATCACTTGGTTCTGGCATGCAATGATCAACCAAGATAGAATAACAAACAAACAGACAAGGTGACAAATGAGTGTATTATTCTAGTAAGGAATAGTCAGACTCTGAATTTTACTTGGTAAGATACATACCGTATTTTTCGCTCCATAAGATGCACCTCTCCATAAGACGCACCTAATTTTTAGGGGAGCAAAACAGGAAAAAAATATTCTGGCGATTTCGGCCCGCTGTGGTGTGCGTGGAGGATGGCTGGGAAGGGTCTGGGAAGGGAAGGGAAGGTGGTGATTTCGGCCCGCTGGGCCCGCGGGGGGTGGAGGACGGCTGGGAAGGGTCTGGGAAGGTGGCGATTTCAGCCCCTTGGGCCCGCGGGGGGTGGAGGATGGCTGGGAAGGGGCTGGGAAGGTGGCAATTTCGGCCCGCTGGGCCCGCGGGGGTGTGTGGAGGACGGCTGGGAAGGGTTTGGGAAGGGAAGGTGGTGATTTTGGCCCGCTGGGCCCGCGGGGGGGGTGCAGAAAGGCCGGGTAGGGTCTCGGAGGGGTACTGCAGGCATCGGTTTGGGCCTTCCTCCACCCCCGCGTGGGCCCACCGGGGCCGAAATCGCCACCCCCCCCCCCCCCCGTAGACCTCCAGGAGCTTACCTGGCCTTCCTCTGCAGCTTTTTCCTAACTGTTGGGGTGAAAGAGCTACCAAGAAGCAGCCTCTTTCGCCACCTACAGTTAGAATTTAAATTGCACCCTTTTTTACAGTATTCGCTCCCTAAGACTCACACACTTTCCCCCCCACTTTTTTGGGGGGGAAAGTGCGTCTTATGGAGTGAAAAATGCGGTATCTCAGTTGTTGGGGAGTGGGGAATAGAAAGCTTGTTACAGACGTGTTGTGGAGGTACTTTATTTGCAGGTTTAAATTGGCCAATAAATGTTGCACTGCTTACATTCATAAATACTATTAATGACTGATAACATGGATTTACTGATCTATCCTGTGAGGGGTTTCTATGCTCCCTAAGGAGGAAGAACTTCTCACTCTGCTCACATTTCTGAGCAGTGTTCCATGAACTGTATGCATAAATACTACATTTTGCTTACTTTTATTTGCAAACAAGATCAATGTCTGAAGGCACTTTGTGTCCGCTTCCCACAAACTATAAAGATAGCTTTGTAGTAAGAACAATAAAGGTGGGGAATAGGGATGAAAGGATGTTATATTTCCACTGTTACATAAACATTCTCTGCTAGAGCCAGGATCAATTAAAGATATTTTAAACATGAACCATGTGTATCTGGAAAACTTTGCAATATTCCCCATTCATATCTGACCAGGATATCCATGTGAGCAAACTTTATTAATTTCTTTCTCTTTGGTTGTCCTAGAAATTAAGAATGATTTTGAATGACTTCAGAACATTTCTGTCAACCCACCAGCAACAGTCACTATTTGTGTTTGTGTTGTATATTGTCACCACAGTATTTGTGATTTAAAGACCAACAATGTCAAGGTATCCATAAAAATTAAAGGCAATGTAGTTCTCATATTGAAACTCAGCTGGATCGGTCAGGTGCTCTTTTGATGGCAGTGACTAAAATAACAACTGAAAGGACATTTCCAGTCACAGAATGCTTAGTGCAAGTATCCTGTCCTGTATTGGAGCCAGCTTTAACATTAGGCAGAGTGAGATAGCACTTCAGGAAGGAGAGGTTCAGTGTCATGAAAGGGAACAAAATTCTTACTTGTTTCATTTATTATTGTAGTATACTTATCAGAAAAGTGGGGAGGGTCATGTTTGAGTTTTGGTGACCTGGATTTAAAGGAGTGGCAGGGACTGGATGCCCCTGATTTAGGCAAAATAGCACAATCCATTAGGCTATCCATGTACTGTATCCTATTTCAAATTGTGCGAAAGCAGTAGATTATTGATGATTTATTTTACTGGCCACAGTCCATTAAGCAGCAAGTTTTAATCAAAGTGCTAACTAAATTATTTTACAAAGTTGGAAATAACAGCAACAAAAAAGCACTCCTCAGTTAGGATGCTAGAGATTAAATGTTCTGTTTGGCCTTCACAGGAACAGCATTGTTACTGCTTTTTCCCTGTTAATCTGTTTTGTTTAACAGATTAAGCATATAATCACCCTAATTATTAAGCACATAATCACCTTAATGTTGTTTCAACAGTGTGGAGTGGGTTGAGGGCGGTCTGCTTTAACAAGCAGGCTGCAGTGAGGCCTGAAAGAAGTTTACAAAACCCAGAGAAGCAAGTGAGCTTGTATAAATAGGTCATGGCAAGAAAGTTGTTTTGCTGGGATAACTAGAGATTCAAACAAGATACTGCCAAAGTATGACAGTCTAGGTCCCGGCAAATGGCCTCCACTTTGTTTTTAAACTTTAAAACAAAAAAACAAAAAAACAACCCTCGTGTCCTTCCTTGTGTCCTTTAAGGTTCAAAAATAATTTTAAAAACAAAAGATACTGGGCCCTAGAGTTGCTGAGGGCCCTCATGACATAGCAAAATTACCGTAACACGTTCTAGAGGACACACAGGGACTCCCTGAGTGGAAGAAAAAAATCAGTGAGAATGTTTCTGTGACCTTTGGGTGACTTTATGTTCTAGTGTCTAGGGGAAAAAAAGGAGATTTTAATAAATCCTTGCCATGCAGAGCCATGTGATTCTCTTCAGCACATATTTTATCCTTCAGAGGTGGCAGATTTCTGTTTCTTTTGTTTTGGCATCAGTTGCAGGGGCAACTGATTTTGGCGGAGCTGGTTTTTTGTTCTTTCTATTTCTTTCCCAAGACACTTAAGTGCAAAAGCCTCTCTAACCTTAAAGTGCTGAGAAGAATCTAACAGATCAGAAAGAAAGAAAAATACTGCAGTGATGATGTTTAATCCGAGCACAGCCCAGAATCAAATTTCAAACACCTGGCTGTAATTGTAGAAAGAAACACAGATGAATACCTAGAAGCCCATCTAGAAAATGACGAATGGCTATAATGAATGCGCACAATCTGCAGGGCATCGGATCATAACAAGATGCAAACAACAGGGAGAAATTTTGTTGCTCTGTATTGCTCTTGTATCAGGGAATTTTCTGGCACTGCCTAAACAGGTGCGATGAGCGGGAACCGGGGAACACGGCAGTTTGTTGATCAGTATTTATGGGGAAAAGGAAAGGATTATTGCCTATTACTGGTTTACTCTAATTGGCTGATTTAAAGAGGTATTGTTGCTTTTCTTGGCTCAAAGCCGACATATCATTGGTGCTTTACTCCCAATCAGAAAGAACTTCACTTCCCCTCCCTCCTGCAGGGACCACTGAAAACAGAAAACAGACCCGGAAAGGGGAGCACCAGCCTTCTGGAATACATTTGAGGCATGCACAGGTTGCAAAAAAGAGAGGATAGATTCACTTTCTGTGCCACTGATGAACTATATATCAGCTAAACCACAGCAGTGGATTGTGACCTGAATTTCTGTACTGGTTTACAGTTTAAATTTATGTGTTGATTTGATTTTTATCCCACTTTTCTTCCTAAATTTCCCATTGAATTAATGTGTTGGCTGGGGCTAAGCTGGTCCAGCCTGCATAAATCGACACACCATACCACTGCTTGGAAAAGGCCACAATTTTATGGGTTAGAGTAGGAGCGTCCCTGGCTTAGAATTGTGGATGGAGCCAGTTCGTTAGACCTGAAGGCTGCCCAGTGTCAACCACCATTTTTTCCAGATGACACCTGGAGGGCAACTCAGGAGTTCCAGTCTTGTGGGGCCCCATGGGGGTGTACACTACTCCATGGCGACTTGCCACTCCAAGGGTATGGCCGGGCTTCTGGTCCTGGAGCTAGGCCAGGTTGTGGCCCTGCCTACTGGCCCTCCTATGGAGATTTCACTATAACAAAGACACACAGGTCACCTGCCTGCCATCCTTCCACTACCTAGATCCATCCCAATGCTCCCAACCACCCATTGACAAAGTTGTAACAATAGTACAGAGCCAAGAACCCTTCACCAAATTATACCAGATCCTATTCCTGTTTTCACAACCTAATGCAAAGGATCTCAAGAACGTAACACCAGAATGCCCCAAAATTGTCATTGTCACCACAACTGCATGTATATAGCATAACAATGTTGCTCCAAAAATTACTGAAAGAAATGAGAGGGCAGGAGGGAGGGAAAGGCCATCAAATAGCGGGGGGGGGGGGGAGTGGCACCCACCTGCTTTTAAATCAAGCTGTGGTGTGCTGTGATGACTCCCCCAACCAGACTACATAACAGACCACAGCTGCCCCCACTCCCTACTACCACAGTGTCCAAAGGCTTGGTTATTGTGGTCACATGCTGTTGGCCTCCCAGGAATCCCAGCATAAGCCACATGGAGCCACCATGCCAGAAGGCTGACTGCATTGCTGACATCTAGGCCAGTTTGTTGTGCTAGCAATAACATGAGCCCCAGGTGGGTCTGGGACTCTGCTTTATATAACAATATTTTAAGCTGTTTTATATCACTGTATTTTATAGTTTATTGCATATTTGTAATTTTATGTACTATCTTCAAAGAACTGCCCTGTTTGGGGTCAGATAAACTCTCATAGCAAGTTCACAACAGTCCACAGAACAAACCAGCCAGAAGCACATTATCAATAGACTATTTAGACATACGTAAGCAATTCCAAAGACAAAAGAAAAAAAAAAGAGCACAGGGATTGCGCTAATACAATCTGCCTAAAAAGCAGATAAATCAAGTGTGATCCAGAGCCAGAAAGCAAATCAGAAATGCACAGACATAAAGTCGAGAGCAAGGTTGAGCACCAAGAGAAAGCCAAAGCAAGAGGCAAACCACCTAGGAAAGACTGACTGTCTAAAGCTAGGTGTTGTTCCAGCAGCTTCTGCAGCTGAGGCTTTATTAGCTGATTTGACTGGATCCAGGAGGAAGCCTGCTACTCTTTCCAGGAATATATTTTGAACCATTACCACTTTTTTGGATCATCCCTTATCCATTGACTCTGGAACTGAGAATGTGGTAACACTAGGAGGGAAAAAAACATATTTGAATTGGGTTTAGCATGTTTAAAAACATTTTTTTTAAAAGCTGACTACACGACACACAAGAAATTTCTGAAATTTTTTTTCAGCACTTAAGAGGATAGTGAAGCACTGTAGAGCAAACAGTGAATGTAATGTGGATTGTATTTAAAATACTCATCCAATTTGTACACATCATGAAAGTGAACTTGAGGCCCTACACAAGGTACAGTATTTGGATGTGCAGCCCACAGTTTGGGAAGACTGCCAAAATCACTTCGCATTTACCTTGCAAGACAAATAATTAACCACACAAGAATAAACATCTAAGTACTGAATGCCTCAATGTATCAATAGGTGTTTATATCAGGATAGAAAAACTGATGATGCAGATACCGTTGTCTTTTCCAAGATCTAAAGAACCTTTTGATATGGGAAATGGAAAGTACTGAGACTTTCATTGACCTGGAATCTGGAGCACTTCCTATTGTATGCTGGGGCATATATCAGTTTTATATGCTCAATTAAAGATTTTTAAACAAACAAACAAACAAAAATTAAGCAGCAAATGGGAGGACTGATCCGAAGACATAAACAACTGGGTGGTATAAAAGTAATAGTCATTAATTAAATGAAATAGAGTAAAAGACAGTTTCCCCAGGAGAGGAAGAAATCAGGGGTCTCTGCTTATATACATATAGCCACTTCCAAATATATCAGCAAAAGGCTGCATCTGCTGGGTCAGTTTGATGGATAGAAATTGAAGGGGAGAGGAAGAGTTTTGCAGATACTTTGAACTAATCAGTGGTTATTTAACATTCTGCTAAACATCTAATCTTCATGCAAGATCTTTTCCAAAGCCAAACTGTTTCTATAGTACAATACAATGCTGTGGGCTAGGGATATAAATACTTTTTTTTCCCCACCCTGACTGGAGAGGATGAAGAATTTTAAAATACTCCTTCCTGCCCTTTATGTATACTGTATGGTTGTGGGGAATATTTTCTAATGATATCAGTCAGAGTTTTTGTGCAAATTGTATATCTTATGGTATACAATACAGTCCCAGTTGTCATTATCTTTTTTATGAAGAAACAGATGTGCCATTTACCTTTTTTTCCAAAAAAACACACACCAGTCATTCCATCTTGTTCTCTGTGTATATTTGTTTGTGTGTGCTTTCCTTTTGGAAAGAAAAGAATGCTGCAGTTACATAGATTTCCACAGAGGCACTGTGCACAAATTGCAGCAATATGCAGACATTATTCTCTCCCTCCCTCTCTCTCATTCTAGAAATCATGAATCTCATGGGCCAGGAAATTTCCCATCAGTGTGTCTGATAGAGTTCTGACAGCCTAATTTGAAATTTAGCAGGTATTCCTAACATCCCTACAACAGACACACAAACACACACACACCACAAACAGGCCTACACATAGGAAGCCAAGTGCAGTCTAATATTTCTGGAGTTCCACAGAATTAAGCTGGTTGTACTTCTTAGTTAACTTCATTTACCTACAGATGGTTACTCCTTGTAAATATAGAAATGTCTTCTATTCACCTGTACAAGTTGTTACACTACTTGTACATGTGTGCTATATAACTGCAAAGGACCATTGCTAGACCAGTGTCTGTCTGCCTATTTTAAGATTCCATCCTAGCTTTAGGCACGTAAAGATACTCTGTCTGTCACTTTCCCCATTCAAGATTGGCTGTGTCTCATCTGAAGAAACGGTGGCCTGCTACATATGTTAAGAGTTCAGAAATATCTCTTTGCACATGTAAATCTTTCCCCAGGAAATGGCTGAATGATCCTTATGACTAATACAAGCATTTATGAGAAGTATTTTGAAGATCGGAGAAGAAATTGTGTTATTAAGTGGGCCGTGCTTGGATGTGGTGCTGTTGGATGGTCTAGAAACACATTGATAGGTTTTCAGGTGAAGTATTCCAAGTAGTGCTTCAGCTTTAATTTAAAAAAAAATCCCCTATTTTTTTCCCATCTACTCTCAACTATCTCTCTGATTTTGATACTCCATTTAACCTAACTTTATGTCAAGTACACTTGGAAGCTCTTCTCTTCTCTGGAGTAATTAAAGTAAAGTAGAAAATTGGCAAATGCTCTTCTAGTAAAGTCATTTCAAATATTCTTATAGGCATAGAAAAGGTAGAAGGTAATTAATAAACTGCCATGTGCCATTCCAAACTCCTTCGTTGTTTAGGTCTGTGCAAAGGATTTTTCAGCTCTAAAGCCCAAGGAAAATACAGCACAGGATTTTCAAAAGCTGCTGCCTCTTGATAGTGTGCATGGAAAAGAAAAATAGGTTTGAATTTGATGGTGCCTGAATTTACTCCCATTGTGTTTAAAAATAATTGGAGCAAAATGACCCTTTTCCAAATCATCAGGGTGTGAACAAACAACATTACAAAACAAACAAACACTGATGTGTTTTTTAACCTCTTCATGGAAAGCTACATTTTGTCCCAAGGACATAGCATCACAGCCTCACATTTTGTGCTGTCTGTAACAAATCTGAGATAAACTAGGTAAGTGTGTCCAGTGGAACAAAATCCATCATGGTGTGAACTTTTGAACTTTAAGTCTTCACACTGGTACAGCCCAATGAAGTGGTGTTTTGATCCATAAAAAGTCATGTATTTTATGATTATTTTTAAGTGGTCTATAAAGGTATCACCTATTGCATTTCCATCTTGTATTTTATTTTGCTTGGACCACACGGCTCCCCTTGTATTTCAGTGGAACTAAGTATCTTTCCACCTGTTTCTGTTCATGCCTTTCATATAGGATGCAGGATCCAAAGTGAAGCCAAGAACTGCATTACAGCTTTATGAAAAGTGTACAATCCCAAACATGGAAGTGAGAGCTGGACCATAAAGAAGGCTGACCGCCGAAGAATTGATGCTTTTGAATTGTGGTGCTGGAGGAGACTCTTGAGAGTCCCCTGGACTGCAAGGAGAACAAACCTATCCATTTTGAAGGAAATCAATCCTGAGTGCTCACTGGAAGGACAGATCCTGAAGCTGAGGCTCCAATACTTTTGCCATCTCATGAGAAGAGAAGACTCCCTGGAAAAGACCCTGATGTTGGGAAAGTGTGAAGGCAAGAGGAGAAGGGGACAACAGAGGACGAGATGGCTGGACAGTGTCATCGAAGCTACCAACATGAATTTGACCCAACTCCGGGAGGCAGTGGAAGACAGGAGGGCCTGGCGTGCTCTGGTCCATGGGGTCATGAAGAGTTGGACACGACTAAATGACTAAACAACAACAACAACAATCCCAAACATAGCTCTGTTCTAATGTGTATCTTAATCCAGAAGGTACAAATCAGATCAGTTTGAGGTCATCTTCGCAAAAATCAGACTCCACAAGCATCTCTACTTAGATATGTTTAACTCTGGTTGAATTATGCTCTCTGATATTGGTGCTTAGGTAAACATATCTCCACAACACCCTAAATACAAGCATGCACATTCTTGTCCCATGGTTTTTTGTTCCTGCCTCTACAGATGCTACAGTTTTCTTCCAAACATCCTGCCTATAACAAAAGTAGGAACTGTATTGTTTCCATTGTTCATTATCCTATTGAGTGGCTCCTAAATGGAAAATACCAGCAGTGACATTGTCATCGCACAAGGAGTGATATCTATGAAGAAAATCTACCCTACACTTGCAAAACAGCAATGATTACACATTCTATTTAATAGAAGCTCAACAGCGTTTTCTCTTTATTCTAACCCTTGATCATGGATTATACGGAGAAGGCCCACAGAGATATTGGTGCTTTCACATACAAGACATGTAAACTGTTTCTGGAATGTCCAATGGAATGTGCATCCATGTACAGATGCTCTCATGCTAAAGTGTTCCTTGAAGAAAGAGGCACATGAAGATGTGAACTGGGATGTAGAGCCAAATGCATATCCCAGAATGCAGTCTCTCCCAGCCTGGCACATTCTAGATGTTTTGGACCACAACTCTTTGGATTATCTGACTGACAAATAGACATCCTATAATTCCTCTCCAGGCTTACATGCAAGGATTATCATTGTTGACTCTTGTATGGGTCTCTGCTTATCTTGCAGTAAGTGGCAAAATAAGTCTTAGGGTCTCCTGGCATATGTAAATATATTCATAAAAATTATGAGGATTGAGGTCAAAGTTCTCTTCTCATGAGCCCATATGTATAGACTGAAATTTTGTTCTCTCCATCCCATCTTGAAGAAGTATCTTGCATAATCCAAAGTAAAATACAAGCAGCTTGACTGATTTACTCCTGGAGGGGAGTCCTCCTCTATATATCAAATTGTCTCTTTGCACTTAATTGTGTGGGTACGGTGGATGTGCTCTTGTATAAATGCAAATATTAAAATACAGCTAGTTGCGTATTTTTTTATAGAGGCCAAAAGCATATTTCCTCTCCAGATTTCTCTTTCCAATAGGCAGCTTCTTCTTTATCTGAGAGTGTCCTTGTAACAGTTAGCATAATGCCATCATTGGCTAAATCACTGGCAAATTAACTTTACATTCAAAGATAAATGCACAATTAGGCACCAATTCAAGTGTTTGACAAAGTAAGCATTTCACAAATATTGCTTGCATGTAGAAAATGATCAGTGGCCCAACAGTATTGTGTATCTAATCAGCACGTTGGAAAACAGACTTTGTACAGTGTACACTTATGAGATAAGTATACTGAAAGTTACAAATGTAGCCACTGTCCAACATATTTCAAAATAGTGATCAACACTGATAATAAAAAATGGTAAAAATATAACTTGCCATTTCCATATTAACATGTGCATCACAGAATTATCATCGAAAAAATGACCGTATCCCAATGCAGTGGCCGTCGATGCTGCACCTATCCTAAATGAGTGTGTCCCGAAGCGCCATCCCTGCAGCCCGATCCATTGGAGTGCTCTCTCCGCCAGCTTCCAAAACTGATACTTAGTAAGTGGGAGGCTGTCGCTATGGCAAAATAAATACCCGCTATGCTCCCCTCTGAAGTGTAAGTAAGTCTCTAAAGCTTGGACAGGGCATATTTCTTTAATTGAACATTGTCCCAACATGATATCTGCTCCCTTTCCTCTTTGGTCTGCCTTAGAACACCTAATGTGCATATAAATTTTGTTTTCTGCAACTCGAACATCATCTTTCTGTAATGCCGCCCACAATCTATCTGTTTTGCTTGCAGCAACCAATTCACTAACTCGCAGGGCCCCAAAAAAGGCTACCAAAGATGCAGCCTTAAACAATGCTGCTTCAAAATTATCCCTACATATATCCACCCAAATGTTGCTAAGCTGCACCAGAAGCCTGGCCCTTTCTTTGCTCCATCCCTCAATCATTTTCTTAATACGACAATCTCCTGTGAAGTCAGGGTAGCCTCGTACTTTCGCATAGAATGCCAAAGCTGACATCTTACCTTGTATAGAACTAGGCGATAAGTCTTTCCTATGCAGGTATATCGCAAATTGCTGCAAATGTTCTACCAGGGCTGGCGACAAGGGCTGTAAACCCACACTAGACCTGAAGTCTTGAAACTCAGTACTCACAGCTGTATACCCCTTACGAGTCCTGGGAGCCAATGCCAGCCCTATTGCACACTCAGCCTCTTCTTGCCAATTAGCCAGACCTCCGGAGGAAGACTCTCAGGACACTTTCTGGCTCCTGGCGCTAACTTCCTGAACCATTCCATCTGTAGATGTGACAGGGTATCAGCTATGCTGTTATCCAGCCGTGGGATATGCCTGGCCTGTACTACTATGTTCAATTTCAGTGTGCACAGTGTGAAGGCTCTCACCAGCCTCGTGACTCACTTAGACTTGGAGGAAAGTTTATTAATCACATGAACCACTGCCTAGTTGTCACACCAAAAATGCACTACGGAGTTGGACCACTCCTCAGACCAGATCCATAGTGCTCCGACAATGGGAAATAATTCAAGAAAGGTTAGGTCTCTGGTGAGACCTGTTTGGTGCCAGCTCTTTGGCCACTTATCTGAGCACCATCTGCCAGGGGTGGGCAATTAATTTCTACAGGGGGCCACATGAAAAATCTGAACTGTGTTTGGGGGCCGAACCAACTTTACTTAAAAATAAAATGAAACAGTGATGTTATGATTGCTTTTATTTTAAACTTGTTAATCTTCACAAATACTAAAGAGGTTTTTTTGCAGTATGTTAAAGATAAGCAACTGGCGGTGGGCCGGACAGGAGTGGCTCGCGGGCCGTATGTGGCCCGCGGGCCACACTTTGCCCAGGTCTGCCTTAAAGTAAATACCAAAACTGGCAAAATTATTCAAGGAGCAGTTGAAGAATTTTAGTCAACAGGAGACAGGGAATAATGAACAAGGAAATGAGAGGGTGGTGGATGGTGTATGCCAACCAAAAGAGGGGCCGGAGGAAATTAATGGGGAAAACCTAGGAAAAACAACTTTAACCTTGGAGCCGAGGAGAGTTTTAAGGGAAGATAAGGGGAGAAAATCAGCAGAATTGATTAAAAATAGCCTGGAAGATCTGTTGGAGATAGACCAAGTGTATAAGGATCTATTGGAGATAAATCAAATGCATAAAATGGTTTCAGAGGACACAAAAGATGGCAGAATGTTTAGAGAGACAGAAACAAAAATTGAAAAAAGACAAATAAGAGAAGCAATCACTTAGAAAGATGAAAAAGGGAAAAATAGGAAGGTGGCCATCAATGTTAAAAAGCATGTATATACCTAAGTTCTGGAATTGTAAAGGGGCACATCTTATATATTAAAAAAGAGAATTAAATTGAAATAAGGGAGCACTAATCAGGGTAAAGGCATAATATGGTTTTTTTTAAGGTAAATTGAAGCTAGATATAAGGTTGGGGCAAACAAATAGTACTTAATGAACATGCATTAGATATAATATTGTTATAGACAGAATAGAAAATGTGGAGATAGAAATGGCTAAATAATTATACAAAGAAAATCTGTATAAAATGCTCTAGATAACATGTATTATGTGTTAGGAACTTACTTAGTTATTGGTATAAAATACAAAGTTTGTCGGTTAAATCACTTCAAATTATATAGATTTGGAAATGGAATTACTTTTATTAAGCATGTTATTAGAGGATTTTCAGAACATTGTATACTATGAAAGTAATATTATGATAGTAGCCAATATTGTATACTAAAATACATACATGAACGGTCTGAATGTTTGAAAGATGTGTGGAATTTGGGGGGACAACTGGGAAGACACCAAGACGCAAAAAACAAATAATTGTAAGCAACCCATGTAACACGATGTTTGACCTTTCACAGATTTCAAATTCTCGGACCAAGAGCCCTTTCTTTCCCCTTGTACTGGAATTCTAAAGCCAAACTTGAATCCTTCCAAGAGGTTTGCTGCTTCATCCTTCTTTGGATAATCATGCAGCCACCTTTCCAACACAGCTGCCTTAATGGGTCTGGGGCCCTTTTGCAGGGGGCTGCCCACCGCCATCAGCTTTCTTTCCCTCACCTCTTTCCTTGCCTCCGACTCTCTGACTTCTCCTGAAGCAGTTGGAGCCAGCATGCTGGCCCCCACAGACCGAACATTTGAGCCTATATCTACATGGTTTTCTAGAGCAGATCCCTCTGGAGTTAAATTTCCAACACAGCAGGCGGGGTTGAACCGCCTGCTCCATGGCTACATAGGAATTGTTGGGCTGGCCTGCTCTGTGTATTAAGTGTCCACTATTGAATCTTTCATCTGTGGCCAGCCTTGCAGGTGTCATGAACTGCAACCAAAGGCCCAGCTGTGGCTCCTCCCATCACATATTCGGATGGATTGCTGCTCTCATTCTAAATGCTTGACCATAAAGAAGCCATGCATGGCCAGGGTAGTCCATGTACGACCTGTAGATTAGATCCAGATACTGGACCAACGATAGGGCTCTCCATGGTTGTGCCTTCACTAATACCCCAGTGTAAATGAGGAACCCTGGCAACCAATTTGCCCAAGAGCATTCCGGTTTCGTACAGTTACGCCTTTCTTTCTCCCTGTCATTGTCCTTTTCTATATCCTTCACATCTACGTCTCTATTTAACAGTTCAAAAATGTCAACATAGTTACCTCACCATTTTTTTTCTTTTGTGGCAGGAGTTGGGTGATCACCCAAGAGCATGGCATAATCACCAAATGGCAGGGCCTTAAATGGAACTGAGTTTTACCCTGTATCCTGCAGTGAAGGGTATGGACAAACTCCCACTCCCAGGGTAAGCCCGATAGGAGCTGGGAAGGTGACCGGCAAGTAAGGAGCACTCCATGTTCCTGCTGCTCAGACCTGTAATAGTAATGAATGTGTCTGACCCATAGAACACCCCGGACTCCCTACACTATACTGCTGTGTCGTGGGCATTTGTGCCTGGCCAATGTCAGACCAAGGCCATGTGACCAGTGTAGGGTCGGTGTCAGGTGCAACCGCTAGCTCACCTGTAATAGGTACCAGTGCTGTATTCTGCTCCAAACACACCACCTCAGTATCTCAGACTGTGTCCATCCTCTTACCGCCCTGACCAGCCGTGTTGCCTTGACATGGTCTGGCTCTGCTCGGTCCCGGTAGGTTCTACCTCCTCCGACCCCTCTCTGATTGACTCTGCCCAGGCTGCTTTAGAGGCCACTGCCTTCAGTGTCCCCCGCCTCTCTGCCTCTAGAACAGCAAGTGCCTTCAGTTTGGCGCATCTATGCCCTTTAGAGTCCCTAGCAGAATGCCATGGCCGCTCCTCATTTGCTACTGGTTGAGCCTGTGCTGCACGTTCCGCCTCCCACTCTGAATTTTTTGCTTGCATTACCTCCCAAACTGGCCAACTCTCTTTGTCTGAAGATGAGCTGGGTGGGGAAATTTCAGGCACAGCCTTCCGTTTTGCTGGCTGCTTCCCTTTCTTTGCACCCTGACCCTTCTTGGGACCCATAAGTTTGTTTGATGCCCCTTGTACAAAACAAGGAATTGGCGGGAGCCTCCCCTATTTTATTTCATTTCATTTCATTTCATTTATTTTTAATATATATATATTTAAATCTTTAAATCCCCCACCCCTATTCACACAGTGTTGTTGATAATAATCTCCTCCCTTAACTTACCTTATCTCTCACTCTGTACTTATTTTATTACTTGGTTTTATTTTCTAATTTTTTTTAAACCAAGCTATTTCCCAACTGGGGGGAACCCACCAATAATGCTGTCCTCCCCATTCAATTTATTTATACATAGAATCTGTCCTTGCTCCCCTTTATAAATTTTTTATACTATTGGTATTATTTATTCTCCTCTGTACTCCTATGGGGGGGGGTTTTCAGTCAGGTGCCCTCCCCATTGTGGATAGGACCCCTAGCGATCGTTGCCCCTGTATCCCCCCCTTGTTTCCAAATCCCAGCTAGTGAATTCCTCCTTCAGTTCTTCTCTTTCTCTCTCTCTCTCTCTCTTTTTTAAAAAATAAATATATAATTCAAAAACAATTATGCAACCCCCCCAGGCCCGCAGAAGGGTCACTGAAATCACTGCTGTGTCACAGTAAAAACGAAACTCGGAGCACACCGACACAGAAGCCTTCTTTCTCCGCATGCAAGCCTCAAAAGAGTCCGATTGGAGGAGGAGTTCCTGTTATATAAGGCACTCCTCCCCCCTCCCTTTCCGGATAGCCGGGACGTGAATAACATGTCTCGCACTATTCCGGCCAGAAGGGCAAAGATGCTTCGCTCAGCAAAGTCCCTTGCCGGCAGAGCGCACCATTCTGTCATCACTTTCAGCAACACGAGAGTGTCCATGTAGACTCTCCCACTGGAGCCAGAACACAAACAAAGCCGGGGTCTACTTCAGATGCCTACGAAGACAGGGATACCTACAGTAACTCCCTCTTCAGACAGTCACTGTTAGTATTGAAGGCAATGGCAGAAGGGATCAGGACTATGACACTCCTCTCATGGCAAGTGATATATAGCTGAATAGGTGAAGATTTGAATAAGGCCTGCCTAATGCAGCAGTCTAAAAATTATGCCACACTGTCTCTTTTTTTATGTACAAATGCTACACATGTGATGTATATTTTAATCAAGAATGTCTCAGGTCTTGTAGTGCATACCTGTTGTCAAGAAACACTGGAGTTGGCAGCTGCAAAGCTAAAACATGATTACATTTACATACTGACACACACTTTTACATCGACCCCTGACCTTTAATTTTGTCAGCATAGATATCTGATGAATCGTAGCTGAGAAGAGAGAAAATGTAGATGAAGGAGAGCATTGTGTGATTCTTTTGCTTATTCTTTGATCAAAGGGGCTTTTGCTATATTCTCTGATATTCCCATTCAACTGGCAACATCACAGTGCTTAAATGTATCACACAGAGAATTAAAAGGCATGCTAAACAAAAGATCAAATCAAAGTTACATTAATGACTCAACTTGCAATCCTCAAGGGCCCAGTTCCAATCCCTGCATGTGGGTGTTTGTATGTGGATGGGTAGATGCATTTTTATTAGGAAAATATTTCCTCTTGTGTCTTGCTCTTGCACAAGATCATCCCACACTGATTAGAAAGGTGAGAAATTTCCTTGCATTCCTGACAGAGTTCTAGCTCTGATAATAATATTTTGGATATTACTGATGTGTTTTTAATTTGATTTTGTTTTTTTTACAAAATTGTCCATTATTGTATAACAGATCACATTGCATCCAAAACTAAGATGATTGCTGCATGAAGAATTTGAAGCTCTAGATGGATTTTCTGTGTCTTTCTTGCAGTCTTCCCATGCTTGCAGTGTGTGTGTATATAAGTACCGTTTGCTTCTCAAAGGCAAAGAAGAGTAGAACCACTTTGTGCAATTTGCATAGACCTTGAGTGGGGGGAAAGGAGCCTTTACCTTTCACTCTTGGCTGGAGTCACAGAATCTCATGGATCTTTTAAATTTCCTCATTGAAATGTCTTGCCTTCTTATGATAGCTTAAATAGATAAGAATGATGAATTGAGGGATCATTCTTTCTATCTGTAGTTGATATACACTGAGCAACGTGGCTGCAAGTATAAGCCATGCCAAAAATTTGTCAGTTGCACCATGTAGTGGATGGAGGGGTCTAAATCCAGCCATGACTCAGTGAATTCTAGTTATATAGTTTTTTTAAAAAAAGGAGCACAGCACATAGAATAAGTGAATTGATGGAGCAATATATCCCTTCCTTCAAGCCAAGTAAGGATATTTATTATTAACCATGGGCATTGTGTTCAGACAGATGCTTGAAAATCGACCAAATAGGGATACTTGTTTGATATTCATATTCCATTTGCAGGGTTAAAATAATGATCAGGAATGTGTATTAAGGCAAGGGATTGTTGGTGTTCCTTCATAGCCAAGAAGGCAAATGACAATTGAACATGCACATACCCAATGAAACCCAACATCTCTTCAACCACTGGGGCACTAAGGAGGGTTCACCAGATCATATATCCTTGTGCAAGCCTGGAAGCCATCCAACCACTTGCACAAGGGACCATGAGCAGCAGAAATGAGCATCACTCGGGCATACGATCATCTCCTTCCCTCCTTTGTTCATGAATGAGTTATCTTTATTTTCCATAGGAGGAAGGCCTGGCTTGCTGAAAGATGGGAGAGAAATTTTTTTCTGATATTCATACACTCAGTCTAGTTATGAGGCTTCACAGAATTTGTTTTAACCTCTAGAGGCCAGGGTTAATGATAGGGACTTGGGAGAAAGAGGGAATAGCCTAGGGAGGAAGCATAATCAACTGACCTTATATATTCTTTTACCTTCTGCCACTTATAATTTTTCTCCACCTATTCAGTTTTATTGGAAGGAGCAAATCGGTGGTGTTCAAGGTCTAAACTGCTTTTCTTCAGAACGAGGTGCAATAAACTGTCTGCTCTGCAGTATTTAGTATCATACCAAATGTCTTTTGCAGACACAGCAAGCAAATTTGATTTTAATGTGAAAAAGGTGGGGACAGAATTCACAAGAGGAGTTCTAAGAAGGAAGGAGATGAGTTCTCATCCAACAGGTTCAAGGGCAAGGTGGGGGATTAATTGACTGAGAATCCTGTTCCCATCAAATGAGAATTTGCATCAGTCAACACAGCTTAAATTAATGAGAGCAAGATGCTTGGGAAGCATTTGTCACATCCCTAGTTGAGTTCCTGCTAGGACAACCACTCACAATCAGCACTTGGGGCATCTCTTTTTCTAATTATGCATCCTCTGTAACATATAGTTCAGCCCACAGGAAGCAAACTATTCACACCTTCATGCTCATAGTGCTAGGGCAAGGTTTGTAATATTTTCCAGCTATTCCATGATACTCCCGGTTGCTGCCAAATTAATTCTGGGAGTAAGTGAGAGCAGGAATTCATGGAAAGAGCTGCAGTTTCGGAACCATACAGGGTCTACCATCGGGTGATTTCTTTGCCGGTCTCAGTTTGGCTCGTTCTTCTCCCCTGCCCCCCCTGATCAACATTTTTTAAAAGCCAATTTCAATCCCATCAGGTTCACTGCAGTGGCTTCACTGCGAGTAATCAGATAAAAAGAAACTAAAAATTCACAATAATTCCTTTTCATATCCCTGTGCTTTGAGTGGCATTTATAACAAATACATGCTCTGAATTATATATGTCTTAACACGTGAAGACTGTTTTAAATAAGTAACTCAATATAATACACTTTTATATATGCCATGTGGCACTGCTTAAAGAAGAATATTGTAATTCCTCCCTCCAAATGGAAGTTCTGATGTTGAAACTCCCTGATTCTTTTATGATGAGCTGAAAACTGCCATAAACTTTCTAATGAATGCAGCAGAAGGGAATATCAAAGTAGGAAAATGACAAACACACACATGTCTGGCAAGTATGTTAAAATAAATCATTTCTGCTACTTCGACAAGAGCCTGCCATGAATGTGCCAGGCTTTTAACATCTGCATGGTAGCTATTAATACTGACAATGAGAGGTGAAGGATCTACAAAGGTGCCCAACGAGGTTTTGAAATTCCTCACATAAATTAGCCTGTTTTTTCCCCTCCACCACCATCCATTATTGTTTCTTCCCTGCTGTCTTCAGATTTCATTATTGCTGTTCTTTATTGTCCCTTCATTTGCTATTGTTTTAGCCAGATGGACTCCCATTAAACATAGAAGATTGATGTGAGACTAACTAATTCCATTTCAGAGGCAATCCCTCCCTGCTCCTTTTTACAACATCATAATTGTGCCAGTTTGGGGAAGCTGATTACACACACAAACACACACAATCATCTAAGAGCACCCCTAGTATCTGACTGCCTAACCTGGACATGGGTAGTGAATATTCTTTCCCTACTACTATTGCTGTTGTTTTGACTTATTGATTAAAAAGCAAAAAGTGTGCTTCCTGCATGCATACCACCCCATAATACTAAAGTACTCTCTGAGCAGTTTACAACATAATTATGCAAACAGCACTTTGCCCCCCAGCTATCTGGATAATCATTTTACCCACTTTGGAAGGATGGAAGGTTGAGTCAACCCTGAGCCAGCTGCCTGAATCTTTTGGGATCAAACTCAGGTCATGAGCAGTGGCTTGACTGTAGTATTGCAGCTTAACCACTGTGCCATGAGGCTCTCTACTGTTACCTGTTTTGCTCATTCCCTTCCTCTCTGTTGACATTTAGGCCAGAATCCTGTCCAAGAAACATGAAACAGAAGGGCTAAAACTATCTTTTCTTATGATCAGTTGACCTTCATGCAACTTAGTGGTGGCCTAGGGTGTGCTACTAGTCACATGACCAATTACATGGAGAACAGCCCAGCTAGAAGGCGGCTTCCACTTTTGCTCTTGTGTTCACATTTCTCTTTCCCCAACAGGATTTGGCCCTACAATATAGAGTCTTGGACCAGGATCCAAATCATTTAGTTCCTACTGTATCAAAAACTCCCTGCCTTGGGACAGGGCTTTGTTTATTATATCCTATAAAATGGATGGGGGAAAAGGTGGCCTTCCAGATGTTTTTGGACTATGGGTTCCATCATCTCTCATTAGGCATGCTGGAAGGCTTAACAGCATCTGGAGAGCCAAAGCCCAGTTGGCTATAAGCAAATAAAGTGAAAGGTGTGATCATACTTTGCACACAGTTTCACACCTGACCTTCCTAGTACAACACAGATTGGCCAAAAGGTTTCAGAGAACTTTCAGCACAATTTTAATGCACTAAGGTTTTTCACCTATTGTTCTGTCTGTCAACACAGGAAGGGAAGGGAAGGGAGTAAAACAGACAACAGTAGTAGCAGGGAAAGAATACTCACTAAGTATGTCCACAATAGGAATTCAGATACTAGGGGTGCTCCCAGACCAAGCCATTTTTACCCCTGTGGATCTAATCAATTGCTCCAAACTGGCACAGCTGAGATGTTGTAAAAAAGGAGGAGTTGCTGCTGAAATACCAAATGAAACATAATTAGATTCACATTGATAGCCATGCAGGACTTGTTGTTGTTTAGTCATTAAGTCGTGTCCGACTCTTCATGACCCCATGGACCAGAGCAGGCCAGGCCCTCCTGTCTTCCACTGCCTCCTGGAGTTTGGTCAAATTCATGTTGGTAGCTTCGATGACACTGTCCAACCATCTCGTCCTCTGTCGTCCCCTTCTCCTCTTGCCTTCACACTTTCCCAACATCAGGGTCTTTTCCAGGGAGTCTTCTCTTCTCATGAGATGGCCAAAGTACTGAAGCCTCAGCTTCAGGATCTGTCCTTCCAGTGAGCACTCAGGGTTGATTTCCTTCAGAATGGATAGGTTTGATCTCTTTGCAGTCCAGGGGACTCTCAAGAGGACTTAGAAGGTTTTAATTCAGCTCTCACAAGTGAATTATGTGAGATGGCAAAATACAATGGCAAAGATGGCAAAATACAATGAAAGGAAAGTGGACATTCTCTTCTTTTAAAAAATGGCTACCAAGCTGTGACATCCCATGCTTACCCTCCAAAACAGGGCAATCCAGCAGCAGATACTACTTGCAGGCTTTCTTTAGTAGCAAGTGCAGATGCTGGAACAGCTATAGGACATCTTTAATTGGTCCAGCTTCAGTGGAAAGCAAGGAGCCATATTGACAACACATTGGTACCTTCAAGCAGACTTTTGAGACCAGTTGCAGTCAGTGCAAAAGGAGATTGGAAAATAAATTACTGGCATAAAAAAGTAGATTTTAAAGACTTCATGTACTCTCTGGGAGCAGTCAAGTAGTTCCTTCTTTCCCTTTCCTTTTTAAAGATGTGTTACAGCACATAAGACCAAAGATTCACTAGTAAGTATATCAAAAGGTAAGTAATATCTAACCATCTCACCTATTTAGGAGGCAGTAACAGTAGCCATTTTTTAAAAAGATATAGTTTTGTAAACCAATATGGAAGAGGGAGATAGACATAAACAGTTTAAACAGAAATAGAATTCTCACTGTTCCTCGTGATTATCAAAGGTTTAACCATGACACATTCCATACCCATGCATGTATACATATGCTCCTTTCCAGCATTGTCTATATGTAAAGGCACAGTTAATTCTGGCAGACTATGCAGCTTGGCCAAGGCTACACAAGCTGGCTCTTCTCCTGGGATGCACAGTGGGTTATCAAACTCCCAGCCTTAGGCTTCACTGCCAGATAATTGACTCACTGAGCTATCCAGCCCACCCAGGCTGTCCTGATTTCCCAGAAATTGTATGTCATCCACATCCATTCTATTCACCTATACTAGGAGCAACTATTCACAACTGCAGAGAGGCAGACAGTATTGGCCCACAGATATCTATAGGCATTTTACCAACCTCTAGGTAGGCTGAGGAATTTGGGAAAGGAAAGGTATTGCATATCCCAGTGGATGGTAAGAACAGGATAAACAAGGTATTTAATTTTCAGAATGTTTATCTCTCCCATCCCCACCCCTGCCAAACACATTTCATCTACCTTTCCAGATACCAAAACAGATTTACTAAGGAAGCAGAAACTAATATGGAACTGCCTCTGTGCCTGAATATATGATGCACCGTGATTTGCTTTGCATCAACAAAACACTTCCCTTGGAATAAATATAATGAAAACTCAGTTAGAAATCGTTATTATATATCATCAGTTGTGTTCACGCAAGACACACACTTCCTACAGGGGCAGTCACACAATAAAACAGGCCTACAAGTGGAATAATAAAGCCAAGGAGCCTTACAGTAAAACATCAGCCACACACATGATAACTGACCTGCCTTGCATAACACTCTTCTGATTCCTTTCAAGATGTTCTGTGCAAGCTGAAGAGCCCCTTTGGGATAACAGGCGAATCCCAAGTTCAGAAGCAATCATTTTCTTAGTCTGTACTGAACCTGGCTGGCAGGCTGGGGGGTTTCAGCTGACAGTGTTGAATCAATGTCGCTATGGCTGGCTGATGTCACTTGCCTAGCTCTTCACATTTCCCAAGCCTACACATAAAGCAGAAATATGCCAGCAGTAAACAGCATTTGTAGTTGATGAGACAGTACCTACTTTGTGTAAAACACCTTATTCAAGATGTGCCAAGCTATATTTGCCTTTCAGTGCAGGCTGATATTACCTGCTTTGTAACAGAAGAAACACACAGCATAGCAAATGCAGTACAGCTGCCAAAACCCATAATTCTTTCTCCCACCTACCCAGGCCAATGTTCAGTAGAATCTCTTTTGCAAAAAAAGAGGAGACCGATACTGTTACAGCAACAAGTTGCTGGCATAAGGCTCCAGTCTCCCCACCCACCTCACTGTGCAAATGCCTTTGCTAGCTAGTTGACACATGGTATTTTTATTTTTATCCTGAGCAAGCAATTTATATGGTAAAAATCAAGTGAAAATGAATTAGCATGTTTTGGGGAAAAATATAGGTAAATTGCCATGATAGTGATCGGACAGGTCATTGGATAATTTGACTGGAGGTCTCAAGACTGTATAGAGTGAATTGATATCAGGTGTGAAATATATTTCAAACCCTTTGCTTCTGTTTCTTCTATTTCTCTGCAATATTTTGCAAAAGATGAAACTATAGAGGGCTGATGTTGTGTAGAAGGAGAGCCAGGCCATTATATTTTACTGCCTGAGGTGGAATAGCATCTGGTTCCCTGCTACCACTCATCTCACTGAAGGGGGACAGGACACAAAATCAGCCAAGTCATTTTGGCACATGACATATACACACACAATCCCACAAGCCCCTTTCCATCTGTAAATGAAAAACAGAGTAATAGCAAACTATGCAATTAACAATTTGTTGCCATTTTGTGACAACTAGATCCTGTGACCTGAGGCAGCTGCCATCTCAGCTGTCTTCATCAGGTCGGCAATGGTACATTTCTGAAAGATGAGTGACCTTTGTTTTTAACACATAATTATCCAGATTCATTTCTGAACATTTTTTTTTTACTATAGGCGGAGCATAGAATAAACTGATCTCTCTTTTTTAACATTAGGTTCTGGCCTAATTATTTAAACACTTAGTTGATTGGTTTCAACAGGACTGTTAACAGTTACTGGCAATGACATTGGATTTTCATATTAAATCATGTTCCCGAATTCTAAGCAGATGGAGTAACAGAAGATGCAGCATACAGCAGTGGAGAAAGTGTTTGGCCTCTGCTCTACTCATAGGAACTCAAAAATAAATAAATAAATAAATAATCTAAGAATTTGTTACCCTTGATTTGCCAACTGACCACCATTTACTGCTGATCTTCAGTTTTGCACTGACTCCATGTTATCTAAATTAAGAGATCTTTCTTTATTAATCATTTTCAATTCAGACAATCAAGTGATGTTTTAGAGTTTAATGAGCAACATACGTGTTGGCAGCAGTGGATTGGAAAACAAAGGGAAAGAAATGTAGATCATTTAAACTAAAAAACAAAAAAAATTGAAGAAGTTAAAAATATGCCTTTAGGAGGGATGGTCTCAATTATAGTAATATATACCCTTCTTCCTAGGCTTTCTTTCCTTTAAACTCACTTAAAAAGTTTAACTTAATTAATTAGAAACTGTACATTTAATGTAAATCTAAAATACATTAGGTTTTCAGTTCTCTAGCAAAAATCTTGTGTGCCATTTAAAAACTAACTGCATTCCAGACTGTAACCGTATAATTGATTTTTTTTTATTATTTTTTTTTTTGGGTGATTGGGCACTGTAGATACATTCAGTACAAATGTTTGTATTGGCTTGGTAAGTGATTGAGTTTGATTGACAGTTATATGAGAGGATGTGCACCAGAAGCATCTGAGAAGTGTGGAAGAATTTTTGTGAATGGAAATGCAAGCTGATTAGTCTGGACAGTTCTTGACTGGAGACATTCTGTTTTGTATGTAAGAGTGTGTTTGTGAGACAATTAGTAAGTAAAAGCTGTATGTTTGTTAGAGTAAGTGCTGTTAGTTGGAGTTGTGAGTTAAAGTTTGGGAGTGAAAAATAAATGTGGTCTGTGAACAGGTTCTGAATAAAAGTGTGGTCTTGTTAGAGCTTGTATCGCAGTAGATATATAACTGTGCCTTTATAGGGAATGAAAGTGCTTATACAGTAGTTATAAAGAAGAGAAATAAACAGTTGTGATTATACATTGAAGAGACAGCTTGAAACATTGTTCTTATACCTAAGGATTTTGTTTCCTGTTCACTGGACCTTTTTATGCTTCTGTTAAAAAACAAAATAAAATCTTTTCATCTTACAAATCCTGTGTATTGTTTTTATAGAAAACAGTAGGATATTATACTCACATATACTGCTGATCAGGGCTATGGCACATCATTCATGAAGTGTCATCAAAAATGTCCTTACTTTTTAAAAGGGAAGTGTGAAGTCAGCTGTTAGTGGTCCCAGCGTTAAGGAGCTGTGAAAAGGAGAATATTGTTTGTTTGCTTGGGTTGGTGACAGGAATAATCCAAGAAAAGGAATCCCTATTCAGTTTAATTGAATTTAGCACAGGACTTTGGAGGTGGTTGCCATCTGGATGGTGTCACATACAGGTAAAGAAGGCCCATTAAATACCTGAAATATTATCAGGATATACATAACCCAGTATGCAATCAAAATCCATGGAGATGAGTCAGTTTTACCAAGCTCAGTGTGAACTGGGATAAGATGATAAAATGCAAATGCTTGGGCACAATCATTCCCTAACAGCTCCATTCATTCATAGTGAAGATCTATTTCCTGGCAGCAGCTGTGACAAGTGGCGCCTCCTCTGGTAGAGTTACTATATTTCATTTCTCCATATCTGAGTATCCTAATTTGCATATGTATGCTAATTTGAATAATATGCAAATTAAGGGTGTTAACTGGTACATTGTTTTCCTAGCAATGAGTTTCAGACATGCCATCCTTTACATAGTAACTATTGATGTGGGAGAGCCAATATAGTATGGATTTGGAATGGAGAGTCATGCAGTGTGGATTTGGAACACCAAGTTGAAATTCCTGCTTAGCCAATCAGTGCCCCTTAGCCAATCCAAACTTACAGGGGGTGACTAGGGGAGGAGAGCCATGCAGACCCACCATGTAGCTAGTGCATATAATGGGGATGGGGGAATGACATTTTTCCACAAACAGGGAATATCTGGTAATATTTCATGAAACGTCTTTCATTTTTTCCCCCATCACTTTTTGCTGGTGAGGAAATAAAAATAAAAATCTACAAAATTTGATAAGTATGCCACAGGAATCTCCCTTACATGACACTTTGTTGTCTGTGTGGGGGGTGGGGAGGTGCAGGAGGAATTGAGTGAAATCAGTGAAAAAACAAAAGTATGTATTCCTTCAGAATACAGGTTGAATATTTTATTATAAGTAGAAAATATTCTAGTTTAACTTTCTTTGCTGTGATTGGCTTTTTGTCACTATCCCCACTCCAAAGCAATGCTGCACCTTCTGTGCTTTTCCTCCTAAGTATAAATTCTTCCTAAAACCTTTCTCCCCTAGCAGTTGTATTCTTTCACTCCCATGGCCTAGATTTTAGTAGAGAATGAGATTCATAGTAGAGTGTGGAAATTTACTTTTTAAATCACTACAATCCATACTCACTCAACTGGAACAGTCATTGACCATGTTAAACTGGTGGATTTTGGGAGTTGTGAAATAATTTTGCCAATCTCTGCTTCCTCAAAAGGGAAGATGTATCAGTCTCCTATACATATTTACTCAGGTGTAATACCTGTTTAATATGGTAGAACAAATATCTAAGTAAGCATTTGGCAAAGCTCTATTAACACAAATGCATGTAGATTTAGTTCTTTAAAAATGATTATTTCCTTATCACTATTTGAAGTATCTTATCCAAATGTAAGATTTACAGCAAATATAACAAGAAGAGAAATAATAATAATAATAAGTACATTTTCAACTTCCTTTTCCTAATCCTTCCCTTTTCTCCCCCCTTGGCTCAATTTTTCTTTCCTCAGGAGCAACAGCCACGTGAATTCCCTGAAAATTACATGGAACTTGATTATTTCTAGAAGGAAAATCAAACGATAACCTTATAGAAATACAAATTACAGAGCTGGCAGAGACCCTGGGGTTATCAGGACCAAGCCACTGCCAAAACAGGAAAGATACATAATGTCACAACTTGGAAACCAACTTCCTTTCTTGGATTAAAGCTTCCATAATTCCTCAGCTACCATTTATCCCTTTGGTTTCACTGTCATCTGTAACAGCACATTTTATCTGTTTGCAAACTACCTAAGTATGTGCATGCCCACAACTGCAACACTGACTAGTTAAAGGGGAAGTATTTTATTTGTAAATCTCTATGAAATCCTGTCAAACTGTGGATGGCTTCACACATTGGCTAATTACACAGAAAGGCCTATTTCTCTCAAAAAGCAATTAGCCCACATAATGCTTGCCTGCTTTGTCTTGCATCTCTGTTTCTATAAGGTCTAGAGACCTAGTTTTAAAAATTAAAGAAAGGAAAGTGTGGAGTCCTGTGGCAGATGAGGGAAGACGTCTCCGTTGCCCTATCAAATTGACTTCTGCAATGGCTGCTGTAGTTACAGCAACAACAGAGGAGTCTCTCTTAGGCCTTCCCTCCATTTCCCCTCTCTCCCACTCTTGATGCCTTCAGAAAATGTTGAAAGCAATTTTAGAACTGAATGAGAGTGTTCAAAGTAAGGAGGAAGACAGTTTCTTGGACAACTCAAATGCAGCTTAAATATGCACATTGAAACACAGTGTGACACAGTTGTTAGCATATTGTGCTAGGGAGATCTGATTTCTGATTCCCACAGAACCATGGAAATCACAGGGTGACCTTGGGCAAGTCATTCTTTCTCTCCTGGTCTGCCTCACAGAGTTGTTGTCTAGGGAAGGAGGAGAACCATGAATGCTGCCTTGGAG
Organism: Intellagama lesueurii; assembly: GCA_037013535.1. NCBI lineage: Eukaryota > Metazoa > Chordata > Lepidosauria > Squamata > Agamidae > Intellagama > Intellagama lesueurii. The sequence goes on from JBAJHW010000003.1 coordinate 111,758,881, forward strand.
AAAAGCCAAGATACAAACATAGCTAACTGACTAATAAATACCTCTGTCTCATACCGTCTAGCTTAGGACCTGTAAACATAAATGAGCAGCCATTTTCTACAAGCAATCCTATATAGTCTTAAATAGAAGGAAGAGGAAATAGGACTCACTTGTATTTAAAAATTAGAATGGTAATGTTTTTAAGATCTAGCCATTTCTTCAATAGTGACTCATATAATGGTTCCTTAGCCTGAAATGAGAGGGATACCATACCTGACTCCAGAGAGTTGTATGTAATATATATTAAAATCTTAACTTTTTGTTGCTGTTGCCATGATATTTGTTTCTTTCTTACAGGAGTCAGAGAAGCAGTGGCACAGGAAAATAAATGTACAGCTGTATTTTGACAGACAGAAGAGTCATCATTATTTCTTGATTTTGTTCACTTCACCACCAAATATTCTTGCCTGTGGCAAGTGTGAATGGTGGATGCATTTAAATTAGAGTCTAAGCTTCACTTTCTCCTGCACACATAGAGCCCATGTTTGACTTTATAACTGGGGAAAGGGGGAACCCATGAGAGTATATCGCTTGGAGGAATGGAAATATTTGCCTACCTGTGTTTCTCTGCTTCCTAAAATAATTTAGACCAATGCTGCATACATAGCTACCTTGTCTGTATTAAGTTACATTTAGATGGTGTCACTGGAACACATTTGCTATATCACTGATTATGATTATCTGTAGGAGCAGTACTGATATAATGCCTAGAAGCTAGAAGCATGGGTGTTGAAGCAACTGTAGTATTATGCTATGAAGCTGGTGGGACAGACAGTGGTTTAGACAGCTGGCTGCAGAGCCAGAGGTTGGGAGTTTGATTTCCTAGTGTGCCTCCTGGGAAAAGAGCCAACCTGTGTAGCCATGGGCAAGCCGAACAGTTTCAGGGTGCTCCCAGAAAAAGAGAATGGTAAACCATTTCTGAATATTCTGTGCCTAGAAAACCTGGAAAGAATCACCATAATTTGGAATCCACTTGATGGCACACAATTAGTATTTATATTATACAGTGGTGCCTCGACTTACGGAATTAATCCGTATTGGAATGGTGGCCGTAAGTCGAAATTTTCGTAAGTCGAAGCACCATTTCCCATAGGAATGCATTGAAAACCGATTAATCCGTTCCGGCGGAAGAAAAAAATCACCAAAAAAATAAAAACAAAACACTGCAAGCCCCTGGGGCTGCAAAAAAAAAATAAAAAAAAAATCCAAAAATAAACAGAAACATAACCCCACCAGCCCAATCCCACCCTGCAAAAGCCACAAAAACAGTTTTAAAAAAGCAAAAAGCACCTTACCTCCACTGCCGCGACCGCCGCTGCCAGGAGGCCTCCCAGACTCCAGCTGCCACTACCGGGCCAGGGCTCCAGCCACCGCTGCAGGGCCTGGCCTCCGCCACCGCTACCGGGCCAGGGATCCCACTGCTGGGCCGGGGCTCCAGCCGCTGCTACCGGGCCAGGGCTCCCGCCGCTGCTGCAGGGCCTGGCCTCCGCCGCTACCGAGCCAGGGCTCCCGCCGCCGCTGCGGAGGCTTCCCGCGCTTCCAAAGCCGCCCTGACCGCCGTGCCGGGTGCCGGTGCTTTGGAAGCCCGGGAAGCCGGCACCCAGTGCAGCGGTCGGGGTGGCTTTGGAAGCGCGGGAAGCCAGCACCCGGTGCGGCGGTTGGAGTGGCTTTGGAAGCGCGGGAAGCTGAAAGCCGGATTACATCTCCCCAAAACCATCTAGAAGAGCTCTTTTAGGTGGTCAATGGCTTGTTGCATAGATATCCACAAAAGAAGGATGCTGACCACTCAATGACCCACTGTGAAGATTTTGCATGGCACTTAACAGACAAAGTTGCTTGGATCGACTGACTTTGATGCTATAGTTGATGCAGGTCCTGTTGCTGTAAGTTTGGCCCCTGCTTGTCCCATTATAATGGATATATTTCAGTTGGTGCAGTCTGATGTTGTGGACAGGATCTTTGGAGAGGTGAAAGACACCATATGTGTGCTGGACCCTTGCCCTTCCTGGCTTATGAATGCAGCCGGGGGGGAATGGCCAAATGGGTAAAGGGAGTGCTGAATGTTTCCTTACAAACCAGCAAGGTACAAGAAAGTCTAAAGGAGGCAATAGTAAGACCTCTGTTTAAAAAGTCCTCCTTGAATCCCACTGTACTGGACAATTATCAGCCAGTTTCCAATGTTCCATTTTTGGGCAAGGTCTTAGAACATGTCGTGGCATCTCAGTTCCAGAGATTCCTGGATTAAGCTAGCCTGGCTTCACCATCAGCCATGTGACTTTTGAACTTTAATAACATCATTTAATTTTGGAACTATCCACAAGACCTTGGTGCACAGCCTTGAAGAAGACAATTTATCATCAAAAGCTCACTGTTATATATATATATTCTTAATGGCTGAATATCACCTGTTCCTGCATCTGGATGAAGCAGATTTTCTAGATGCACTTCAGATCTGGCTGCAGGCCTGGTTATGGAACAGAGATAGCTTTGGCCACCTTGTGGATGACCACCACTGGTAACTGGATGGGGGAGTGTGTCCCTGTTGGACTTAATGAATACTAACAAACTAAAAAATTAAGACAAAACAAAGGTACTCCTGGTCAGTCACAAGGCAAATCAGGGGACAGGGATTCAGCCTGTACTGGATGGGTTACACTCCCCCTGAAAAGTCAGGTCTGCAGCTTGAGTGTGCTCCTGGACTCAACCCTGGGCTTGGATTCACAAGTTTCAGTGGTGACCAGGAAGGCATTTGCACAGTTAAAGCTGGTGCGCCTGTTATGCCCATTCCTTGAGATGCTCCATAAGGATACCTTGAATTATTACTACCCAGAGAAAACACAGTATGCCAATAAACGTCATGTACTTCGAGTATGTAAAAGTTCATCCTTTTCTTTTCTCTAATGATGTTGTGTACTTTTTTAACCATCCTAACCTCACTCTCAGACCAGAAAATTTTAATATCTTCTGTCCATCTAAAGTCTGCTGGGGACTGAGGGCATTTTTCATTTCAGTCTAGTCATGACAGCCATACTTGGGAAATATAGTGTGATGGTTTCACTCAGATATAAATACTTGCTTTAAACTGAGAGAGGTTTTAATGGTTGTGACCAACAATAACATTGTAGAAATGAAGAAGGAGAAGAAGGAGAAGAAGGAGGAGAAGAAGAAGATTTCTATACCTAGGAAGTGCTGGAAGGGGTCAATGTAAGTCAGAATTTACTTGATCGTGCATCATTGTCATTAATTACAGAATATTTCAACCATATAATGAGGAACAAAAAGTACACTCTCTTGCAATTAATTACTCAAGGTAAAAGAAAGGGAAACAGATTGGTTTAGGTGTAATTCAGCAGCACTCATCAGAGATGGCACATCCAGGGTCAGGATGACCACCCTGATTTTGGTTTCGGAAAATATAAAGTAGTGTTACATTAAAAAAAATATAGGTGTACTGGTAACACTCTGTTTTGGGGGCTTTTAAATATAACAGTAACTGTTATTAATTTCTTTTGAAAAGTGGCATTTCGATCTTTGGGTGGTATCCTTACTGAAGTTGAATGAAATTAGTAGGTAAAGCTGGGCAGGATGAAATTATGGTATTCTAAAATATCTTTCTGCTTCTGGATTAGAGATGTAAAGACTTGGGGGAAAATAGTTGGCCAGAAACATCGTTCCTCACAGATTGAGGGTGCAACTGCAGAGTGGGGAAAATGCAGCTATACCGATTGTGAATTGCACTCATGGAAACTGGATTTTCCCAGGAGTAATCACTGTAGCTGTCTAGATACAATTTGAAGGAGACAACAAGAGTAGAGGCAGAGAGCTCAGAGTTCTAACAGCAGAAGCTGCCTAAAGGTAGTAACAAGCTGCTAATTGGCAGTTTCCATCACTTTCACTCTCTCTCTTTTAGTGTTGTCCTAAGGGGCCTAATATTTGTGTGTTCCAGTGCAGAGTTGAAAACTTTTTTAAAAGGACCACTTTGGAGACAAGGGCTCAGGTGAGGGGAACTGACACCCCCACGAGTGCCCCTTTACATTGGATCAGGCAATCCTGTTGGTCAGAAAGCAGATAAAAGAGATGCCAAACTAATTGGGATGAATTGAAACCAACCCTCCTGGCTAAACAAAAATGTCTGACTTCCCACTCAAGAGAGATGATACTACGATGGGTTTCGCCAGACTGAGCTTTACATCAGGTAGTAAATGAGTTTTAATAAAATCCATCTGTGCACAATATGATGCAAATTGTGGGGTGAATGCCCAATGTTATTGCCCTCAAGGTAGACTTTAGTCTACTCCTTTCCCTCCCTTCAAATTAGTAATAAGAGTTAGAGCCTATGAGATAGATCCCATTTTTCACCATTCTTTAAGCCAAAGCTTAAAGAATAGATATCATCCCCATTACTACCATCAATAACCTTAAAGGCCAGAATGATGCCAGACTCTGCAGGTTAGCAAATATGCAAACAAGCTTACTAGATTGTCCCCCTGCCACACTCTTCTACTCGTATTTTGTAGGATCAGGAAGAGTCACACACCTGGCCACACATTTGATAGTATGACTGATGCAAGCCAGGAGGGGAAAAAAATCTTGTGGGATCATCTTTAGTTGTGTGGTTTTCCTAGTAAGATTTTGGCCAAAACTTTGAGATGACTGCCTTAATTAACAAAATCTCGCAACACTAATAGATATCAGACAGATTTATGACAGTGCAAACTTTCTTGTGTCATAACTCATTTCCATAGGCACTTGAAACACAGTGAACTTTCAGTCTTGTAAGCAACCTGGCAGTAGGCAATATTGTCACATAATACAATATGAGTGAAAATTACATCTGCAGTCCACGTTCATGCTCACAAATGTTTAAATGTGGAAAAAGTCCTCACTTGGACAAAAACTTGTGTGTCATAAAATGTGGGCTTGGGGAGAGCTTCAGGAATCTGAAAATGCCTTGGACATCCTATTCACCATTACATCTGGATTTCTGAGGCAAACACTGGTCTTTGGGGCTTGTAAATAATGCTGGTTTTGTAAGAGTTTAACCTGTATCTGTTATCTTCCATAATGAGAAACAGCAGTCTGGTTCATAAATTCCACAGCCCGCAAGCAACCTCCTGCAGGAATGTACTTGGCAGGATGTGCAGAGGCTTATAAACTGCTATAGATTATATGGAAGGTCTGATTTCATGAACCAATGCTTCTAAATAAGAATAGTGTCATTATGTCTTACCCAGCTGAGTCGTCTTTGGAAAAGGAAGATTATCTGTCTCAACCAGAGGAAGCCACAATAGAAGGGGAATTCAATAGCCCAGCTGGAAGTGTTCTCTCAGAAACTCAGGAGTTGAGGGCGGAGGCTAGTTCTGCCAGGGAGGAGTCGGAGAATGAAGGGACCTGGCTATTTGCCCAAAGGAGTGCAACCAGGTTTAACTTTTAGAGCAGAAACACAAATAGTACTTCAAGATCAAACCACTAATCACTAATCAAAAACAGCTGGATGCCTGGGAGAGGCACAGTGGGAGCTTTAAATTCTGCTCCCACATTTGTCTTGAATGGTGAAGACAACAAGCTTAACCAATCTATGCCTGATGCCATTCCTGCCTATGATATTTGGAATTCCATGCAACCCAAACTGACTGACAACCATACTTCCATCTGCTTCTGACTGACAGCCATACTTCCATCTGCTTTCTGTTTGACAAGGGTAAGAGAGTTTATTTCTTACAGTACTGAATCTTCATGATTTATTATCATGGTTGTGGTTTCCAGATTATACAGTCTCCTCCCACAACATTATACGAGTACTAGTGTTGGTCAGAAGTCACATCTTACCCTTCTTAGACCTTTCTTCCAAATGAAGTTGAGGGGAGATGGGGCAATCTGAGTAGGGAAGAGAACCTGTCTTTCAACAGGAATTATCCTATGTACATTTATGAGGTAGAACGAGAGCTTTCCTCTTCATTTTCTCATTCCAAAACTGTTTTTAAACTAAGAGTTACTCCAAGTGGCCAGCAAGTGTGGTTTCTTTGAACATCAGACTTTGACTTGGGAGGCCCATGTCCAAGTTCCCACTTGGCCACAAAACTTGTTGAGTTATGTTGGACCAGTCACACTTGAATATCTGTGTTTGAACCATAGCAGGCAGCTCAAATAGGGACATGCACTTGTATAAAGTCTATATCTGTTGACATCCTTCTTTTCTCATGTGGCCAGTTTGGCTAGTGATGGTGGTGATTTAACAAGATTAGATCCATCCCTTTCTTCACTTTATGCCATGTAAGTAGATGTTTTAAACTCTACACATTGCTTGAGTGCAATCTCCTTGTTAATTAAAGTATACTTAATGTTTTGCACACTTTTGAAATGTGGATAGTTTTGGGGGAGGGTATGTCCACAGATACTAGACATGTAAATTGAGTCTACACTTTGGACTGCCCAACAAGCCCATGTCCCTAATCTCAAGCCTGGACACTAAAATGCAAGTTGCTAATTTTGTCACCTATTCAGGCAGATTCAAAACTTATCTTGGTGCCAGCTGGTCTGAGAAAGCATAGATTTGCATTAGTTATTGCTCAGCATTTTAAGCTGCTTCATATTCCACAGATGTTAATGAGACTGCTCAGAGTCCCTGTCTGCATGAGTAAGAATGACAGATGTAAGCTCTTAGTTCAGTCTTTTCCTTCAGTCGTTAAATGGAAGTTTTTAAAATATTAACACTTAAAAGAGGGAGGCAAGTCTTTGAAGGGGAGACTTGAGAAACACTTCCACCAAAACAAAACAAGGGGAAAACATGCGGGGGGGGGGGGGAAGAAACATAAAAAGGAACCATTAATTAAATTCTTATCCGAGGATCCACTCGGCCATTTTCAGCAATGTGTATCTCCACTTAGATACACCACTTCAAATCTCTTGGTTGTTCTCATTACATCACACCTGCAGAATGAGTCAAACCAAGTGTCCTTGTTTTTCCATTACTTCTTAATGCTGGAAAATAGGTAGCTGTGTCCATTTTTCCCCCAAACTTATGAAAACACAGTTTTTGGTTTAACACTCAGCTTTCTCTTGGGGGGGAGAGGAAAGTTCGGTGTGAGGTAAACTTTACAACCTTCTCTTAAATCAGAGCTCACTTTTTGCGTGAAATATAATTCAGTGCTGTTTAGTTTATCTGGCTAGAATCACGGCCACACAATTTCAAGTTTATACACAATTATTATAAATGTTCCATTTCTGCCTGTTTCCTGTTGTGCATAAGAGTCCTAAACAAGCAACAGGCTTGAGAACAGTATCTGACAAAACAGAGGTTTGCAGTTACAGTACTACCAAGACTTGGCTGTTTTCTTGCTGTATGAGTCAGGTTATGAGCTGCCATATTCAGGCTTGAGCCAGATGAAAAATCCAATCCTAACCCTTCCACCCTGATGTTTGCAGTCCTAACCCTTTCACCCTGATGTTCCTAACCCTTTCACCCTGATGTTCAATGGGTGTTAGGTAGCAACCAACAAAGAGGAATGCTGTCAATAAAGGCAATGGAGAACTCTTCTGCGGGAATGGGCCTCAGCTGCTTGTGTGGATGGAACTTTCTTCTGCTAGTATTGACCAGATGGAAAACCTCCAAAGAGGATACTCTATGATTGGGTATGGAGAAGAGAATTGAGGTGGAGCTGGTTTGGAATTCACTAAACATCCAAGATCTAAGCTAACTTAGGGCAGTACAAGCCTGCCTAAGGAGAGAAGGGTTAAGGTACAAGAGATCTGGGGATGGCAACATGAAACCTAGTCCCTATTCACATCAGCTGCAAGGACTTCATTGAAACAGCTATGATACAGTTATTTAACTTAAAAATAAATGTATCATGGCCTGTAGCAGAAGTGGTGTTCCAGGCATCAGCTAATGATAGGGTTAATGTATGTTTATAGTGTATGTTTATTGGTTTTAACTGTTTTTAAACTTGTAATGCCGCCCAGAGTAGACCTTTGGTCTAGATGGGCGGGGTAGAAATTCAATAAAATAAATAAATAAAATAAAAATTAATGGTCCTTAGGAACCATGCTGATTTATAAAGGGCCTTTTGTTTGGTACTAGGCATGGACTTCTTGAGAGGAAAATAGAATCTCAGCAACTGGTTGGCAAGCATATGGTGGGGAAGGAATTTAATTAAGACTGTGGCTCCCATATCCAAATAATTTTAAAAATGGAGTAAGACCTTTTTGTTCTCTTCTGCTTGCACAACCTATTGAATTTTGTGTGTGGTATCTCAGTTCAAAGAATCTAAAGTAGCATGTCAAAGAAAGACAGCTGCCTGAAGTCTTAGAGAACCTCTACCGGTCAGAAGAGTTTGTGCCAGGAAAGTTGGCAAGTCTTTGGGTCAGAGTCCCAAGTCCGAGTCCAAGTCTTTGGTAGCAAGTCCCCAGCCCCAAGTCTGAGTCCCTATTAAAAACAAATTCTTTTCCCCAAACAAAAAGGGAGGAGTGGGTAGGTTCCAAGTTGTGAGTGGAGTCTGAGTCAATGAAAAAACAAACAAAACCTGAGTCAAGTCCGAGTCAAGTTACTGGTGCGACTTAAGTCCAACTTGACAGCGGGGTCCACAACTTGAGTTTGTGCTGGTCAATCTTATTTGCCTGTTTGTTTTGAGGCAACTTTAAATTTGAGGAAACACACCTAATACCTGCTTGCATAAATAATTTTCCACCCAGCAAAGTATGCATGTGTAAAGAGTCCGTTAAGGCCCAGTGGCTGGCTTGAGGCGTTTATGTATTCTAGTTTTAAAACATTATAGAAATGGGTAGTTCTAATTGATTATTTAACTAGGATCATCAATGTATTTGATGCTCTTTCGATTAAATAAACAAGCCCCTGTGAAGACCTGTTGAAGAAAACAAAATCAATGTCATTAAAAATGTAGGACTGATGTGTTTCTTCTGCTTTCTTCAGTGCTCTGTAGGTATGGAAGGAACGGATTGTTATTCATTTTCCTTCTTATTTGTGTAATTAAAAAAAGACTAACTGAAGAATAGTAATACTTGTATAACACAAGTGTCTCTTTTTGAGAGTTACATGACAGTGTCATACAATTTAATGTATTAACCACCTACAGCTCTTCCTTTTCAGAACTGTATTTTAGGAAGCTTTGAAGAGTGATTTTTGAAAAAAGCCAAACCATCCAAAATTCATTAATTTCTCTGTATCAAAACCACCTACATGAACTGAAGGTAAGCAGAGGATTGAATGTCTTGTTCATAAAAGTGCATAGGAAAATGGAGGTCTTCTCACTTTGTGTTTGCAGTAGCATGAACCCATGCTGCACAGTCTGTAGCATCCTTCCATATGGTGGAAGGGCTGCCTGCCATTTGCATTTGACACACCTCCCAGCTGCACAGTCAGATTACAATATATTCAATATCCCCAGCTAGGAAAAGATTTAGTTTTTGGGGAATAAAGGGGATTGCAATGCATGTGAAGGATACACAAAATGTATGACAAGACTGGCTGGATAGCTCAGTTAATTAGGTACTTGGCTGAAGAGCTGGAGGTTTGGAGTTTGATTCCCCATTGTGCCTCCTGGGAGAAGAGCCAGTCCGGGTAGCCTTGGGCAAGCTGCACAGCCCTAGAGTGCCCCCAGAAGGGAATGGGAAACCACTTCTGAATACTGCATCCACTGTCTCTGGTGGGCTGTCTGCCTTGTCCCCATGTGTCCTGGAGAACTATCCAGAGACCCTGGCAGCCCAAGGATGTGGGCCGTAGGACAAGACACCTAAGCAGAAGCAAAAAAAGAATGGACAATTTATTTATTTTTCAAAATTCAGTTTTCTCTAAAGTTGAACTGGAACGAGGGGACCTCAGGCCTTTGAGCCAAATGATACCCAGCTTTTATATGTCCCCCATCCCAACCTAAAAGTTTAAAATCCCGCTCCTAAGATTTAGGAGTAAAAGATTTAAGCTGAAATATCTGGATCCCACTCTTCTCCTTTGACTCCCCCTGCCACTGGAATGTAGGCTATAAAAACTTTGAAACTGCATCATTGCATTCAGCTCTTGTGGTGAAAGAGGTGGTCCGCCTTTGACTGAGGTGAGAAACAAACATCAGAAACAGCCCACAATGAGAGCATGGCAATATTGCAGAAAGGTGACTGAGGGGGTGTTTCCATGTTTGTGAAAGCAGAATTCTAAAGAATCTCATGCTTATGTTCTTGAAGACCAGTCACCAAACATAGCAAGCTTATTTGCCCAGTCCTGGAAGACTCAGAAGCATGGCCTGACACGAAAATGTTCACATTAGTCAGAATCAGGGATGTGCCCTATGTTCAGAAAAAAAAAATTGAAATGGATTGAATTGTACCTCTCTTTTTTTTTTGGCTGATCACAAGGTGGAGCTTTTTCTATTTCCAAGGAGGCCCTTCTCTCCATCTTTCAGGCCCCAGCGATGGGGGTGGCTGGGTGATGACACACTGGGGCCTGAGAAACTGAGAGAAGGCCTCCTGGAAGATCTTAAAAAGCAGATGGAGTTGGGTGTCAACAGCACATTGATTATACCAGACCACAAAATTCTGGACAGACTCTTTCAGGTTTTTCATGTACAGTATATGTGAAATAGTATGGGGAATCATGGAACCCTGAGAAGAGCGAGTTGCTCTTGATCTCTGTGATAAATATTTGGATATATATTGAGTGAGGTGGTATTCACACCTCTCCTCATTAGAAAATGCCCTCTTCCAGTCACAGACTATCTCTAGTAACTATTTCTGACCTCAGATGCTAGCATTAGTTAAGTGTTTCCCTATTCCTTTTTCTTGTCAGAGATAAAACAATGGCTTATTTGGGTGAGCTCACAGCTCAGGAGAGTTGTTTTTTTTTGGGGGGGGGGGAGGTAGGCTGTTTAAAGACACTAATTCATTAAATCATTCTTTGCACACACCCCAAAAGTAATTCATTAGTATTAACATGACAGGGGAAGATACAATAACTTATTGCACTATCTGTTACATTATTTATTAATTTTTATCATATATATGTACCTAACAGGAGGCAAGAAAATCCAATTCAAATGCCTCTAAGAAGTCATGAAATTGCCTTTAAAAGCAAAAGCAATAATAATAATAATAATAATAATAATAATAATAATAATAATAATAATAATAATAATAATAATAATAATAATGTCATGAAATTGCCTTTAAAAGCAAATGCAATCATCATCATCATCTCACTAATTCCCATGTCAATAATCTTAAATAAAACTGAATTGGGCTACCATATTTCAGAACAAGCAGGAAAAATCAATTATCTCTTATATGTGGATGACCTAAAACTATATGCAAAACATTCCACAGAGATATAATCACTGCTAAACACAGTGCAAATATTTAGTGAAGATATCCAAATGAAATTTAGAATTGACAAATGTGCAGCTCTGTCTATACACTGTGGCAAGATCCAAAAACTAGATGGAATAGAGTTAAAAAAATGGCAATATTATAAAATCACTATCAAGTGATGAAAATTATAATTACCTTGGAATACTAGAAGCAGATAACATCATGCACACAAAAGTGAAAGAACTGACAGAAAGGGAATATATCAAAAGACTGTGGAAAAACTTGAAATCAAATTTAAATGAGGGAAATACAATCAAAACCATAAACACATGGGCAGTTCCAGTAGTTAGATACCCAGCTGGAATAATAGATTAGACTCAAAACAAATTAGAAGAATTGGCTCAGAAAACACGGAAACTAATGAATATGCATCACACACTACATCCAGAAAGTGATGTGGACAGATTATATTTACCATGAAAAATCGGAGGCCGTGGATTACTGCAACAGCAGGTAGAGGAGGAAAAAAGAAGCCTAAATGATTATATCAGTACAGAGAAAAATTACTCAAGACAGTGAAAATGGAGAATATTTTGAAAACAAAAACAAAGGCTCAGTATAAGAAACAACAATTTGTAAATAAATTAAACAGCTGGAAAAATAAACCACTGCATGGACAACACCTGAGAAATATTGATGGAAAGTATGATCATAATTCAACATGGGCATGGCTAAAACTGGGGACCCTTAAGAAAGAAATTGAAGGCCTGATTTTTGCTGCACAGTAACAAGCACTCCAAACCAATTTGATGAAAGCTAAGATCCAAGGAATTAGTGCTAACAGCAAATGTCAACTCTGTCAAGATAAAAAGATGAAACTCACACCTCATCTTTAGACATGATAGATTGGCAAAATTAGTGCACTGGTCATTATGAAAAAAATGTAACTTGCCAGCCTCCAAAAACCCATGGGAACATCAGATAGAGAAGGTGTCAGAAAATGATGAAGTCAAGATCTTGTGAGATTTCCAGATCCAAACTGATAGACACCTTAAACATAACACACCAGACATATTAGTAATAGAACGAAGAAATGTCTGGATCATTGACATTGCGATTCTGGGAGATGCCAGAGTTGAAAATAAAGAATTGGAAAAACTAACAAAATACAGAGACCTGGCCATCGAAACATCTTGCTTGTGGATGAAACACACTTCAGTGGTCCCCGTAGTCATCGGGGCTTTGGGAACAATATCAAGAAATGTTACACAGTACTATAAGCAGTTGCAGATCTCAGAAAAAACACCATCAGAGCTACAAAAAAAATTTATGATTTTTTAAGATTACTTTTGACATGTAAATTCATTATACTTATGTTACCAACAAAAAGGCAACTCATTACAGGTAACTCTGTTACTAGTAACTTGCTATTTCTAATCTCTTGCTGGGCTGTGGCTGTAGAAATTATCTCATTCATTCTGTCAGTGAAAAACAGCAACATATGGATAGAATCTTGTTTGCTTTGTTCTCTGATGTTTACAGCATTCTCCTAATGATCACAACCTGCTGAATGCATGATTTAGCTTTATGAAGAACCCAGCACGGAGAGAAGTAGCCACGATTTTGCTAAAATCTTTGAGGAAACTGAAATATGGATCCTATATATGATAGTCCACCCCAGCCACTGTAAAGCAAGCAAGCTGTGACACAGGAGCTCTAGATCTCTGTATAGTTTCATCTCAGTGATATTGTACTCAGTGGCTGCAATCTACTTTTTCTCTCCCTTGTTAAATCAAAGGGGCTATTAAATTAATCCTTTTGATCAGAGAAGTGCCTTTCCACTAGCTGTTAACATGTTAATTCTGGGGAAGGCTTATTTTTCAATCCATGGAGCTTGACATGACCTTTTCCAGTACTGGCTTGAATTAAACATATTAACAGCAGCAGTCCCCAGACTAATGACAGAGTCATTTTCCCAGTGTAATCATAATATTGTCATCAAGCATATTCCTTAGAGCTCCACTAAAGTTCTACCCCAGAGAACATGGAATTTTAAATAATGCTTGACAAGCTTTAGTGAAATGACTAGGAAGAAAAATCTGCGCATTTTTCAGGATTAGATAAGCAGATAGCATAGAGCAGAGGTGGAGAGCCGGTGACCTTCCTTATGTTGTCAGACTTCACCTCCATGAAGTCATGGTGAAAGATGATGGAAAAAATGGTTCATCACCATGGGAAGGGTCCCAGGTTTTATGCTTTCAGCACAGAGCTTATTTGAGCAGCTGCTTCAACACAAAGTTCTTGTTCAAAAGTAGAACCATTCTGAGGAAGAAGGCTTTATGTCATGATACACCCATTATTTTCTAAAGCAGGTTACTAAGAAGTTACAGACACCAGCCAATGGTCCCTCCACAAATGTCATCCCCTTGGAAACACACACTTTTTTTAACCCTTCTTGATATTTTTTCTCTGCACATCTATTCCTCATGGGACTGGATAGAGCAGTAGGGAGCAATACTTCTCTCTGCTCAAAGTCACAGTGTTTGGTTAAAGTAGTTAACTGCCAGGTCAGATATTAATTAATTATCTCCTTCATTATTTTAGCATTCTATACATACAAAATTTCAAACCTTGACATAGTTACAACATACTTTCAGTCCTTATCCTTATATGTTTCAACTCAGCATTGCAATGCTTAGGAACACTCACTTTGAAGGTCAAGTCGCAACAGGGCTTTACTTCTTAAATGAAAAGCCACGATGAGGGGGCTGCAGGGTTCAGTGGTATGGGGGAAAGTGGCTAGTAGCCCTCCCCCACTGGCCACTTGTCTGCTTAAAATATCCATTCAAGCCACTCTTGTCTATGGAAAATGTTAATGATTCTGGGCTATCAGGAGACAGCTGAATGCATAGGCCACTGTCTCCTCATACTCCTGATGACTTGTGCATTTGGATGGAGATCCCTGTGTCCACTGTTGAGACAAATAGGGATATGTACGCATACATAGCACATTCAGATATTCTCTTCACATAATGGTAGATGAGAAAGAGAACAACAATGGATGGAGCATCCAACATTTTACTTTGACCTTGCCCTACCACCATTTGCTTCTGCTTCAGTCATCATTTTCATGTCATTGCTCCCCCAGTCCGGAAATAAAGAGGCAAGACACAGGTTGTTGGGTTAAAACTTGGGCCACAACTTTATTAACTATTTAAACTAGTCCCCCAACTACAAGGGGGCCTGACCGTAGTGCGATATACTTCTTAATCCAGAGTAGCCTATACGTCCGGACCATTCATAGAGCAGAGGGAGCTCCTATTTCTGAGTTGTGCTGTCCATTGTACAGCACGCATTCAGGTGCTCTGTGCTAAGGGTACCCACACCTTCTCAGCCCACCGAGTCTCGGGACCCTAAGTGGACTGCTGGCCGGGAGGTCCCCCTATGGAAATCCACCTCTCATCCGATGCCTGACTGGCTTCACCTGACAGAGAGATGGCATAATTCTCGCACCAAGTGTTCACCGAGAACTCACCCCAACTCTTGTCTTTGCATTACCCGCAGCTGTGACCAGAATGACTTCAGCAAAGAGGCTGAGCCAGAGGGACCAAAGCCTTCTTAAAGGCTTCCTCCCTCCTCCCCTCGGAAATTGGCGTAATACAACCACGATGCCGCTCTCTGGGCGGGAAAACAAAGCCTCACCGCCATGGTGACTCAGCACCATGGTGGAGCGATCATTGTCATGTGCCCCTCAGTAACCTTCTCCATACTTTAACTATCCACCATGTTTTCCAAGTACTCTTATAACTACTGAGTGTGTGAATAGGTTTTAACAGGATACACCATTAAGTGGCTTTGTTGAGATCTCTGCTCTGTTTTGCCATATTCTTTATTCATTTTGTATTGCAAAAGCAGATAAACAACTAATTACCACAACAAACAAAACAAGAACAAATCACACAGTGTAGCATCATTTCATGTTTCTTTCCTAAATAAACTTAACCCTTTGGCTGAACCCATCTTAATTAACAACATGAATTGCTTTGTTCTGTGTGACAAATACACCGGCAGACAAATTGCTGAATTTACTGGAACAGTTTTTATTCCGTTCTATTCAAATTATTCACCATCAATCCACAGATATCACGTATATTATTTGTTTATATAGATCATCAATGTGTAGGTGAAGGTTAGGAAGATAACTAAATAATGTTGGGTATCGGATCATGTGTAAGCTTCACTGTCTTAGACTTTTGGATTTTTAAAATTTCACATTCCTTAAATTCTGCACATGAAAACATTTATAAATTTTAGTAATTCCTTTTGCATTGGCCAAATTCAAAAGGTACAGTGCTCCCACCATGGAGAACACCATGCTATACATGCCTGCTATGTAGCTTTTAAAGATGATGAGCTTCTCAGGGAAAAACTGGCAGTTTTAATTCAGCAGTAACATGTTTGATTGAATACAGAGATTGAAGCTTACCTCAGGGTTGTTGCGTTTCTGTGTTTTTTTGTTCCTGTCAAAGTTTCTTATAATGGCTTATGAAGCTCTGATTTTTAAAGTCACAAAAGAGAGCTAATAAAATTGATTTTTAATGTTGATTTTTCATTTGGGAGTATAATTAGACATTTCTTCTGTTCCCTTTTAAAGCCCTGCTAAAGTTTTCCATTGCCAGGTCTTTCACATGTACTTCAAATTCTACAGAATTCTTCAAGCTAACATTTTAAATTGTTTTACTGATTTTTTTCTTTTTTAAAAAAATTATTATAAACTACAACATAAAATACATAAACCAAAATACAAATCAATTGTGTTCTCCACCACCCTGATTATTTTGATGAATTAAATTACTTGCGTTGTTATGGGTTTGATGGTATCGTTATGTGTTATGTTTCATTTAAAAAAATACAATTCATTTTTAGTCTGTTTTAATTATGTTTGTTCTCCACCTTATGTGCTGCTTCTTAGTGTGAAGATGGGATATAAATATAAACAAGTCAGTAAAGAATACTGTTTCAAACAAATTTCACTGTCAACAAGGGATGGGAAAAAATTATCTGAAGAATTTATTTCACGTTTCCATGTGGAAATATAATCCATTTTGCTCTCCTGAGATTGGTAATGTTACATAGAGCAGCTGCTGCCTCTTCTTCCCTTCTTGCACTAGCTATCACCATGATTGTACTGATTTTGGATGTGACAGCTTAAATAATAATGTTGTGTTGCATCTGAACCAGTTTCTGAGAGTCTTCAGCCAGGAAGTCCTCTCTTTTGCGCTGTTATCCTTCCTTAGTTCATATGTCTTATTTCTTCTTCATAGGTCATCTCTCCCACCCCACTCACCTAATCCTGATTATCTCATCACGTTCTTATGAAAAGGCAACATGTCCCAATGGACTGTCTTTAAGGCTTTGGTGTCACATTACACCTCCATACCAAATACTACAGATACAATAATCTACATCTACATACAGTTCCCTTCCTTCCTTCCTTCCTGGCTGTTTCAAAACAGCTTGATTTACTTCTGCAGTTACAAGAAATCAATAGAAAATATCCCTTTTTCAGTTGCTCTGCAAGCTAAAATTGCATTATATAGGTTTCTATATCAGGGAAATAGGAAAGAGCAATAACAAAGAGCTTAGGACCTAGGTTATATCATTTGTATTATGACATTACTGAAACAGAGAACTAGAAACAGACACACTTGTTAATTTAATAAATCTAATAAACAAAACCAATTCCAGCATTTTGCGAATGTTATGTAGCAGCTTCAAATGCTCTTAGAAGTGTGTGTGTGGCGCGGGAGGTGTACACTTTATTGTTTTAAAGCAATCGGCATCTCCACACATGCACTCACCCATGCACACACAAAAAGATGTATATGAAGGTGTTAGAAAATCAAATTTAGTTAACCATATTAATCAAGAAATGTATTCATAGCAGGCATATGGAACACGGAGTTTGACTTCACTTGCAAAGTTGAAGCTTCTGAATGAGACGCTATTGAGAAACTGTTGCACCAGTCTGGAAATGAACCAAAGAAATGAATCAGCCTAACAACAGATGTTTAAAAAGAGGAAAGTAACCAGAAGTCAACTCCAAACCACAAAATGTACTGTCTAAAATGTATTGCCATCTGTAAAGCTTGTAGCCTGAAGATATCTGGAAGTCCATGTGAAGGACAAATGACTGACACATGCTATGGCAAGGGTATTAAAAAGTCAGTGATTTGAGGGGTTGATGTCCTTTGTCTAGATTGGATTTGAGGGTGTTGGGCCATTTGTGCACATCTTAAATAAACAAGCCTGCTCTGGAGAACAGTTCTGAGGCTGATTGATTATTACTATTATTGAAAAAAAAAAATTCTGACAAAGGTGCCTCCAAACAAACAAACAAACTCTGCATCAAAAACAGCAAAGGAACTTCAAGGATTGATCTTCTCCTACTGAAGTCACTATGTTCTGTTGCTGTTCCAGAATTGGTCCTTTCATCTTTTACAGCCACTTTATACTCATGCAAGAAATGGTAACATGTGCAGAACTGAAATGATCTGGAGATATTTTCCATCCATGAGCAATATTCATGTTTTCAGTCCTCTGTCCCCATTCCTCTTAGCTCTGGATTCTACCAGGCAGACTGAAGGTCATGTCCCCTTTTAACCCAGGGTTGACCTTAGGTGATCTTCTTCAAATTGTGTTCAGCTTTGATTCTTGATCAGTACAAAGGGACTAGTATTAGTCACTCATCTCACCATTCTATTATAAAGATGAATGCTACAAGGGGACATTGTTATCCATTGTGAGGCTTAAGAGATAAGATGGACTATAAATACTTGCCAACCATTCAGACAACCTTTCTGGCGTTTTACTGGGTGACAATGAAAACTTCTGTTTGAAACATTTCATCGACTTTAATTCACCCCCTGACAAATTGTGGCATGAAACTGTCACCTGGAAATTTGAGCAGATCCAGCAAGAGAGCAGCCACCTGAGACAGAGGGAGATGTGCCTGAGGTAATCCAAACTGTGTCTAAGTGAGGGAGATGAACAATAGTAGGAGCACGTACTTTAATGGAGGGAAGGGGTCAGGATCGTAAAGTCATGATGTGTTTAATATTATTTTCTGACTGCCAGTTACTGCCCCCAAACATCCTACTATTTGACAAAACCTTCTACACAAATGGTTTCATTAAATTTGTGTGGCATGATGGTTAAGAGACTGAGAACACAGTTCTACTTGGAAAAAGAATGATATCTGAATTAGGTTTAGAGCATTTTGCATTAATTTGAAGAGGATGATGACATGGTGCACATGAAAGCACAGATTGTTTTGAGAGGGAATAATTTTATTTGCTCAGAAGTGATGTATTTTACTCTTCCACCAGAGGACCATTTATTTTAACTCAGATGTGGAATCAATTTCATGTAAATTTAGTTGCCATCCGTGAACACCCCTGTCGATGTTAATTTTTAACAAGCCCTCTTGCTGGCTAACTCTCACCGCCACTTGCCCTTGCTGCTGTGGTGCTATTTATAATACACAAACCATGGAAACATAGTAGACTGATATGGTTTGTTGAACTTATTTCAATTTCATATTGATTTTTGTTTTTATTTTTGTTTGCCCATGCAGAGGTGATCTAGCAATAAACTAATATATCAATGCAGGAATAAGGTGATCTAGCGCTATGCTCAGTAGTTTGCTTTTTTAAAATAAAAACTTTGGGACAGCTAGGGAGAAAGATTGCGGAGATGGTTGTTTTCCACTGTCTAAAGCACCATGCCCAGTTTATTACACGAGAATGCCACCCATAGTCTCTCTCTCTCACACACACACACTATCCTTTTGCCAAATGAAGCAGCTAGCCACATGCGAGAAACTCTGTTTGATTTGCTCTGGCTTGAAAAAAAGGGGGTAAGGGGAAAAAAACCCTCTGCATTGGAAGCAAAAATGGTCAGGCTGAGTTGCATTGTCCTTTGTGTCATGTGATCAGTTAAAAAAAATCAAATGTATCCATTTTACTTTCACAGCAAACCCCGTACTATTTGCCATGTTCTCCCATCCTGAGTTGTGAAACAGGAGTAAGTATAGCCAGGAAAATCCATATTACTCCTCTCTGACAGCCTTTGACCACATTATAAAACCCTTTTTATCCTCTTAAAGGAAAAGTGTTTGATATTTCAGAAACTGCCAAACCTCTTGGTTTGGAAAGAGGGTGTTTCCAAATGATCGTTAATAGGTTTCTTTGGTTCTCTAATGATTGTTTTAATTCTTCTTGATTTCACATTACACTTTTTATGTTTTGTCCAGAGACACCAAGTGCTTCACAACTTCTAATTTGTGTATGTTTATTTATCCATTTTATTTCTATCCTACTTTTCTGGCAGTACAAGGACCCACTGCAGCTGTATTTTATATACCATATATTTTATATAACTTAATTTTAACATTGCAAGGCAAATTCCTAAAACAGTATTTACATCTTGGAGAATTTAGATAATCTGATGGTACAATCCTAGATTTCATTTACGGAATCTGAAGGGTGACACTCCACTATGACTGTAGCTGAACTTAGTATATAGAACTAAAATGATAGCAAATGAAAGCCACCTCACTACATAAATCATGGAATTGCTTGCTTCTTAAGAGATGTGACTTTGTACACCAATTTATGAACACCACCCTATTGTTCAATTGTCTGTCTTGTTTGATCATTTGATTCTGAGTGTTTTCCTGTTCCAGCTCAATGGGCATTTTGTCCAAAAATTGTGGTGTAAAAGAGCAAACTATCGTGCTATTTCCATAGAAATCATTCCTTTTGTGTGGTAAAGGGCTAAAGTTCTACTAAATTTCACCAATCAGGACAGTTGTTGTGTTGATGTGCACATATAACCGGTGTTACATCCTGGGTTATATGTGCACATCTTCACAAAGCCCAAAAGCATTCAACAAATGAATAACCCCTGAACATTGATATGGATCCAGGCCTTTTTCCCCCCCATCACACCTAAAGCCTCATGGCAGAGATTTCTGCCTGGACTAGAATCCATTCTGTATTATTTAAATAACTGGTGTGAATAGATTGTCTGAGTGGTCCCAAAATAGACTGTGAGACAGTGCCTCCTAGGGAGACAGTCCTGAAAGATACCATGGTCAATGGTATCAAAAGCTACTGAGAGGTACAGAAGAACCAACAGAGACACATTCCCCCCATCCACTTTCCATTTTAGGTTATCCACTAAAGCGACCAAAGCATTGAAATACCTGAGGGCTTGAGGTGGGTTGTCATTCATAAGCTTTGCACCTTTGTCTTAAAGTTATGTTTTTCTCATAAATATTTAATAATTATCTGTGAATGTCTATGTGTGTTGCCTGAGTGAGAAATATATATTCTTTCTCTTCATCTCCATGTCTTACAAACTGTATATATTTAATCAATTATACATATATTATTTAATCATTTTTTTCTTTTGTGTATATTTGTACAACGGTTTTTATATTAAAGTTTTAATACAAAGATGGTGATCTCTTCACTTCAAATTGCATCATAGTATTTCTGCTAGGCCATTACCATCATTATTCCTGCCTAACTAGATAATGAGATGCTGTACATAATTAAAATTATGACAGATCTTGCCTGAAGATACACTATCTTAAGAAAGAATTGTGAGAGACAAAATGAAGTGAGTGAAAGAAAGAGAGAAGTCGGTAAACATGGAAATGTGCCTTCCCTTGAAGTATGATTAGGTGGGAGTCAGATTAGATCATGGTAGTGCACTGTGGTGATCTATCATCTGATGTTTACATGGACTTCAAGAACTCTGTAATCAAAGCTTTAGGGAAAGCTTTGACAAAGATTCCTAAGCAAATTTAGCAAACTTCTTACAGATCAGAAACAGGAAGAACAGGAAGCAGAGAGTGGAATAAAGTGTTCTTACAATGGAGTTTCTCTTCCTGCATATCTGTTGCGCAAGAGCACAATGCACTCACATCCTGCTTGTGGATTTTCTCATGCCGTATAGTTGGCCACTGTGTAAATGCTAGATGTGACAGTACTGTGGTCTGGTCCAGCAAAGTTCTTCCTATGTTATTTTCATGGAATGCCATGACTGCTACTGCCTGCATTGACCAATTGCCTCCTGCATATTGAAGAGATCTCCATTATGTTTATTTGTTTGCTTGTTCATTTCTTTTGGTGATGGTTATCTGATAGCTCTGCTTGTGGTGACAAAAACTAACCAGAGCTTCTATCACAGACAAAAGAGGAGTACCAAAAAAGAGACATGTTGCTCAACAACTTTAAGGGACACTGTTTTGAAACTAATGAATCATGCAGAGCTCTCAAGACTGCTTTTGCTATGATACTTTAGTCTATATCCCTATATGACTTAATGACTCCAGAATGAACTTTATCACCTAAGGAAGGGCAGAAAGCAGGGAAGAATAATGTTTATATGTGTATTCTTTCATTTCTCCCCATGCTTCCCGCATGGATTATTTCCCTCCTTTTGGAACTATTGGGAGGGAAACCATGAGTACCGATTGCAGGGAAAGCTGTTGGAGTCTTACCTCGAAACCAGGAGGGCTTGGCAAATCACAGCCTTCCCAATCTGACTGCAAGTGGTCCCTTTTTGCCTCTTCCAGCGTCCCACCTCCAATGTCAAAGGCTTCTGAAGTTTCTATGGGAGGTGGCAGAGTATTGAAGGTCAGCTCTTCCCTTCATCCTTCACATTTGGGACAACGAAAGAGCCAATGTGTCCTATGGCCCCCTGAGATACCCTCCCAGTGACTACAGGATTGTAGTCTAAAGTAGTGTGGTTGGTCTGTGTCTGTAGTTCATAATTTTCAGAATATGTTCCTTATTCTGTTTTACAGAACCTTCTCTGAATATTCACCACCATTCTTTATGACTGCTCCTATTTCCCATTCCCTCTTGCAATCCCCAGGATGACACTAGACTTGGGACATTCTAGAAGATGCAAAATGGTGGCTAAACTGCTGTTACATGTAGCAACAATAGTTAAAAGAAGAACCTCAGGAACAATATTAAGAAGCTGTGCTACTGCCACTGGCATTGATGAAGACCACCCCTGAGCAAATGGTTAGAGAATTTCTCCTTGCCTTGAAGCAAACCAGTAACATTGGCCTCCTTATTTTTCTTCCATCAAATACTGTGGAGAATAGACAATACTGAGATACCATTTTTGCACAGTACAGAGCTACCCAATATTTGTCTGTCAAATGGTGAAAGAGGTTTTTAATCACACATTAGTTGTATTTTTTTGGTGCAACATGGTATAATGGTTTCCTGGGCTCTACTGAGAGCCTGAAATTTGTCCAAAGCTATTCTGGGATGTCTTTTGGACACTAATTTCAATTATATTATTTTGATTTCCCAGAAAATGTCACAGAAAATTACTAATGCAATGATAACGATAATGATAATAACAATAACAACAATAACAATAACAAAAGAATCATTGCTGAACACAGTGCAAATATTTAGTGAAGATATCCAAATGAAATTTGGAATTGACAGATGTGCAGCTCTGTCTATACATTGCCTGCCCAGCCCGGAATAAAGAGATGACATGGCATGGGGTTAACTGGGCCACAATTTTATTAAATTTTAACTTTAATTCCCATTTCACAAGGGGGCCTTGTTGTTGTTTAGTCGTTAAGTCATGTCCGACTCTTGGTGACCCCATGGACCAGAGCACGCCAAGCCCTCCTGTCTTCCACTGCCTCCTGGAGTTTGGTCAAAATCATGTTCGTAGCTTCGATGACACTGTCCAACCATCTCATCCTCTGTCGTCCCCTTCTCCTCTTGCCTTCACTCTTTCCCAACATCAGCGACTTTTCCAGGGAGATTTCTCTTCTCATGAGATGGCCAAAGTATTGAAGCCTCAGCTTCAGGATCTGTCCTTCCAGTGAGCACTCAGGTTTGATTTCCTTCAGAATGGATAGGTTTGTTCTCTTTGCAGTCCAGGGGACTCTCAAGAGTCCCCTCCAGCACCACAATTCAAAAGCATCAATTCTTCGGCAGTCAGCCTTCTTTATGGTCCAGCTCTCACTTCCATACATCGCTACTGGAAAAACCATAGCTTTGACTATGGGGACTTTTGTCGGCAAGGTGATGTCCCTGTTTTTTAAGATGCTGTCTAGGTTTCTCATCGCTTTCCTCCCCAGAAGCAGGCGTCTTTTAATTTCATGGCTGCTCTCACCGTCTGCAGTGATCATGGAGCCCAAAAATCTGTCACTGCCTCCATATCTTCCCCTTCTATTTGCCAGGAGGTGATGGGACCAGTGGCCATGATCTTGTTTTTTTTGATGTTGAGCTTCAGACCATTTTTTGCGCTCTCCTCTTTCACCCTCATTAAGAGGTTCTTTAATTCCTCCTCACTTTCTGCCATCAGAGTGGTATCATCTGCATATCTGAGGTTGTTGATATTTCTTCCGGCAATCTTAATTCTGGCTTTGGATTCCTCCAGTCCTGCCTTTCGCATGATGTATTCTGCATATAAGTTAAATAAGCAGGGAGACAATAGACAGCCTTGTCGTATTCCTTTCCCAATTTTGAACCAATCAGTTGTTCCATATCCAGTTCTAACTGTTGCTTCCTGTCCCACATATAGATTTCATAAGGGGGCCTACCATAGTGCAAATTCTGGTCTGTGCCCAAAGTCTATCAAGACATTCCAGTCAGACCTCTTTTTAGTGAATTCCTATTCCTCAAATGTGCTGTCCTACCATACAGCATGCCCTTGGGCATAATGTAACCGGAGTACCCTGCTTCCCCTCCCCTCAGCTAACTTCTGCTAATTCCAACCTGAGAGGAGGGGTGCTCAGCACCCCCTGATTGCCCCCTTTTTAACTCACCTGAACCTCTTCCTTTTGCACTACCTGCCATTGTGACCTATTTCAATTACCAACTTCTTATTAATATACCACCACTGCCCTCGCTAGTAAGAATGAGACGGGCGAAAAACCACTCACAGCTAGGGCCAATTCAGGTGTAAGTCAAAAATTCCCATCTGAGTAAAAAGAATTTATGTTCATCATACTCCCCACTTGGATTAGTGACGGAAATAGAAAATTTTCCTACCAATATGAAAGTGTATGTGGATCTATTTAAAGAAAAGAAAGTGATTAGACTGAAAGATTGGTTGTATAAAATGAGATCGACAGATCAAATGAAACAAACTCTTCAGAATAGGAGCATTTCATGGTTGAATTATATACAACTAGAAAGATGGACTAATGAATGGGTAAATAAATATAATAAAGGTAGAGAATATACAAAGTATGAAAACAATTTTTATTGTCATATGAGGACATTCGGATGACTGACTCAGTGAAAGGTACTGTGAGTAAAATTTACTTCTTAATTTGGAGGAAGAAGAAAGTGAGAAAGAAGGATTGAAAATAGTGTGGGAGCAAGATATTGGAAAAAGAATAAATGAAGAAGAATGGAGGAAGATATGGAAAATGAGGGTGTTAAGATTTATGTCAGTGAGAATAAGGGAAAAAAATTTAAACTTAGTTTAAGATGGTATTTAACACCGTTAAAATTAAATAAAATTAATGTCAATCATCCGAATGTTTGTTGGAAATGTGGGAAGGAAATTGGTACATACTTTCATATGTGGTGGGAATGTGAAAAAGTGCAAAGATTTTGGAAACAAATTTTTAAAGAATTAAGCTACATATGTGAAAAAGATATAGAATTTAATGCTAAGATTGCTTTGTTATCAATATATGAGAATGTGGAATATGACAAAATGACTAAAGAATTGATAACCAATTTATTAACAGCAGCTAGATTGATTATAGCTAGGCAATGGAAATTAAAAGTCGAATTGCAAATTGAAGAATGGTATAAAGAAATATGGAATATAGCAATAAATGATAAATTAACTTGTAACTTAAAGGTTAAGAAAGGAGAGTTGAAAAAAATAACTTTTATGAAATATGGGGTAGATTTTTGGAATATGTGCTAATAAGAGGAAAAGGGAAAGCTCCAAATCAAGATTCAATGCAGTTTTGGAGAAGAGGACAATAGAAGAAGAAGAAGAACAATAAGGAAGAGGAAGATTATGGCAAGAGGTCCCGCATACGGTGGTGGGGAACACAGTTAAATTGTATTTTAGTTCGTATGTTATATGTTTTTGTTTATATTATAGTTATATAATAATAATAATAATAAAAAATTTAAAAAAATTCCCATCTGGCCCTGAAGTGACCAGCTAATCTCATTCTTACTATATAGGGTGTGTCAACAGCGCGAAGCGATGCCAAAGAGGGCGATGCCAGGCTGGGAAGCCTTTTAAGGCTCCTGTTCCAGCCCCCGCGCCCAACCCTCACAATGACTCGTCATCTCCGGACGGGCAGGCAAAGCGGCTCCACCTTGGCAGCTCCTAGAGGAGTGGCCAATGTGGCAAGATTCAAAAATTATATGGAATAGAGTTAAAAAATTGTGATATAAAATCAATATCAAGTGATGAAAATTATAAATACCTTGGAATACAAGAAGCATATAACATTCTGCAAACAAAAGTGAAAGACCTGACATAAAAGGAATACATCAAAAGACTGTGAAAAATCTTCATATCAAAATTAAATGTTGGAAATACAATCAAAGCCATAAACACATGAACAGTTCCATTATTAGATATCCAGCTGGAATAATAGATTGCACCCAAAATGAATTAGAAGAATTGGATTGAAAAGCATCGAAAGTAATGAACATGCATCATGCACTGCATCCAAAAAGTGATGTGCACGGATTATATTTACCATGAAAAATTGGAGGCTGTGGATTACTGCAAATACAGCAGGTAACAGAAGAAGGGAAAAGAAGCCCAAACGATTATATCAGTATAAGAAGAGAAAATGTTCTTAAGGTGGTAAAAATGGAGAATATTTTCAAAACAATAGAAAGAAAGGCTCAGTGTAAGAAACAACAATTTGAAAATAAATTAAACAGTTGGAAAAATAAACCACTACATGAAAAACACCTGAGATATATTGATGGAAAGTATGATAGTAATTCAACATTGGCAAGGCTAAAACTGAAGATCATTAAGAAAGAAACCGAAGGCTTTATTTTTGCTGCACGAGAACAAGCACTCCAAACTAATGTTATGAAATTTAAGATTTTGTCTCTGCCAAGAAAAAGAAGAAATTGTGTGACACCTCATTTGCGAAAGTCCAAAGATTGCACAAACAGATTACAAAATTAAACATGATAGAGTGGCAAGATTAGTGCACTGGTCATTATGCCAAAAATATAACTTGCCAGCCTCCAAAAACCTGTGGGAACATCAGGTAGAGAAGGTGTCAGAAAATGATGAAGTCAAGATCTTGTGGGATTTCCAGATCCAAATTGATAGACACCTTGAACATAACACACCAGACTTGCAGTAATAGCATGAAGAAATGTCTGGATAATTGACATTGCAATTCTGGGGGATGCCAAAGTTGAAACTAAAGATGGGAAAATTAACAAGATACAGAGATCTGGCAAGTGGAATATCTCCCTTGTGGATGAAGCATACCTCCATGGTCCCACTCATCATCAAGGCTTTGGAAACAATATCAAGAAACTTTACACAGTATTATAAGGAGTTACAGTTTCCAGAAATAACATAATCAGAGCTACAAAAAACGGCAATATTAGGAACAGCATACATTCTACGCCAATATTTAACAGATACTTAGGTTTTTGGTTAAACATGTTATGTAATAACAGGCAATGTTTTTATAATGTTGATTGACTGTGCCTGGAATTTTTAACAACAACAACAACAACAACAACAACAGGCAAGCTTTTGACAGTTTTAATAGAGTACCCAGCAATGAGAAATAAGAAACAGGAGTATGGAAAGAATCAGTATAACTGGGGTTCTTTTGGCAGGTGTAGTTAGGCCCTTGTTGAGTGATAAAGCTGTTGCCACAGGCCTATGTTTCTTTATATACTGTAAGCAGATGGGACATGCCTATCTGGGGGATATATTTCCCTCCCTATGACCAGAAGAGTCAATAAATAAATAAAATCTATTTTTTAATTGAGGAAGTTTCTGATGTGTGTGCAGAACAGAAAAAGCACTGGGTAGACTGGGTTAAATTGTAATTCACGCTGAATTAAAAGGAGATTACTACACATCAAATGAAATCCTGTTGCTTAGTATAATTAGTCACATTAGAGAAGGCCCATTGAATCCATGGGGATTTGGTGAGTTATCTGATCCATAAATTCCATTGAATGCAATGAACTTACTCTAGTTGTGACTTACTATGCTAAAGTGATGATCTGACCCTAGAGACCACACATTATGCCATCGTAATAACAAAGGTTTTGCTAATAGGTAGAATAGTAATGATTTTAGCATCAAGTACAATTACTGTAAAAGACTTCTCTAGGAATAATACAGCTTATAATCACCTTTCCACTCCATTCTGTTCCTTTTATTTTATTTTAAATTATTTTATTTTATTTATTTGGTCTTATCTTCACATTGATACAATCCACGGGACAGATAAGGTAATAATTTATACTTTTAACCCAGCACCAATGATAAGCTCTACAACCTGAGCCTACTAGAATTTGTGTGATATCCGTGTCAACCAGAATAACCGTCAAAAGGTATCAAAATGAAATACCTAGTTCTTAGAAGGTTTAAAATGGAATTCTAACACAATCAATTAGAGCTTTGATCAGAACTCACCTTTTGGGGATAATAAAGGCCAAAGTAAGGACTAAGGCTGTCCTTTCCATGAAAACAAAACCACTAATTCATAGCTGACTATTTTGCAAAAGATTATTGCAGGTTTTGCAGAAAATGATGGATCATTCTCAACACTGGAAGTGAGAGGTATGTGCAGTCAAATGTTTACATATTTATGAAATCTGATTATTGTATATTGATCAGAGATATTGGAAGTATTAACATTGCTGCAGGCCATTCTTTTTATAATGCTATAAGGAGTCTAGGCTTCTCTGATTTCTTTTACTTTTAAATTGTTTTTCAGATTAATTTCACTCCTGAGGTAAATAATAGTGTGGTATCAAATGTACTCCTACCAGTACACACATATATGATTTGAACATTTAAAACATGTTTTCATTTGAAATGTTTATTTTAAATCTACTTTCTGTCCTGTGTAGCATATTTTTGTATGTCTTTTCATGTGTTATTCCACAGCCTAAAATAGGCCAAAGAATTTGGAAAACTTAAAAACTTATAAGCAACTAAGTTCTCATCTCCACTTTAGTTTTGGAAATGTAGAATAAGTTAGTGATAAAACACTAATAATTTCAAAATGATTAAGCAACTACCTATCATCCAGACTTTCTCACAACCACAGCCCTTCAACCTCCAGCACAAATGAGAGATTTGCACAGTTAAATTTTTTGTATTTCTTTAATTTTTGGTTCTTCCAGAGGATATAAGAGTTCTTTCATTTTATATAACAGGTAAAACCTCTTTCTGGCTTTCCATTCATGTTTCCCTATTAATGTTTCCTGGCACCCCACAAGTCCTTTAAAAAATCTTAAAATCTACTCCAAAAAAGCAGAAACAAGGCAACAGAGAATCAATCTACTCTAAAGCAGGCAACTGTACAAAAGAAATAAAAATCATCATCAAAACAACAAGAGAGAGATGTTTCAAGCTGTACCCAAACAACAACAACAACAACCCACATAATGGCACATGACATAACCTCAAAGTACATACTATGGCTCACCCTCCCAAAAGCAAACAAAACTATCTCCCAAGAAACTATCAAAACCTTTAACAGAATAAATGCACAGTAAATTAGCCAAATCCTAGATGAACTCACTGTACTGTAGACACAGCAAGGCCTTGATTTATGGAGAGACCTTGAATGACATTCCAAAAATGCTTCTTTTTGCTCCTTGGATTCCCAACATCCCATGCGGCATACTGTTTCTCAGCCCCATTGCACCACTATAGTAAACAATTCTTGACTTGCAGCACTAAGTCTTCCAGCTTCTGGTTACTCTGACTGCCCAGCAGTGCAAACTTGCTCATCACACTGCCCAAGAGCTATCTTTCCCTGTGCCTCCCCAGTGCAGTGGTCCAGTGAGAGCACCAGAGACATTTGATGGTTCCTCTGACCAGATTCTTGTCTTTGTGGTCCAAAGTAATGGAACAATGTACCAAGGCTTTTCCTGATTACAGGATGAGATTCCCCATAAGCTTACTCAACTGGTCCTTCTGCTGAAGGGGATACTCTATTACTACTATAATCCAGTCTACTACTGGATTATTACTATAATCCTGATAAATTCTGAGGAATTTGTGGAGAATCTGTGCATCGCCTTATAGGAACGTCTCAAAAGCAACCTGCCCCTCCCCCCAAAAAAGGATTTTGCAGCTCTGTCATGGGGCAGACTATTTTCTTCCCCTATACCAGCTCCTTTCAGTTGGTGGCCCAAGATCTCAGCTCGAATCCGATGAACCAATTTCAGGAATGGCTGGTGAAAGATATATTAGATGACCTAGCTCAACTGCAAAGATTCTCAACCCCTCAGGCCCTGATCCAGTTGTGTCAGTGGACAGGTGATATCTCCAAAGTCAGTGGTCAGTCAACCAACCACAGACTTCCAGCAATGTCCAATCTGGGGCCCCAGCAATTCACATATCTCCTTCTATCACTATATGGAAGGCCCAGCAGGAACTTGCTGCATGAAAACAGGATGGTAACACATCATTTGCTAAAGCTGCCTCCAAAATCCCATGGGAACATCAGGTAGAGAATATGTCAGAAAATGATGATGTCAAGATCTTGTGGGATTTCCAGATCCAAACTGATAGATATTTTGAATATAACACACCAAACATAGTAGTAATAGAACGAAGAAATGTCTGGATCATTGAAAATGCAACTCCAGGGGATGCCAGAGTTGAAAATAAAAGGAAAATAAAATTAAACTTGCAAAATACAGAGATCTGGCAATCGAAACATCTCACTTGTGGATGAAACACACTTCAGTGGTTCCCATAGTCATCGGGGCTTTGGGAACAATATCAAGAAACTTCACACTGTATTATAAGCAGTTGCAGATTCCAGAAATAACATCATCAGAGCTACAAAAATGGCAGTATTAGGAACAACATACATACTGTGCCGAAGTTTACAGATACTGGTTAAAACTTGTATCTGTTGTAAAATACCAGTCAATGTTTTTATAATTTTGATTGACTGTGTCTGGTATTTTTTGAATAATAATAATATATCATGAAGTCAATTCTGACTTCTGGTGACTCTTTTCAGGGTTCTCCAGATAGAGAATATTCAGAAGGGGTTTACCATTCCCTTCTTCTGAGGACACCCTGTGACTCTGCAGCTTGCCGAAGGTCACACAATCTGGTTCTTCTCCTTGGAGGCACAGTGGGGAATCAAACTCTCAACCATTGGCTCTGCAGCCAGATACCTAACCACTGAGCAAGCCTGCCAACCTTCTATATACAATAGCTGTATTTTATTTTATTTGACCAATGCAAAATGGGGGTGGGGGTGCATTTTCAGTTCATTTTCGATTAAAATTTATGAAAAAAATCCTTGATATTCATCCAGAAAGAAATTGGGCTGAATATGGGAGAAAAAAGAAAAGTGGTAGATTTCTGGGGGGAGGAGTTTTTCCCAGCTCCTAATTTCTACACATACGGGGGTCTTGTTCTCCTTCTCAACATACTGCTCTTTTGAATGATAAAAAGACTCACACATCTACATGTACAACCGCTGGCGATGTGCATAGTGTCATATTTAGTTTGACTCAGGTTCAGGCCTCTTGCCGTTTCAGGTGGTGGTTCCCACATGTCTCAATGGCAAATCCTTATAGCAAACACAAAAGTAGCGAAGCTGTTGCATGAAGTTTCTTTCCTCTTCTTTTGACTGCCAGGTTCCATTTAGAGATGAAAAGCTTAGCACAGGCTTCTGTTATGAATACATTTCTTTTGAGACAGACTCATTTTGTCCTAGATTATTTTAATTGCATTTTTGTCACAAAAGCAGTGGCTGAGAAAAAAAAAGAAGTACATTTCTACATTGTCCAATGCATTTGGCTGCAGGTTGTCTATTTGCTTATCACACTTATATGTGAAAGACATCCATGAAATTCTACCTTTGCCTGCAGAGTGTGGCAAATACGGAGACTTCTTAGGGTGTCAAGTAAACTCAGCTGAGACATTGTACTGGAGCTGGCACTTTGCTGTAGTGTGAAATCCCATTTTTCTGGCATTCATCTGTGTCCGCACAATACAGCATATGAAGATTCCTTCATTTGGTATAATAGAACTAATATTTTCTTTTTATGACTTTCCTTTTCCAACAAAAAATACAAACTGCTACGATGACATGTTTTATTAAACAGCACAGGCCGGGAAAATGTGCATCCCAGACAGCGCTGAATGAAGCCATCTGAATGTGACATTCTATTTGTTAATCTTAGATGGCTTAAGGGTTGCCCTACGGCCCTAAAATCTGGCAATTACCTGCATTCAAGACACAAGATCAGGATCCTGAATGAGAGAGAGAGAGAGAGAGAGAGAGAGAGAGAGAGAGAGAACTACAGCTGCTAATCTAGAGCATCAGGTGTACCATCCATGACCCTAATGTTGTGTATTGTGCATGCAAATGTAATGCTTTTAAAAAATTGTTTCTTTAAATAACCATCTCAACAGTGCCATTTGAATGATTTCTGTTATGGCTTCCATAGTCCCGAACCATTGCTCAAGCCGGCTAGGGAAGATGAGGGGCCACTGAGGTGTGGAAGTACCCATAAAACACATGGAGAGCCTACCCAGATGTTGTCCATCCCATTTCATTGTCTATCCTACTCTACCATATTACACACACACACACACACACACACACACACACACACACACACACACACACACACACACACAAATGCAAACAGGAACACTAAAGAATGATTAAAAGGAAGCTTGAGGAGGAAATTATACAAACATTCATATAATTTGTGAAAGAACTAACAAGTGCTGTATTCAGTTAAGTCCTAGATTTTTCTAAGATGAATGCAGTCAGCTTCATAAATTAATATGAGATCAGCAACTGAGAAAATAGAGAGGTTTAAACATCCACTTTAGCAACTCATCTGGATTAGGAACACGGAAGAGGTATAATAATAAGAATGCATGCATGATTAGTATACCATTTGTACATCCAGTTTTATATTGCTTTTAGTGTCGTACCACTGGATGGCTTACACTATACACTAGAAACATTTCCAAGTTTCAGATTTTATGGGTGTCTACATTTAAATTTAAATGTATGCCAACTGTTTTTAAACTTCTTAGGTTTTCGTTTTTAAATCTGACATGAGTTCTGAAACAGAATGTAGCTGACTGCCTCATATTACCTGGAGTAAATTTACTCCGAGTAACTTTGCACATAAGACTGCTAGACTAATGTATGATACATTGCTTCATGTAGCACTGTTGCAAAAGAGCTCTTGCACTGTTCACCAAGTATTCATAGGTGGATGAAGACTGGGGTAGAGGATTTTGGATTATTTGAATGAGGGCACATTTGGGCAAAGGTTTCAGGAGGAGGACTAACTGACTACAACAGCAGCAGTAGTTCTCCAGAGCTGCCATCTTCTCCTTTCTCTGAAGCCTGTGAAGCTGTGCCTTGAAAATACTATCATACACAGAGGACTTCTTGGATGGGGGGAGGTCACAGCTAGGGGTGTGCCGTTCAGGTTTTTTGTACTCTAATTCTCCAAGAATTCCTCAGGCAGAATTGTAGGAGTTTCAGACCATAAACCTATACCTACTAACACCTTCATTTCTGTTACCTGGACAAGGCTTCCTTGGAGGAAGCTGTCCCAGTACTTCCTGGCTGTAGTAGTCTCATTGCTCTTGATGCTCTATAGGAAGCACTTCCTGCAACAGGGAATGAAGGCTTAGAAGAAGGTCTCGAAGGAGGTCTCAGCCTCGTCTAGGTCAGAGGTGTCCAACCTTTTGGCTTCTTTGGGCCACATTGAAGAAGAATTGTCTTGGGCCACACATTAAATACACAACACTAACGAAAGCTGATGAGCAAAAAAAAAGGTCTGTGCATAATTTTCGTGATATCCGCCACCACCGATAAGCAAAAAAGTTCTCACATAATAATCCCCGTTTGGAGAGTCTTTTAAATTAGTTGAGCAGGTCCCAGTTTTGAGATCACTAATATAAAAAATGAAACATATCTAAGTAATAAAACTTCGTTGATTTTTTGTTGATATTTTTTATTATAAAAGTAAAAGAAAAGAGGCAACATAAAACTAGTGGGATATTTGACATTGTATTTGAGAAACTAATGCATCAATATCTAGTTTGATGGAAGTACGAGTATCGTGTTTCCCCAAAAATAAGACAGGGTCTTATATTAATTTTTGCTCCAAAAATGCATTAGGGCTTATTTTCATGGGATGTTTTATTTTTTTTTCATGTACAACAATCTACATTTATTCAAATACAGTCATATCATCTTGTCCTGGTTGGTGCACAATGGTGGAGGGCAGGGTTTCAGTTAACTGGGGCTTCTTTTTGGGGTAGGGCTTATATTACGAGCATCCTGAAAAATCATACTAGGGCTTATTTTCAGGTTAGGTCTTATTTTTGGGAAAACAGGGTAGTTGCAATTTTCAGTGAGTTCTCATGGTGCTCATCGGATATTTTGGTTTTAATTTTACTCTTAGTCTGCTTTGTTCTTGAAAATTCCTAACTGTTAGAGCAGTATGACAGTGGAACCAGTTACCTTGGGATTTGGTGAGTGCTCCAACACTGGAGGCATTCAAGAAAAACTTGGATAATCACCTGGCAGATATGCTTTGATTGTATTCCTGCGTTGAGCAGGGGGTTGGACTTGATGGCCTTGTAGGCCCCTTCCAACTTCACTTTTCTATGGTTCTATGATTCTATGAAAAGCGCTGACATGAATAAGGCATGATCGTGAAGCGAGGGGTATTCGTCTCTGGGAAGATAGGACCTATGAAAGTCCAGTAAAGAAACATGATCAAAATTTTCTTTAAGTTGAATGTCAGAATGCTCTATGCATTCCATTTGAAAATTGGCAGCTAACATATTTATGTCAACTGAAAATGCAGTCGCAAATATACCAAAATATTATTTTCCTGGAAATCTTGAAATTTGTTTTCAAATTCTTGTATCAAACTGAAAAGCAAGGCTGCATATTTTTCGCTGTTCACAGGACTGTGTTTAGCCAACGTGTCAAAATGCATAAAATTGCTTGCCTTAATTTGAGCTTGCCATTATTTCAGTTTCATTTGAAATGCTGTTATGGTTTGAAACATCGTATTGATAAGTTGGTTTTCACCTTGAAGATGCATGTTTATCTTATTTAAATGAGTGGTTAAATCCATTAAAAATGCTAAATCTATAAGGCGGTTTTCATCATCATGTTCTGGCACAACTTTTGTTTTTGATACCATAAACGACTTGATAACATGTTGCAAATCATAAAATCTTTTCAACATTTGGCCTCGACTTAGCCATCTTACTTCCGAAAAGTAAATGATGTCACCATAGTCAGAATCAACACTTTTCAAGAATTCCTGGAATTGGTGATTATTTAATCCCTTGGACCTTATGAAATTCACAGTCTTGATGATGATTTGCATGACGTTATCCATTTTTAATGCTTTTCCACATAATTTTTTTTATGCACTATGCAATGATACTTCATCAAATATGAGTTTTGGGCAGCAATTGCATTGTCTTCTATTAATTTTACAAGTCCCTCTCTTTTACCTACCATCACCGGGGCACCATCAGTAACTATACCAGATATGTTGACAATGGACAAAGAAAATCGCTTTAACATACTTTTTTACTGCTTTGCATAAATCTCTTCCTTTAGTTGTGTCTTTTAATGGCACTAAAAAAGTCATTTCTTCAGTGATATTATATTTGTCATCAATACCTCTAATAAAAATGGCAAGTTGAGTCGCATTTGTAGCATCACTGCTGTCATCCATTGCCAAAGCATAAAATTTAAAATTAGCAGCTTTACTCTCCAAACTTCTTTCGATAGATTTTCCAGTTTCTTCAGTTTGCCTGGCTATAGTCTGGTGAGACAAACTGATTTAGGAAATATCCCCCTTTTTTTCAGGGCAAATTATATCTGCCACGCTTTCCATACACTGCTTAATAAACTCACCATCAGTAATTTTTTTATATATTTTTTGCTATCAAATATCTTACCACATAACTAGCTTTTACAATAGAATCCATCTGAGTTGTAACTTTTTAAAAAAAAGATTGTTGAGAAGACAAAACTTTTTTTCAGTTCCGCTATTTTATCGTTACGACACAATCCTTGATACAAGCCAAATTTGGCAGCATGTTTTTGCATATAATGCCTTTTCAAATTATAGTCTTTGAAAACTTGCACAAATTCCCTACAAATTAAGCAGAGTGCCTTACTATTTGACTTGACAAAAAAAGTAGTCATCTGTCCACTTTTTGTTGAACAATCTTCCTTTAGCCGTAATTTTTTTCTTTTTTCTCTCTTTTTTTTGAGTTCTGATTTCTTTTGAGGCATTGTAGAAGCCATGCTGGGATTAGAAAAGTAATAATAGATAAGGGGCTATATTTACTTTTATTATGAAGATTAATCGACAGGAAAATAGAAAGCAAGGTTTGGGCCCTTCCACATCTCGGCTGCCAATGCAGCACGAAGCAGACAGCTGATTGTAAAGCATGGCAGGAGATGTGTGAGGCACCACTGAGGTGTGGAAGTACCCTTAATAATCAAATAAGAATGCTTACATATGTTTATTTTATGTAACATTGTGACCCAATATTGTTGTCTACGAAGTTCATGCTCGAGAACTGTGCAATTGAGTTACCAAAAAAACCCTTCATAATGTTTGAAGTAAGTTTACGATTTTGTGTTGGGATGCATTCATAGCCATCCTGGGCCGCATGTGGCCCGCGGGCTGCGGGTTAGGTCTAGGTGACTGAAATGAAGGTATCTTCAAGTATGTGTTTTTGAACTGGAACTCTCAGGATTCTACCAGGGTAATTCTTGGAGAATTCTGAGATTTGGAGTCCAAAACCAAAAACCACATGGCACACTCCTAGTCATGGCCAAGCAATGATTGTTTACAGAAGTGCGTCTGCTGCTGCCCTCTAGGGTTCCTCTAAACTAGAAAGAAGGGACTGTGCGGTCGGTCCTCCAAACATTGTTGGTCATCATGCTTCACTGATGCTGGTAGGGCAGTCCAAGAGCCAGTTCTGAGCTATTTATTTATTTATTTATTTATTTATTTATTTATTTAACTTATATGCCGCCCACACTACCCAAAGGTCTCTGGGCGGCTTACAACAATTAAAATACAATAAAAAAGATAAAACAATTAAAATACAATTAAATTATATATTCAAAAAATTGCCATCAGGACCCACAGTTGATATTATTTCAATTAAAAGCCTTCTGGAACAGGAAGGTTTTGACCTGGCGCCGAAATGTCATCAGCGTCGGCGCCAGACGAATCTCAATTGGGAGGGCGTTGTGAGAGCTATGTGTTGGCAGAGGAAGTGAGTGTGGTAATTAATATTTGCACCCAGCTTTGTCCCACCATCTCTTTACTACCAAATCAGTCCAAAACATTCTTCTTGGAGAAGTTTCAACGACGTAGCACTAATTTAATTGTCATAAGTTTCTTACTGATTGTTTTGTT
Organism: Intellagama lesueurii; assembly: GCA_037013535.1. Taxonomy (NCBI): domain Eukaryota; kingdom Metazoa; phylum Chordata; class Lepidosauria; order Squamata; family Agamidae; genus Intellagama; species Intellagama lesueurii. The sequence continues at coordinate 111,795,978 of JBAJHW010000003.1, forward strand.
TTGAAGGTGACCTTAAATACAGAAGAAGCAATAATGTGATTGATATTGATGGCTATCCACATCTTATGATAAAGTGTTTTAGTTGAGCTCTTATAAGTAATTTGGGTAATTCGGATAGGTGCTGGGCTGGCAAAAAAACAATACAAGGAAACTTGTTTTCCTTTTCTCTATAAATTGGTTACTAAAATATGTTGTTTCTTAATTGCAATATTATCACTGTTTACCATATTTAGATTTTATTGTATATGAATCTTTCCCCTACAAAAGAAAAAGAAAAAAACAACCCAGATCAACAAATCTATGAGAAGGAGTAAAAGAGTTCTTTCATTCCATTTTTTCCGTGATGAAAATATATTTTTTATTTTTCCCATTTGTATGGGAAACCAACTGTAGGCCAAGATTATGAGAAAGACAAGGCAACTTTCAGTTAGCTTGGGGTTGGGTTATTTATTTATTTTGAGTGGGGAGAGTCTATGCTGCAGCATGTTGCTTTGTGTCTTGTGAGGTTAGACATGGACAAACCTTTTTTATTTGCTCCATGGTCAGACTGGATAGCTTTGAATCCCTTTAAACTGGGGTTGGCAACTTCAGTGAGACCATTGTTCAGGTTGGCCAGCTGCTTGGGGACCATGACCCCAAGAGGTGTGGCCAAAGAAATGGGTTGGGCTGAAGTAGCTAATTAGCTAATTTCCTTTTGTATTTTGTTTTGTATTTCAGCACTTTAATGGAATCTCTAAATGTTTAAAAATTCCTAGAATACACCGAAACTATGTGAAATAAGTAAAAAGAAGTGAATATCTGGATAGATATGTATAAAGGATGTGGTACATGTGTGTGTGTGTGTGTGTGTGTGTGTGTGTTGTGTATATGCAGAATGTATAAATAAAATGTTTCATTATACCAATTTGAATTTTTATGGCATTCAATATTTTTCCTTATGCAAAATTTATTTTGCAATGTATATGAAATCCCAATCCCCCAAACAGGCACACATACTAATTAATGCATGATAAATAAGACATTTAAAATGTAAAATGTTATTTTTATTTCATGAAATATTCATTCTGTGAAAATCACATGTATTTCTGTAGACCATTGAATAGAATTTATGCACCAGTTCCTTTTTTAAGGATTTATTCAGGCTTGCCTAACAGCAGCACCACCAGAGAACCACAGACCTCCGGTCCTGTCATGGTTAATAGTCCCCAGGTTACCTCATAAGCCTCTTATAGAACTATTAACACTTGAGATCTTAAACAACAAAAGGCTTTATCCTCTACAATAAGCAATACATAAACAATCAAGGTTTAAGGGAAGGAAATGCTGGGGAAACACTTGGGAAGAGAGTGTTAATTGAAGGTTCTGTCCTCAAAATGAATTGAAAGAAAGAAAGAAAGAAAGAAAAGAAAGAAAGAAAGAAAGAAAGAAAGAAAGAAAGAAAGAAAGAAAGAAAGATGCAGAACCATTGAAAGAAAGAAAGAAAGAAAGAAAGAAAGAAAGAAAGAAAAGGCCACGAGGTTCTTGAACACTAAAAACTCAGAAACAAAAGCTAGCTTTCAAGTACTGCAGGATCCCGAATCAGGGTTGTGCATTATAGAGTTGATTGGGAGATTCAGAAGCAAAGAGAAAGTCCCAAAAATCATGGCCAGAAGGAAATGCCAAGTTCTCCTTATTTAAAGCAGGCTTTCCCTGATTAATATTTAAAGTTATTGTTTAAGTTTGCCTTACTGAGGTGCCTCCTTAGATTTAATGGTTTACTTGGCAGCAAATTGTGAGCACTGAGGAACACAGACAGGCCGTAGGGACTGCAAAAAAGGAGTTGGGGTCACATTTTGGCTTCCCTTGCTTTCAGCTCTAAGGTTCTATGAGTTTAGAAACAAAAAGACCCCTGTCCTTCTCATTTTCTCTTGTGGCCATTAGTGTTAGGCATGGGATTTTCATTAAGCAACAAAGGATAAACACAACAACAGGAGCCCTTGATTTGTCTTCAGATGCTTTCATTGTGTTCCAACAGAGAGGCTGTTAGGAACGAAAGCTTCATTTTAGTGAAGAGCAGATGACAGAAGTAGTACGTGGGTATTTTTTTGTCATTACCATCACTTAATCAAGCATTTATAACTTCAAGGGCAGAGTTGGAGCCAAGCTTTTCTCCATCTGTACCCACCTTTCCTGGTGATTCTGCTAACTGCTAACCAATTCTCTCTCCCTCTCTCTCCTTTGCAAGGGAACTGGGTGGCCAAAGCTGCCTTCCCCTCCCTAGGGTTCAAAAGCAGAGTGGCTGCAGCAGGCACTGTGGGAGAGCTGCCTCTGGGAGCCAAGATGATGGCAGTGGTGGCAGTGTTCTTACTGGTGGCAGCAGTAGGAGCAGTATGCTGTGGGTGCTCTTGCCTGATGCAAAGCTTGCTAGCACAGGGTCTGGGGGAGGACAGGTGGGTTGCTCTTGTTGGTTAGGTCCATTGGGGTTCAAAAAACACAAATCCACTACCGCTCCTTTTCTCCTTGGAGCTCCTCTGTGCCTTCCACACACTCTTCCTGGAGAGAGAGCAAGCAACTGATGCAGTTCAGGCCTTGTATTGTCATCACAGGAAACTGTGAATGGCAAAGTCTTCCAATGTCAGTTCGTAACCTGCCTAACTGCCCCTACCGCTGTCAGCAGCCCCCCTCTGCTTCTCTCCCAGGCAAATGGTGTGTAGTTACTAGTGTCATGAGGGCTATCAGTGAATCAGAATGTTGAGGAGCAGGCATTTTGACCTGTGAAAGAGCCTGGATGGGTTAACCCAGTGATGGGAGTGTTTTGCTTTCTTTACCTCCCTGCACCCTCCTGCTGGAAGCAAAGCAAAAGGAAATAACCTGAAAACCCCAATCCCTTCTGTGGTCACGAGAAGAACCAGCTCACAATAGATCCGAAAATGATAGAGCTGCTCCCATTTCAGCTTCAGAAGAAGCTGAAATGAAAACGAAGTCAACATTTTCACAGTGCACATGCTTAATGAGTACCTGGTAGGAATGGGGTTGAAACACTTGTGGAAATGGGATGTTGCAAGTGCAGTGTATTTCTGCAGCAATAATGTAGTGATCGGCATACACATTTTTGTCTTATAGGTATTACAGAGAAAATATTCCCTGGATAGGCGGCAGAAACATCTGTCTGGGACCAAACAGTCTGTGGAATTTAAAAGGGAGATCATGTTGATCCCGTCAATAAACTGAGTGCTCCAGAGATGGTCCCCAGATTCCTTTTTCTCTCCCTAAAACTGGCAGACTCTGAAATAGATGTATGTATATTATATCAAGTATAAAAATAGACAACTTTTACAGATGGATTGCCATCTATAACGAAGGATAATAATAGGATCTAGGAAAAAAATGAAAAAAATGAAAATGCAAAGGATTCCTTGTATGATTGATAAGCTTAAAATGTCAGAAGCACTGTGCACAGCACTTATTGATTGTATTTTGCATTATATAATGTGACAAACTGGTGTGTTTGCACTTCCTGCCCTGCAAGTTAGTAAAAGTTGACAGGCACCCTTTGTCTATATTCTGCTGCTTGTATTTTTAGTCACTCTTACGTTTAGGTTGCTTGGATAACAAACTTATGCAGAGAAAAATATACTCCTTCTCAAAGCGTCCCTTAAACTTGTTATTGATCAGGTTAGTGTGGCTAACCCAGTGGTCCCAGAGCATTACCTTATCAATATGTTAGTCTACTATTCCAAGCTCTTATTCAACACTAGCTTCCAATTCAATACGTCTATTAAGCAGAGAAGCAGAAAAATAGTTCAGATGTTGGGAAGTGCCCTGACTTGATCTGTACCTGAATATTGGGCATACAGGTTAGGATTGGCACAACCTGTGCCTTTTAAGAGGCATTCAGACCCACTGATCCAAAGCCGGGTTTAAAACATACAAGTTTTTGTTTGGGGTGCCCCTACTTTTAGAATTGCCTTGTAGAATGTTGCATTTCTGTGTCACATAATAACATCCCTGCACTTCCATGCAGTGATAATGTAAGCCTGTAAGTATATAAAAAAACACAATATAACGATGGCAATTAAATGGACTGTGAGATGTGCTTCAATTTCACAAGGCAAAAGACATTTCTCAAGTGACTATATTAAAAATAATGAACTAATGATCATGCAAAAACAAGTGCTCCATTTGTGGAATTGCCTTTTCCACTGAATTTCTGAACAGTGATTTTGCCTCCTCCCTACCCTTTTATTTCAAGTGGTGCCACCATAATGAAAATTTCATTTTAGCAAGTGATTGCAGATATACCAACAAAATTTGTTATTGTCAAAAATGGCTTAATGTTTCAAATAGAATATTTGAAGTGAAGTGATCTGTCCTGGATCGCACTGGAAAAAGCTGACATTTAGAGTTGGAAGGAAGGAAGGAAGGAAGGAAGAATATACCATAAGGTAGACACAAATAAAGAGAACAGAGGACCTGTCTACTCACTCAGTGTGTAGATAGGATCCCTGAATGAGATCACCTGGGGTTTATGTTCTCTTGCACATTGCATTCTTCTGCATTTTCAGCTTAGCTGCTCACTTAGGGTTTGGTAGATTCTGCATATTGGATTCTGCCCCCTCGCCAATAATTTATGTCCACAACTCTGTGTTTGAAAGAGAAAGTCTCCATGCTTATGTGTGTGTGCATGCACACATAGGATGCCTCTGTTCTTGTGTGAGCTTTGAGTGCTCAGGTAAGTTACGGTGGAGCAGCGATTTGATGCAGTGTTGCCCAGCCCTGAATTCCCATTCCAACAATAATTCTAAGGAATTAATATTTCTGAAGTTCACAAGCACACCTCCTCCATACAGATAAGGTTATGATCAGTCCAAAAGTACCAAATTCCAGTGGGAAGCAGCTTCATTCTTTGCATGCCCTACCAGACACTATTACCAGGCTCATAATTTAGGAAGGGAGAGCTAATTACTTATTTGGTAAGGGAAGATGGAAAGAGTAGGACCTCTTATGTTGCTGTGCCTCAGCCCACTCGTTTCCATCCATGGGCTTGTAAAGTTTGTTAGTCTTCTGATGGAAAGGGTGACCATTTCTGCACTGAGCAGTGAACAGCAGCAGCAGCTGGAAAGAAAGGAAAAGGAGGCAAGGGAGAAAACAAGAAGATTTAAGGGTTGCCTGTATCCAAAGCCAAAAATGCTGCTTGTGTGCAATCTGGCCTATTGATGTCTATCATTTTCCTACATTTCATGGTGCTGTATTAAACTCTTCCAAAATTATAGCCATTTGAACATCCCCATTCAAACAAATGGAAGTATTCAAGACATGAAAACTAGAATGTTGTGATGGGTTCTGCTCAGGGAGCCCAGGCAGCAGCCAATTAGATTAAATCTAATCTAGGTGAGCCGGAGTGGCACACAAAATGAATTAGGAGAAATATTTCTTTTATGACTTATTTTATTTAAATTATTTATATGCTGCCTTTCTCCCCATAGGCCACCAAGGTGGGTCACAACAGAGAAAATAAATATCACATGTAAAAAACATGATTTTTTTGTAACAAGACGATTGCACAAAATGTAAGGTTCCTGGCAGAAAAATGCAACATGTTTTACAAAAAAATATGACTGTTTTTGGTAACATGGCTGGTAGCTGAAGAAAGTGTTGCTCTTTTAAATCTTATACATGAACAAAAGAATCTCACAGCAGCTGACAATTTTTAATGGGGTGTCCTGATGTTTTATGACAGCATTGAACATGAGAAAATTTATGAATTGTTACAGTAATAAGTCACGTCTGTGAACAAAAATTGTGAGGTGGGTGTTCGGGAGAGGTTTGCAGTTGTTCAGTGAACTGTATGTTCTTTTTGTTTTCTTTATCAGAACTCTATTGATGCCTGTATTTAAAGTTAAAAAATGAACTATTTTTTTCTGCAGTTGCATTGTATTCCACTTTCTCAGGGTGTTTTGTCTTGATAAGTGAGACATAAATATCTAGATATCCAGATAAGTGAATAAACATCTAACACCAGAGCCCTAATGCTACTGGTGCCACTACAAATGTTATCAGACCTCTTTTAAGCTCCATGACAGTTTTGAAACATTAGCTTTCTCTTGTCATGGTAGGATTTCAGACAGGAACTGAATACAAGAAGCCCCATCCAGTTGTTATTTGCCTGGTTCTCTGGAACACATTTAGAGAGGCGTGACTAGCCTTTCCTCTCTTCATTATTGCTTTCTCCACATGGAAAGCAAAGTGTCTGAAAAATCCTGATTATGTGTAGGTTCCACGTGCAAGCAAGAACCTTGGAAAATAGGGCCCTTGCTTTTGTGGACAGTGTACATCATTATCCGCATCATCATTGTTTTAGAACTGCAAAGCTGGAAGAAACCCTATGGATCACAGAATCCAGCCCCTATCAAGGGGGCACAGTAGAGAATTGAACTCCACAGCTAGATGCCTAAACCACTGAGCTATCCAGCAATTTCTGCAAGCAGGAATCAATTCTCTTCAGATAGGTAGCTCCCTATATGGAGAAAGAGATAGTGAAGATGGGAGGAACTAAGTACACCTCTAGAAACACATTCCTGAGAATCAGGCAAGTAATAACTGAATGGAGCTATATTGGATACCCGTGTGACACAATTCCAAATTGTACCCCTTCAGAGTGCAGCTGAGGGACAAAGACAAAAATGTAGGATGCTCCCTGTAAAGCATAAAGCAGCACATCTGCCCAAATTATATATTATACTCTATGCCCTTATTGGTCCAGTCCATTGGACCATCAAGTTGGAACTGACTTATAATGACCCTAATAGGGCTTTCAGGATAAGTGAACTCTTTAGGGAACTGTTTTACAAGTTCCACTCCCCCCCCCCTTGAGTTTACATGGCTGAGCAGGTTCTTTGAGTCCTAGTTCTTTACTCTAGCTACTACACCACACTACAGTACATAATAAGCTACTGAAACGTATTTGTTTATAACCCTAACAAGGAACCATTTTTTTTTTAAAAAAAACCCTCTCTCTCTCTCTCACACACACACACAGACTCACACACTTATGCTCATGACATTCACACTTGTCAAAAAACAGCCCTAACATTTACTTTGTGTTGGGTGAGAAATGGTTAACTAAGGAAAAAAGGAATCACCTTCTGGGGTTTTCCCTTGCTTGATGTCACTTTGTGAATGGTAGTGAGCACAAGAGGGTATCCTGTAGACCATAGGTTCTTAACCTGTGGTCTGTGGACCCCGGGGGGAGCCACATGTTATGATCTTCTATAGTTAAAACAGAATGAATTAATTAATGAAATAAAGCAAGAAAGAAATGGAAATGTAGAACAAAATCTTAATTTCCCTTGCTTGTTTGTGTAAAACGTGGCTTTTCTAACCCACCACCTCCATTAAAAACAAACAGAAGTAAAAATCAGTTATGAAAATAACTGTTTGATAGCAAATAACTGTTTGATATTTCTGCACATGGTGAGAGCATGCAAGTGAATTATGCTGAGTGGCTGAGAGACAGCACATGACATTTCTTGGTACTGTGCAGACAGTCAGAAGCCACAGGAAGAGAGCTGGAGTCAGTCAGTGTCAGTGTGAGTGAGTGTTTGAGCAGACATCATGATCGTGTTTCTTCTTCAATTTCTGCTAGTAAAACCATTGAGTTATTGTCAGGTCAAGTGACTTTTTTATATTATTGCAGTGAATTTTGTAACAATACATTTTGGCTGAGCCTCACAATAGATCTCTGGCTGAATTTGAAACATAAAAGAACTGATGCTGTTGATAAGGTTGCATCCTGTTTAAAACAAAATGAACCTTCTTCCAGTCATCTTAAAAAGTGTTGCTGTTATATCAAGGAATATCTGTCATTGAGACCTTTCATAAGAAATGTTAAATAAATACTTGATGCACTGTAGGGTTTTCAGTCTTGAGTTAAGTTATGGTGGTCCATGGCAACAAAAGATATTTAAAGGGGGTTCATGGTAAAGAAAAGGTTAAGAACCACTTCTATAGACCATCTTGACTGCTGCTATTGGTGTTGGCAATATTCAGGTTTCTGTTTGCTATGTCAAGCTTCACATCCTTTTTCCTGCTGACAATGTTGGCATGATATTGTGCAGCAATATCAGGCCATTTTCTGGTGTTTTGAATCATGGATACAGAAGCACACATCCCACATTCATAATCCAGAGGTTTTTTGAAGAGTTGATACTCATCTCCCACATCAGTTCATGCAGGCAATGTATCCATGGAATCCCAGGTGTGCTGTGTGGGAGCTTGCTGACCGGCATTAGTGCTCCTCCTGTGGGTGATTACAAAAACCATAGTGAGTATCTCAGCAAGTCCATAGAATTCCACGATGATAAGAAGAAAATAGTACAGAGTGCTGCACAAGTGGTGTAGGTGGCAGTAGTACAAGTCCTGGCAACATATTTCAGAGACTAAATGTTGGGTGAGAAGTCCAGACTGAGAATGAACATCATCACAACTTGAAGCTGGTTTGCAGAAAATTAACCATGTCTGTTTCTGCTCCAGCCCTGGAGTACTCTGTTCTTACTTCGTCATCTTGAACAGCATGTGCACAATAAAGAGGGCTGATTTGCTGCAAAATGGATTTCTCTTGCTTTGTCAATTTGTAAGCAGTGCTGTAATTTGGCAGAATATTCCTGCTTTATCACAAAGGGACATACTGGGCTATGTGACATGCAATATGCAATGAAGGGTAATTTGTTTAAATGTTATGCATTACAAAGGAACAAAAGAAATCAATGTCTTTATTAAATTTATTGTTACACTATCAGCATTTTCCTGACTATAATGTTTCAGAGAAGTTGTTATTTCATGGGCAGGAAACTACATTTTTACTTAGATACATGTCACAGGAGACTTCAGGAACAACTGATTATGCACAAGAAACTTCAGGGCCAGGTCATATCTCCCTGGCACCCCCTCCAGCTACTTCCTCACACCAGCGCCATTTGCAGTGCATGGGCATTTCACAAGAAGCAATGGCCCTCCGCAAAAGGCACGGAGCTGCGTGGGTGGGGCTGCTTTGCCCACCCATCCGGTGGAGGCGTAAGCAGAGAGTCCCGTGAGAGAACGGGCAGGCATGGCTCAGTATGAGCCTTTAAAAAGAGACTTACTTGCCTGTTCCATCCTCCACTGTTGTGTGTGGCACAAGCCTTGATTCACTTGATTGTAAGTATCTGTTTGGGTGAGGAGAGTGGAACACTATTCCTGGTGTGTGCCAGTTTTCCCCCTTTCTATTCATACTTCTCTACCAGATCAGTCTAGCCTTGCAAGAGATGCTAGTGGGAAGGGGTCTGCATCTCTTCCTGAGCCACCTCAAGGACTGACAGACCGAGCACTAGAAAACCTCCCGATATGTGTGATGGGGGGGCGGGATCTACTACACATGGAGGCACCATCTCCACTACACCAAGGACTTAATGGGGAAGAATTGACATTGCTTGCCTTTACTCTGATCTCTGGTGAGAGATGTGGATTATCTGAGGAGTGGGTTGAGGGAAGAACGGTTGAGATGGAGAGTAGTTTGGGGAGACTTCCTGCTAAGCCAGCAGTCCAAGGGAGCAGCAGCCCATTGCAGCAGCAGAGAAGCAGTAGGGAGTGAAGATTGTTTGGTGCTCCATCCATGGGCCTGTAAATCAATGACCAGCACAGCCGTTGCTCCAACATTGGCTTTCCTTTGGGCTCAAATTGAATTTTGGGGGCAGGAAGGGCCCCATATGTGGCAGAAAACCACAACGTCTTCCTAGGAGGCTACTGCTATTCTTGGCAGGAGTTTGGAGGTTCTGACAAAGTAGGTCCTGAACATGGCAACTGTTGTGGAGTGGCTGCATATTATTGTGGAGGGGGCTTTAAGAAGCTGCATGAGTGTTTGGATCTGCTCCTGTGCGTGGACAGGGATATGAGGGAGGAGATGGCATCACAACATGCAGAGACGGCCCAGCTCTTTCCACTTCTTTGTGATGTGGTGTGCTCATAGCATATGTAGCAAATCCTGGTTCTACAGCTGCTGTGCCTGAGGGGCATGGGTAGAGGCAAAGGAGTTCCCAAGCTGGCAGCCACCAGTCTGGGGCTCTGGGGAGAGGCTTTGGACTAGGTTAGATTGTACACCTGCTTCCCTTCCATGGTGGGACTGCTGTTGCTGGCTGGCATGGTGCTGTCCCTCTCTCTTTTCCTTTGTTTATGAGCCAGGTGTGTGTATGCAAGTGTGCTGCTAAAGCTGGCTTCCCTTCTTTGCCAACTGAGTTCTCCTCCTGTCATGAAGACCACTTGCATGAATGCTTGCTGTGCTGTGCTTCCCCCACCCCACTTGCTTGCTCACTGTTCACTCTGTTCTTTCATCTAGTCACTACTTGGCAGTTCCTTTTCCTTCTGCAGGGGTGTCTATTTTTCCTTCCCTCCTCTAGTATCATCTCAGACTTTCTGCAGTGGCACTCACAATGTGTCTGCCCTTCTGAGCTTTTGAGATGGGTGCGTTCTCACTGTGGTGCTATCTTTGGCACCCTGATCTGTTTTTGATCTTTTCTGGATTTCCTGTACATTTATGTCTGCTGATGAACAAACAGAATTCTTCTTTGGCTGTCTGCTTGTTGCCTCAGACTGTGATACATGTGTGTGCATGCATGCAAATACAAGAGACAGAGAGAGAGAGATGCTTGGGAGCACTCTGATTGCAGTGTAATGTGTTTCAAACAAGCTGCAGAAAGGGCTTGCATTTCAGTGAACTATCGCACTGCATCTTTAATTGCCCTTTCCCCTTTAACTGTGTAGCTGTTCTTGTCTCCTGTACTGGATGGCTGGCTCTCACTGGCTAGCTATGCTGCTGGGTGGAGTTTATGACTGTGCTTACTGCCAGCTGCTGTTTGGTAGCTGTCAGCACAGTTTTCATTGCAATTCTGCCTGGCTTGTAGTTTTTAATTCCTCCCCCTAGTATTTCCTGCTTTGACCAAATGAAGTCTCTCTCTTCCTGAGCTGGGAGGGGCTTGGATACAATGCAGCCTCAGCTGGCCTAAAATGGACTCAGTCAGATTATATCCAGCCTAGCTAGTTAGGATTGTGCCCTATATCTTCTCAGATTTGTGGTGTCCAGATTACTAGAACATTGTCTTGGAGAAACACTGATGATATCGTGTTCGGTTCTTTTGGATTTGGATTTTTCAGATGTTCATTCTCTGGCTTTATCTGTTTGGGCTGCAATAGTGTGTGGAGCCTTGCCCATTCATTTCTGTACAGCTGAGGGAGGGTGAAATAATATCTTTTTGGCATTCAAGGCAAGGATAGTCACCTGATTTTCATTAATCTACCAACCTAAGCTTCCTGTCTCCCTGAAATCTGGCTGGGAGACTTTCTGGAAAAATCAGGCACCATCAGGAACTGAATGATATATCAGATATAGAGAACAAAGCTTCCGAAGGTGTGGGATGTGCTTTCCATGAAGGCAGAGACACTAGTAGATCGATCCATTATAGTAAATTATATAACTATATTATCAAATTATATAATTATATTAAATTATATAATTATATTGTGGGATTGGACAGAAAAGAGAACCAAGAAAATTCTAAGAAAGATTTTGACTGAAATCCTGTTGCTTAGCACAGTAAGTCACAACTAAAATAGGCCCACTAAATCAGTGAAGATTTAGTGAATCAGTTCCTCCATAAGCTCCACTGATTGAAATGGGTCTACTCTAGTTATGGCAATACCCAGTGTAGTGTAGTGTAGTGTAGTGGGGAGAGTGATAGATTAGGGGAATTTTATTGAACACAAAAGAATTAAAATATAATAGATTCACAATGAAGTTTAAAACCAATATGGGGAAATGCAGGGTCAAAAGAAGCAAATTCGCATGGCTGAGAATGCTCAAAGGAATGATCTTTTCCTAAATCACCCTCATACACATGCAGACATAGGAAAGTGGGGATAGACTGGGGAACCATCAATGTGTTGGGGAAATACTCCAGAAGATAGATAAGTGTGGCAAAGATTACCTCTCCTTAGTCTCATTAGACAGTCTTGGAGCTATGGAGTGTTGGAACTCCAGCTGGCAACTTCGACTGGAAGGTTCAGGAAGTGACACAGCCAACATACCCTCTAGTTTTCAGCCTCGTTGGGTGGGGCTCCACCTCTTTCTCTCACAACTTCACCCCTGCATGTGTGCGCGACTCCACTTCCCCCATGCACAGGGTTCGGTCGCGACCAGAACCAAAGGGGTTGAAAGTGATTGCTGCACAGAGGAGGAAGAGAGCTGCATGCAGGGAGGTGGAATCACAGGAACCTTGGACACAGCAAAAAGAACCCAATCTTACACTTGAACTGAACTGCACCTGAACCCCTAATATGGCTACTGTATGTCTTTTTATGGTTTTCATCAGGGTGACTAGTGATGTGGCCCTTTGTTAGTCACATGTTTTGTCCTGCCTTGACCATTGTCATCCCACCTGGTTAATCCAGAGACCATGGGCATAGAATGGGACATTTACTAAATGGGAAGAAGTAGACAGGTAGACCATTCTAGAATACTCGCTTTCCCAGACCCCAGACAATCCTTTAGTATAAAAACAAAAGATTATTAAATTAATCTGGCCTCGCTTTCTAAAAGAGAGCTATTCTATGAGATGGCTCTTTGGCTAGGGTGTTCATATCTCTTATGTTATTCTGATGTGGGTTGTTTAGAGCGATATAGCTATCATTTCCTCTTGGGCCTGCCTCACCTTTAGAGCCTTGAGGCTATTTCTTCTCCACCTATATTTGTTGACCTATATTTGTTGACCTGACAAGTTTTCCAGTTAAAACAGTTTGTGGCATTCACATCCATGTCTAGGCAACACGAGATTCTAAAGGGGTGTTCTGCAAACCTGGCCAGTTTGGTAACATATTCCATATACGTATCTATATAGATAAGAATATAACATCACCCTTTTTCCTGGCTGGAACATAGACTTCTAATAAGCAGAAGAAGAACAAAATGTTTTCTAGAGAAAGGAGATCAATTTTTCAACAAAAGCTAATCATCATTTCCATCAGCTTCACCATCACCATCATATTGCTCCCTACTGGAGTACAGTTATATAAAAAAAGGAATGGGGTATTCCTTAACAAAACATTCAAAGGCTGAAAGTGTGCAGTGTGTGCACATTCCATTCTCAACCTTTCACACTTGTCTTGTCTCACCATACTACAACCAGAGGAGAGCTCAGGGCACAGCAGATCTGCAGAATAATAGCACAACAGAAATAGGCCAGCATGCTCACCTGTAGGTTACAATCCCTGACTCTTTTGAAAGTTTCTGGGTCAGTTGCCTTGCAGGTCTGTCTAAGTAGGAGGCTGATTTTTATTGGCTGCAGATGGCTTTTCCTTTGTGTCTTTCCTGCCTCTTGCTTCACAGATCCAGGCTAGATTTGACAGATCAGTGCTCTAGCTGGAGAAGTTCTTCCTACCCACACAGTTGTCATTTTTAACTGTGGAAAATATAATCATTTTGAATGGGTTGCTTAATGTAAGATCATTAACAGGAAAATTGCAATGTTCTTTAGCAATTTTGCAGGAAATAACACAAAGGCTTCCAACTGCATTACTTTTAAGATGAAAGCACATCATTATTTGATATACTTTTTAAAGAGCAAACATTCTATTTGAGCAATTTTTAGTCTACTTATAACTGAGTCGACTATGCACCTGTGGTTTTCAAATCTGCCAAGGCATTCATCAGATCATCAAGAGTCCTCAGCTCCAACAGAGATGTCAGCAGGAGATATGTAAGAACAATTTATGGCATTGGCAACTGCAGGAGTAATACATTAGGATTCATGGGCAGGTGATATAAATAGCTTTGATGATGATTCATGAATGAATGCAATAGCTGAAGGAATGCAAGCCTACATCTAAGTGTACCCAAATCTTATGCATGCCTGACAGCAACAGTTGTTTTTGTGTTAAGAATGTCACTGTGCTTCTTGATTTCTTCACTCAGAATAGGAATCATAATGCTTGCGTAAAAGCAAGAAAAAACTGTGGTCTCAAAGTCTTATCTGGCTCAGATTTTAATCCAAAATAATGATGAACTCTTTATTCTTCCTAATTCTTCCACTTCTCCCTCTGCATAGCTGCTCTTTTATGAGGGAGGGTCTGCTGTCATCAGTTAGACATCTTGTGAAAGAGCAGCTATGCAGAGGGAGGGTCATGGTGAATGCAGTTTTCCCAGGACACCTCACAAATGTCTGGCAGACAGATTTTAGATTTTTAGAAATGTCCCTAAATAAACAATTATTTATTAGACTAGCCTGATTCTGGTTAGCTGCATTCAGAACTACGTTGTTATGGTGACTGATAAGCTGCAGAATGGTATATTAGTTGTATATTAACAGTCAAATTCCTAAGAACAGCAGTGTGTGTGTGAAATTTTGTTAAACTGCATGTCCAATGCCTGGTGAAATATAAGAATCCAGAAAAGAGACTAAAGAAGAATGTCCATGGCTGAAGCTTTGATCTGGACCCAGAACTATCATTGGATTCATGGAAGGAGCTATCATGGATCCACACATGGGGAAGTGAACAATCCCCCTCCTTCTGCTTTTCTCCCAAACAAGGGGCAATGACCCCTAACAAGCTGTTCTGAAAAGCTGGGTACTCCCTGGAACAGGTTTTGGCTTCAGAGGGAAACAGATGCTAAGGATATGTCAAATATTTCACTGCTACTGCAAACATCAGTAAACCCTAATGTCCAGAATAGTTTATTGCCCATCACTATGCAGAGTAGAGGCCCAGTGTATTTTTAGCTTCTTGATACATAATGTGGGTTAATTTGGAACAGCACATCTGGTTTTATTGCTTTAAGAATCACAGAGGTCAGCAATACTGAAACTCAGGTGTGAGGCAAGCATTTTGTCCATCAAGCTCTTTAAAAAAAAAACAGACGATGACAATGGCTGAAATCACACAGTAAGCTGCAGGTAGAGTAGGCCCAATGAATCAATGAGGATTTGGTGACCCAACTCCTTTGTAAATTCAATTGATTCAAATGGGCCTACTTTAATTTCTATTTGCTACTGGATTACAGCCAATAATTTTAGGAGCTTTATTACTATTAACATCTGGGAAGTCCAATGAAACACTCTGATTTCTCAAAAGCCTTGATTATGGACTAAGCATGTAAAATGATGGCAATTTTTAGAGTATGTATTTTTAATTGTATTTTAATTGTTTTATCTTTTTCATTGTATTTTAATTGTTGTAAGCCGCCCAGAGACCTTTGGGTAGTGTGGGCGGCATATAAATTAAATAAATAAATAAAATACTGCATAATCCCTGCTTTTGCATAGCTGTTTTTCTGCAATAAAAGCTTTCATGTTGCATTATTCTGAAAGAACATGTACTTTTCTGTTATTTAGTCCCAATTGTCAACTGGTGCCTCCTGATAACTTCCTTGAAAATTATGCCACCCCGAATTACCTATTTTAGCAAAGTGGAGTTACATCTACTATTACCGATGATATAGTAATTGTAGTTTCCAGAGATAATTGAGCAATAGCAATGACAATATTTTTTCAGGCCTAATAAAGAAGATGTGTTTGGTAATGGATCCTTTTGAAGAAGGTAAAATCTTTATAGAGTGGGCCTTAAAAGCATGAGGAAGGCAGACAATGCCAAATGACAGTTGTATAGCAGGAAGGCATTACTGCAATCCCTATTAAAAAATTCACCACCATAATGCAGCTGGAGAATTCAGAATGGTACCTTTATAGAGGCATTCAGGCATTCAAAACTCTGATGTCCATTCCGGACTCTGAAGCTCCGTAGCTTACAACCACAGATCTTCAACCACAAATTGGCCAACAGCTATGAGTTGGTGGCTTTTCATCAAGAGATCACCACACGTTTTCTTTTGGCCTCTCACTGTTCTCTACAGCTACCTCTTCAACAGAAAATAGCACAGATTTTTTTAATCACTCTTTTGGTAGCCATGCTGTCTGGAGGATTCTTGGAGTTCTCCAGGTTCTAGCATCTGCTGTTTATCTCAACAAACTGAGAAGACCAGTGCAGCCCTTCTGGATCAAATCAAAGGCCCACCTAGTTCAGAAACCTGTTTCTTACCGTGCTTAAAAGCTGAGGATTCTGGATTTTGATCTTCAGGAGCAGTCCTCACAGTCCTTTTCTTTACTAATTTAGAGCAAGCCTCCTAGGAAGAAAAGAAAATTCACAAGAACTGCCTTATTGGCCAAAAGTACTTTTAGAGCACACCTTAGAAAAGTTAGTTTTACAGACTATATCTCCCAGAATGTTACAGCTACCATGGCCTGTCTTGAAATGTGGAAGTTATGCCTTCCTACAAAAAAGTAACTTTTTCCAAGCTCTACAAAAGCTCTGCAACTTCATGAGTAGTCCCCTCCCTACACTGAAGAAATATGCCCTTGTTTTGTTGAATGTTCATACTCATTTGAAAAATATCCTCTTTGCTGAAGCAATGGGATTAACACACCCTCACTCTCATGCATGGAATGCAAGTATTTGGGATACAAATGGAATACACTTCCTCCTACACAATATGCTCTATCTACTCATCTCCAAGTATGTGTGAAGCAAGGGAGGAGCAAGTAAAGAGAAAAAATAATGTCAGCAGATTAGAGAAACAGCTGCTATGATTACTGGTGCAAAATATGTGGAACAGTGGAAGATCATCTTCTCTGGGACTCTTCTTAAGCTTTTTGTAATGCTGCTGTGTAATATACCTTGCTAACCCATACAAAACAGGCAATAACCCAAACAACATCAACAACAAAGTAAAACGCACTACTTAGAACTGCCTGTCCCATCAGGATCCAGATAACTTCTTCGAAAGCTTTCAGTAGCACTGAGATGAGTGGCAGGCCTTTAAGCAGTAAGTTATATCAGTAATACTGGTTTTTAACTTTGTTGTTGTTGTTTAGTTGTTAAGTCATGTCCAACTCTTCGTGACCCCATGGACCAGAGCACGCCAGGCCCTCCTGTCTTCCACTGCCTCCCGGAGTTTGGTCAAATTCATGTTGGTAGCTTCGATGACACTGTCCAACCATCTTGTCCTCTGTCGTCCCCTTCTCCTCTTGCCTTCACACTTTCCCAACATCAGGGTCTTTTCCAGGGAGTCTTCTCTTCTTGTGAGATGCCCAAAGTATTGGAGCCTCAGCTTCAGAATCTGTCCTTCCAGTGAGCACTCAGGGTTGAGGTTTTTTAACTTACAAGTTTTCAAATGTTTTTGAATTGTTTTTATATTTGATTTTTTTAATCTTAATGTATGTTTAATTGTTTTTTAAATGTGATATTTATATAGTGTATTAATTTTCTTATTTTATCTGTTGTAGGCTGCCTTGGGTCCCCTATGGGGAGAAAGCTGGCATATAAATAATTTAAATAAAACAAACAAACAAACAAATATTCAAACTGAAACAATGATCAACAAAAACGGTCTTCATTCACAGGAAAATCTCTTTTGCTACTTGTATTGTGAAGGAGGGGGGCAAACATTGCCGAAACAGATGAAAAACATTTATCATAAACTCAATTACAAGCATCTAGTTCTCTCATAAGAATACTAGAAGATATGAAACAAGTATAGACAACAAAAGACTGCTATACTTTATCTTTTCCATTCAGTGAAGAAGAGATCATTCTCTCTCTCTCTCTCTCTCTCTCACTCACTCACTCTTTTTCCAGAAAAATCTGTTTGTTAAACCAAGGAGGATGAAATTACATGCAGACATTTCAAAGGAAAACTCATAGATAAGAATCCAAGAGGCTTTTGTAAAGATTGTGGCTGTGAGGGAAGGGAATTTTTATTGGAGGGCAACAGAATTCTCAGCTGACCTGTAATTATTGTTGTTGTGAACATGCAGACTGAAAACTTATCTCCCTCCATTCTGAAGCTTCTCCCACAAAGTTCTGTTTTTGTGCTTTTCACATGAAAATCAAACTTGCGTGTTTTCCATATGTGTGGAAAAAAAACTTTGAAAATGCAAAGCGTATAGTTTATTGCATTGAATTCAAAAGAAAAGCAATTTGGCCTTGAATATTTGAGATAAATGGCCTGGTCAATCTGGTCCCTCCAAAACAAGTGAATAAGTAATAAAATGTTTGGGGTTTTTTAAGCAGTAGAAAGGAAAAGGATATAATAGGCCTGTTGATGCTGATTCCTCCCCAGTGACACAAAAGATGCCCTCTTAGTGCGCCTAATCGGTTGTCCATCTTGCCCAAGTGTGCTTCTTCATGGCCTAGCCCAAATCAAAGTACTGAACATTTGGCATATTTCTTCTTGTTTGTTTTTGTTCTATAATCTTGGTAATGGGGTAACTGAGGCTGCCAGTTAGAATATGGGTCATAGTTACTACAACCATCTTTGCCCTTCTCCCATTCATTCTCAAAAATAAAAACTATTCTAGTTTGTTTTGTTAAGCCACCATTTGGTGAGACAGACAAACTCCTTGAACCTGAACACATCAAGTCAGGGTGAAAGCCTTTACCCGTAGAGAGAGTGTCTCTAGAAAATTATTGAGATTTGGATGCCTCCTACTGATCGGAGGAGAGTATGACCTGACTTAGTACAACACCTGAGATTATCCTGAGAACATTCCTAGGGGAAAAAATGGATGCTCATTATATACGATGGAGTGTTTGATGGAAATTCAGTTGCAACGAGAGAAGGCCTATTGAATGAATGGAATTTAGAGAGGTTGACTCATTCAATCCCAGCTGATTAAATGGGGATTCTAATTGCAACTTACTACTGGATTTCAGCCTTTGTGTTGCCTTTAAAATATTTTATTCCATGTAGTTCCTTGTTCTCAGCATTTTCATAGTTAACGGTGCATATGGATTAAATTTTACCTGAAAAAAATTCAAAGAGAAATGAGCTTTCTGAAGAAAACTTAAAAAAAGCGCCAAGTGATAATTAATAATGGACGCCACTGTGCAAGCACAGTAAGGATAAAGAAGATTTTTTTCAATTTTACATTTAGTTTACCCCAATAAAGCTGAACACCTTATTTTTAGCTCAAATCCTTCAAAGTGATTTACTGTTTTGCTTTATATGGTGTATCATTTACTGCAGTTGAATGCTTGCAAAAGTCTTTTAAAAATAATAATAATCGCTGCACTAACGTAAATTATTTAATGAAGCACAAGAGGCATAGTAAGGACTTAGAAAGCAAAATAAAGCAAGAAATAGTCTCCCTCACTTCTGCCTCATTACAGGCAGAGGTACCCAGCTTTACATGGATTAGTACTGCCTTCATAGTACAAAAAACAAATGAACCCCAAGAAACTGTAATAAAGCTATCAAAGTTGGACACATTCTCTTTGTCCCATGTGACTGAAATTATGGAATACAGGGCCCACAGACATGTCTCCTGTCTTCTCACAGGTATTCTTTATGAGAGGTATGATCATTGACTTGAAGCAGTTGAACTTTGGCACCATTGCAACATAGCCTGGAAGGTTCTTATTTCCATCTTATTGCTTGTTATTGGATACAAGGGATTGACAAGGACCCAGTTGTAATTAATGGTTCAGAACCAGAATTGTTGAACAATGAATTTCTTTCTCCTACATGTGATTCCTGATTTTACTCACTATTTGCTTCTTGTCTTACAAGTTTCTTTATGAATACCGTGTTCTGAACACAGCCTTCCCAACCCAGTTTGCTTAGTGTAGGCCACACTATGTATTACAGATAAGCTGTCATTAAAAGAGAATTACTTCACTGCAGAAAGTATGTTTACCACAGCAGGAGGTTTCCTCATGACCTGTATCTTGCAAGTGAGCTTGTTTTGTTTTTGTGATTGGTCTTTGAGAGCTCAGCATGGCTATATTTGCTAGTCTGATTTGTCATACGTATGAGTGACTTCTTTGTTTATTGTCTTACTTATCTGGAAAAACAAAATGATTTCAGCAGTAATGATGGGTTATCTGTAATGTATAGTTTGGTTTTGTCTGCACGCTGCTAGTGTGAAGTCTTTGAATGCAAAATTTTCACTCTGCGAACTCTGTTCTGGTCTTAGTTACTCTCACTGTAGCTGTTACTAGACTCTTCTTCACAAGCTGCCTTCTTATAGAATTTCTTGATTTAATAGGAAACATCATCCTAAGGAAGAGATACATTATGGTCAGGGAAGACTACCTGTTAATAACTGTATGGTACCATAGTCTGTGGGTACCCAGTGTGGTGTAGTGCATAGAGTGACAAACTAGGACTCAGAAGACTCGTGTTCCGTTTCCTGCCTCTGCCATGGAAACTCAATGGCTGGTGGAACTGGTAAAACAGGATTTTAGCCAATGTGTGTTTTTAAAAACACAAAACATCCCTGGAATGTACAATATTCGGTTCCCTGTGGAATCCGTGCAAAGTTTCATGCTGCTAAAGGGTTTTCAGCAAAGAGCAGCAATTTAAACAAGGCCATAACAAAGTCTGAGTCAAAAGGCAGTACAAGCCTCAGTCCAGCAAAGCCCTACTGGAGAAAAGGGAGATCAGACAAGAGTGTTCCAAAGACAGCACCAGAGGCAGTTCAGGGCTGAGACTAGCAGAGTCCAGAGAGGATGTTAGTGAGGCGAAAACAATCCAGAAGCAGCATCAAATATAGTCCAAGTTCAGGCACAAGAGAAGTATATCAGAGGATAAGCAAAGAGTCTGGGAAAGGGCCACAAAAAATAGTCAAGTAATATTTTGAGCAACCTATCCTGGTCTCAGGTAAAGATACTTTGCCAAGAGTCTTCCCCACAAGGGGGCTTAACTGTGACACAATTATGTAATTTGCACACAAAATAGACTGTTCTTTCAAGTACCACATATCTCCCTGTTGCTGCCTGAAAGCATCTGGCAGAGCAAGGAGTAATTGTGTTTTGTCTTTCTCAAGACAGGCAACAATTTACATCACATGTGCAAGGTAAAGCTAGGGTGTTGTACATGCAAATCATGTGCACAACCATGGAGTCTCCCTTTCCAATACATTCATCCATGGGTTTGCAGATGCCTGGTCCAGTCTCCTGTTTACATCTCTGTCTCCAGTGGCCACTGCTTCATTGTCTCAGGCAATGCCTAGCTTGTTGTTGTTTAGTCGTTAAGTCGTGTCCGACTCTTCGTGACCCCATGGACCAGTGGCCATGATCTTGTTTTTTTTTTATGTTGATCCTTTCTAGTACAAATTGCTTATTTCTTTGCATCTGTGCAAACATATACTTTTTGTATCTTTCCAGTCAGAAAATGAGGTAGATTTTCGAAAGTTAGAGGTGGGTTTTCTCTTCCATGTTATTTTGGCTTCATCCCAAAAGGAAAGCATGAATCATATCTCCTCTTTTTTTGCCTAGAAAATTGCTCTGACTGAATTATAGGATGCTCCCCCCCCCCCCCCGGCCAGCCTCTACATGTTCAAGTTGAAAAATATATTAAAAAGTTATATTGGGAATACTTGCACAGAGAAGTTCATTTTTCTAGCTTGTAACTATGCTGCAATTTTTCAGTACACTAATTAAAATAATCAAGTACTTATGTGATATTATCGAGGAAACTGGGAATTATAACTTTCTATAAATAAGAATGCAGAAATAATTTCTCTACAGTGAGCCAATACTATCAATATCTTCTGCACTGCAAAGAATCAATCAGGTGATTGATTTGCAACTAACCTTCAAGGAAAAAAAAAGTTGAGATCATGTGCTTCAGAGCTGCACAGTTGAAGGATTAGTTTAGGCAAAAAACTGTAAATCAGAGAGATTTCCATATTGGAGCTTAGCAGGTTATTTGGAATAGCTTAGCACTGTCCTTGGCTTAGAATTGTATTTGGTAGATGACGGGAAATCAAGCACTGAGAGTGCCTTTGGATTTCCTCACACGGTCGGTGATGCAGTAAGTAAGAAAATGCATACAGACGCACAAAGAAATATGCATAACTGCAAAGAGCAGTAATCTTGCTTAAAAACATACATTTTTTTCCTCCAAAGCTGTATATTGTTCTATAATTCTGTGTGGAAACACAGATAGAGTAAGGCTATCTGGATTCAACAATTACAGATCACACCCTTAATTTCACCAGCTAAGGTTCAGGAAAACACCTGGTGAACAGGGATGGGGTTTAAAACATATTGATTTCCAATTTGTAGTTGAACATACTAATAACAGTGGTTTTGTACTCCAGCTCTCTGCATCTGCATCACACCTTTTAAAAAATATACATTTTTGTGTCATTTCTTTGCATTTTCAACAGTATGCATTCATATGAATCTTTCAAGGAATGCACCTGATGACAATAGTGTGTCTGTGCATTATTTTAGAAAAATGAACAATTCTCTCTCCACATTTCTCTAATAGAAGCCAGGAAATTTACACATTTCTGATTGCATCTGCATCTGGGTCTGTGAACAATGCTGGAAGATCCAGATGGGTTTGTTTGGCTGGGTTTTAAAATGACAATTTTTTTAAAAAACACAGCCAGGCAAATTTCTCACACATTTTTAATAATGAGTTCCTGGGGTCCTGACGGCTATTATGAAACAGATGTTAATCAGCACCTAAATGTTAATCTACATCAGGGCAACATACTTTTTTTCTGTCTGGGAATCAAACCTTTTTTTTAAAATAAATCTTTTATATTGTAGCTCACATGTACAATAGAGAAGATGAAAATCCAATTTGTGAATTAGAATTGCATGAAGAAACCAAATGAAATGGTTCACTGATGCCTTATACACGGCTTCAGAAAATGAATGGTACTTCAGCACATGGACCAGCCACCTTGACTTTCTTCTTAAGAAATTATCCTCCAGAAAAAGCTGCAATGAGATAATGCGCATTGAAATAGCTTGCTTGAGTTTTGTAGGAATGGCTGGCTCTGGCTCTCTCTCTGAACAATTTGTGTTAGCAATGTGGTTGTCACACCTTTCCCAGTAACCTGGTACCTTTGCAGGGCAATTTAAAATCTGTCACAATCCCCACCACGTAACTGGGGGTATAACAACAACAATAATAATTGCATGCCATCAAGTCAATTCCGATTTATGGTGACTCTTTGCAGGGTTTTCTAGGTAGAAAACCACTCAGAAGTGGCTTACCATTCCCTTCATGTGGGGGCATCCTGGGACTGTTCAAAGCCACACAGGCTGGCTCTCCTACATGGAGACACAGTGAGGAACTGAACTCTACAAATGGGACTAAATGTCCTTTTCCAATTTACCTGTGAGTTTCCAAACACTCTCACCTCACCATTAAAGTAGAATCAGTTTTGGCACCTGTGGCAGCAATAACATACAGGGAAGGATGAAAGTCGTGTCTCTTCTTTCCCTCTCCTTACTGCTGTGTTTTCCCCCTTGATTCTTAGAATGGGTGTCTTTAGAGTCTTTCCATACCCAAGAACACTGGGAAAACTACATTTCCCAAGGCTCTAGGCATCAAACGTGTGTCATAGTTTTGTTCCTGGTGGTAAACAGAAAAACAGCAAAGGAGATAAGCTGACTTCTTATAAGATTACAATCATGCATGCACATTGGGAGAGAGAGAAATAAAGGAGAACTTATTTATGGTGGTTTACAATCCAAATCAAAGAAGAACTAGTGGTTTGGGAGACATGATGTCTTTAATGAACCTGTATTTGAAACCAATGCTTATGATTTTGGTGGTGCCACAATATATTGCGATGTATTTTTCAATACAGAATACATATGTTGCTACATTTTGAATAATTCAGAAAGAAACCCATCACACACGGTAAGAAAAGATGCAAGTAGTAAGAATTTGAGATTTAATAATGCAAATTTAATAATTTTATAAGATCATTTATATAACTTTTTATGTGCTTCTGCCACACTGTAATCCTGAGCATGCATCTTTAGAAATAAGGACCAATAATGAAATATGGAATATAGCTATAAATGATAAGCTAACTTGTAATTTAAAGGTTAAGAAAGGAGAGTTGAAAAAGAATAATTTTTATGATATATGGGGCAGATTTCTGGAATATGTGTTAGCAAGAGGAAAAGGGAAAGCTCCAAATCAAGAATCAATGCAGTTCTGGAGAAGAGGACAATAATAGAAGAAGAAGAATATAGATGGAGGAAGAAGAAGATTATTGCAAGAGGTCCCGACTATGGTGGTGGGGAACACAGTTAATTTGTATTTTGGTTTATGTATTTTATGTTTACGTTTATGTTATAGTTAAATTAAAAAAAATTTTAAAAAAAGAAATTAAGGACCAAGCTATGCAAGATGCTGCTTTCAAAATGAGACAGTGATAAGATGCTATCCCTCTAAAGAAAAAAATGTCTTCAAAGTTGCCAAGCCTGCTCAATCACTCTTGTAAATGATGCCCCTGATGACCAATCAGAAAACAAAAGTAAGCTAATGTGCCAACATGTTTCTTAGGAAAACCTCATGCTAAGATGAAGAAATGTATTTCATGTATGACAGGAGACTTACTTGTAATGATATACTAACTGTATTGTACAGTTTGAGACCCAGGGTTTTTCCCCTCAAGAAAATAGTGTAAGATAGTTCTATTAATGAGTCTTAGTCCCTTGATTTCCTCTGTGAAGTGTGATTCTCATTGTACAGAAGCAAAACTAGTGTCAAAGAAAAGTCTGGCCCAATTCCTTGTAATGAGATTCAAGTTCAGTATCTTAAAGCATTATTTTTTTTATTCTATTGGATTAAATCCTATTGCTTAATATAGTAAATCACAATTGGAGGAGGCCTATTGGTTTAATGGAGCTTGAGGAGTTGACTCACTAAATCCTCACTGATTCAATAGGCCTATTCTAGTTGTCACTTACTACACTAAACAAAAGGATTTCAGCCATATGTTCAAGACAGCATATATCGTTGTATTCCTTGGCTGCCTCTTCTATCTCCTCCGCAGTCCCATGTGGTAGGTTAGGCTAGGGGACAATGATTATGCTTTACGGGAGTCAACCAATTAGCTTTAGAGGACATGGTGAATTTGAACTGGTGTGTCCTTGATTCTAGCTAGTGCACTATGCTGACATTCCTTTAGATTAACACATTTATAGTACATTCCTTTCCCCAATGTAGTTTTAGCTCGCTTCAGCAATGATGGAGAGAAGAGACGCAGTGCTATTTCTCTACTTCTGTTAAAAAAGTAAACATCGTAGCCTTCCCTAAACTATCACCTAGCTGTAGCCATTCTCAAAGGCTACCTGAATGGTGTTTCTGTCCTGTGAGGTGTTATAAGAACAGGACTCAGAACTTTATTTTTCACTCTTCCCTCACCCACCTTCAATCCTTTTCTGTCATGCCTTAAATTTGCATTGAAAGACTCATGAGGGACACTTAGCTTTACAGTGGTGCCTCGCTAGACGATTGCCTCGCAGGACGAGGAAATCGCTAGACGATGCCTTTTTGCGATCGCTACTGCACTTCGCAAAACGATGTCTCTCTATGGGGAATTTTCGCTAGATGATGAGGTTTCCCCATAGGAATGCGCCGACTAGTGGTGAAAAGCTGTCAGTGCAGCTGTCAGTGCATTCCGACGGGGACCCTCACTCGCTAGACGATGTTTCCCTATGGGAGATTTCGCAAAACGACGAGTTTTCCCTTTGGAACGCATTGAAGAGATTTCAATGCATTCCAATGGGAAAACGTGCTTCGCTAGACGATGTTTTTGCTAGACAGCGATCTTCGTGGAACGGATTAACATCGTCTAGCGAGGCACCACTGTATAAGCTTATTTCAGTAGCCTTTGTGACTGAAGGGAAAGTAAGTGCTTTAAAATAGTAAGTCCCATGAAGTTCAATATGCTTATTCCTAATTAATTTTCTATAGGCTTGCAGCTTCGGGCAGCAATTCCACATATTACTTTGGAATTGCACCAAGTGAATTAAATTGGACTTATATCTTAGCAGACACATAGGATTTCACTAAAGAGAACAATTCCATCACCCGCAAATCCAAGAACTATGTGCTTTAAGAACATAGTTCTCACAAAACAGTGTCGTTAGATATTTTCTTTATTTGTATCAGAACTGTCACAGTACAATTAATAGAATTCAATATAAAATTAGGCAAGAGCTTATACATAAACACACATAAAATATCAACTGGCTTACAAACACCAGATTTTCAAGTTCAAATAAGTATATCAGATAATTTTGCTCATTAATGTCCAACATCAAAAGTGTTTGGCCAAAAAATATCAAATATCAAATCTTTCATAGTACACATGGAGAGGCATAAAATACACTGACATAGATGAAACATTACTTGTTCTTTTCTACACTCACAGAGAACTGTGTTAGTGTGAAAATCCCATTTTCTTAGGGTCATCTTGTTTCTGCCAGTTGGTAGCCTATTAAGTGATTTCCAAGTAACCCAGTCCTCCATGGGATCAGGGGCTATATTATCCTGGGGTTATACCCATTTTAAGAGGTGAGCCATTCTTTCTTCCATTTCATGGTCCTGGCATCCTCTGCTTTCTTCAAGATTCACAGATATTCTGAGGGGAAAAAGCCCTTTGTTTGATTTGAATCTGGGAGGGGCAGGATGACAGTCAAAGAGTGGATGCGTATTTGATGTAGATGCTTTGAGTCTTTGACTATTAGCTGCTTCTTTTTTTTTCTATATGTCACTGGGTGCAATGCTTGCTACATAATTCATTTGCTTAGTATGAGTTGGATTCAGTCATCCAGTAATGATTCTGCAGCTTTCATTGAGTGCTACATCTACATGTTCTACATGCAACACACCAGACTAGAGTATTCACCTGCAGAGTAGCATAGTGCCAAAGCTGTAGTTCTTAGCATTTGTGGTTGTGAACCTTAACTGGTTCCCAATCGCTCTTGAAGAATATTGTTTCTTGTGGAGACCTTTTCCTTTGTATATTGGCAGTGTTTCTTACAGGTCAGTACCATCCAAAGTAACACCTAGGCACTTGGGATCAAAACAGTGATCTAGTAGGATGCCCTTCCAGGTAGCCTGAAGAATCCAAGACACCTTCTTGTTTCTCAATTGAAAGGTAAATATCTGCGACTTAATGGAACTCAGTTTAAGTTAGTTTCTATCCTAATATACACCGAATTCTTCTAATGTATTTATTAAGATATGTTCTACTATCTGAAAACTGTCTGTCTGAGCAGCATGTCTGGTATAATCAGCATAAATAAAATTTTTGATGGCTTGAGAAAATAGTTAAAAGAGCTATCAATATATTGTGTTAAATGCAGAATTTGTGCTGTACAATTTTTCCCTAGGAGTAGTTCCATTAGCACCAATAAACAGTTTGGAATCATTCTTTCTTGGACTTTATGAAGATGGCAAAGTAGTGAGATTGGCCTTAAATTATTTAGATCTGTGGGTTCTTTACCAAATTTCAAAATAAAATCACTCATGACTCAGTCCAGATGTTTGGAATCCTGAAAGAGTCCAAACAATTATTAAAGAAATTAAGTAGCTACTTTTATGTTATTGTGCCAAAAATACTGTATCTGTTCTATGCAGATGTCATCCAGGCCTGCTGCTTTGCCATGTCTGCAGCTACAAATAGCTTTTTCCAATTCACTTAAGCTGAATTATCTTTTGAGGTCATAGGTCTCCAGTTGTGTGCTTCTTTCATGTTTAAGTCCTAATTTCTTGTAGAGATGTCCTCCCATTAATGAGGAGCTTATGGGCTATGTGGTTTGCTGAAATATTTGCATGAATAGTTAGGTTGTTGTTAAGCCACTTTAATAATCTTAATAATCTCCAGACCCTTTAACTATTTCTTGACAAGTTTATTTCTTATATGGGTTTTATCCAATTATTTATTTTTGTTTCTGAGACCAAAGAAATTAATTGCTGCCTGGCCAAAAGTTTCTTTGCTCCAAGGATTTCATTCAAATAATGAAAAATGGGGTAGGAAAATACTACCCTAACCATCAAAACTCCACACTGGTTATTTCATTCATTATTATATATTCAGATAAGCACAGCTCCCTTTTCTATAGAGTTCTGCCAATTATTTTCAAAGAGCCATGGTGCAATTAGGGAACTGAAATAATGCAAATATTCCCAATTCCCTTAACATTTCTTTTTCTCTTGCAATCCTCAAAATTCCCATGAGAAATTTAATGTACAAGATGGTGATATGATTTTTAGATCCCTTTAGGACAGTTTGAAAGTCAGTATAAAGACGCTCAAATTCATGATGTGTCATACCAAGACCTATGTTGCAGTACGTGCAAATTATAACTTCAGACCTCATTGCCACACCAGCAGAAAGGACTGTATTGCTTGAAGCAACCAATTCTAAATGTCCTCATGATCATGCTATATACAGGTGCAGAATCACAGAAACCATTAATGTGACACTTGTACTGGAAGACAGGCAATATGGTTCATAGGAGATAGTGTACTAAGCTGGGGAAAGAAATAATATGCAGCTGTCGCAATCAATATAAGGCACAAAAGAGCCAGCAGCATAACCACAAGGTTTTAATTTTCAAAACAGTATTTGATTTGAACTGAGTTGTTCAACTTTCTCTAACTGCCACCCAGTCACCTCACAACTTGCTTCCCATCCAGTTTCATTGACATGCAAGTAAAAATTCAATGGCAAAAGTAATTTTCTTCCATTACTTGATGTCACTTGAAAAGTTGGGTATGATTCTATTTATTTAAAGTGTTTTAGTCTACAAAAACTGCCCAGCTGCATGTGGGTTAATGAACTGTTATTCCCACTTTCACCCTAATGTACTTCTGTCTCTTCCATCCACTGTATTTTTTAAATTTTTAAATATATTTTATTTTATTTTGCACTGTTCTTTGTCTCTTCACTATGGTAGTCATCCAGACTATATCAGCTTTGCTTAGTTAGAAATCCTTTTCCCGTCCTCGCCCCAGTCCTGTTTCTTTTCTCTCTCCTGCCTCTCACTTTTTTATTATTTCTCACTCCACCCTGTGCTCATTCAGCTCTTCCCTCTGTATTCCAAACCCTCCCAAGAAACCAGGGCATTTTCTCTCACTGAGGTGCCATAATCCATTCTGGGTTCCCCAAATCCAAGCAGTCATATTTGCATATTATGCAAATTTCTTGATAATCAAACACATAATAAAATGGTTGAAAAAATGGTGGACCAACACACAAAGACTTAATTTCCTATTCAGAAACACTGTTTTTCAAAAATATTTTATAGATTAAAAAACAAGGGTTTAAAATACGCGGAGGGGTGTTGCACATAAAGCAGGAATACACATCCTGCAGCTTAATTCCTCCATCCCTTTCTTTACCATTTCTTTTCACAGAGTTCCTGTGCCTTTAATAGCTATTGGAAAGGCAGCTAGCTATTCAACATCTTTAAGACAAATAGATGTATCTCAGTATGAGCTCTTAGATTGCAGTCCATAAATGGATTATAATCCATAAAAACTCACATTAAAAATAAATGTTTTCAAGGTGCCAAAATATGTTTGTTTCATTTTGTTGTGCATGTTAAAACAGACTAAAGTGGCTACTTCCATGAAAATTAGTGTAGTCTAGTGTAGATGTGTAGCTGTGATTTCCAGTGTGGTGTAATGGATAGAGTGATAATTAGGACTCCGGAGAACAAGGTGTGAATCCCCACTTGGCCATGGAAACTCACTGGAGGCGTGGAACTGGTGAAACCACTTCTTAAATATCTTACCTACCTTGAAAGCTTTATTACGGTCACTATAAATCAGTTCTGACTTGACAACACACACACAGTGTAGATGTATCCAGAGCCTCACATGAGAGCAAATAAGATCTAGTTTCTCCAGATAGGAAATATAAATGGGAAAAGGCTCAGTTAATGGCAATAGCTTGGATATCAACTCTGCCTGCATGGAAAGAAAGAGAGAGGAAGACTGATAATGAAAAAAGGGCAGAGCTAATTTCATTAAAGTGGAGAGTCATCCCACAGAAGTGCCAACTAGACTAGTGTCAGAGCCAGCTTGATTTAAAAATATATATTACTGATTTTAGAGGTGGAGTAAATAGAACATCCATTAAATTTTCAGACAATATTAAATTGAGGATGTTTTCCATCTCCAGTGCAGACAAAGAAATAATAAAACAGAGATTGACTGAGGTTAGAATTATTGGCAGGGAGTAAAATTTGATTGTATTTAAGGCAATCACTACCAGCACATTGCTCTTCCAAACCAGTAGTAGCTGGATACAGGAGAAACAGTAATTTTAGCAAACATTACACTTATAAGGCCAATTCCATCTGTTTGGCAAAGAGGGCAGCCAATTCCAACTTTTCCACACTTAGCATGGTGTCACAATTATTATGTTAATCCATTTACTTAATTCACTGATTGGGGAGGGGTACATTTTTTCTCTCTCCCTCCTCCCCCCAAGTTATTTCCAAGTTTGTTCTGTAGGGATTTTTTAACAGAAAACATCCATACATATTTTGTGAGCATTTTGCAGTGCATCTGTCAACAGACTCATGTTCCCATTGATATACATGTATTTGTGCATAGTTTAGACAGCTACATGTTCTTTTGCCATCATTTTCAATGTGTGATGCCCAACACATTTTCCCCCATTCACAGAAATGCAAAACAAGCAAAGCATGTGTATGAATTTCTAACCCCAAAGCATGTGTGATTTGGTGCTTAGTCCAGAATCCCTCAGAAGAATTGTTCACACATTGAAGAAACTTTGTGGATAACATTGTTTGCCTATACTGTCCTTCATATGATTGGAACTATACTCAGAGTACTGGATGTACAGATTTGCTAGAAGAATTCTGGCAGCAGTTCTCTTCTGTGAATGTGTAAAGTCTTGTGAATGACTGTGCATGACCTAATCACAAACACTGCATGATGTGCCATATGCAAAGGATTACACAATGCCTTGCACCAAGGATGGGTTGTGACCAGAGCTAGGGAGTGAGGTGCCCCCCTACATCTACAAGGCACCCCTTGCACTTATGACAGTCAGTTCTGCAGGAGTCTTCCAGTCGAAAAAGTCCTTTAGACACATGGAAAGAACCTACACATGGAATCCAAACCAAGCCACTTTCTTGTTCATACATATGGCCTATAGAATGCCTTCATAGGTCTGAGAATAACTGGTTTGTTTGTTTCCCCCCCCCCCCCCTTTTCTCACATACTGTTGATGTTGCACACTTTCTGTGTGGATCACTGTATGTTCTCTTGCCCTGGTGGTATCTTTTTTTTGGGGGGGGGGCTACTTTTGCGGGTTCTCTGGGCTTAATTGGCTGTAGCATCAGAAACCAGTTTGGGATAACTCAAGTGAACAAACCTGAAAGATTTGGATATGTTCAGGCTTATCAAAAGGACTTGTACCTGAACAAACCTGAAACTGAAAGAGAAGCCCCCAAAAGAACCCAAAATGAAAGCAAATTGAATGTTTTCACCGTGCACATCCCTAATATTCCATGTTTACCTCTTCTTTATATATATATATATATATACTTCTGTTTCATTCTCTTTTGAGAAGATGCAAATTTCAAACTGAGACTAAGAATAAATATTTAAAACATAAGTAATAGTTCACATTTTTATTTTTTTAAACAAAATAAAAATCTCAGCGGTGTTAATTGGGATCAACACAACTTTTCTGCTTTTGTTATGCTATAAATATAATATCTTAAAATAATATTTGTTTGCTTGTTTTAAAACAGAACTGAAGGTTTAGATGTTGTTCCTATGCTTCCTCTATAGAGAACACTGCAGCTGGTGGAATAACCTTGAAGAAGAGAGAAAAAATATTTATAGCATAATTCTAAGTATGTTTACTGCAGATTAAGTCCACAGGCATCCTTGGGATTTATTCCCAGGTGAGTTAGTAAAGAATAGCAACCATGGGAAACTTCTGCTTGATGAACATATCTCTAGTCTTCAAAGCAGTTCAGTGGATCTGCCAATCAGTGTGCAAATTTTAATGCTCTGAGCCACCTTGGGTCCCTTTGTTGGAAAAAATGTAGCATACAAATCAATCAATCAATCAGTCAGTCAATCAGCAAAACAAAAGTTCCAAGGCATCCTCCATACAGCTATTGTGTACCATTGTTTGGATTGTGCCGTCCTCCAGAAGGCAAGAATAACTCTGCCCTTTTTTTTCAAAGATACAAAGGGTGTGCTGGCCTAGTTCTTAGTGGGGTGAGAAGAATCATGGAGAGACTAGTGAGGTCCTTAATAAGGATCCCATCAGGATCATAGGAGATCCGTGGGAATTGGAGTACAAATATCAGGATACCCGCATGCCCTGCCATCCTCTTTAGGAGCCAGATGACTCAATGCTTAAAGACCAGGGCCTGGGAATGTCTGAGCTGTCAATCACATCAACCCCCACCTGCATTTTGAAGCATGTACATATTTGCCACCTTAGCAAGCCCTCTGCCACTAAAGTCACAGAATAATTCTGCCGGGGCCATCGTTGGAGGTGAGATAAAATAATCAATTAAAGCCACATTGTAAATCCTATTTGTACAAAAAGTGGTTTCAAAGTTCTCTGCACAAGGTTATCACAGAGTTCTCATCTTTCAAAGTGGCAGGTTGATGCTTTATTTCCGGTGAAAAATATGGTGACATTTCTACCCAAGGTGTGCTGATAAAAATCGCACTTCTATATCACAGCATTTAATTCATTGTGCCTTGACATCACAGGCAGATGGAAAGAAGATGCAGGGTAAGACTGAATTCATATTAAGAGAGAGTGCTCACATTAAAAAGTATTGCCTCACCAGAAGTGTTTGCTGGAATCTCTTTCTCATAAGTATTCTTCTAAGCAGTGTAAGATCTCTAAAAGTTACAAAAGAGTTCCCTTGGGGATTAGAGGAGGGAAATGTTATACATTAATGAGAGAAATGTAGAATTTAGTGCCAATGCATTTGGATTGTCCATTCACTGTAGAATATCTTTCAGTGACTTTTTTTCCTCCTACAAGAAAATCTTATCAATGTATTTTTCTTTCTTTCCTCCTCTCCCCCCCCTTTTTTTTTGAGGAATGCTTAATATGCTGTGCTAACCTTTCTCTCAGGCCATGCTTCTTTTGTGAAAGTTTAGCTCTTTAGAAGTTGTGGTTTTTTTAGAGAAAAGTGCTTTAGAATCTTCAGATAGCATGAACTTTCCATGCTTACAAGCGATCTGAGTTTCCCTCTCTTGTTCAAACTGAATCCTGCCAAAAGAACAGAACTTGGGCAAGAAAATGGCTCAGACATAGTTGAGCCAAATGGATGTTCCCATCGTACTCAACAACAACAACAGCAACAGAGCTGATTAAAGAAAATGCTTAAGGATGAGATTTCTCAAAGTGAATGACCTGATCTAAATGTCTATGCAGTGCATTAGGTAGGTCAACAGTTGGATTCACTTACAGTGATTTGCCACCAAGGCTGGTAAGTAAGAAACTGCAGAAGTGGGTAAGCCTTTATGTCAAGAGACAGATTTATGAACCCTCAGCAAAGGATCTTATTACAATTTCAGTACAATGTCCATTGGTGTACTAGGAACAAGTCTATATTCTATTGATTTCCTTCCAAATTAGCTGACCAAGCAAGGGGCAAAGGAAATCGTAGAATGTTACAACTTGATATATATCAGGCTTGTGTTAGAGGCTCTAGAGTAATGTACTATAGTCGTGAATATAAGCCACCAGGAAAGAGAACTGTAGATAAGTATCAGAAGGAAATATGAGTTGGTAATTTAGGTCACAAACAACTTCCACAAAATCAATGCAAGATTTGCCATTGACTTCAATTAGGTGGGGATTATGTGCCATATAGTTCAATTCTAAACTTCAGTTCTATTTCCTACATATTATTTAGAGGGTATCCAACATTAAAGCAAGCAGGAGAGTGTTTGCCTAGGGAAGGAGATGTCCTTCTTTTTTAAGCATAAACATAGTATAGCAAGGGTGGAGTAGCAATTATTTTATTTCCAAGCTTTGATGCTATAATTCTATGCTAATTTGTTATCTGTCTCTTGTATGAGCAAAGACTATTAACCTTTTTTACTATTCATAACAGCCATGTGTCATCAAGTCAATTCTCACTTATGGAGACCATTTTTCAGGGTTTTCCAGGTAGAGAGTACTTAGAAGTGGTTTACCATTCCCTTTTTCTGACAGTGCACCAACACTGTCATCCACAACAGTAGTCAAAGACAAATTCTATGATGATCTGGCAGCTACTGTCAAAAAAGTCCCTGAGAGAGAGCCGCTGTTCATTCTCGGAGACTTTAACGCTAGAGTTGGTGCTGATCACAACTCTTGGCCCACCTGTCTAGGCCGTTTTGGCATTGGGAAGATGAACGAAAATGGCCAACGCTTGCTGGAGTTTTGCTGTTATTATGGTCTTTGTGTCAGCAACACGTTCTTTAATACAAAGCCTCAACACAGAGTTTCCTGGAGTCATCCAAGATCGAAGCATTGGCATCAGCTCGATTTGATCCTCACTAGACACTCTAGCCTTCCTAGTATTACGATCACACGCAGTTACCAGAGTGCTGATTGCGATACTGATCACTCCCTGGTGTGTAGTAGAGTAAAACTGCGAACAAAGAGATTGTATCACACGAAAAAGGAAGGAAGACCACGTATTGACATCAACAAGACTCGCGATCAAAGAAAAGTGGAGGAATTTGCCCAAGCGCTTGAGGAAACCCTTCCAGGCCCGGCTGATGCAAATGCACCTTCTCAGCCACACTAGACGCTGTTCCAAGACCTCCATGCAGAGCACGTTACCATAGTCTCTCGAGACTGAAGGATACCTACTACTTTCTGGGGGTGCCCTGGGACTGTGCAGCTTGCCCAAAGCCACACAAGCTGGCTCTTTTCCACAGTGGGAAATTAAACTCCCAGCCTCTGGCTCTGTAGCCAGATACATAAACCACTGAGCTATCCAGCCAGTTTTTGCTAATACATATGCATGTGTATATCAAACTAAACAAACTGCTATTTTGATGGGTCACATATTTTATTTTTAAAACTGACAGTTATCTGAATGGTGTCATAGATATATGAACTACAATGTATTAGTTATATAATAATAACAATGTACTTCAACTCAATTTTGATGTAGGTATAGAGTATTCAACAGTGGTTCAACAGTCCTTTCTTCTGGGGGCACTCTGTGACTGTGTAACTTGCCTACAGCCACACAGTCCACCTGTTCTACTACATGGCACAATGGAGAATTGAATGCTTCTGCCTCAGGATGCTCCATCTCACTGAGTTTTCCAGACAGCTTTGAGAGAGGGAGATGTGTGTCTGTGTGTATTCTTCTTGATTAGTAAGAATCCCGGTGAAAAGAGTTAACTTTGTTTCTTCCAGCTTTATTGATTAGTGTTTCTCAATAAACCACAGTGGCAGATTTCCAGTGTTCAGTGGTTACTGCTAGCTGCAGGATAAAGTAACGTTACTGTTTTAATCATAGCTGTTAGACCTCTGGTTACAGAAAAGGTTCAAAGGGGAAGAACTGCAGCCTGGTCATGGGGCTCATTAGGACATTTCAAAGGAATCCAACCAGCTACATCATTATTACAAAAATTGTATGTGCTGTTATACTTCCAAGCAGCAGAGTTTTAAAATCTTGGAGCAGTTTGTTTACCATTTGATATGTCTTTCTGCGTTGTCATTTTCTCTTAAGGTTGTTAAAAAAAACCAGAGATAATATTATTAGACAATGCACTTTACACATACTATCATGCCAAAACAGTACTTTCTAGATAGTGAAAAGTATTATTTCTACTACAACACTGCAAAAATATTAACTCATCCTCCCCTCTGAGCAGGAAAGAACACTCTCTATAGAGACAAAGAGTTGGTTCACATAAGAGTATTTTCCTCTAACATGTGCAAGCTGTAAGAAGCCTCAGGCTTGCATACAGGCCCCCGCCCAGATGTCTTTCCTTCTGCATTAAACTAACTACATTTCCAAACTCAGGGAGCCCTAATCAATTTAAAGTTTAGTTTCCTAGAGCAGGCTAGAAACAAATGTGATTTCTGATCCTGGTTTATTGCTAACTAGATTCTGAACAATCATAGCTTCCTGAGTTTGCTTATTAACTCTGATTAGTTTAAACTAAAATCAAGTAAAATGGGGCTACTTGGATAGAGGACCAATTTTCTGTGATGATGGAGAAGTTCAATCAATGCACACTTATGGCTAAGATAACACTGTTGAAGTAGCCCATTTCGGGTGAAAAACAGTCTAATTATCTTAACATTTTAAATTTGTTTTTAAATTTACCTGTATTTCCTATATGTCCATTATTTTAAATTGTGCACTGTGCTGATATGAAAAAAAGACTTAAAACTACAGCAAAGAAATTATTTGGATCTCCTACTCTGGCCCACAGAAAAGGAGAGAGGAGGAAATCCATCAGCCCAATATATGCCATGTCTTACCATGGTCCATGCACAGATTCACCACTTACACATCACCAAAAGAAAGCACAGACTTGCATAAAACTGCATATGCCAGTTTATATACAGAGATGCAAAAGTGAAATCATTTAAAGAGAGAATTACAATACAATAATAAAATTGTAGAACTAGAAGGGATCTATCAAATAAACTTCCTTGCTGAAACAAGAAATCCACAGCTATAGCTTTCCAACAAGTGGTCATTTTGTCTCCATTTTAAAAATCTCCAGTGAAAGATAATCCATTCTATTGTTGAACAGCTCTTACAGACCAGAAGTGTTTTTTTTAATGTTTATGTGAAGTCACCTTCCTTATATTTTGAATCTATTACCTCAGATCCTCCTCACATTAGCAATAGGAAACAAGTTTGCTCCATCTTCCACGTGACAGCCCTTCAAGTACTTGAAGATGACTATCATATTGCCTCTCAGCCTTGTCTTCTCCGGGCTAAACATGTCAAATTCCCTCAACCATTCTTCATAGCTCTTGGTTTCCAAAGCATCTTGGTTGCCCTCCTCTTGGCATGTTCCAGTTTGTCAATATCCTTCTTAAAAGCTTGTGCCCAGAACTGGGTACAGTATTCAGGTGATCAAAATGGAATCGAGTGGTACTCTTATTTCCCTTTATCAGGATACTATACATCTGTTTACGCAACTATGTATTGCATTTGCTTTTTTTTTTTATTTGCTTTTTGCCAACACATTGCACTGTTGATTCATGTTTATCTTGTGGTTTCCTAAGTTCTCTAGCTCTTTTTCACATGGACGACTGCCAAGTCAACTGGCACTCATCCTATATTTATGCATCTGATTTTCCTGCCTACTTCACATTAAAGCAAACTGGATTTTCACACTGAGAGAACTGTTAACAGCTATAGCAACTATGACTAATATGACCAATGATTTTGTTGTAAACTAAGATAATTGGTTACATTGGGCTCCATTCTCAAGGTCTCACACTTTGGCCATGAATGTCAAGGAATGGAACTCTGCTGACCAGGCAACCCAAGATTTTGAGGTTCATTTTCATAAGTCCATGTCTGGGTTAGCCAGAGTGTGCCCTACAGTTTGTATGCAGACTCGTTGCCCCACAGAAACTTCCAGGTATCTCCCAGAACCAGTCATACCCAAAAAACATTTTCTCCAAAATTGCAAAGGGTATATAACATGCCCACTTAAACATAATTGCACATTCTCTGAACTTGTTTCAACCCTTAAAAGGCTGTTTTAAAAAGCTAGATGCAAGCAGTTAATAAAATAAACAATAAAACAACAAAAAAGGTTTTCTGAAGTTTAGAAGAAAAGTGAGCAGATTTCAGATCTGTGATATATACTTAGCTTTTTGTTAGAGCTTCATACTCCATCACACAGAGCCTGGTGCAAAAGAGAAACACTCAGAATTAGATACTTCTGAACCGAGGAATCTTTTTTGAATCCTGGAACAGAATGAAGCTTGCAGTTCTTCCGCCACTTTTTCTTATTTCATACATCTCTGCTCCCTGTGACATGATATGGACCCCCTTGGTGTGACATTGCCAAGGTCCTGCCCCTAGGTCTCAGCCTTTCACTGTCAGATCCAAGAAAATGATATGCTGCTAAGCTAGTAGTGCCAGCAGTATGTCATAAGAGAATTAAGTAAGATACAGACTGGTTTTGCATGCTTAACATTTATTACATTGTACTACTGCAGTGTAATTTTGCAAAAGTATTTTATAAACTAGCAGCAAAACTCTTAATGGCCTTACGGCAGAGCCTTAAAAAGACTATTGGCGTCATCTGGCTTGTTCAGACACCAGACTGTTCTTTGCCTTGAATGTCAGCCTCTTACGCTTCATACCCAGCTGTTGCTGTTGCTGCTGCTTTCTTGATGAATGGAACAGAAGTCTTTAATTAATTATTCTTAAACTATGATTTTATAAAATATTGAATAATTAATTCAAAACAAATGTTAATGGCTGACTCTCACTTCATAATTAAACTGGAGTTTTCATAAGAATTAATTTCTCCATCAAATTAAAGATATTTTATCTATCTATCTAAATACACTTCCCCCCCTCGCATGCACACACATATTGTAGATAGTGTAACAGAAGGGTTCAATCCAACACAGAAAACTGTTCTGAATCATTCAGTATGATGGGAGGTAGCCAACCCATCAACCTCAAAGGTTTCAACCACATCCTTGCAAGAGGTGAAGTTGATTGTCTCCAAGTGTCCTTCAAGCAGGCCTTGGGCATTTAAGAATATCCATTGTTGAATGGTTTTTAACTGGCTGAACCCAATTTCTTTCCTTTTAACACTGTATTTAAAGTGTTTTATTGTTCTATTTCAACAGGGATTGCTTTTATCTGTATTATATTATTGTTAGCTGCCTGAGCATGACTTTAAGTGGTTGTCTGGAGGAAGATATAAATTTAATTAATGAATGCATGAAATATGTTGTGCCCTCATGAGTAGCATGCAAATACAGAGGGCCTCTGGAGAAAATGTACAGATCCGTAACTCTCCTCCACTATCATCAGCAAGCTAGGGTGGTTTTTGGGGAGGGGGCAGACATTTAACTTTTGCCAGGCAATTTGCAAGAAATAATCCATACTCAAGAATACTTACAATTGTTGTTGGCGCTATATTTATTATTGTTTATGCTTGACACCACTTCCTAGGCCTACTCTTATGTTTTATCTTCCTTTGTTAATTAACATTGAATTAAATTTCCCAGAAAAGTATGTAATCTCCTCATGAAACACTGGCTGAAATTCTGTAGTAAGTCACGACTAGAGTAGGCCGCTTGAATCAATGGAACTTACAGAGGAGTTGACTGACCATTTCCCCACTGGCCCTACAGTAGTTGTGACTTACTACTGGATTTAAGCCATTACATGCTATTTACATGACATTGTTTTTAAAATTCTGTCTGACATTAAAGAAAAAAATCACAGTATTATTCCTAAGATTATTTATAAGCTGTGATTCCCCTACTCCAAATCTGGTTAAGTAATTCAATATTTATCACATACCTTGAAAACTTTATAAGGGCCACCATAGGTCCCGTGCAACAATGAGAAAATTCAATATTTAAAGCTTTTTCACAGTGCTAGTAGGCAAGTCAGTGGGTCACACATTGATTCCCTCTCTGAACCCACACCTTTTTACCCATGTCCCGCTGCCACTCACCACTGAAAGCAGGTGATGAAACCATGAGAAGTCATGCCCCTAGTCTGATTTGGGACATTCTTACATTTCAAGCAAGGTATCTGGGAGTCACATTGTTTTTTCTTCTTCTTCCTGGAGGCTTCAGGGACTGTGTGTTGGAGTCATTTCAACCTTGCATGCTGCCTTTAATAGGTCTGGTTGGGAGGGTCCTTTATTGGCTGAGATGACTGTCAATCAATCTAGCAGTAACCAATTGTTCCTGCCCTGCCTCTGTTTCAAAGACAGTTTTGCCTCTTTGCTTAAGCTCTTTCCTCCTCTCTTTTAGTCTGCTGGCTGTTAGTTTACTCAAGGAGTCTGCTGAAAGCAGTCAGTGAGCCCATTGAGACCTGTTGCTCAAAGCAGTCATGTTGTTTACTTCTGTTATCTGTTCAATTGCAAGTAAAGAGACATTTTTATTCTTTCTCCAACCAATGTCTCAAGTGAGTTAATGAGACTGTAAATGCCAGTTGATGAGAAAAAAAGAGGTATACTACTCTGGAGAACTTGACACTAATTCTGCTCTGAGAATCCTTGCACTTCTGCTGCACAGTTAGAGGAGTTTAGCCAACATTCAAAATTCTGCAACAGTGTGATTCTCCTTTAGAGCAAGGCAGATGCTTCCCATACAACTTATTTAAAGCCTAAAATATAGTTTTAAAAGAAGATTTTTATATTCGTCCCCATCTCTAGCTGTGAACATTATTCTGTTAGGATAGCTTTTAAAAATGGTTTTGTTCATTTTTCAGGGTATTCATATCCTAAGAATAGCAGGTATACTTTTGTATCTTCTTTGTTGACATCAGAACTCCAATATAGAGGTCAGCTATAATGAATCTTCTTAGAAAATGGTCCTAGGTATGAATATTGTCCCATGACTGAAAGAGTGGTAAGTGACAGGAATTTCTTTTTTGTGCCACACACTATGACAAGTAGGATTACAGACATATTTTGGTACTATGTACAAAATCCTCAATTTACTGGTGTAGATAGGGCTGGTTCTGTTCATTTCCACCAAAATCCTGTTGTTGAGGCTCCAGATGGATTTGTAACATCTCAGAGACCTGCTGTTTGCATTCAACTCAGAAATAAAATGTTGCTTTCACTCCTGATTATACAGCCACCACATTAGTACTGCTGTTAAAACAAACAAATAAGGAGTGAAACAGCATTTGGCTGTAGAACTTGGGATCTGACCAAAAAACAACCCTTATGATGCTGGATAATCTTGTCTAGAGATGCTATGTTAGAGACACCTTTGTGTGAAATGGAAGGTTAATGGATTCTTGCAGAGTTCTCTACGAAGTTACCTGTCTATTGTTCTATAAACTGACTGACAGCAAGTTATACATTCTAAATGGAAATGATAAAGGTTATTCTCTTGTCACATCAGGCATGATGAGACTGGTCCTCCTAGTTCAGTACAGAAAGATGCTCTACTTCCTGCTATTTCAATATTCCTCTATCCTCACAATAGTCCTTGGGTCAAGACAATGCAGAGGAAGTATGGTGCCCATAAGTCTTCCTTTATGGTGTACGATTCTCTGTTACAATGGCTTCCAAAGGACAACCCTACTTTTGGAGATGTCTTGTTTTTGAAAGCCTGCCAGTTCAAATCTGATGTGAAAAATAAAAAGCAGCATCCTTTTCGAAGTACCACGTGCAATACTTACTTTAGCATCCTAAATCATAGTTAGAGTAAACCTATTTGAATCAATGGAACTTACAGAAGAGTTGACTCACCAAATCTCCATTGATTCAACAGGCTGACTTCAGTGCAATTTACTACACTATGCAATAGGGTTTTGGCCTATCTCTTTTATACTCAGTCTCAAGCCCAGTTTATTTCTGACATACAAATGTCAGTCCTGTGTGTGGAGATTATCATGGTAGGCAGAGTCCAGTGAATGGAGTTGGCAACCACAGCTAAACACATCTTAGGAATGGGGACAATTATATTCGTAATTGGTTCTTATTTTAGTCAGAATGTAAATCTGCATTCAATCACAATGTTAACCTGAGTTGTTCATACCTCAGAGGCAATTTTTCTCAATAAACGTACACACTAAATTGTGTATTTAAAGAGAAAATGGTCACAAAAATGCTTACAATAGTGCAAAGAATGAACCAAGGAACAGACACATAATAAATTGACAGATCCTGTTGTTCCTACTGGGTAGCTGAGTTTGACTAAACTCGAAGAATGCTTTTTGGGGTTGTATAGACTCTTTCCTCCAGATCATTATATCAGGAGCTTATAGAGAATTATGCATTCTTCCCTTGCAGTATGTGATAACATTTAGATTTATCACACTAAGCCTCCTCCACATTCTGCAGGTACCACTGCCTGGATACAATCTGACATCTCCAAGTTCCTTCAGAGCATTATTTTATAGCAGCATATATACTACAAAAACATACACACAACATGTCCTTAGAGGTTTTGGTTCAATACAGCTTTCCTTCCTCAGCTTGCCTAACTCAAAGAATGGGACTGGAAATTGGAACATAGCTTTCCAGTCTGCATTTGATGGAGTGGGCATGGCAACATTAGTTTCAAAAAGAGGTTAAAGCACGTGTATGTTTCTCCATTGTAAGTGTTGTACCTGCTCACACCTTCATTAAGTCCGAAACAACCCTTCAAAATACTTTGGCACACAGGGACTTTAGGCACATCCAAACAGTTCTCACTTTTGTCTTCTCCGAGTATCATGTTGTTGTTGTTTAGTCGTTAAGTCATGTTCAAATCTTTGTGACCCCATGGACCAGAGCACTCCAGGCCCTCCTGTCTTCCACTGCCTCCTGGAGTTTGGTCAAACCGAGTATCATAGTACAGATCATATGCTAATCTTCTGGAATCCGCTACCACTGAGTAATTGTATATGAGGGAAATTTCTGATTGAATTTGTGGGTAGCATGTGTATATTTAAATTCCCATTTTAAAAAGCCAGGAAATTAAATTCTTCAAAAAGCCTCCGGTATATGAACATGCTTGAATGGTGACAGCACCAATGGCAGCAGTCAAGAGGGTCTACAGGATACCCTCTTGTACTCACTACCATTCACACTTGTTGAGAAACAGCCCTGACAATTGCTTTGTGTTTGGGTGAGAAGTGGTTAACTGATGAAAAAAGGAGTCAGCCTCTGGGATTTTTCCTTTTTTGGTGTCACTTCATGAATGGAAGTAAACTCAAGTGTGAATGGCATCCTTTTTCCTGCTGGCAACATGGGCACAATATTGTCCAGCAATATTGGGCCATTTCCTGGATTTTTGAATTGTGGGTACAGAAGCACAATATTCCACATTCATAAACCAGAGGTTTTTTTTTTGAAGAATTGAATGTTTCTCTGCATATGTAGCTAAAGATAAACATAATCAGACCTTGGAAAAGACCACAACTTTCAGAATCCCTTAACCAGCATGGCCACTCCCCTTGCATAGAAATCAAGATGTCAGGGTGAATTGCTCCCTTTCAGCCTTCTTTCTGACATGTGTTGGCTTTTCCTCCTCTGGCAATTGTACATGCCAGCCTTCCCATTTGCGGTCTGAAGTAGTATAGTCCAAGAACAAATGAGTACATGTTTGTGTGTGTGTGTGGCAGATCTTCAGTTCATCTATTAAAGCAGTGGTCCCCAACCTTTTCTGAACTGCAGACCAGTTGGGGGGGGTCCGTGCGTGGGGGGGTGGGGCACCCCCACACTTGTGGGGGGTACACTCACAGATGGGGGGGCATACTCATGCACATGCGTGGATGGACGGGGCACGCTCATGGGTGGGGGGCTTGTGCACATGCTGTGGCGTGTTCGTGGATGGGTGGGGCGCACTTGTGCGCATGCATGGATAGGTGGGGCATGCTCATGGGTGGGCAGGGCATGCGTGGATGGCGGGGTGCATTCATGGATGGGTGGGGCGTGCTCGCACGCATGCGCAGATAGGCGGGGCATGTTCACGGGTGGGTGGGATGCACTCACGGGTGGGTGGGGCACCCATGCATGTGGGTGGGCAGACCGTGTGTGCGGGTGGGGTGCATGGGGGGAGTGCGTGGGGGGGGGCGGGAGATCTGGCTCCACGGCTTGATCCTGCCATGGCCACAGACCAGCACTAGGCCACGGACCGGGGGTTGGGGACCCCTGTATTAAAGGTCTCTGAGTGCTTGCTTGCTACATGGTATGCATGGGTGGACAAGTTCAATGGTTCTCAAACTTGGGTCCCCAGATGTTCTTGGACTGTAACTTCCAAAAATCCTGGCCAGCACAGCAAGTGGTGACGGCTTCTGGGAATTGCAATCCAAGAACATCTGGGGACCCTAATTTGAGAACCACTGGCCTAGATGACCTTCCTTAATTTTTGTCTCATACTTTTTCTCTGTGGAGAAAACATAACCCTACATTGCATTAACATTTTAAGGATTATGATTCTGTAGAGTTTAATTTACATCCATTTTGCTTGCACAAGCAGTGCCACCCAGCACCACTTAACGTAATCTTCTGAGATGACATACATAAAGTTTTAACAAATTTTCAATTTACTCAGTCCATTGTTGTTACCTCTATATCCACTTTAAAGAAGTGCTAATGATAGACATATCCCAAGTGAATACCATTACTGTAAAATGTAGTTTTTTAAAAGTTCATTTAATAGTGTCTAATGAAATATAAGTTCCTCTTACACAACTAATTAGCAACATACCCATATGACATACTGTGATATAAATGTGAAATTCTATTTC
Source organism: Intellagama lesueurii (assembly GCA_037013535.1). NCBI lineage: Eukaryota > Metazoa > Chordata > Lepidosauria > Squamata > Agamidae > Intellagama > Intellagama lesueurii. The sequence continues at coordinate 111,840,264 of JBAJHW010000003.1, forward strand.
CAGAAGAGCCCAGTTACATAAAAAGAACTTAAATGATGAATTTTAATAAATATTTTCTTGCATTCTCCTCCCCTACCTTATTTCATTAATTTGCAGGGAGGGAGCCTGGAAAAGATGCACTGTTGTTCACAAGAATGAAAGAACAAGAATGGTAAAGGAAGAGTATTTGGTCTGTTTGCCTCTATAGTGAAGGATGTTTTCTATCTTCTGTCTCCAGGACATCACCACACAACTAAATAAGATTGCGTATGCTGTCCTCAAACATTCACAAATTCACTACCATAATCACTCTACCGGCTGAGTCTCATGACTCAGAGCACTGGTTGGCTCTGAAGCAACTGCAGATTAGACTGTGGCAGTGTAGAACTTGTGGTCTTTATGTCCTAGTTCCTGGGTTTGATCCTTGGCATCCCCAGGGAAGGCTAGGAAGGAATGGAGCTCTATTCTGGTTTCATATATATGACAAAAAGCTTACACATAGAGGAGTGCCTTCTAGCTCTGCCTCCTCCGTCTCCAGTTTAATCACCCTCCTATACATGGAGGAGACAAAGCTGACTCTCTGTGCAATTTGGCAGTTTGATTTCCCCATGTCCCAAGTCATGTGGAGAGCCCACAAACACAGCAGGGTTGTTTCTCTAGATCAGCCATTCTCAACCTTTTTTTTGGGGGTGGGGGCATGTCCATAAAGACAATATGAAAGAAATAAAACCCAAATCAGGATTAGGCAAGTCACATAATGAACCTTATAAGATGGTGTGTGAAAACTTGTTTCCACTCTGTGGCCCCCTTCAAATGTGCCAGGGCTCCCAGGGGACCATATGACCCCCATTGAGAATGGCTCCTCTAGACTGATTACCTTCCACATATAGGAAGGCAGTGGAAGTGATGACAGATGACTGGTCCTCAAATGCCTCCCTTTTTTTCTTTTCTTTTCTTTGTGTGTGTGTGTTCGCTCCGCCATGGTGCTGAGTCACCATGGCGGAGTCGCTTTGCCCTCCCATCTGGAAAAGCGGCGTCACAGTTGAATGACGCCGCCCCCGGAGGGGAGGAGGGACACAGCCTTTAAGAAGAGTGTAGATTATTTCTGTGCAAACCAGCTTCACAAATGCATTAATTTAAAAAAAATATGCCTATGACTGCCTTCCTAAATAGAAGGATATGGTTGCATTGTCATTGGTTTACTTTACCTTTTTCTTTTTCTTTACTCAGTTACCACATTGCTCTATTTGAAAAATGAGGTGGATGTGGGAATGGGAAATGATGCACCTCTGTGTGTTTTCATCAAAATACCATTCCACTTTAATATGGAATGAAAGCAGAATGAAAGATGACATTAGCCATGCTTGGCTACCTTGCTTGGCTGTCAATAGCAAGATGCACTATTTATATGAGATACATCCCTTTTCTATTGATTTTGCATGGCAAGCTGGGATTCTATACGACCAAGCCTTTCGAATAAAGAGTGCCATTCAACCCAATCTGCGTTGGTATGAGCCACAGCCGGGGTTATAGTTACAACATATGACCCCAGCAAGGCCTAACATAGGAGATAGGTTTGATAGTGGCCATCTGAATAAGAAAATGGCTAGCAATCTTAATCCCCACCCGGGAACGGGGCAGGTGGTTCACCCCCGTCTGCCTTGCTATGAGTATAATTCCAAAGGTTTCTGTTCAAGAACACCATGCAGGTTTAGGCATGACTGTATCACTTGTGGAAGCAAACACCTGAATTCCACCTGTTTTTTAAAGCGGGTGCACAGCACCAAAACAAGGGAGCTGGGAGCGGTAAAAAGCACGATGGGAACAGTGGTGCCCCTGGTAAGGAGACCCACACCAATTAAAATTGCTGTTTTAGAGGCTTGGCTGCTATCTTACCCACGAGAAAGAGATGCAGAGCAATTATACCAGGGTTTTCAATACGGCTTTAGAATTACGGCTTTAGGATATCATAGGGCATTTTTAGATAACAATCTTCGATCTTCGCGTGAAGGGTGGTAGCACCGGGGCGTGCCTTTTTAAGGCGGCTCGGTACTGCCATGTCAGGCCTAAAACGACCAATGCACAAGACTAGAGTAACTAGGGGCATGAAGGAGGATCTTTCAGTTTGGAAACAATTCCTAGAGAGGTTCAATGGGGTCTCTTTCTGGAAGTCAGGAATCAGTTTAAGAGCGGATTTCCAAGTGCATTACGATGTTGCCGGGGCATCTGGATTCGGAATTTAATTTCATGGCAGATGGTGTGCCGGTACATGGCCCAAGGAATGGCATCATTAGGGCATCACGAGGGACTTAACATTTTTAGAATTTTTCTGATTTTAGGAGCCCTCTGGCTCTGGGCCGAAGAATGCTCTAATGCAGTGGTTTGTTTTTGGTGTGACAACCAAGCGGTTGTCTACATCATCAACAACCTTACATCACATTCAGACAGGGTAATGGATTTGGTTAGGGTTGTTTTGGTTTTTTTTTTTTTTTTTGGTTTTTTTTTTAACTTTACGGGTGTTGCAATTTAATGTGATGGTGCATGCCCGACACGTCCCTGGTAGTGTCAATAAGATAGCTGATGCTCTCTCACACCAGCAGATCAAGCGCTTCAGGGAGCTAGCCCTTGAGGCCAGGGAACTGCCAGAAGTTGTTCTGTGACTTTAGGATAAAGAAAAGGCTAGAAGGGTGGTCAAAGGAAAAGGGGAGGGTGTCTGATGCCAGGACGCCTATATCTCCATCTCTTCTTGAATGTTTATGCGAGCAATGGGGGAGACTATGTAGGGACTTTTAGGATTAGCGAGTTAGTGGTGATGGCAAGGGCAGACACCTCTCAAATGGCCTTACAACAGAGACACATTATGTTTCAGGATAGTCAATTGAGAATTTAAAATCAGGCGGTCCAAAGCAGATCAGACAAGTAAGGGTAAGCAACTGGTCTTAGGGCAATGCAGCATCAGGCACATTTGTCCTGTGAAGGCCACTCAAGCCTTTATGGAATTTAGGGGACAAGGCTAAGGGTATATTTTTCCAGCATGCTGATGGATCACCTCTGACCAAATTTCAGTTTTGAAAAATTACAGACACGGTGCTGGATAGAATAGGAGTGAAGGGTATGAGATTTGGTACACACTCCTTTAGAATAGGAGCAGCATCGACGGCGGCAGCCTTGGGTTATAGCGCAGACCAAATTAAGCAGTTTGGGCGATGGTCTTCAACTAGCTATCAAAGATACATTAGACCTCTTCCTAACGTGTAGGCAGGGGTCATTTATGTCATTTCAGGTACCATGAGTTCCGAAGGTCGAAGGCACGTGATGAGCATCAGCCACAGCTATGTTTATTGGGCAGCGCGTTATGCTGCTTCTTCCCCATGGGGGAATGCTTCTTCCCCGTGGGGGAATGATTTGGGGGCTGGTGCCCATGCGTATATTACCTGGAGAAGCGTGCGTGGCATGCAATGGATACAACTTGACAGGATGATGGCCTTCGGCCAAGCTACACCTGATGTTTTGGTAATTCACCTGGGAGGTAATGATCTGCCTAGATCGCTTGGTAAGGCATTGATCCTGGACATTCTGAGATACCTTAAGAGGTTGAATGCCAGGTATCCCGCGATGCGGATTATGTGGTCCACAATCATCCCGTAGTTAGCCTGATGAGGCGCCCGGAATGTGGACAATGTTAACAAGGACCGGTGGGTCGTTAACGGAGAAGTGTGAAGAGGTGTCTGCAGAGGCGGCCTCAGATCGGTGATTAATCACCATAGGATCCAATTGAGCAATACTGTATATTTTCGTAGTGATGGTGTCCATCTGTCTGATGTAGGTTTGGACATATTTGTAGAAGACATCAAAGGGGGCCTGCTGTCTGAGCTCGGGCTGCTCTGTGGCGGGCATGGGACATAGCTAGGCTAGTCCCTATGCTGTGGCGGGTAGTGGGGAAAAACAGGTAGTCTCGGTGTGTCCCATTTGTAATTCAGGTAAGCCAACAGTGCATCCGACCTCCCGGCTCTGTGGATTGTGCGATTACAGGGCCGGTGGCGGGAAGATGCGCTGGGCCACTTCCGGACTAACAGTCATCAATTAAAGATGTCTGGAGGTCTGGGGTGTTTATTAGTGGCCGGCTGGGTTCCTGCTGTCTTTAAGACCGCTGGAACCTGGGGGCCGGGGACTCGCCCATTGACTGTTTTTAGGGGTATTTGGATACCCTGCCTTTATCTGTTTCCGCACTACGGCAGGCCCCATCCTTTGACGATGTTGGCGATATACAATTTGATCTGATTTAATAAAGTGTGGCCCGTATTTAATCCATATCACTGTCTCGTGTCTTTATTCCAGGACTGGGTGGGCAAGTGTGTGTGTGAGAGAGGATTCCACTGGGTTGTAACACTTGAATAGGGTATGGCTCTATAAGAAATGAGTCCTCTTTTGCTACGTGTGTAGTGTTTGGAAGTGTTGGTGTGCATTTGCACACATATGTGTATGTGTCTATCAGATACATTTTGGAGCCTTCAAAAGTATAAATTTTGCCCTGAAAATGTTTTTGGTTTGTTTTTGGGATGTGTGTGTGTAAACATTTTACTTATTTCTCACATAACTACAGCATGCATGCTGTCCCCCATTGTAGTATGGGCAAGACAGGTTGATGGTGATAATACATACTTTATATCTATGGCACATTTCTCTTAGCTGAGGCACCAAAGGCGCCTCATATACAGCTGGAAAAAAAACCCCAATTAAAAACAGTTAAATTATTAACATTAAAAAGAATGAAACATACAGCAGTACTCTAAAACTGCTATTATATTAAAAAGAATTTTAGAATATGCAGAAGAAAACAGAGACTTTCAAGAGAAGCAAATAAACTCAGTTGTGTTCAGTTGTTATCAGCCTGCCCAAAACAGAATGTCCTTGCTTGCTGTCTGAAAGACAAGAATGCCAACCTGGCCTCCCAAAGGAAGGGGTGCAGGAAGGAAGTGAGTAACTTGGAAGTTGTCAGTGCACTATGCACACTGTGCCAGGATATGTGCCCCCAGCACCAATAATTCAGAACAGCTGGGTCCTCTCCTTGAACTTCAGCCACATAAAGATGGTGCAAGGTATTTGAGGGAGGTTCTGGGATTTTCAGAGAAGCACCACAATTAAGGGATAATAAATTTCAAAGTTAACTTCAGAATTTTTGTGAATGCAATAAAATCTTCTAAGATGCTAAAAAAATGTTTGGATAATATACTGCAAAAGTTGTTTTCAGTTCAAATGGTTCAAGAGTGAGTAGAAAGGTCCTATGTATCTGCTTTATAGTATTCTTTCTTTCTTTCTTTCTTTCTTTCTTTCTTTCTTTCTAATCATTGGAAGGAACAACTTTCATATGGCAGAACTAACCAACAGTGATAGCAAAACAGTAAAAGTTAAGTGAGGTAGAGAAACATGAGCAACAAAGATGAACCATAATATCAAACAGCTAAAATCCTGTTGCTTTAATTTATTCCCTGTAAGGCTGATTACATCATCAGCCACAGCAGGGTTGTGGTTTTTTTTTTTGGGGGGGGGGGATTAGGAATTACAGAATCTTACCCCTCCTTCCCAAAACTTTTGAGGCTCCGTTGGGGTCCCTTTCATCATGGGGAAGCTATTGGAGGATACAGGATGGAGAGGTAGGCTTTAATTTCTGAATGCTTCTGCTGCCAAGATCTGAGCAATCCTAAATATAAGTAAGTCCCAACACACCATGGCTGCAATGTTTTGGTTCCTGAGATCTCCCTTTCTGTGAAGGAGGGAGGTTGCTGTTGGAACAGTTGCTGGCCTATCTTCTCAAACCTGGCTGTAAGGCACCCTGCTTCAAAGGCCCAGGATCACCCAAAGCAGAATTCAGATGGGCTGCAGATGGCTTCAATTTAAAGGGAACAAATGCTGCCCCCTTCTATATCTTTGCAACCTGATAATGTAATGTTTCATTGACCTTTGACCAAGGATGGCTCACCTTGGAACCTCTCATGTATGTTAGCAACTCAGGAAAAATCCAGAAAAGCAATTCAGGGACATCATATTGCAAAAACATCTCTTTACCCTTTGAGAGTCACAGCCAGCATAATCCAGCTGGAGTAGAGTTACTGAAGACTAGTTTTCCCAGTGTCTTTTAAGTGTCATCGACTCCACTTCTTTGAAAAGATAACATATTCCTTTAGCTCAGTTGAGTACGTAATGGCAGCTGGTCATGGTAGTGATTATTGTTTGCCTGATTCTATTCTAGTAATGAACTGGTTTGAAGATTATGCTAATAATTAACTGGCTTGCTTTGGGAAAAGATAGGTGAATATTTTGTTTAATTCATTGTTTTAATTATTGTAGTTTTCTTCAGAAACAGAATGAAAACAAACTGAGCTTGTTTTTAAAAGTTCGGAGAAAAAGTGATAAATTCACCTATTTAGGTATAGGACTTTAAGCTCTCACACAGAGCTTGGGGAAGTAACACATTCAAATTAATGCATTAACACTGCTTTTTTAAAAAAAAACTAATTCTGAAAAAAACACACCCTTTATATCTAACATTGTAGATATGAGTATATCGTCTCCAGAGAGCAGATGTGCATTCACAGCCTCCCTCCACAAAGGAAAAGTATCTATAATTACACTTATCATTTGATTAGCCACACTTAAGATTGAGTTCAACCACAAAACTACTAAGTGTTAGCAGTTAAAGCTATTATGATATCTTAATATCTAGGAATTATATCTGAAAAACACCTATAAACCCAGGTTTGGAAATTTGACTTGACTGTTACTAACTGACCTTCTTTACTGTAATATTACAAGCAACCTTTGTTAAAAGTATAGGTTTAAAGAAAGATTGGATCACAGTTTTGCTTTGGTATCATTTAAGAAAGCTATAAATCTAAGGATCTATATTGGATGGATTGACTTCACAAAAGAAGTCACAGCCTCAAGTTTAAAGTGGCTGTTGAGGGGAGGACATTTTGGAGATCACTCATTCATAGGGTTGCAAAAAGTGGGAGGTGACTTGGCAGCATGCAACAATAGTAAATGAAGGTACTGAGAGAATGGCAACCAATTCCAATTGTACCCAAATGAATTCAACACAATTGTAACAATTGGGTGGGTAGGATACTGGGTTCAATTTATCATGGACCATGTTTGCAAAATAATGTTTCAAAGAGCAAAACCCATAACTCAGGAGTTTCTACAAAATAAACCTGGCATGGAACCTTTCTGTAGGCTGGCTCAAAATTGCCTGGGAAGAGTTTGGCAATGTTTTAGACCTGACAGTTCCCTAGCCTTTAGTTTTCTCCCTCCATTCCAAAGGATTGTTCTGCTTGTTAACCTCCATAGAAGTATATTGTGAGTTGCTGTTAAGAGGACAGCCTGAGCCAACACAGAATCTTAGATTACTCTGCTGTACTTGAAATATATTAAATTTTATGTCTACTGTCAGATAGAAAACGTGTCTAATAAAATGTGAAGCGAATTAGCATAATTAAATTAAAATAATGGGATAATATGACCAATGATGATGTTTGAGAACTAATCTTCTTGGCATATTTGAAATGTTCTGTTCCATCTTCATAGCATATTTTTGCTAGGTTTGTAGTGATGTTTTTCATAGTTTATACGCAACACGCTCTGATCCTAGTAATAATTAATAATAATTGTGTGCCATTAAGTCAGTTCTGACTTATGGCAACCCTTTCCAGAGTCTTCTATGTAGAGAATACACAGAAATGGTTTATCATTCCCTTCTTCTGGGGATACCCTGGGACTCTGCAGCTTGCCCAAGGCCACATAGGCTGACTCTTCTCCTAAGAGGCACAGAGAGCAATCGAACTCCCAAGCACTGGCTTTCCAGTCAGATACTGAAACCACTGAGCTATCCAGCCAGCTTATCCTAGTAATACACAGTATTTATTAATTCCATTATATTATTATATAATTATATTATTAAAACAATAATCCAGAGATCCAGAGAAAAGCACACTAGGCATTGATTTCAATGGGACTTGACTGTGATATGGATCCCTATCCTAGGGCTGGTTAGAAGTTATCTAAGTAGAACTTTTTAACTCCTTGTTAAAAAGTGGCCAAACAGGCATTGTTGCTGGGAAAGGGATTCTGTGTTTGCTTCTAAAAATATTTTAAAATATATTTTAAAATAATAGAGAATGGCATGGAGGACTGTTGAGTAGCAGAGTGTCAGTACACCAGCACAAGAATTTTGTCCCAGGCACCCACCTCCAAATAGACATACTCAAACCTGGTAGAGTGGCACACTTGTAAGGGGAATGAAATCATGATGGACCATGGTGATTCTGCTTCCCCATCCCCTAGTTCTCATCTACACCTATACAGTGAAGCCTAGCAAAGCAAATTAACACACCTCGTGGCTCTGTAATACACACTGTAGCAGCATGCCTATGCAGGATCCAATCCTGTATAGTTCTTTTCTCATTCACAAACTGACATTGGATATTGAAGTTTTCAATCCAGGGTGCCTACCACCATAGCTATTTGGGCTATTTGAAATATGGAGTACCTTGGGGGCAGTAATAGCCAGTTGTGCACCCCTCTCTCATACTACAGTAGCTACCTTTTACTACAAATCTCCCACTGTTCTGTATAGTTCAAATGGTTATTGCCTGTTTCTGTTTGTTGCCCTCCCTCTTATAGAAAGATCCTTCCACTGGTACTCAGCAGCCTTAAACTGTAGTAGCTCTTCAGATGTATAGAAGCAGGCAAGCAAATAATGAAGAAGGTCTGGCCTGTTAATCCTCTTCTTCCAACTGAGATTCGGCCTTCACCCCCATGTCTCCTGAACAGGTTCACCCTCTTTGCCTACAGTTAGTGACACCACTACCCTTTCAACAGCAGGGTGTTTATCCTTTTATCCCAGAAGCCGAAACAGTTGAGGAGGTGGGAAAGATGGCTGCTGCCTCACACAAGAAGGGGCCTGGTACTGACAAGAAGTAGCATTTTTTAGGAGAAGAGTGGGCAGCAGGAAGCAAGCTGCTGGTAGTGGATGGCTCTCACACACTCTTCCCTGCCAAATGTTAGTCTGTTCTCCTCCTTTTCTCCTAGGGATGCTGGGAATTTTTTTTTTTTTAAAGAAGAGTTCTACTGAGGTTTATTTTACCTGACATGCTAGTTTTCTATCTGCAGGAATCTCTCTGTTGTGCCCAAGTATTCTATTACATGAAGCTGCACCTTCAGTCTGCAGCAAAACAGCACCAAATTGCTTTTCCCACATCCTCCCAGGAGGAATGTCACAGTGGCTATTCAGACCGCTCAGGTGCAACCAACATCCCACTGTCATCCTGTCTTTCGTAACAACCACTTTTGTTTTTATTTTTGCTGTACCAGAATACCACCATCGGCTTAATTCCATCCAATTTTTCATTTGACAGTTAATTCTCTGAATAAGTTAAATTTCTGTTTCACATTCCCTGAATGTGTCATCTTTCATTTTCACAAAGCCGTCTCCAAAATGTATTTACCTTTGTTTATGAATTGGTTTTGTGAATTGTTTGTATTAAAAATTATGAATCTAATTACAAGGAGCTAGAGGAGTGGATATCATGAAAAAACAACTTGTTCACCAAGTTCTCTTTTTTAACTTATGGCGGCAGAGACAGAACCCAGAAACTTCTGTATGCCAGTAAGATGCTTTGCTGTGATCTTCATGAAGATGCCTTCTGTGTTTAAATCATCTTTATTTACATTGAGCTGCATGTTTGTGTGACTCAGAATCCCATAAACACAGCAATTAAAAGCTCAATTGTTACAGTATTGGGAGATCTGTTAAATGGAACAACCTGTAATGTTTTACTGTGACAAAAGCTGATTACTTTTTTCTTTAGAAATCCAAGTTATGTATAAATAAAAGATACAATAATTTTCAGATTCAGTGCATTGGTAACAGCAACATTAAATGTATATAGTTCTCACTTATTTCGGTGGGTGAGATTTATGCTATTGTTTAACTTTCACAATGAAGTCACTGGGGCAGGGGAAAAAGTTCTCTTTTACCTTAAATGCTTTATTTTGGTACATAGTTAGAAAAATATTTTTGTGTTCCTCCCATTCTTTATTTTGCTGCATAGTTTAGATGCAGAATCTTTTTTCAGATAATGGATATGTGTAAATTATTCCATTTGTACTGCTTTCAACAGATTATCATATATTGTTCCTAGCATAGGTATGTCTAACTATACTTTGGGTTTGCTTTGATTTTCATTGCAGTGTTTTTTGGTAAAACCTTCCCCCCCACACACACACACACCACATACAGTCTATTCATTTCCTTTAGGTTATACTATGTGTGGTTTCCTTTTGTAGGCCGATAAAATCTAGCAAGTCATCTTCTGCTATGTTTCTTCCAGAATAGTGACATCATTAGTTCCATGTCAAGATGTGCTTGAATTACCTTTTAAAAATTATCCATGTGATGTGTGATCAGAGACAGTGGAAGGACAATTTCACTGAATTTCATAAGGAAAGGTCTCCAACACTGACTCAAATTAGGGCTCACTATTAGCAATGGGTGATTAGCAGACAGTTGTCCTTTTTCCCCAAAGAATGTTTCTGGGCTTTGTACTAACAGTATAAGTAAGAAGAAAGGCAGCGGTGTTGATAGCCTGCCTACCAGTGCTTCCTGAACAATGTACTCTATCTTGTGACATTGTCGGGTCTGCTGGTGCCCGTCGCCGCGCGGACCTTCTTTGCCTTCCCCCAGGGAGGTGACGCGAGATGCAAGAAGCGCTAGTTCGTCTGGGGGTTGGGGGAGCGTCCATGAAAGGATGCTCCCCCAAGTGTTATGTGCTGAGGGAATTGTTTGCTGTGTCAGGGAGGAGATTGAAAGGACGACGGGGGGTTGTTTTAGTTGTTGTTTTAGATTATTAGGGAGAGTGGTTGGGGGGCTACTTGTGGGCCCCTGGGACTTTGTCCCCTGTCTGGGGACAACGCCTTGGGGGCTAGTGAGTGGATTTACCACCACCACCCCACTGATAGGTGGCTAGGAGAATATTTTTTTAAAAAAAAAAAGAATTAAAGGAGCAGTCAAGGGCAAGATTGGTCAGGATTGTTTTTATTGGAGGGATGATTTAAGTATTAAATATTCAGGATAGATGAAATAAATAAATTGTGACTGGAACAAATGGTGGGGAATTTGTTAATTTATTGTTTAATTACTAGTGGGTTGCACACTGATTGATAGATCCTCTTACATAGAGGGTGTTTTTTACCTCACTCTGGTGGGGTCAGTAGTGCATTGAATATTGTGTTTAGCTTGAGGGGAGCATGCCGCCTAAGAAAGGATGGGGGGGAGCAAGGGAAAGCATCCTGCAAAACATAGAGCACGCAGGGCTTCCCCTCCAGCATTGTCATCCTCTTCTGATGAGGAGGGATGGCCAGTCTGGGAGGAGCTACGTACAAAGATAGCTGCTCTGGAAAGACAAAGGGCGGAACATGAAGAGAGAGAAACCAGAGTAGACCAGCCCAGACGAACGGCAAGAGAGTCTAAAGCACATAAAAGAGCAAAACTTAAGGGTTTAGCTGATGACCTTTTATCGCATCTGGCATCCTTAGAAAGTAATAGACAAAGTGCTCCTGGGCCGGCTGGGACTACAGGTGATCAGCGGTCAGCAGAATGGGATGGTACAGCCGACGAGGGACGTGCAGCTCGATCGCGCAAAGCCACGGGAAGGAAAGAAGCCCTGAGATGCGATGCAGCGGCGGAGGCCAGATCTGACGGGGAGTTGCCATCCACAAGCATGGATGCAGCTGGGAGTCATGCGCCGGGTGAGCTTGCCATTGCACCGGACATGGGTGGGGCAATAACAGTATGGCCTTGGGGGATCGGCTCACAGTGGCCCACTCAGGCCGAGGTCGGCTCACAATGGTCCAGTCAGCTGGGGTTGCAAGTAGGCACAGGCACACAAGGCGGGCCACCCAGACTGGGTGCTTACCAAGGATCGATTCCCGGTGCTTGGTGGCCTCCTTACCAGGCACTGTCTTTCTCCAACCAGGCAGGGCCTGCCGCTGGTTTTGGAGTTTGGCCCTACCCCTCAGTTCCAGACACAGGATATAATTCAGTTCCTCTTAAGGCATTGCCTTTCGGGGATTACTCCCTCCCAATGGATGATCACTTGACTCCGGCTATGAAGGAAAAAATCTGAAAGGAAATTATGTAGACATTTTTGGTTTATTGAATAGAAATGTCAATGCTAAGGAAATTGAGAAAGAAGACGAGGTTGAGAAGGAAAGGCGTAGGCGCAAAAAACCCGATCGCTCTTGGGCCAATTGGCTGCCAGGTTTTTTGATATATTTTGGAGTCATAGTTAAGGCACAGCCATGGCGGGCTTTGTCACTGATACAGTATTTAGACCTAATCTATAGGGCCTATATGGATTTTCCAGGCCACACGTGGTTGGCCTATGATGAAAATTTCCATATGAGAGCAGCAATTCATGCTAACATGTGACGGGACGAACCACACCCGGGGCTTTGGCTGCAAACCATGATGCCAGCATGCCCGGCACAGGGTGAACATTTCGATAGTGGTCATCTTATAAGGAAATCAGGCCAAGTAAATATTCCCTGGGCTGTAGCGGGGCAGGTGGTTCAACCCTGCCTGCTCTGCTGGGAGTTTAATGCATGAGGGTCCTGCTCCAGAAAGCCCTGCCGCTTTAGGCACAAGTGTTCCACCTGTGGAGGATCGCACCCCAATTCAAGATACTTTAAAGGGAAGACATCCAAAGGGGGAGGTAAGGACCAGAATTTTGGAAAGAAGTCTGATGGACCTCAGGCGTGGCACAAGGGGCCCAGCCCCATTAAGTTAGATGTTTTGGCTTGTTTGCTGCCTGCATTCCTGAAGAGGGATGATGCAGCGTACTTGTTTGATGGTTTTCAGTTTGGTTTTCACATACCAGTTACAGGCGAACGTAAGGCAATGTTTGCCAGGAATTTGAAGTCAGTACTAGGAATGGAGGTCATTGTTAAAGAAAAAATAGATAAGGAAGTTAGAGAGGGTAGAGTATTGAGCCCTTTCCCATATCCTCCTGTACCGAATCTCCGGGTCTCCCCTTTAGGAATAGTTCCTAAGAAGGCCCTAGGGGAATTTAGATTGATCCATCACCTATCCTACCCTGAGGGTGACTCTGTGAATGATAGTATTCCACAAGAGCTTTGCACTGTGCGCTACACATCCTTTGATGAGACAGTGCGTATGGTATGAGCCTGCGGTGTAGGTGCAGAGTTGGCCAAGTGTGATGCAAAATCGGCATTCTGTATTCTTCCAGTGCACCTGGAGGATTTTGAGCTGTTAGGTTTTTCATTTGAAGGAGCATTTTACGTCGATAGGGCATTGCCTGTGGGCTGCTCAGTGTCCTGTGCTGCATTTGAGCGGTTTAGCTCCTTTTTAGAATGGGAGCTCCGTAATAGGGCGGGGCTACGAAGTACGGCCCATTACCTAGATGATTTTCTTTTTTGTGGAGCAAAGGATTCTGGGAATTGTAGGTTTCTATTGGAGACTTTCCAGACCATGGCACTGGAGCTAGGACTCCTCTTAGCCAGGGAAAAAATTGAAGGACCGGCCACGACACTTACGTTCTTAGGCATAGAGTTAGATACTCAGCAACAATGTTGTAGGTTACCAGAGTCAAAATTGGATGAACTTCAGTCACGTTTGGTCCATTTAGTGCGTTTGAAGAAAGTTACCTTGAAGGAGTTACAGGAAGTAGTTGGTCATTTGAATTTTGCGTGCAGGGTGGTTGCCCCAGGTCGGGCGTTTTTGCGCAGGCTCTGTTCCGCCATGAGTGGTCTGCAGACCGTTTCATAGGACCAGGGTTACAGCAAGCATGAAGCAAGATTTGAGGGTATGGCAACGATTCTTAGGTAATTTCAATGGTGTGTCATTTTGGAGAAGAGAATTGTGTATGAGAACTCGGCGGGGTCCTCGGGATTTGGCATCTATTTCCAGGGCCGCTGGTGTGTAGGCACCTGGCCAGATGACTGGCAGACCCTAGGTTTGACTAGGGACCTGACGTTTCTTGAATTTTTTTCCTATTTTGGGAGCCCTATGGCTATGGGCTGACGACTGGACCAACTCGGTAGTGAGGTTCTGTTGCGACAACTTAGCAGTTGTGCACGTCATCAACAACATGTCTTCTAAATCAGAGTGAGTAATGAACCTAGCGAGAGCTTTTGTTTTCCATACCCTGCAATTCAATATAGTGGTTCATGCTAGGCACATCCCGGGATTGGACAATAGCATTGCTGACGCCCTGTCCCATCAACAGATCTTGCGGTTCAGGGCATTGGCTCTGGGAGCTTCCAGGTGGCCAGAATTACTCCCACAAGAGGTATGGCAGATTGGCAGAGGGAAGCATTGCGAGCGATAGGCCTTGCACTTCCCCCACGAACCCGTAGGAGTTACTTGGCGGTATGTGATGAGTTCAGGGAATTTAGGGTCAATAGAAAATTGGACTTGATTTGGCCAATTCCAGTGGGACATTTGAAACAGTTTTGAGTGTACCTGTCTCGTAAAGGATTGGCTCAAGTTTCAATTCAGGGTAAAATGTCTGTGTTAGCATTCCAAGCCAAGGCTTTAGGAGTTTCAGATACAACTGGAGACTTTAGGATATGCAAAATGATTGAGGGTTGGGGTAAGGAAAGAGTTAAGAAACCTGATGATAGGTCCCCATTTACCCCTGCCATCTTAACGAGATTTAGCCATATGTGGGCTGACTTATGTAGGGATGCGTATGAGGCATCACTTTTCCAGGCTGCCACACTGGTGACATTTTTTGGGGCTTGCAGAATTAGTGAAGTGGTTGCTGGGGGTAAAAGTGACACGTCGCTAGTTGCATTGCAACTTTCAGACGTTCAGTTGACTGAAGGGAAGGTGATTTTACATATACGTAAGTCTAAGGCTGACCAAAGTGGGAAAGGAACATATGTTCAGTTAGGTAATTGTTCTATCATGGAAATTTGTCCAGTTCTAGCAATGGAAAAGTATTTAGAGTGGTGAGGTGAAAGGCAGGGTTACCTTTTTTGCCACAATGATGGATCACCGTTAACAAAGTACCAGTTCTGGAAAATCACGGGAATTGCTTTGGAACGAGTTGGCCTGGTGGGGTGGCGATTCGGAACTCATTCTATCCAGATTGGGGCAGCTTCGACTGCAGCCAGCTTAGGATACAGCTCAGAGGAGATCAAGAGGGTTGGTAGATGGTCATCTAATCGGTACAAGCTTTATGTGCGTGACATGCTGCAGTTGTAGGCCGGTGTCTGGCTCTTTGTATTTTGTTTCAGCAGTGGAACTGACTGGCCGGTGGTGGACGATCCAGCTAGTCGGGCACAGCTTTATTTACTTGGCGGCAAAGTATGCGGCGAGATCGGCTTGGGGCCGTGATTTGGGACTGGGACCAACCGTTAAGTTGAGCTGGATCGGCTGGAGAGGAATGCGTTGGCGAGATTTCACTGCTATGATATTGGCTGCAAGTTTCAGTGCACCTCCAGATGTGCTGTTGCTCCATCTGGGTGGTAATGATTTGGCCAGACAAAGTGGCAAGTCACTAGTGCTGGATATATTGAGAGACTTGAGCAGGTGGAAGACCAAGTATGCGAGTTCCAGAATTGTTTGGTCCACTATCATCCCACGTCATGTGTGGAATGCAGTTTGTGATGCCAGTTGTTTGAATAGGGCACGTAGGAAGCTTAATAAGGAGATTTGTAGAATAGTAGTTAAAGAGTTGGGTTCAGTTATTGGACACCCGGAGATCCGTTTGGACTGCCCGTGGCTTTACAGAGGTGATGGGGTTCACTTATCGGATGATGGTTTGGAGGTCTTTTTGTCTGACCTGCACAGGGGCCTGCATGCCGAAGTTTTCGGCTTGATGGGGGGAATGGGGCATAGTTAGTTTGCCCATTCCGTGGTGGGTAGTGCGGAAGGAAATGGAATCGGTGAGTGCCCAGGGAGTTCAATGTAGGGGTTAGCACGTCCAACCTCAAGGCACTGAGGATTGTGAGGTTACAGTGCCGAGAGGGAAGACCTGCTGGGGCCCTCCCTGGGCTGAGGGCTGCCAAATAGAGGGGGCTTACAGGCCCGGGGAGGGGGCTTGAAATTATGTCGGCCGGGGTCATGCTGTCTGGAGGACAGCGCAACAACGGGGTGTGGGACTCGCCCATATAAGGTTGGTGAGGAGTCCCAGGAGACCTTTGACACCAAACCTGATTCCGCACTACCGCAGGCCCCTGCCTTTCAACCGTTATGGATATGTTCCAATAAAGTGTGGCCCTAGTTTTACCCATCACCTGCGTCTTGCTACATTATTCCGGGGTGGGAGGGCAATGCAAAGTGTTGTTGGGGTGGTGGGGAGTAGTTACCCAGAAAATGGTAGAATAATTTTGAAGATAATTCTATCAAATGGCCTTCTATTTATATAGGACTGAAAAGAAAAGAAAAGAAATCTTATGAGACATTCTTCCAGATTCAGCACCTTCTCTAGGGCCTTCCAGTTTTGGAGAGATTATTGTAGTTACACTTTGCCTCCACTAACACAGCTGCTTCCCTGCAAGCCCTGTAATCAATATAAGAACCGAGAATATTCTGTTCTACACCAGTAAAAAGGCAAAGCTGTTTCTGTGCCACACTTTGCCTCCTGGTTTCCTGAAAGTTTTATTTCTCATGGGGAAAAGGCTCCTATTTTAATTCTTCATTTTCAGGGCCCTTCTGAATTTTGTTGGTTGGCATTTTGGAGTTGATCGTAGCATTGCAAGGTGGTCAATGGTTCTGCTTCCTTCCTTCCTTCCTTCCTTCCTTCCTTCCTTCCTTCCTTCCTTCCTTCCTTCCTTCCTTCCTTCCTTCCTTCCTTCCTTCCTTCCTTCCTTCCTTCCTTTTGCAAATTTTTTTGGAAGGAATTTATTTGCTATCTAACTCAATTAGGACGGCTAGAATTAACCTGGGAACAATTTTTGATATAACACTACTTTACTATGAAGCAGGCGATAGCCTCTGGGAATGTTCTAGCTGTTATTAAAATATCTACATACAGTAAGGCTAGGTGAACTACAAGCTCCCAAAGCTGATTTTGGAACCTGCAGTAATTCTCTGGACTCCTCTTTTTCCAGGGATGCAAACCCAGGCCTTCGAGTCACTAATTTGTTATGGGTGGCAAAGTTTTGACATGGGAAAACATTTGGTTATATATTTCCATCTCTAGTCACTCTGCAAAGGGGGAATAATCTGTGGCCTTCCAGGTGTTATTGGACTCCAGGTCCCATCAGCCCTTCCCAGCATACTCAGTGATGAAAGAGGGCCACAGGTTCCCTAAACCTGTTCTAATGGCTTGGATCCAGACATAGGCATGCTTAGGACAGACACTTTGAAATCAGTAGAACTAAGTTTGTCCTAGAGATGTGTTCCATTGAATTCAATGGATCTATCGTAAGCTTAATCAAGTCTAGATCCAAAGCATTAGTTCAGCATATGTAGTAGATGGCTGCTCCTACTGACACTCTGTTCCTTTTGACTTGGACCAAGAATTAATATTGATATAATCATTCCAGAAAGGCAAGAAAAATATCAACAATCAATGGAGCCAAGATAAGGTCTCACTAGCATATGGCTGATTTCTCTGTAAGGAAACTGTGTTCTCTCAGCCAGCTGGGAGGCAACAATGCCCTTTTTGTTCTGGCAAGGTCACTCTGATTAACTGGAGATGGACGTTTTAATTTTTAAGATCTGGTCCCCATTTGATATTGGAGCAGATTTGTGTGGGTGAAATAATACATTTTACTCTCTATTTCCCTGCTAGTCAGGAGAGGGTTGATTTAATTGGATCATGTCCTGAGTCATTGCACCAGACTTCAAGAAGATGCATAATTAATTATTTACAAAGCATGTATCTTCTTGCAGTCATTTCACAGCCTTAAACATTTTGACTTCAGATGTTTCAGCTCTTGGTTAGCAGAAAAGAAAACTGATGGCACACACCCGCTCCTCTCTCCTTTTTAAAGACCAAATGCTAAGAAATAACTGTATCTTGACATACCTTTGTAATCAATGGATTGGATGAAACCAAAAGGGCACACACTGTCCTCATTATCCCACTTCTCAGCTCAGATGAGGGGCCAATGATTTGTGGCACCTGGGCCAAATATGACATCCTGAAGGATGTTGCTGCCCCCTCAGTACCCTCCACCACACTGTATGATCCAGTGTTTATTGTAGTAGATCCATTCTCTGATCCTCATTATGCCCATTACCATTCTTGTAAATTTCAAAGCAACCTGAGTATTCTTTGACCCTTCATCTAAGGAAGTCATGGCAATAGTGTAGATGATTCTCCCTTAACCTGCCAAAGTCTGTGTCCTTACAACAACACTTTCTTCTCTATTTTCTCTGTGCATTAGGGGCAATTTGGCATCCAAAGGCTCCAGGAGTCCATTATCTTTGTAGAGATCAGACATTGTCAACAAAAGTGTGGCACTCAAAGCTTCTTGATGACAGTTGCAGACACACAAATGGCATTTAATTGCATTTCATAGCAGTCTCGTAGTGGGCTATTCGACTCCTGATACTGATATTATTCAGAATTTTTCTTTCCCTTCAGCTCTGGGCCAGTTGACTCCTGCTTATTCAGCTGGACTGATGTTCTCACTTGAATGTCTTTCTATTTTCCCACAACACTGCTCTTTCCAGCACCCACTAAAGTTCAAGCCTAGTTTTCGTTGGTATCAGCAGGTTACCTGCATCTGTCCCAGTCCTCAGACTGAGCAGGGAGCTCAAATATAGAGCAAATGTTCTGCATACTAGTGGTCCCAGATAAAAAAGATAGCTTGTGATGGAATGGGGTAGTCCTTTTATCAGATCCATAAGCTTCTTCTCCAGATGACATCCCTAGCATTTCCAGCCAAGAATGACAGACTGGAGATCTGTTGACAGTCCACATAGACAATACCAGACTTTAGGGACTAGGAGGTATGGGCTGGTTTAAGGCATTTTCCTTTATTCCTCTTGAAACATTTGCTTCTTGATGCATAGCTATATGTCAGGAGCAGAGGTGGAGAACTGTGATCCTCAAGATATTTCTGGCCTACAACTAGCCAGCATAGTTGATGGTGAAAAATTATGCAAGTTGCAGACCAAAAACTTACATAGGTTAAAAGTTGCCCATCATGAGCTAAATATTTGCAGGTGTTCTCATGGATCAGAAGGAAGAGACTACCAAAATTCTCACATCTTTATTAAATATGCTTCTTGAAGGCCTGAAAAGGGCTCAAATATTAAATAATCAAGTCTACTAATGGTCCTGCACATTTCAAATTATCCTGATGTTCTTCAGCTTTCCTCAATTACCTGTCTGTAGCAGTGAGGCTATACTTTTGCCATGAAAAGAATTGATAGTGGTGGATTTAATCAGATTCAGTATATCACAGTACAAGTACATCATCGCTTGACAAGCATGCTATCTTCATTGCTCTGCTATGCAGTATGATAATCTCACCAGTTCCTAGCTTCCAGATTCCATGTGGGACAATAATCTCCTCATCTGCTTGCAGCATGCTAGAAATGACAATTGGATTAACGTGGCAAATTACTAACTTGTTAAATGGTCATGTGCATTTACTTTGGGTGACATCTCAGTTTATTCACCTGTAGAAAGAGCAGCATGGCTTGCCTCACAAATGAAAAATCAGAAGGAACCACTGTAGTTTGAGGTAAAATTTAGAAATTATTCAGAATTAACTAATAAATTGAATTATGTAATACTACTTATAGCAGGGCTGAGGTACCTATGGATCTTCAAATGTTATCAGGCAACTCCTATTATCCTCAACAGCTTCTATGCTGGGACTGATGGTAGATGGAGTCCACCTTCATTTAGATAGCCAGGTATTCCCTGTCTTAGCTTATATATTCTGATGAAGTGATTTATACAGGGGAATGGGCAGGACAATTGCCCTGCAGGAAGCCTGTACAAGTATAGTGCCAAATATCTGCCCATTCCCCAGTTTAAATATAAATTTCAGCCATGCCAAACAGCAATAGGTAAGTCAAATGTCCTTATTTATGAAGGGCTAAAGTTACTATATCATGAGAACTGTGTTCAATGGTGAGAAGTGAAAAAGATAATATATCAGGTCTCCGCAATCATTTCCCTTAAAGGGCTGTGAAAGGAATGTCCTAGGTAGCTCAGAGAGCTCGCTTAGTGCCGATATGAAATTCATGAGCCTTATTTCAAGTGGAAGGCCAGTAAATGTAAATTATAGCCTTGACAAAGCAAAAAATATTGAGTTTTCATTTTAGGGAGGCATAAAAGGTGTAGTACCTGATCAGCAGCTCTAATATGTCATAAAACAATGCTCTGCACTACAGTCATCCCTAGATTTAAGTCTGTCATTAGTCTCTTGTTATTTGCATAACTCCAATTAACGCTGGTGTAATTTGATTGTTGAGAAGACCAATGTATTACTACTTAGTTTGTACTGTCTTCACATTATGTCAGGCAATTTGTCTAACAGTTGAAGCATTAGAGACCCAGTGGGGGGCACAGGAGATAATATAATAGGTATTGAACCCCCACTCCTTGAAATTAAAAATGTCTCTCTAACTTGGATTTCCCTTGGTGTGCAGTCAATAGTGTTCACAAGCTTTCAGAACTCATATGCCCTAAAAATGGAATCATAAGTAGAGATGGGGGTATTTGTATATGAATACGAATATCCCCGCACAGCTGGACTTAACGAGGGTCAGACCCCTGGGGCCGGACCATCCACTCACATGTCCAGCTGCTGCGGCAGCCTCTGTCAGCCTTCCAATTGCTCCTGGAGCACCACTCTCTTTCCGCTCATCTAGCCAACTCCAGGCAGGAGGAGAGAGGACAAGTCTCCCTGCACGACTGCCGACTGGCTAGATGAGCGGAAAGAAAGCAGCGTTCCGGGAGCGATTGGAAGGCTGACCGACGCTGCCGCTGCCTGTGAGTGGACAGTCCAGCCCCAGGGGCCAGAACCTCGTTAAGTCCAGCTGTCCAGGGGTATTAGTATACAAATACCCCCATCTCTAATCCTCAGCATTGTTTTGAAGTAATGCAGTAAGGTAACACACATTATCCATAACATGTTCCCTTTGGGAACAACAGGTGAAGGCAACATTGTTACAGTTTACATAGGGGTCAAATCCTGTTGCTTGGTGTAGTAAAACTCACTAGAGTAGGCCTATCAATCAATGGGGATTAAGTGAGTCAACTGCTCCATACATTCTGTTGATTCAAATGGGCCTGCTCTAACTGTGACTTAGTATGCTAAAGTAAGTTGCAGTTAGAGTAGGCCCACTTGAATCAATGGAACCTACAGGTGATACAAGACACTGTCCAGGAAATTGGGATGACAGTTCCCATCATTCACAGTGAACACAGGAATGATGAATATTGTATTCCAAATATCAGATCACCAGGTTGCCTGCCTCATATCCACAAGTATTTATTATGGTGAGATCTATGCTATCAGTGAGATCTATGCCACCCTTCAAGCATCATATGTGAGGGCAGGGTTACAAAGAACAGCTTTCTTAATGCATGTATCAGAATAAGGAGGAAAAAATAAAATAAATTTTTTAATGTTTCCCAATGTAAATTGTCAACTAAAATCTGGTAACATGCTGACCCACAGCTAAAACAGGACATGACTTTGGGTTGAATCAGAGTTCATCTTAATCAGTGTGAGGCTAAAAGGTTAATTAAACTCTCTGACTAGGAATTAGCATGGCCAGAAAGCAGGAAAGTACACACAATGTTATTGCAATTCCCTCTGAAGAAACAACACCAGCCTTCCAGACTGTATCTTGATGGGGCAACTCTCAGATATATAGGGCCTCTCCGTAAAAAATAAAATGAGATTAAATAGTATGTTAATTGCTTAATGGGAAAAATAGCTGCTTCAGGCTTTTTGGGGCGGGTGGGGTGGTGGTAATATAATTTTTAAAGTTATTATCACAATAATGGCAGTGGCTGAGAAGATCAAGCTGTACAATCAAAGGCATCCCATTACTCCTGGCTCTGTTGAGCGTCATATGGCTGTAATGTGTGACAACGTTCATGAGATTATATCTGCTCGTTAGCACAGCAACACCTTCGTTGTCATTTGCTGTCGCTGTTATTTGCGGGAGAGATAACAAGCAGAATTCTTCAGAGGGGCTGCAGATGCTCACCATACAGGCTGCCATGTGTACAGATAATGGCTCCGCTTGATGTTTGTTTCCCGCAAGCAAAGGATTGAATCCCCTTGCTATTAGACACATTCAAAAAGGAATAGATTCCAGGCAGGTCAGTGGAATTATCCTTCAGCTCTTATAGACACACCATGAGAATTTGTTATGTAGGTAGGGAGTGTTGGAGATGTATCACGGTTTTTGCTCCAAACTGGGAGGGGAAAAACAAGTTAGTGCGGCATAAAAATGAAATATATGGATGTAAAAAAATGATTTGTTGTGTGAGAAGGCTGGAATCTGAAACCAGTGAATTACAATTTGCCAGAGGTGCAGTTCTACTACCCATGATTTGAATTGGGACAACTGTCACCATCTGAATGGTGTGCATTTCATTTTCTGTTGATTACACTGTTTACAGATCTCTCCCATACCCCACCCAAACCATGTACCTGCAAGACAGGTACAGAAAGGCATCATGTGAAGGTGGCTGGCCTGCTGGAACCAAAAACCATTGGGACCTCTTCAACCTTGGGGCAGTGTGCCTCAAACTGGAATCCTCCAGATGTGTGGGACAGCAAGCAAATGGCCATGTTGCCTATGGATAATGGAATCTGTAGTCTTGCATAGCTGGAGAGCACTACTCATGCTTTTCAAAGGACAATCTGAATCAGATGGAGAAATCCTTGTCTGATAAGGACTCAGATCCTGCCCCTCCAGAAAGCAGACCACTCAGGATTTATTGGGCACAAGAGGTCCTCAGCAACAATGGCTTAGGATTATTCTCCAACAGAGGAAGGATGATGCGCAGCAGAATCAGAGTCAAAGTTGCCCTCCTGCCTCCAAGACTGCAATGGAGAATTCCTCAGGCTAAATGGGCATAGAAGCCCTGTTCTGCTAGCAGCTTTTGGTTACTTTCAACTGTGCATAAGTGGGGAGCTGCTGTTACCCTCTGCGTAAAAAAAAAGTATTTGAAGAAGCAGAGATCCTTGGAAAAAAATGGCCTCCCTTTGGTTATCTCAACTCCTCACACTTCCTGATTGGGGTGACCAGGAGAAAAAGAGGGTGTGGTTCCTGTATTTTTAATTGTTGCAGGGAGGAGGGATTTTAGGAAGTGTAACTTGCTTTAAAAGCTATACTTGCTGAAATTTCCTCTTCTAAGCAACTAGGAATCCTGTCCCATTTTTCATCTGGTCCCAGTTACTGATAGACCTTTGGTTCTCCTGGCATCCTTCCCTCCCTTGCTAACAGACTTCATCTCTGCTTCTCCCTTTTGTGGCTAGTGAACTACACGGTAAGCTTGTTTCCTCTCATGACCTTGGGTTTTTTAACACTTTTGTTTCTCTGCTCCTTATCGATCTTATTTGGCTTGTGGCCTCAAACTTGGCATGTGTCTGCTTATAACTCCACGTGTGGCTTGCCAACATAGCTTAACAAGCGCTCAACACTTCATACCCAGAACTAAAGATTAGGTGTGAGCATTTTTATTATAAGTTGCTTTTGTGAACAAGAACTGTTTTTTGGATGACAGACAATTTCTCATGAATTGACTTTTGGGGCAGGGGGAGGGAGAAGAAGAAAAGAAAGGTGCAATGAGCAACTTTTCAAAGTCTTTTGGGATAGACAATGAATCCAAATGGGGTTGAGTTGAGAAGGTTTAACCATGATGTACACATCCATTGTGAAATCCAGGAAAATATCTGCACATTCATCTATGTTTGGAAGGCTCTCTCTTTAAGTTAGCACTTTACTTTTTCCAGATTCCCAAATGTACAGACAGTCTTCACAGTTCAGTTCCATATGCCCACAACAGTTGATGTATAGTTGTGTCTCCATAATACAACTGTATATGCCCAGCACAAATGCTATCATAAATTCAGGTTAGTTGGAAGCAGAGGGTGTGGTTGTGGTACCACATCCTCTCTGTTAGTGTTTACTGTACACATGGGAGAACATTTGAAAAGGGCATAAATCTAATTTTTCACAGAAGAGATTTCAAAGTGTGGACTGAAAGCTGCATGTGTGGGATGAAACTTAGAGCAGCTCCTAGTACTGAAATTCAGAGATGGACTTCCTGGAAGATTCTTCAGAAGTAGTCTTTACACAGGGCTGGACTTCTTTTGGCTGCAGCCTACTAAAATGGTGGCTGGTGGACTGATGATATTTGAGGGAGGGAGGTGGAATGTGTGCATGTCTTCAGTGGCTCTGTTGTGAAATGTCAACACTCGTTCTCTAATTGGTAAGAATCCTTCTTTGTTCTTCCTGCTACTCTAAACATTATTTAATAGGTCCCATTCATCCAGGAAAGGAAGGTACCATCACACACTTGCTCCTGCTTTAGCGACACTGTTCTCATTTCTAGCCCTCAGTGGGCAACCAATTGCCCTGTGGCAGAGAACAGGGAGAGGAAGGCAAGACATATATACTTGCTACTTGACACTACTTGAACAGATACATATCATAGCCAAAATACAAACTTGCTACTTGAATAGACAAATATCATAGCCAAAATACAATTGCTAATTTACACTTGCATAAGATAAATTGCACAAGCCTTAGTGAGAAAGTGCTACTCATTAACAATGTGCTGGTTAAGTTCATGGGCTTGGGCCTGATAAGGTGATTGTGTGCATGCCCAAGAACACAACCAGAACCTTATGAATGAGTGCAATTTTCTACTAAGACTTAATAAAATTTCCATTAGTTAGTGTAGGTGCATTAGAGTGTGTCCTGTCAATGTTGTTAGCCACTTTGGAAACCAATGTCAAAAAATTAAACACATGTCTAGTGATTGCACTAATAATAGGTTAAATAGCTAACGGTTCTCTAATCTTTCATAGCACCCACATTCAGCTTCCTTATTCTTCCTAAGGATTGGCTGAACCCTGAATATTTCAAAGAACCAAGGGTATTAGGCAACAAATGAATGTATTTATTTATTTGAGTTAATGGCTGAAATCTTGTTCTGTAAGTTATGCTCTGGAGATTTCTAATGTATATAGAACACTCCCAGAAATGACAACAGTAGCACTTCCCAACAGCTTCCCAGACTGTGTCAAAGAAGGTTAGTAACAGTAATACGAGTAACTCGTAACTTGCCCAGGAGTCTGGGAATGCAGAATGAGTTACTTTTTCAAAATAACTTTCCAGATTCTGGTGTTTTCATGAAGGTGCCATGCTTAAAGGTAATTTGTACCTCAGTGAAACACTGGGTTAGGTGTGTTGCTGTGTTCTTTCAGAGAGGCTGCTTTCTCTGAGGTAACTTTTAATTTTCCCAAGTTCTGGTTTAGATATGATTTGGAATGGCCTGCTGCTTATGCTAATGAGTGTTCATAAATGATTTTGTTCTCCTTCAGGGGAATCCCACTTTGATTTCTGTTTATCCTCTGAACCTACCCAAATCAGCTCAATTTGGCTCCAAATCCAAAATACACACCTTTTTTATTAACAATATTTTCTAGAAAGGATACATGTTGAGCTATATTTAAATGCATGCCTGAGCTTTGGGACCAATAAATTATCATGTCTTATAAATGAACTGAGAGCATCTACTTCAGCTGCTCTTAAACATCTGGCACTGTGCAAACAGAGGAAGTCATTATAACATTTATACATTGCGGTGCAGAATATGCTCATCTTTGTTAAACCAGTCCCGGGTAAATTAAACAGCAAGCTTCAAAAACTTGAAATAAACAATAAGCTATTTGTCTATAGACTGAGTGAATATTTACACAGAAGTAAGTGCGCCTAAGATCTTAACGTTCTGACCATACACAGTTGTATGTAACTACTTTCCAGTTAAATATGTCAGGGTACAATTGTGCATCTTTTTTAAAGGCAACATTTCCATAATAGAGAATTAGATCTGTGATTTGGAATGGCCTGTAGCTTTGTGTGGACTGCAGACCCACACCTTTTTTTATACTTATTTCTAAACAAATTGCTTAACAACAACATGATCAGTCCATTGTCAACTGGAAATGTGTTGTGGTGAGATTGTGCAGATGGAACCTTGTGAATCAGTGCAGAGGTGTTGCTAGCCAACTCAGCTTTTTGTGTTCTGATCCCTGTTTACAGAGATGGAAATCAACTTTTGAAATTCCAGAACGTGTTCTCATAACAGCTGTAGAAACCACAAATTACCAGTACCCTCCACCCCCAAAAAACCTCTTCTAGACATATAAGAATGTATGTTTAGAAGAGGCCCATTTGACAGTGTTCTTCCATTGAAATAACTTCAAAAGAGTAACACCTTTTAAAAGGGTGGAGCACATATGAAAACCACAAGCTCAATTTTGCAGGAGGCCTGCATTGCTGATATCCTCCCACACATTTCAAGGAACTAATAACATTATCTTATCCCAAACAGGCACAAAGTGACACTTACTTAACCCAATTGTTTATGCTTCTGCAGGTTTTTAAAGATGATGAGGGGCCTCACCAAGTATCTGGCTCTGTATTTGTATGGTCAAATGGACTCAGAAAATGAATGAATACTTAACAAACAATTTGGCATAGCAGTCTGGGAATAAGAATTTGAGAAAGTGTGTGAGTGTCTGCAACACAAAAACTCTTAACATATTGGGTTAACAGTTTTCTATGCTAACATCACTTCCCAAAAGTGAGGAAATGGCTGGATGACCTTCAAGATCCTTCCAAAGGCAGATTATGCTAGTTACTAGTTGAATACTTATAATATGGAATGGTAGCTTCAGATGCATGGAATCCTATGTCTCTGTTTCAGTGAATACACAGATCTGGAAGGTAAGTCCGCCACTCTGCCATCAGCTCGGTAGTAGTAGTGAAGCTGGGACCACCATGACATAGGATACAATAAGGTACCATAAAATAGCATGCTCTACCATACTGCCTAAATAAGCATGTGGGTTATATGACATTTAATAATTCCTACAATGTTTTTTGGTCTAATTACTTTCTTTGGGTTGCAACACTGGAGTGCCACTAAAAAATAAAAATGAACTAGCAAGATGTCTGTGTGATGGCACAGTCTGTAGTCTGCACCATGAGAGGAAATAAAATGAGAAAGCAATTTAAGGGTGTGATCAGACAGAGAAATTGCTTGTATTTTGTACCCCTTATGGTACGGTCTGGTGCATGCTGTTTTCTGGCAATCGCATGATGGACAGGAGATTCTGAACCAGACTGTCACTGATCCATGCTCAAAGTGGACCTTTTTAGTCCAGTGGAAGGGCTGTTCTTTTTTTGGAGTTGGGCTGGAGTGATTCGTGGATGGACAGAAGGGTTGCTTGAAGGGAGATTGCTCCTCGCAAAGTGATGCTTTCCTGCATAATATTGTCTTGCCGTCTGATTGCATCTTAAGCCTCATTCAGACATGATAAACGTTGATTTGATGAACACACACATACAGGGGAGCACCTAGCCCACTCCCTTGGTTGTCATGTGCTAACCAGTTTCAGCACCGAGTCTGAGAAGGAGAAACTTCTGCTTACACACAAGCTCTGTGTGCAAGGAAGAACCCACATTTTTTCCAAGAGGTTTGCTCATGAGTAAAACTTACATGCAATCAGGAGCTTCTCTTTTCAGTCTCAGTACTCAAACATGACATCAGAGGATGATGGGGCTAAATGTTCCTCTTCTAAGCATGTTCACACTGCTGACTAAATGATGCTTGAATAGGGCTTTAGTTCTTCACTAAAAGAAAGCTTTGCCATCTGTGCTTTTGTTACTGTCCTGTAGCCTTCCTTATCACTGCAACCAACAGTATAGTAATGAGGCAGAACAATTATGATGTGGAAATCAAGAGTAGTCGAATGACTAGATGGGTGGGATATAAATATAATAAATAAATAAAATAAAGAATAAGAGCAAAGTTAATCCAAGAGCAAATTTGCTGTGACAGTTGGTACAACATGGAGTTGTCTTGTGTATGCACTGGCCCTGGGGGAATAAAAGCCAAGACACTGACCATCTCAAGACTAGATAGACTTTACCCTTCTGGGATCCATTTTGTGTTGTTTTACTGGAAACCAGAAGTAGGAATGTGATAAATGTTCCGTCTCAATTCTTTTATGTTCTTAAATCAGAGCTGCATTTCCATCCCACTCTTTCTTCATATTGAGTTGTGGAACTGGTCTTTTTTCTTAGCACAAATAAGGTAGTGTAAGGATTTATTTACCCATTTTTGTACATTATGTCCCCACTCTCTATAATGTATTTGTGTATATTTTTCAACTAAATTCATATCTATGATTTCAAAACAGACCCAAAACCTCATAAATGTACAAATTTCTATTACAAGGTATGAAAGGGATTTTTTTTTTCTCAGTGAGAATCTCAAAATCAAGGAGGGAAATCCTGATCTTGTTTGTCTTCACACACTAAATGAGAAAACGTGTATATAGACAAAAGTCTTCTTGCTTGGAGATTGTAAGAAGGGTCCTTGGTCAATCTCTGAGAGATTTTGCCCATTTACCATGAGACTGACTTTTAAGCACTTCTGTAACATGTACTTGGCCAGAAAATATAGTAATGGTTGCTGTCTTGCATGAACTGGCAAAACTTGCAGACTTAGTAGGGTGTGTGTGTGTTTTGGTCACTCATCCAATCTGGCTGTAATTGCTGTCTACATGTACTTAAGGAAAAGACACTAATTTTGTGTTGTCACATTATTTGCAAAATGTAGAGGACGTTTTTCTTTCTTTCTTTTTAAAAGAGTGTTTTGTCCCACTCTTGCACTGGAGACATAGTCTCGCAGGAGTTGCAGACTCCTCACTAGGTTGTTTTGTTTTGCCATGCCAAGACAGCCTGTGCTCAACACAGAAGACAGGACTGATGGGATTTCTTCATATTCCATCTCAAACCACATAAATACGCTTATCAAATAGAAGTGCAAAAGAGTAGTGGGGCAACTTACCTATTGTACCACCATCCCATAAACTTGCATATGCAAGTGCAAATCTGTAACTGCATATATAGGATTCTAAAAACAAAGGCCATAAGCAGAGTGGGAAGGCCATGGGGGACAAATAAAAATGGAAAAATATTTGTCCCTTCGTATTCATCAATGCCTGTGGAATTGATGAATACGGAGGGATGAATATTAAACAAATCAGTGATTTTTAATGAATATCGTGATTCATTTTTTATTTGTCCCCATCTCTAGTATCAGTACATATATTCAGTGGTCTATTTACATGTATGTAACACTCCATACCCTGCAGTCCATTTACAGTCCCAAGGAATAAGCAGTCCTTTGTGCTAAGGATTGGTGAGAAATTGGTTTTAGTTTGTTCTTGATGAGAAAATTTGCAAATTTCTCTGTATTTGGGATGGCTACAACTTGATATTTAAGGAATTCAAATTTGGAACATCAAGTGCTTAGCTCTTAAAAATCTGTTAGTGCTGAATTAAGATGATTGTTATGCGCTGTTAAGTCTTGCTAAGTCTAGCTATGTAGACTCTTTGAATTAGTGATCTCCCAATGATCATTTCATGAACAGCCCTGTTCAGGTTATGCAAACTAAAGGCTGTGGTTTCCTTATGAAGTCAACCCATCTCATGTTCACTTTTGCCCTTCTCCTGCTGCCTTCAAATTTTCCTAGCACTGATTTTTTTTAATAATTTTATTACGGTCATTGACCAGCAAAAGTAAGCAACATTATTTAAATTATGGAACATAAAATCAATCTAAAAGCACTAAAAACTTATATATACATATATATATAACTATATTCATACATCTGATTAGATATCTCCTGCCTCCCTATCATAGGCCTTGTCTATAGGCTATTGTAGCTTGCATAGAATGACAGAATTGTTACTTAGACGTTCATAGAGCCCGTATGATCATTAAGGCCTCTATGTGTATACACCAATTTACAGATACTATAGCTGTGCTTTGGCTGGAACCTTTCCTTCATGAATTTTGATTGCAGCAGCACAGAATTTAGCTACTTTTGTCAATATATCTGAATTTTGGTTTAGCCCAGTATATCTGCCTGGGCATAGCTCTGTCAGCAAGAGCAGTGTGTAATGTGCCTCTGATTGTCCAGGAAATGCCCTTATGTAAGGGTTAATGAGGACTTCTCAAATGCCAGAATAAAAAGCACAATGAAGTAACACATGGGAGATGGTTTCGATCTCACCAGAGTTACAGGGGCATATACACTGAGTGTAAGGGGTGTTGTTATACTTCCCTTCCTGGACTGCTGACGGAAGCACATTGAAGCAGGCCAGAGTTAGGGCTTTGCGTTGTTTACGTGTTATGGGTAAGTAGAGATATTTAGCCAGTTTGGGTGGAAGCAGTGCGTTGTGAAGTATAAGCCTATTTATGATGATATCAAGGTCCTGCTGCCTTTCTGTCTCAATAATATGCTGCCTAAGATTACTCTTGGCTTTAACGTGTCCCATTTGTTGGATACATTCTACCGAATAGCTGTATCTGTTGATTTTATGGTATATTGCTCTCTTCCAAGGTGACTGATGGTTATCCTGTAATGCCAGTGAAGTCAATCCAATTGGTTGAAAGGTTATTTTTAGCCAAAAGTTAAAAATAGCCAGCCAAGCTCTGGCTTTAACCTTCAGGTAGCCCACTTCAAGCCTAAGGGCTGCATTGAATACCCCTCTTGGAACTTGTAAGTTAGCCCTCACGAATTTAGATTGAAGTACTTCTAACTGGATAAATGAAGAATAGGGGCCCAATTGTGCCCCATACAAGAGCTGACTAAGGGATTTGGCCTGAAACAATCTTAGTGCGGCTGGTACATACTGACCTCCCTTTGTGTAGAAGAATTTTAATATAGCAAGGCTAGATTTTTGTGCTGCTTGTACCACATTGTTAACATGAGCCTTGTGGTTTCCTTTATATTGAAACACGACACCCAAATATTTGTAAGCCTTAATTTGTTCTATCTTATGCTCATCAATTAACCACTTATAGATCCGGGGCCTCTGAGCTAACACTAAAACTTTGGTCTTTGAATAATTTATTTGTAGGATTTCCTCTTTACAGTATTGCACGAGAGCGTGTAATGCTCTCTTTAGTCCTATTGGTGTCTGTGAAATTAGGACTATGTCATCAGCATATAACAGAAGGGATATATGTCTGATGGTTGTGGGTTTTTCGGGCTGTCTGGCCATGTTCTTGAGGTTTTTCTTCCTAATGTTTTGCCAGTCTCTGTGGCTGGCATCTTCAGAGGACAGGAGTTAGAACTCTGTCTGTGCTCTGGTGCAGTTTTGTGAGATAGTTGAGTATTTATAGCTGTGGGATCAGCTTTTTGTCCTTTTCAGGAGATTGGGTGATTGTGGTGATCAGCGTGTTTTTTGTTGTGGGTGTATTGTTGTGATAAGGGGGAGAGATGATCTGTCACTGTGATTGATGGGTGTTGTTAGCTGGTCTTTTGTGTGCAGTGATCACTGGTCCTTGTGGCTGGGTAGAGTTTGTTGACCTTTTGCAGGCTGTATTTTTCAGTGCTGGGAGCTAGGCTTTGTTGAGTTTTAGACTTTCTTCTTTTTTGTTGAAGCTCTGCTGGTGTTTGTGGATTTCAGTGGCTTCCCTGTGCAGTCTAACATAATGATTGCTGGTGTTGTCCAGTACTTCAGTATTTTGAAATAGAATTTCATGTCCAGCTTGTTTTAGGGCATGTTCAGCTACTACCGATTTCTCTGGTTGTTTTAGTCTGCAGTGTCTCTCATGTTCTTTGATTCTGGTGTGGATGCTGCATTTTGTGGTTCCAATATATACCTGGCCACAACTGCAAGGTATCTGGTATACACCTGCAGTGGTGAGGGGGTCCCTTTTGTCCTTTGCTGACCGTAACATTTGTTGTATTTTTGTGGTGGGCTTGAATACTGTTTGTAGGTTGTGTTTTTTCCAAAGTTTCGCCATGCGGTCCGTGACCCCTTTGATGTATGGCAGAAATACTTTATTTGTGGGTGGCTGTTTTTCCTCTTCAGTTTGGTGTTGTTTTCTTGGTTTGATGGCTCTTGTGATTTCATTCTTGGAATAGCCATTGGCCTGTAGGATATATGTCTATTCGCTAGTTTGGGGGGATGGAACTTCGGCTGGCTGAGCACCATTACCATTCAGTTGATATAAAAATTAAATAAGAATGGAGCTAATATAAACCCTTGCTTCACACCATTATAGGTAGGAACTTTATCAGACAAGTGTCCTTCCTTGTTGCATTTAATTCTGAGGGTTGTATTTTCATGCAGCTTATACATAAGCAGCAGAAGGCGTCGATCTATTGTGGAAGACTCTAACTTACTCCAGAGCCTGTCTCGTGAAATTAAATCAAAAGCCGATCTAAGATCGATAAAAGCAGCAAATAGGGTCCCTTGGGGTTTCTTAGAGTACTTATCTACTAGGTGCCTTAAAATAAGGGCATGATCCTGTGTACATCTACCAGATCTAAATCCAGCTTGTTCATCTGCCAAAACACTCTTGGAGTCCATCCAGCCTATCAATTTCCAAGATAAATGTCTAGCATAAAGCTTACTAATTATGGGTTGTAAACTGATTGGCCTATAATTAGCTGGATTGTCTTTCTTGCCTTTTTTTATAAATGGTGATAATAATGGCTGTGCCCCAATCAGATGGCATGTGAGTGTTTTGGTCAATATAGGTGAAAAGGTTTGCCAGAATTGGGGCCCACCATTCACAGTTGTTCTTAATAAGTTCGGGAGGAATACCATCACAGCCCGGGGCCTTACCAATTTTCAATTGGTTCACAAGGTCATTTATTTCAGAGATTGATACAGGGTGCCATTCTGGTAGATTTATATATAAACGACTCACATGAAATGAGGGATTGTCTCTTTTGGCGTAAAGCTCATGGAAGTGGGCTTCCCACATTCGAGCATTAATATAGCAGTCCATCCTAACTGAAAGATTATTGGTAGCTAATGTTATGGATTCCCAAAATGATTTCATATCCTTCCCCCTGACTGCTTTGAAGAGTTTTTCCCATTCTATCTGTTGACCTCTACTCTTCTTTTCTTTAATTAATTCCTTATAGCCTTTCTTAAGTTGCAGCAGTTCCTCCACTTCCTTTGATGATGGATTTTTATTTTTATTTTGTTTAAATTTTGAAATTACCTCTTTTTTTGCATCAATACACTCATTATCAAACCAGTTATAGGACCTGCGCTTGATAGTATGGGTTTTTGTTGAGTTGTTTGTACCAGCTAAATCTAATAGTTTATTTATTAGTGTTTCGTGCAGCACAATTATGTTCCTACTTCGGCCCACTTTGAGAAAGGTGGAATGGATCTCAGAGAACTGATTATTATTGAGTTGATTAGTAAAATAAATTGAGGCTTTTCCTGACCATTTGATCCTGGAATTGGTTAGTATCATCTTGGGATTCATAGGCAAGGCCTTCTCAATATGAATATGGCGTTCTTGTAACTTCAGGTGCAATTTTAATGGCAGGTGGTCACTATCAATCCTGCTGTCAATCACCAGATTGATGACAGTATTCAATATGTTATGTCTGACAATCATGTAATCTATGGTACTCATTCTCGTTCCCCCAGAAAGATAATTCCCCTGGTATGTCACCTGTAGTGCTTCCATTTAATATATGTAGGTCAAGCCGATAAACTAGCTGTGCCAAGTTAAGGCCTGCATAATTACTGATGTTATCTTTAAAGAGGCGCCTAGTGACTATGGAGAAGTGTAGTCCATCAGGAGGGCATAAGTTATAAACAGCATAAAGAGCCAAGTCATTTGGACCCAATTTGGCATTAAAATCACCCCCAATTATCATTTGGGGGTCATCATTAGTTAACAAAAGGCTTTGAATATAGGACTCAAGGTCTTGGCGAATCCGTTCAATCTGGGCGTTCCGTCTCTGTGGTGGTAAATATACATTGATGAACACTATTGCACAATGATTAAATTTGACCCTCACTGCTGCAGCGTATTGATCAAGGGAGGGAAGTTTGGTCATTGTAATATGGAGCTTAGTTGAAACCAATATAAGAAGACCGCCCTTAGCTCTGCCCCTCTTTTCACTGGGAGTGGCACTTATTTGATGGGCAGAGTAACCATTTACTTCAATTTCCCCTAGTGTCCAAGTCTCTTGCAGCAGTAATATATCGAACTTAGAAAGATACTTGATAAAGAAATTGCCATTACTCTTTGCATTCCATCCTGCTATATTCCATGATAGAACAGAGATGGTGCCATTTATGGTTTTATGTCAGTCCATAAGATCAGGAGATGGGGGGGGGGATCCTGAATGTTAAGATTAAGAGGTGTAGCCATGTTGGTCGTACAAAGGTGATGCATGTCTACAGATTGAATTGTGTTGTGTTGCGGTAGAGTATGTTGAGATACAGTTTTTAAGTGGCTAAGATGGGTAGCCGTGACCTTCTCCTGAGTGGCTAATGTTTGAGGTTCAGAATCAAATGATTCTCGTGAACTAGCCCCATACATGAGATGACCTTGACTGTTTTCAGTTTGTTCACTATCTAAGGAAATCGGAATCGGAATGTCCTGATGAGGTGCCATCTGGTGCTTAGGATCTCGCTTAGGTTCTCGTATCAAGCTGATATCATTACTTGCTGTTACATATTGGTTAAGGGGTGCAGCTTTGGCTTGTAAGCCCGAGTCATCCATTATTAGGTTACTTCTCAGTGATATGGTCCAATTACATAGGGAAGCAACACTAGTTTTGACTTCCTCTCATTTGTTGTTAAGGTCGATCAAGGGAGCTTGAGTTTCCTCTCTGTTACAAAGGGGAGTCCTGTGATCAGATAAGGGGGAGATCATTAACTTCTTTACCCTTATTGATTTCCCAGCATTACAACCAAATCTAAAGTTGGAATCTTCTCTGGTTACTCTTTGAGGATTGCTCCCAGGGATCAAAGAAGTAGGCTTACTCCGTATGGGGGGGCAAAGCCGTTGATTCAGAAAAAACTCTCGAGAGAGTAATCTGAAATTTGCCCAGATAAATTCTCATTTTTAGGAGAATGAGAGGGATCACAGCATGTTCAAAGGTGAGACAAACTCTTTGATGACCATACTTATGTGGGAGCCATCGAATATTCTTGAGGTCTATCTTCTGCGCTTCTATATTTAACAGTTGACTCATCTGTGTGTTACTGATCTGTGTGTCTCCCATCTCTTTCTGTTGATGTTAATTGGAGCAATTTGCAATATCACCTGAGTGCTCTGAAAGATCTTTGAGGAGTTTGTCTCCCTTTTCAGTTGGGAAGCCAATTGTTGTGGAGCCTGTTGTTGTATGCTGTCTTTGCTGCTAAATCTACCAACCGCCCTTTCTTGGAACCCCCTGGTTTGTGTATTATCCGTTGATTGAAGAAGAGTCTCAGCAAGTTTCCCCAGGGCACTTTCAACTGAGTTCATTTGATTACAGACCTGTTGTAAGTTTTCAAAGATGGCTGTTACTGTTTGAGCTGTTAAGAGACATTGTTCGGCTAGGAAGTTGGGATGGTTTCTTTCAGAGAAGAACCGTACTTTCTTGGGGGTGGGGGGGGTGCAAGGAGTAGAAATTGCAGACAAGTCACAAGCGCCCGGTGGGGACGAGAGGGTTTCATTTCTCAATGAAGCAAATTTTCCTAGCACTGATATCTTTTCCTGTGAGTGTTGACTTCTCACGATAGCCTGAAGTACAATAGGCTCAATTTAGTCTTTTTTTTTTCTAGAAAGACTTCGGGCTTATATGTCTTTGTGGTGTTCCATGGTATCTGTGAATCTCTGGTTCAGCACCACATTATGAACCATCTTTTTGTCTATTAGTTATTTTTCATTGTCCACCTTTCACATTGCCATACAGTAATTGAAAATGCCATTGTATGGATGATCTTCGTCTTCAGTGACAAATCCTTATTCTTGAGGATCTTTTCCTAGTTCCTTCAATAGTTGCCGTTCGAAGCTTCAATCTTCTTATTTCTTGGCTGCAATCCTCATCTGGACAAATGAATTGACTGAGGTGCAGAAAATATCTCAGTTTTAAATTAGAGTAGCTGCCTCTTTTCTGAAAGAATCCCAACCTTTTATAACAATGTGGCAAGCAGGTACAGTGTTCTCCTAATTATGCTGGGGACATCTCTACTTACTAAATTTGACTGGTAAAAATGAAGGAGAATATTGCTTCACAATTTACTGGCATTCTCAAATTCTTTCTCTTTGGGATAGCAACAGATAAGGGTTTGAACGGTTAAAAGGCACAATACAGTAAAGGTGACAGATTTTCCTCTGTATTTTGAAGCTACAAGTTGGCACATAGGGGAGGTGTCTGTGATTTACATTGTGTTATTGTACAGGCTGACAGATAGTTTAATATTTTTTATATTTGTTATATTTGATGGTCCCAACGTATACACTTTTCAAGAAAAGTCCATTAACATTTTCATATATAAGCATAACCTTTGCTTTGCAGTCTACTGTGTGGGTGTCCTTAAGTAAATCCACTTGGGATCAGTCAGGTGACTAACCTGAATGTCCACACACAATAATATTATACTTAACGATTCAATGAATTCACCCTCAAACCATCTGATAATGTTTTACAATGGCTTCCTGATATAGGCAAGGAATACTGTTCTGACAGCACATTGCTATTGTCTTTGAGATCATCCATTATGCATTATATGTTTTAACTGCTTTGTAATTACTTTCTATTCTCATGGGATATGAGCATTGCTTGCTCACTGCAGTCTTCCTTTTTCATCGGAAATTTGGTTGATCTTATTGCTCTCAGGAAAATAAGTCCTTGAGGTGCTTGAAAACACTCTCACCCCTTCGCCCCCCCACCTTTCCCTTTATCCTCCTTACATTATCCTCCAGTGACAAATAATTCAGCATACTGAACAGCTCAACAAAGAAAATTATTGCTAGCAGGGAATCTGCCCTTAAAGAATGAGAGAGGGACATTAGGCAATAATTTGAAGCACAAGTGTGAATGTGAGAAACATTAGCAAGCATTTGCTTCCTTTTTCTTTCATGCATGTCTCCTCGAAGTAAGCAAGGTTTGGTACTTTCACAGAAGAAAACAAGCCATTTACTGCAGTAAGAATTCAATCCTGGGGTGAGCAAAGCAACTCCCAGCGACTAAATGCAGCACATTAGGAACCTGGATTCCCCCCCCCCCTGCCCACCCATCAACCCCCCCCCCCTGCCCACCCATCTCAGATAGATGTTATTTTTGTTGGTGTGCTTGGAAATCTCCCAAACTGGTGGTTACATAGGGAAGCAAGTTGCAGGGACCCTCCAAACCCTAAATGTACAAAAATGGAAACATTGGCCTCTGGAACTGTGAAGCTCAATTTCTCAGCACTGAACTCAACCATCTGAATTGGGCCCTACAGGCAAATGGCTACTCCAAAAATGAAATCACAAGAGCCATCAAACCGAGAAAACAACACCAAACTGAAGAGGAAAAACAGCCACCCACAAATAAAGTATTTCTGCCATACATCAAAGGGGTCACGGACCGCAAGGGGAAACTTTTGAAAAAACACAACCTACAAACAGTATTCAAGCCCACCACAAAAATACAACAACTGTTACAGTCAGCAAAGGGTAAAAGGGACCCCCTCACCACTGCAGGAGTATACAGGATACCTTGCAGTTGTGGCCAGGTATATATTGGAACCACAAAACGCAGCATCCACACCAGAATCAAAGAACATGAGAGACACTGCAGACTAAAACAACCGAAAAAATCGGCAGTAGCTGAACATGACCTAAAACAAGCTGGAAATGAAATTCTATTTCAAAATACTGAAGTACTGGACAACACCAGCAATCATTATGTTAGACTGCACAGGGAAGCCATTGAAATCCACAAACACCAGCAGAGCTTCAACAAAAAAGAAGAAAGTTTAAAACTCAACAAAGCCTGGCTCCCAGCACTGAAAAATACAGCCTGCAAAAGATCAACGAACTTGACCGGTGATCACTGCACACAAAAGACCAGCTAACGACACCCATCAATCACAGTGACAGATAATCTCTCCCTCTTATCACAACAGTACACCCACAACAAAAAACTCACTGATCACCACAATCACCCAATCTCCTGAAAAGTACAAAAAGCTGATCCCACAGCTATAAATACTCAACTATCTCACAAAACTGCACCAGAGCACAGACAGAGTTCTGACTCCTGTCCTCTGAAGATGCCGGCCACAGAGACTGGCAAAACGTTAGGAAGAACAACCTTCAGAACATGGCCAAAGAGCCCGAAAAACCCACAACAACCATCGGATCCCGGCCGTGAAAGCCTTCGAGAATACATAAAATTAACTTCTTGGTGATAAATTTAGGAGTAGAAAGAAGGGCAGCTGGTAAGGCGGGACCTCAAGTTGAACAAAAGCAGGTCAGCCATTGTGGCAGAAACAACCAGCGGAAGAACAGCTTTGCAGCAAGGATATGAAATGCAACTGTGCTTCATTTTGATTCCCTCGTGTGGTTTAAAAAATGACTGAATAGCTAATCCTTCCCCTTCCAAAATGTTTTCCCACACTTTAGCAACCATGGTTTTGTACATTTAATTTATTGCTCAGGAGAGGCCTCGAATGAAGGGGAGCTTCCATGGCACTGAAGTGCTACAAACTCAAGCTTTCTGTTGCTTAGCAATATCCATACAGCTAACTTCTAGAGTTTGCTACACATGCATATTTCCTGTTTGCACAAGACAGTTCCCAGACAGCCAAAGTATATAAATTGTACTCATCAGGGTACAGTCATAAGAATGGACCCTCCTTCACAGTACATTTACCATTTAATGGGAATTAGTGCCTATGAACTCATGAACCTGCATGGGGAGATCAGCGTTCAGGATCTCTTCACCATCTTTTGTTGTCATGTGAAGGGAACTTACACACTACTAACCATACTGGTAATGGAGATCCTAGGGGAAGATATGGAGGCAGTGACAGATTTTACTTTCTTCGGCTCCAGGATCACTGCAGATGGTGACAACAGCCACGAAATTAAAAGACGCCTGCTTCTTGGGAGAAAAGTGATGACAAACCTAGACAGCATCTTAAAAAGCAGAGACATCACCTTGCCGACAAAGGTCCGCATAGTCAAAGCTGTGGTTTTTCCAGTAGCGATGTATGGAAGTGAGAGCTGGACCATAAAGAAAGCTGACCGCCGAAGAATTGATGCTTTTGAATTGTGGTGCTGGAGGAGACTCTTGAGAGTCCCCTGGACTGCAAAGAGAACAAACCTATCCATTTTGAAAGAAATCAACCCTGAGTGCTCACTGGAAGGACAGATCCTGAAGCTGAGGCTCCAATACTTTGGCCATCTCATGAGAAGAGAAGACTCCCTGGATAAGACCCTGATGTTGGGAAAGTGTGAAGGCAAGAGGAGAAGGGGACGACAGAGGACGAGATGGTTGGACAGTGTCACTGAAGCTACCAACATGAATTTGACCAAACTCTGGGAGGCAGTGGAAGACAGGAGGGCCTGACGTGCTCTGGTCCATGGGGTCACGAAGAGTCGGACATGACTTAACAACTAAACGACGACAACAACAATGGAGATTCTGAGGGTAGTAGTCCAAAGAAGTAATTTTTTTCAAGCTCACATTATATACACATATAGCTTGTCTTTCCACTAAAGCCATCCTCAGATAGCAAACGGTGGCTGGAATCCTGTTTGCAGTGTTTAAGGGTATGTTCATGGTGAACACCATGCACGATGATGCAGCCATTGTTGCCCACTCTGCTGAAGACCTCCAACAACTCATGAATCATTTTAGCAAGGCCTGCCAAGACTTTGGACTAACAATCAACCTGAAGAAAACACAAGTCATGGGCCAGGGCGTGGACTCACCTCCCTCTATTACCATCTCCACGCAAGAATTGGAGGTTGTTCATGACTTTGTGTACCTTGGCTCAACGATCTCTGACACTCTCTCCCTAGATGTCGAGCTGGATAAACGCATTGGCAAAGCAGCTACCATGTTCTCTAGACTCACAAAGAGAGTATGGCTCAATAAGAAGTTGACGACATATACCAAGATCCAGGTCTATAGAGCCTGTGTCCTGAGCACACTCCTGTACTGCAGTGAGTCCTGGACCCTTTGTGCACGTCAGGAGAGGAAGCTGAACACCTTCCATATGCGTTGTCTCTGACGCATTTTTGGTATCACCTGGCAGGACAAAGTTCCAAATAGAGTAGTCCTAGATCGAGCTGGAATTTTTAGCATGTATACATTACTGAAACAGCGACGTCTACGTTGGCTTGGGCATGTTGTGAGAATGGCTGATGGTCGGATTCCAAAAGATCTCCTGTATGGAGAATTAGTGCAGGGAAATTGCCCCAGAGGGAGACCACAGCTGCGATACAAGGATATCTGCAAGCGGGATCTGAAGGCCTTAGGAATGGACCTCAACAGATGGGAAACCCTGACATCTGAGCGTTCAGCCTGGAGGCAGGCGGTGCATCATGGCCTCTCCCAATTCGAAGAGACCCTTATCCAGCAGGCTGAGGCAAAGAGGCAGTCACGAAAGCAGCAAAATCAGGGAGCTGGACAGGGGACAGATTGTATTTGTCTTCAGTGTGGAAGGGATTGTCACTCTCGAATTGGCCTTCTCAGCCACACTAGACGCTGTTCCAAGTTCTCCATACAGAGCACGTTACCATAGTCTCTCGAGACTGAAGGATGCCTAATCTAAATCATGGTGAATACTTGAGGTGTTTTACAGTTGCCCTAGCACGTTTACAACTCAAGCTGTGAACTGGGGCTGTATTCTTAATATATGGCAAAAATGCAATATTTATTTTTAGTTAGCAAATTTCTGTCATCCAAAACCTTGTGGAGATTTCCTTGAAACTGAAGTTAATGAGGAAGCTTTACTGGTGTAGAGGTCAGTGTTTTCATTACATGCATGTAGGAAGAACTAGAGCAAGGCCTTTAGACAGTTCTGCATGAAATGCCTTTATTCTGTATATGAATTAGATGGCCCATGGGTCTGACTCAAGAAGGCTTCTTCTGGTTGTAAGGTCCAAAAATGCCCAGTCTGAAAATGCAATTTAAAGTTAATATGCAAGTACCAAAATGTTAGTTTTGGCAACCTGACTGTAGATCTGTGAAGATTTTGATTACACATTTATTTTTGTCCCTGTCCTTACTACAGTTTGTTTCATAATAACAGATTGGCCTAATACAGCAGTCCAAGCATCGTACTCTTCTTAAAGTTCTGTTGTTGTTTTTTACTGAACAACGTGTGAAGTAGTAATTCCATTTTTACAATGGGTCGTTTTAGAATTGAAAACAGAGTGCAATTAACTTTCAGTGGCAAAAGGTAGAGTACTTCCCTTTGCCTCATCACACAAAATTTGCCAGGAAAATACTATAGCTTCATATAAATAACAATTGTTGAAATTAATTAACCTCTTATAATTAGCTCCACCTAATTATCTCAGAGTCTTTGGATAACCATTCAAAAGAAAAAAAAACCATGCAGGCAGAAACACAGGTCCATTCTTATCACAATGGTATAGATATCCTTTTCACGATGGTATCCCAAATTTGGGTCACCAGATATTGTTGACTTTAAGCCCCCACCCCCACCCCCACCCCCCAGCATAGATGATGGTTAGGAATTCTGATAAACTGTAGGATAACAAAATATGGGGGACCTAAGTAGAGGAAATATTTTCAAAATATGTTATTGGTCTCAACAAAATAGTATTGGCTGAAATCCTGTTGCTTAGCATATTAAGTTGCAAGTAGAGAAGACCTATTGGATCAGGTGTGATTTATTGAGTCAACTCCTCCATAAGTTCCATTGATTTAATGAGCCTACTCTAGTTGTCACTTACTATGCTAAGCAACAGGATTTCAGCTAATAATACAGGAAGAGCCTTCAAGTATCAGACCAAAAGCCTATCCAGTCCAGCAACCCCATTTCCACAGTGACCAATCTGATGTTCAGAAACAGGACATAATGACAATAACTTTCTCTCATTATTTTCCCTAACAACCAGTACTCAGGGGCAAACTGTATTTGTAGGTTACCAACAGACCTCACAAATTAGGAGCTACTGATTTTCAGTTCCTGCAATTAAAAATAGTGCCAGTAGTCTGCCAAAGAAATAAAATGACATATTTTTCTTCAATATGTTATACATTGTTCCTGTTTTTAACATGAACCCAACCAAAAGGCAGGTTTGCTGAGAAGTAGCTCTATTGAATTCACTAGGATTTACACACACAGGAGAGTACAGCCTACATTCTCACCATTTGTTGTTATTGCTGTTGGTTTTATACTGCTTATTGATGATATTGTTTTTCACTACAGATACATGCTGGCCAATTCTGAGGTAAGTTAGCATAGTCCAAGGAAGACAGGAAAACAGGCATTTTGTGTGAGTGAATAGCTGGTAGTGACAGCTTAACTAGAATACCACAAATAAAAGGAACAAGATAAGAAAAGCTCAGAGGTGGGTGGCTGAGATTAAGAATCTCCCGTAACACGATCATTTATTTTTATTCCACTTTCCAATCAAACTTCCATCTAAATAAAACTCCTCAAAGAGGAGCAAAATTCTCTTTAGATTAAAAGCAAAGTGTTATTCTTAAAACTATGCACAGTCTATTAAGTATGATAATTTAGACTACAAATTAATCCTCAAATTTAGTCTTCACTAAAAATGTGGATTTATAAGCCTTTTTTTTTTTTGGTGACTTAACTTCCACCACAAGGAGTGCCTTTTTTTTATTTCCTAAAGAGAGAGAGAGAAAATCTCTTTGCTTACCTAGAACTACCTCCTTTTTTCAAATGCACATCAGTTGGATGGTATTATTGAAATTATAGAACTGTGGATAACTGTTCTTCAGATATGCTGTTAGTAGATGTTGGTACACTCAAAGCCTGTGTTACATTTCAGCTTTTTCACACCAGTAATGGCCTGCTATGCAATATATTGTAATACGAGGAAATACACATTTGCCCTAATAAATGGCAGGCCTATTGGCATTAACACTGGGAAAATAACATCTGTTGTTACTGAACAACTTAAGAGAAGACAATATTGAAAAGACAGATAAATAAAGCAAACTGTCAACAGCTTCTCCCAAACATTTTTACCTAGATCTGCAACAAAATCCCACCCCATCCCATAAAGTAGC
Source organism: Intellagama lesueurii (assembly GCA_037013535.1). Taxonomy (NCBI): domain Eukaryota; kingdom Metazoa; phylum Chordata; class Lepidosauria; order Squamata; family Agamidae; genus Intellagama; species Intellagama lesueurii. The sequence goes on from JBAJHW010000003.1 coordinate 111,883,557, forward strand.
AATAACTGTCTTTTAAGCCTCTGTCTTAAAGACACTGGTGCTGCCTTCTACAAAGCATTACTCAGAATTCTGTCCCCCAAGAACAGTCGGTGTGCTCCTCAAATTTCCCACAAGAAATACATTCCATGGTTAAACGTATCCTCCATTTTCCACTTAAGAGAGGGCATAGAAAATCACAATTAACACCCCACATTACCACTGTAAATTGCCCCCTTGGGCAAAAAGCACAGGTAAGGGCCTTATGCTTTCAGAAGATAGTAGAATGGAAGGCAGAACTGCAGCATCTGTGAACAACCATCGTAATAAAAAAGCTTACCAAAAACAAGTCTCCTCCATTAGCTTCCGTAGCAAAGATAACATGGAAACCTACATAGCATTTAGAGCTACAATGTAAGGCATTCTTTGTAAGACTATTACACAGCTAATTTTTCTTTCTGCCTTTTTTTTTGCCTGATGCAGCTAAAATAGATTGTTATTAATGCCCATTCACAACAATGACACTTTAATTAATCCTGATTCATGTTTTCTATAAGTTTCAGTGCAGCTTGGCTCCTTTTTAATACTTAAAAGTTACATATTTGACACTACGGGGCTGCATGATTAAGCACAGGAACAACAGGAAGGTGCCTTGTACCATGCAATTCAGCCAGAAAGCTGCCTTATACTTGTGATTAAGTACAGGAAGCTACCTTGTATCTGCCTGCTATTTAGTTCATCTTAGTGCTGTGCTGAAAATCTCTCTCATAAGATGTTCAAGCATTCTCATTCCATTTGAAGCAAAAATACATATTTTCAAAAAGAATTTCAAAGAAGTAGTCATTTTGGAGGATATCTGATAGGTGTGTTTCCCTTAACTGTGAAATGGGTGAGGAGGGTGTGTGCATATCTTGCCTCTGTCAGAGTCCGTGCGGGAATATTTGAATGTCTTCACAGGGGTCCTGCCTTATACAGATTCCCTATGAGTGACTTATAGACTTGTGTTTTATACAAACTGGCAAGGAATTTATTTCTAGTCTCAGAAGATTTCGCATCCTTATTTTTATATATATATATATATATATATATATATATATATATATATATATATATATATATATATATATATATATATATATATATATATATATATATATATATATATATATATATATATATATATATATATAAGGATGCGAAATCTTCTGAGACTAGAAATAAATTCCTTCTGAGACTAGAAATAAATAAATAATATATAAAAGCTCAATGTTGCAGGCATATATTGGTGTAAATTATATAAAATAATGTGTATATCAAAATCTACAGTCTTCTTACACAAAGTCCCAGTTCATATACGTAGACAGTATTTTTAATCGAAAGAGAAAAATGGCATGATTTACTGAGCTAGTATCTTCTATACTATAGTTTAGAATTTAAACTTAATACTCCAAAAGTTGCAATGCTGAAAATATGTTCTTAATCTTAAAAAAGAATACATGAGCTTCTCATATAAGTCACTTTTAAATGTTACTTAAAATTTATGTGGGTACATATTTTCAAATATTATAAAAGCACAGCATAGCAGAGCATAAGGCATTTCTAAATAAGTCTCATCTTATTATGTAATTGTTACCCACTCCTAGCAGAGATTTTCTCCCCCTCTCAATGAAAAACAAAGCCTGTGTCATTCTATGTTCCAAAACATCATACAATCTCCCTGTATTTATATACCCTCAGTTTTGGATATAGTCAAAGCAACTGTAGTCAATGTCTAGGCTTTTCAACTTTTGACGTTTAAAGCCAAAATATCTGATCATCCCAGCCTGAGCCAGGCCCAAGATTTGGGAGGCCTTACTGCTTGGAACTTCAAGGTTTGGGCAAAATCCTCTCCCCACTTGAGGAGCAGTAGCTAATACTTGTTAATACAGTACAATACAAAATGTCTGTGTGGCGGAATGCCCATGTCCCACCTGTCCGTCATGTGGAGCTCTGGAGCTGGAGCCTATGAGAGGACAGGAGGGCGGAGTCAGAGAGACAGTTGGAGACTGAGAGAGAAGGAGAGAGGAGGTTTTGAAGGTTTATGAGAGAGATTGGACAGTTGGAGTAGTTGGTTTATGTGTTAAAGAATAGTTAAAAGATATAAGTAAAATAAAATAGATTGACAGTCATCAGATCTTATTCCAGTGATTAATGAAACGTAATACAAATAAAGAAACGTGTTTTAATATCCAAGTTTAATGAGTGCAACATAATATAACATCTCTGAACATACTTGTGTGATTTAACAACTAAGTAATAAATAATCAGTTATATTTGACAACACGTGTCCAAGAAGCATCTTTGGTAAAGTGTGGGTAAAGATCCACTGGTGGCAGTTGGTGAAAGGAGCAATAAGCAAGTCGTGTCCAAAGGTGGACCTGGGTTTGAGGGGAAACAAACTAGGGACACTGGGGGGTGCGCAACAGTCTGTTATTTTATATCTCTTTATACTAACTACTTATAATGAAATGTTTCCCCATTAAAATTTATTATTTTCACCTGCCATATTTTTTAAATTAAAACTAACAGTTAACATGTTCTATTGGACAGTCTTCTCTGTGGCACTTCTCCCACTTTCCATACTTCAGCTAAAGCACCATCCTCAGCTTCCCATGCTTCAGTTAAAGATGTTATAAGGTACTTCTTTCCTCAGGTTTTTTATTCAGATGAGGAAATGTGGACAGCTAGGAACGCTGTAGAATAATGGAGAAATGTGCAATAGAAAGGATAAACGGCAAGTGTAAGATACTTGGCCACCTTGCAATAATATAGTGAGCTCAAAATATCACCAAAAGGAATTCTGAAAGTATCTGAAAATGTGACAGAAAAATGGGAATATAATTTAAAGGGAAATCATCCTTTCGGGAGATGAAGGATAAATTACAGCACTGCACTAGTTTCACCCCACCCTGACCCCCACAGATTTCTGTCCCTCAGGGCTTGGAGAATAAGCTGTATTGTCAGCATCTCCTGTAGAACAGACAAAATATGTCTATAATGGCCCTTCAACATTTTAATATTTAAAAGGCCTAGGGAAATTGCTAAGCACTAAAGAATAGCCAAAATCCTTCAGAAGACATTTTTCTGAGAACCATTCTGATATTTTTAACTACTCTTGAAATAAAAGGACAATTTCGGAAGCACATCCTGAGTCTCCCTGATACTTTTGTGTTGATTGCCTCCCATCATCATAACGTTCCAAAATGACATGAGGTAAAGGGCATTGTTTCTTACTCTTGTTACATGCTGTCAGTTTGCCTCTGAATTATGGTGACCCTATGAATGAGAGACAAGAGTATATTTTATCTCCCTATCTGCTCAATCTGTACACAGATGCCTGGATTAGATGAAGGAAGAGTGAAATTTAGTGGAAGAAACACCAATCTGCAACAACATTTGGTTCTGTTTTGATTCCTAATGTTGCATCATGGCCACCTATGATTATAAACATGTCTTGTTTTGGTGTGTGATCAATTTCCTTCTGGTTGCTTGCATAAAAGCTCTCAATTTCATCTTCTTTAGCATTTGTAGTTGGAGCATAGACTGCTAGGAGTCTAGACTTGTAATGGAGCCTAGCTCCCTGGCAACATTGCTCTTGGCTTCTCTGGCATACTCAAGGGCAATGTGGGGGAAGCAAAATGGTGGCTAGGCTGCCAACATAGTTCTGTTGCTGCCTCTAGCAGCAGAAGTGCCCAACACAAACACACACACACACACAATTCCTTTCATAGATTGACTGCCAGAGCCATCCTGGGAGGGTCTCAGGCAAAGACCATCAGTTGCTAAATCAGACTTCTTGTAGCAGAAGAATCAATGCCTTTGCTAAGTTCTCCATCTCTTGACAGTGCCTATTGATGTTTTGTCATTCTGCAGCTTCCCAAATGGAACATAGAAATAGACCTTGACTTCTGATTAAAGGCTGATTCACAATCACTTCTTCATCCGTTGAAGACATCAACGTCAAGGGGTGAACCATCATAGATTGAGACACAAAGAGAATGACCATGGCACTTCATTTTTTTCTTGTTGTTGGATGCTACACATTCCGCTACATATCATCATGTATTCAGCATTTGACTGATGCAGCTTCTCTTCCCATCTCTGTCACTGCCTTGCAAGGCTTATGGCTATTTTTGCTACAGCCACAAAGGAGGCAGAGACACGAGGGATGGATTCTCTTCCCATTGATTTAAAAGGGACTAAGAGGTAGTTTTTAAAGGGGGAATCAGACAAAGACACAAGTGACAGGTCTATCAATGACTAGTTGTCATGGTGGCTATAGGGGCAATATGCCTCTTAATAACAGTGGCTGATGAAGGCAAGAGGGAGAAAGCTATCATGTCCTGCTTGCTGGTTTTCTGTAGGCATTAGGTTAGCCACTGTGAGAACAGAATAAAGGACTAGATGGGCCATGAGTGTAATTCAGAAGAATTTCTTTTACATATGATACACAAGCATGTGTGAATAAGTCTGAAAGGGGTAATATTTAGTTTGATGTGTAGGCAACAGTGGTGTGGTGGCTCTGATGTTGTGGAACCAGATCCCAGTGGAGCTACACCTGGCCCCCTCCCTGCTAACGTTCAGAAGACAACTTTAAATGGTTTCTTTTCAGGGATGCTTTTCACACTGGCCCTATTTGATTTTGAGTTCACGCTCCCTATCTGGCCATCATTCAGATAATTATCCTTGGTGCAACTTGTTCTTATTTTAAATAAATAAATAAATAAATAAATAAATAAATAAATAAATAAATAAATAAATAAATAAATAAATAAAGGTAAACAGTGTGCCAGGGTTGCCTGGAAGAGGATTCAGGAAGGGAAATGATTAGTACTATCTTCTCCTGTTAGTTATTGCTGCAGTGACATGAAAAATCACACTTGCTCCTCTCTCCCTGCTGTGCAGTATCCCTAAGCCAGGAAGTCATTGACAGTAGTCTGCACTTGAGTCCTTAGCAGACTTGGCATTTCTGAAACAGACAAAAAGACTGTGCACAGCTCAGTCTTAAACTGTGACAGAAAGAGTCAGACCCAAATTCAGCCAGGGCCAGTAGATTTTGCTCAGCTTCTGATTAAAAAGAAACAAGCAAACACACATACAACCCCAAACTCCCAGAAATTTAGCTCTATATGCAGGGAGGAAAGAGTATGCCTGTTTAGCAGAGAAATCTGGGCAAGACAAATCTTTAATTGTTACTAAGACAGTTCGAGAAGAAAGTGCACCTTTGTGAGCCATGGGCTTTATGAGACAGGGGCATGAGCCAGGCCATATGAAGCAAGTTTCTCTCCCAGTAAACTAGGGATTGATATCAGCAGAGAGATCTTACAGGGAGCATCTGCAGCACTATAGAGCAGCCTCGAAAGCCCTGACAGGATGTACTCCCAAGTAATTGTGTATAGGACTGCAGCCTAAAACATTAATGGCAATTCAGAATATAGATTCTTGTTCCTTTCGTTATCTCGGGTTGAAGAATTATGGACACAGAGCTAGCTGTGAGGCTGGGATTTGCTGAGGTTCTCACCCATTTCATTTCATCCCAAATTGTGCATTCTGATTTCTTTGAAAAGGTATTTACACTTAAATCAAACAAGCATGCTTTGTTTGTATGTTACAATTCTTTGTATACCTTCTTTCCACTGCATTTGCACTGCTCGGGGCAACTTACAGCAAACAAATTAAGTTTAATAAAATCCAACAGAACTGGGGGGAAATAAGCAGCAGTTTTAAAAACAGAGACAGGTGCATGAGGTAAAATCAATTCTTATTAAAAAAAAAAAAAGAGCAGCAGGCCAGGCATTGGAAAGCAATGCAAGAAAGATCGAAACAGTTATCCCATAGTAAGGAGCGCAACACTCTAGGTACAAACTATAGAGACAGTCCGTTTGCACATTGTAAACAGCCATGCCATGGCCGCTTTTGAGACACATAACTTTCCAACAATTCTTGAAGCCTTGGACAGTCTTATATGGGACAAGCTGGTCAGGTGTCTTTGACCATGGATGTGTCATTTTTGCTAAAGAATTTATAAATTTCTTATTTTCATATTCAGGATAGAAAGAATGTGATATTATTATTTTTTTAATGTAGGAGAAATTAGTATCCTTCTGGCAGTACTCTGGACCAGGAGACTTTATTTTGAAAGTGGGCAAAGTTAATCTTGTGTGCATTCCAATCATACAGTTATGAAGAATCTAAGACCCATGGCTCAGGTCTGATCTGCCTAAGAATTGCCACAACCAGTATAACATTCTGTGCTGGAGAAAAATAGTCCAGGATGCAGATGCTGTCTGAAGGTATAGCTAAAACGTTGGGTGCAGAATGATCCTCAAACTGCAAATGCTATTTTTTCAAGGAGCATGCTACTCCTCCATGACAGGATTAATCCTTGGTTCCTTCAATTCAAATATGCTGACACAAATGTCAAGATGGGTTTGATTTAGTAGGTCAAACAATTAATCATTCTAAAACTCACTAGTGGTGGTGATTTCAGCCAAGTTCATTTTTATAAGACTTTTCTGAATTCACAAACTTCTTCATATTCAGAGATTAATTTAGATAATTAAGGGCCTATCTATATTTCTCAAAAACCAAAACCAAACCCAATATGTTTTAATTTTAGTTGACTCGAGTCATGTGGTTTTTGAGTTGTTTCCTGTGTTCATACATAGTAATTGAAATGGGTATCTTCTTCTGTTAATGTACCGACTTGGGAGACTATATACTTTCAGCTTGTGTTCTTACATCGAGTATGCATAGAGGAGCTCCTTTTTAAAACTGGCTGTAAGGTTCACAATGGGCTTAAATCAATTATAAAAAATGGCATCCTAAAATAAATAACCCTCTGTTGGCCATTTAATTTAACTCACTTCGTAAGAAAATAAACTGAGTCAGAGGAAAATAATTACACGCTTTGGAATTCATTGCATGAATGTGAAACTCAGCAGTTTTTAACACAGGTGAAATCCCAGGTGTTTTGGCTGTGTGATCAGGCTCTAAGATTAATGTAAAAAGCAGAATGTGGAAGAAACTAAAATGGATAGGTTCCATCCATCCAGGTTCATAGCTTTGGGTATTTAACTCTCGAAAATCCACACTATTATTGAATTAGGGTTTTAGTGTTATTCCAGGTTAGAGGGTTTTTAGTGCAAAACATTAGCGCTCGATTAGTGTTGCTGAGGGGTATATGTCATCTTTAACACATAAATGCCAGGAAGGCACAACATGGTTCTCTCCACGATAATAATAGTAAATAATTATTAAATCTGGCTGGTGAAGATTATGAAAATTCCATTTCCATTCCTTTTTGAAGAAATTCAAATATATTGCCTATTTGTGATAAAAATTGCCTAGGCTGAAACAATCTAAATGCAGAAACAAGTAGAACCATCCATTTCTCTCTCTGTGTTAACTACTCTGACTGGAAGCAACTCCACTAAGTTTCAATTGGACATTGTGTTGGACTTTTTCAGCTTACTCAGATTCTTTATGCAACTGAAGGTGTGGGCTGCTGTTCACTAAAGCTTTTCTTACAATCATTTTGGGAGTTGTGTTTGTCTGAAAGACCTCTTATACATTAAGACCTGGAAACACAAATGTTTGTGTAGATACTATTGATTTCCTGCCTTAAATAACCAGGTTGGTTATATCTTGAAATTGGTTTCTGCAGAGACCCATCTGCACCCACAGATAATTAGCTTTAAGTAGTGCTGGATCATTGGTATTCACTGGGATCTTCTGTAAAGCATGTCAGATAAACATCAACTATGAGAGCCTTTTCCTCTGGCTATGAACTAAGTAGTTCTCTTATAAATATTTTTGCAAGGTTCCCCCCCCCCCTTTGTTTTGCCTGGATGATTTCCAAAACAGTAACAGTAGGAAGCATATACATTTGCACAGATACTGCTGATTTTGCAACTAAAATGCCAGGGCTGGTTATATCTCAAAATTTGCTTCCCCAGAGTCCCTAATGGGTCTGTTGATTATTAGTGTTTAGTAGCAGTTTACAACAGATAGTTAGTTGACCCTTCTGTTAAATTGTCATATAAACTGCAACAATGAGATTCTTTCCTGGTGAACTAGGTCTTCTCTACTTCTCCACTATGTCTCTTTTTTGTTTTATTGCACAATGCTATGTATTATAATTAGTGTTTTGTTTTTTTAAGGGAAACAATATAGGCTCAAAATACTATTATTTGTAATAACTGGATGAAGTAATTGAAAATTGATAATCCCAAACATTGAAACAGAGATCTCAGTTTCTACCCTGGTGCAAGTGAACAAGAAAAAAGATCAGTGTAGGGAAAAATAGTTAGATGGGCTAAGAAGACAGATAGAGCACTTGGATGGATGTGTGGAGCTAAAGAGTTTTTAACCTTAGGAAAACCCAGTACATACTGTATGGCACCCAATAAAATGGGTTAGCCATCAAGGTACCACTTCGTTGTTTTTGATGTGACAGATTAACATAGCAATCCCGTTTGGAAAATCTTTATCATTTGAGATACCAGAGAATGAATCTGGGAGTTGTTCTAAGCAAAATAAGTATGTTCACCCCAAGTTCAAGAAAGAACAAAAGGGGAAAAATACTTTAGCCAATTAAAATATTGTGTATTGTGTCTTTAAAAAAAACAGGCTGTAAAACTATCATTGTGGTAACTTCTACCACAACAGCATGATTGGGACCCATGATAACCACTGCAAGGATGCTCTAAGTCATATGATGATTTCTCATATTACTTCTGTTAGTGACTGTCGCGATTCCCACGTGCCCCCTGTTTACTATTCTCAAACAAAGGCTCACGTCGCATTCTCTCTTCGCTACCACCAGTGGATTACTTCAATCCACAATATAAATGATGTATGTCTGAACACTTGTCATGTGAACAAAACAGAACTTATTTATTGAAGGGAAGCAGAATGAATAATAACAGAAGTCTTTCAGCTATTCAATGTGCACAAGCATTTCGTCATCAGTTCCCTCAGTACATAGTTTTTCTCAGCTTACAGTCTCATTACCACCCTCTCTAGCTATCTCCCTAACCAGCCCTATCTCACTCCTCCTTCTCCAGCCAAGCCTCATGTAGCTGCTAACTCCGCCTCTCCAGCCCTTTCATAGATTCATGTAAATCAACTCATGAATATGAGTGACATGAGTGACATGAGCGGTCACCACAGTGACATATAGTAACTGACAGATATTACTGCTAGGGGGCCCTATAGTCACATGATTTCCCCTCTTCAGAGGTTCTCAAGTTATTAAAATGATAAATAATCAAAAATCCATGTGGCTGATCTCTAATGTTAGCAGTGTAAGGAGAAGCAGGTATGATACAAGCAAAAGCTTAAATTATGCTCTCTGTGTAATATGGAGGCAACACTGGCTAAATCACCTAGAGAACATGTTTTGAGGAAAGAATCAGGAAGTAAGTAGGGATGTGCATTCGGATTTGAAAATATTTGGTGTTCACCAAATAATGCCATACTTGGATAGTTCTAAATATACCCAAATCTAAATCTGATAATTCTGAATATCTGCAATAACAGTTTCTAATATTCAGAGCCCGACTTCCTCCTATAGATTAGAAAGCAAAAAGGCTAAGTTTCCTAGAGGAAGCAGTGAAAGTAAAACCTATTTCCCAGGCATCCTGGAGTGATTTCTTGAGAAATGAAACTTAAAGGCGCTCTGACACAAAGAATAGTGGGGGCAGAGAACTCACTGTCTACTGATTGGGGTTGCCACGGGTTTCCCAAGGGAAGGGGCTAGATTGAGAGCAAAATCTATGAATAATGTGTCTCTGCATTGATGAAATCTAGGAGCAGGCACAGACATCAAAAGGTATTTTTTCACATTGGTTATTTCCAAACAAAGGGTGTGTATAGCTGCTTATAAATCCCCTAAACATTTACTGCTTGGGTATGTTCTGGTGCAAGCTTGCACTGCAGCAGTTTTCTCTGTGTTCTTTTCTGAACCCTTAAATTACATTTACATTCTCTACATCTCATTGTATATTTTTTCTGGCCTGAAGTGGAGGTCCTGGTCAGCAAGCTAAAGAACCTGGTCTACTACAGGTTTGCCTTCTTGTGGAAAAGGGAGGAGTACATTCTAGCAACCCTCTTGGACCCCCAAATTAAATGTCAGGCAATAGATATTAAGCAGCAGGGAGGGGGAGAGCAATGTCAGCCAACTTTCCATCGCATGCAGCAGCAGTTAGTGAAGAAGATCTAGCTAGCACTGAGGGATTGCACAGAGCAGGAAGAAACTAGCAATGTCAGCAGTTGTCTTCCTGAGTCCAAGTTCCTCACCCCTGCAACAACGGGGCAAACTTTCTGGGACAATGTCCTGATAAGCAGGGCAGGGGGCCTGTCCCCCAGAGACACCAGCCCAGAGGAAGCACATGGCAGAGGCATATATACAGGAAACTTGCAAGCCAAAAGGGACCGATCCCTTGTGCTGAAAAAGAGTCTGTTTGGGGTGAACTGGACAAGGTGGCAGTGGAACTGCTATTTTGCCCATCAACAAGTGTGCCCAGTGAGAGAGTGCTTTCTTGGGCAGGGACCATTGTAAATCCTCACAGCTCACACCTGGAATCTGGATCTGTAGAAAATATTATTTTCCTTTAAGGTCAACCTACCATTGCTAGGCTTCTCTTGAGTCCCTTTTAAGTAAGAGTGAATGGCACACTCTGATCACAGTACTAGCATGCTTTAATCTGCTCCTTCCTCTTTCTTCCTTTTTAAATTCTTCCTTATTGCTACTGCAAGATTGTGTTCACTCACTCAAGTGTGCTGTGTCTGATGCTGTGGGCACAGTTCCTCCCATAGTCTGTTGGTCCAATCTGCCTTTCAGAGCTGCCCAGGGTATTTGCCCACACCCCAGTGTCACCTGTTCTCTGCTTTCCCAATGCTGCTGGCATTTCCTGCTAGCACTCCCACTGTTCAGGGTTCATTCTATATGCCCATCACAGTCATTCCCTAGCATCTAGGCACAGCTGGGTGTTGGTGTGCTCTCTTTTTGATTGGCACAATCACTGGGAAAGTGTCAGAGGATTCAGGAAAAATCTTTAAAAATGTTTTGACTGTATGTGTATTTTTAAAGGAGAAAATAATGACTATATAGTATTCATATTGACTGTAACAAAGTTCTAGATATCTGGAAATTTTGAATTTTTAAAATTCCAAATCCAAAGGGCTATAATTCTGAATTCTGAATTTGAATTCCAAATCTGAATGTTGATCCTAGTGCACATCCCTAGATGTGCATTTTCTAAACATTTTAATTCAGAACACCTTGGTCTTTCTCCTAACTGTGTTTGATTAGTGGAGTACAACTAGTTTATCAGTGTATGTTGGGGGCGGGAAAGAAAGAGAGACAAGATTTGTAAAGGTACAAAGAAAAAGGGAAAGATCAATTCTGAAGATGAATGCCTTGACAGCATTAACAACTATGATATGCCTTGCTGATGTTTACTACGGCCCTGGTCACATGAGGGAAATGTTTTCTAGTTCTTCCAATGCTTTCCATACCTCTGTTGTAGTGAATTGTGGTCTTGTAGTTTATATCCCAGGACGTCTCAAGAGCTTATAATGGTACCAATAATATTTATCCATATATCGATATATCGGGAACAAGGTTCCTTCTAAGGTGTGCAACTGCACATGACTGCCCCCCCACACAGCTTTCCTCCTCCCCCATGCACCCACAGCAATCGTTTCCAGCTCCTTTTGTTCCCGTCGCAATGGAGCCCCAGTGGCAGGGGATGGACTTGCACATGCTGCAGGGGAGACTCACACATGAGGGGGTGGAGGCATACCCAGCAGGGCTGAAAATTAGAGTGAACGTTGATCGGAAAGAGGTTTTTGTTTAGGAAACTGTCCCTCTGTTGCACTGGCTGCTCCTGCAGAAATTCATTGCACACAATGGACTTGGGATATTCGTTCAGTTGTACTGGAGATCACACACACACACCCAGTTACATTGGCATACCAATGATTCAATGTATCTTCCCATAGAAATAAAAAATATTTTTACTCACCAGTAATGTAAAAGCAGCAGCCACCCAGAGACATATTTTTTACCAATATATTGATGTATGAGGCACAGAAAATTATAAAAATTAATATGTGAGCCTCAGTAACGGCGGCCACCTTCCTGGCTTTGATTCTGAAAAGAAGCAGGGCAGATCATGCACACAGGCAATCCCGGTAAGTAAACCACTTGTACAACAAAGGTACAAAATAACACAACTGTCCTGGCGATGGGGAAATGTTCTGCAGTTACACCGCTGGCTGGGAAAATGTCTCATTCTTGACTGTGCATCGTGTGACCAGAAAAGAAAACAACAAACTAACTGGGGGATAACTAGAGAGCATTTCCATCATGTGACCAGGGCCTTACAGGGACCCCTGGAAAAATCCATTTCTGCACTGCCAAACATTGATTAGAAAATGATTTGGTGAGTTGCTCTATTGGAGTTTAGCAAGAGGTGAGCAGAACTGTGGTTTAAAAATAATAAGGCCACATTGAACAATGTTTCCATTCCTGTCTGCATAATTTTCAGCTGTACTTGTAGATGAAGGAGAGGAAATACATTTTTGCTACCTCTTTGCTGAAAAAAAATTAGTTTCAGTAATGTATGAATTTATTCCTTGGAGCCATTATGAGTAATATCAGATTTAAGGCCAATTTTAATACAGTGACCAAAATCCTGCTCTGCAGTTACCCCAAACTTGTACTGAGTCCTGCGACTAGGTGTGCAATAAAGAATGCCTATGGAGATTGCTTAACTTGCCGCAATTTATCATTAAAAGCTATGGCTTTTGCTTGACTGTGTGATAGGACATTAGCCATTAATTTATTCTATTAATTCTGTTGGGTTTTTTTACTGGACTTCTTGTTACTGTTTTCCTTCCACTCATCTGTCCTTAAGTTTTCATAGAAGGTTGCAGCTAGAGATAAAATGTCAGACTAGACTGGAAGCATGACAAGAATCCTGTGGGTATTTTTGCTCACTGTCTAGTTAAAATATGGGGATGATGTTAGAAAAGAACTCTCCTTAAGTTCAAGTTTACTTTATCTGTTATAATCTTGCATCAGACATCAGACTAATATTTCCAGGAATGTGGCATGTGGCATTCTTTTTGGAAAACCAGGTGTGCTCTACATGAAAGTAAGCAGTGACATCCTTCTATACCAATGGTTCCCAGTAGACATGGGGACGAATAAAAAAATGAATCGCAATATTTATCAGAAATCGCTGATTCGTTAAATATTTGTCCCTTCATATTCATGGGTTCCAGAGACCCTGATGAATACGAAGGGCTTCATTTAGGGTAGGGAAGCTGCATCTGCCATCTTTGCAAAGGGCAGCCTGGATTCCCTTAGCCTGCCTTAAGAGAGTCCAGGCTGCCCTTTGCAAAGACAGCAGCTGCAGCTTCCCTACCCTAAATGAAGCCGCAGCTGCCATCTTTGAAAAGGGCAGCCAGTGTCCCTTTCTACAGGCCATGGCTGCGGAGGCCTGCTGGAGACAGTGGTGGTGGCGGCGATTACAGTGGGGGTTGGTGGGGGGGCATCGGTAGGGATGGCGGGGGGCAGTGGCGGGGGGGGGCAGTTTTTTTTAGTAACCCCCCATGAATCGACAAATAAATTCATGCTTTGTCAGTTCATGGGGGCAGCTTTGTGCTTCATGAGTCGTCAACTTTTGACAACTCATGAAGCAGGATGACTCACCAAAATTGTGAGTCGTCCCCATCTCTAGTTCCCAGCCTTCACCACTAGCTGTTCTGGCCAGGGTTTCAGTCTAAGAACACCTGGGTTCCCCAAGGTTGGTAATCATTGCTCTATACTGTTTTCCAGGGTGGAGTACCATTAAGAGTGGAGCTGACAACAGCTCTCGGTGCACTGAAGAAAAGTACTGTGCATGAAAATAATGAAATTGGAATTTTCTTCCACAAAAAGAGGAGAATATTGAGGGAGAGGGTCACCATGCCTTCCCCTGTTACCATGGTAAAACCCTCCACTTAAAACTATTCTATTGTTACCCTCTCCCCCCAGCATCTGAATGGCCACATCCAAATGACCACCTGTAAACAGGACAGTCACTTGGATGCATTTCTAATTTATAACTCTGTGATGGAAAACTCACCCAAACCCACCCACACAAATTTTGCTCCAGTTCTACAGCAAAGTAATCTACAGTACAGTTTATAAAGTTCTAAGCTCTTGCCAGTAGCTGTTACAAAGTTGCTTCAAACCTTCAGAAGAGAAAGAGAACTCCACTTCCTCCCTGGCACTTGTAAGTACAGTTAGTGGCTCCCTCCCCCTGCCCAGATCTCATGTATAAGATAATGTCACATTTTTCTTGTCATTGTCCTGGCTTCTAAGCACCCTGGGAAGGTTTAAGTTTCTTTTTAAAGGTGGGAGTTCTAAAATAAGAGTTAAAATAGCATTGCAATGTTCTATTTTCCAAAGTAGTGTGCTACAGATCAGCGTTCTTCCGCAAAAGGTTGCAATGTTCAGCACAGTCAGTTGGCAGTTGTACTGAAATCAGTTAGACTTGCTTCCATGGAAATTGATCTGATCCAGCAATGCTTTAAGTGGATTAGAAACAGACACATATAGGATAATTGTACTATAGATGTTCTCCCATGTACTTCAATACTTAGATCAAACTTATTTGTATAAAGAACAAAACAGCAAGCCATGAGCCAGCCTTTTCCTATGTCCCACCGCACATACCCAAGCTATTGTTGCTACGACCAAATTCCTCCACCATGTTTTTTTCTGGATTGACATCTCAGCTGTGCTGTGTTCCATACACAGCCATGCTTTCTCGAGCACATCGAACTGCTGTTTTGGTGGGCCTTCGGGAGCATGATTCCAGAAAAGACCAGATATAGGGATAAATTTCATCACATACTCCTTTCTCCAGGACAGTCTCACTCTCAAAAATTTATTTGAAGGGCTGCCAAGGATACAGCTTAAGAGGACAAAATGGCAGACAGGGGAGGTCATCTGCATAGGCAGTCTTTTCTGTTTGAATAGTAGACTTCCTGCCTAGATGACTGGTGCATGGGGAGGTAGGAAATCATCTCAAAGTGCAGAAAGAAGGGCTGTAAACAACTTGATCCCCCTTTGTGAATATCAGAGGAGTGTGTATGTGTATGTCGACTTGTGTATCTGTGAAAATATCTGTGTGTGAGAGAAACAGAATGAGAGTATGCACTGGAGAGAGTGTGTGTGAGTGCCTATGGCGATAGATGCAAACTCCCCACTACCCTTACTGCCTGCAGCCTTGTTGCCTGCTTGTGAGATAAGAAGATGGATAAGGAGAACAGCCCATTCCATTGGAGTAGAGGTAGTCTGCCTTGTTGCAAACATAGAGCTCCTGCACATGAGGATGACATTCCGTGTGTGCCATCTTCTCCTTTTAAATTGCATCCCTGACAGGAGCTTTTTTATTAAAAAAAAATTTTATTTTCAGAATATGTCAATTCCAATCATTGCTGCTAAAAATATAGTTTATTAGAGAAAGAGAGATAAAATCTCTCCATACCTTCCTGGCATGTACCTCCTGTTCCCCTTTGAACCTCTGAAGAGATTCCCAGCAAAACTCTGAGAGAGTAATGTCCATCAACTTCCCAGTGCAATCTGAAAATCTAGCGTCCTAATTTAAGAATTTAACCTTTCCTGTTGACCTTACTTGCTTCAGAAAGAAAAAAGGAAACCACTAAAACTGAAGTGTCTTTCCACCATAAGAATCACACAGTGGGTCTCTGAAAGGCCCCTATGTTCACATGAATTTCCTAGGTAATAATTTGTCATGACTCTGTTTTGGAGGCTGAATAAATTTTTGCTTCCAGCACTCAACTCAACTGCTTTATTATCTGTGACCTTATGACAGAACATTGTATACGATTTATTTCTGTCACAAAACTGTCAGTGAACAAAAGCTGATTAATTCTGTTCATCCAAAGACAGGATTGCCTTTGGAATCCATCATAAGTATTCTCCCATTGTTATAATTGCTTACTTTGAGTCATGCAAGGGCTACTTAGCATTAACAATCTTTCTCAAACAGAAGCTGATTACCACGTTTCTGCCACTTCTGCATTAAATATAGAGATGTTGTTGATATTGTCGTTTTAATTTTTGTTATATACTCGGACTGTAAGCCGCCCAGAGTAGATTTGTTGAATCTAGATGGGCAGGGTAAAAGCCAGAAAAATAAATAAATAAAGAAAGAAAGAAAGAAAGAAAGAAAGAAAGAAAGATGTGCACTGTTAAGTAACATGTAGAATTCTGAGATTTTCTTTTTCATGAATTCTGAGCCCAAGGCCACCATTTCATAGGACCATATTCCACCTGCACATCCAGGAAGAACACATGGTTCAGTCTTCTGGGACTGAGCCACTGCTACAAACTTAAATGCTTTTATTACATCTAAATCTCCCCTGAGGAAAGCTAACCTTTCAAGGAGAACAATTATTTGCTTACTCCACATCACCTCTGCAGAGGACGGGGGGTGAGAAAGACTCTTAAACCTTACGTGCAACCATCCATAATTTGTAATGGTACAGTTGCAGGATGTAGTGTCCTGTATCTTCACTGAGCTTGCCAATGGTCTTCTTTAAAAATATAGTTACAACAGTATGCGATCCTGAAAATAACCCATTTAATTTTTAAAAAGTGAGATATATGGCTATGCAATTCAAATTAAAGATATATTAGATCTGCCATTTTGTTCCTGGGAATACTAACAGTCTTAATGTATTGTTATTAGTTGCTGATGACCAGTTTTACTACAGAGAAACTTGTTTCATTACAGTTGGTGTGCTATCACTGGAAATATATAGAAACTCGGGCAGCATTTTAAGTACCCTACGGTCAAGAAAATTTACTATCAATTTGTAGTGCAATAAATACATGGAACAATATGTAAGGCTACTAATGGAACTTTCAGGGCTGTAACATTTACATCTCCTTCTGCAAATATTGTCCCTGGTTCTTCCTCAGAAAGAGGACAGATGCATAACATTAGAAGTCATGATTTCATAAATGTGAGATCATGGAATAATGGAATCACAACTCAATTTCTTGGCTTTTATGTGTTTAAAAATGCAATGGTTGCTACCAAAATGGTTAACTTGCAGTTTCAATATATGCTTCCAAAACTGTCATCCCTTCAGCTGTAGATATCTAAAGGTTGAAGAAAGCACATTCAATTTCTTTCCAAAGTCTTTTGGATGCTTAAGTTAGCATAGCTCCATTCTTTTCAAAGGCATTAGGGTCCTTTCTACTGGCTGAGGGGATGTGTGCTTAGCTGCAGGGTAACTGCATTAGATGAAAAGAACATAGAATATGCAAGTTCTTCCTGGTATCAGTATAAAGAACAAAAACTTTTTCTAACAGCCAGTCTTCTCTTTCTTTCTTTCTTTCTTTCTTTCTTTCTTTCTTTCTTTCTTTCTTTCTTTCTTTCTTTCTTTCTTTCTTTCTTTCTTTTCTGTTCTCATTTAGGACTTAGAAGTTATAGCAGTTGATCATTAGAATACTATCTTATTTCTTAGAACTGATTTGCTAGCCAAAATGTTCCATGGCTCCCCTAAGGACATGCAAATTGGGCACCATGCAGAGAGACAAGGTACACCTGAGAGGCACCTGTGGCATATTATCAGAAAAGAACCTTTCTTTCATGATTATGTGGGCTTCTTGTTGAACATCAGTCACTGAGAAGAAGAATCTATGGCTCTGAATAGAGCATATGAGGTTCCAAAGCACCCAAATGGATACTTGCATCTTAAATCACGGGGGGGGGGGGGCAGAATTTATGCACACCCATTTTTCTGCAGAGCTTGTATCATGGGAAGAATGTACACTCATGCTTATTAACATGTCAAGCCCCGGACTGGGGAAGGAGAGAAAGTCATTGGGTATAAGGCTTAAAAAAATGGTATTCCTAATATAAAAAATTATTATATAGCGATTCAGTTAAGATTTATTGGAGATATTATATACAACAAAGGAAGGTTAAATTTGGTGGGATATGGAATCCTCAGAAATAAATGGGAATATTGAAAAATATTTGTTTAATGTAGTAAAAAGAAATACAATAAATCAGGTGAACAACCCTTTTTTAAGAAACATGTTAAATATCTGGAACAAAAATAAAAAGAAGTTATGTCCCTTTACTTCACCACTAAAATTAGTGACCGAAATAGAAAATTTCCCAGCAAACTTGAAGGGTTTAGCTGATATGTTTAAGGACAAAAAAGTTGCCAGATTGAAGGATTGGATGATTAAAATGAGATCGAAGGATCAGATTATAGTTAAACTTCAAACTAATAAATTATCATGGTATAATTATATCCAATTAGATAATTGGACAAATGAATGGTTGAAAACTAATGGCAAATGTAGAGAATGTACTAAGTACAAACAATTTCTATCATCACATGAAGACATGCAGAAAGATGCTTTGAGGAAGGGAGTAGTAAGTAGAATTTATAACCTAATTTTGGAACAAGAGGAAAAAGAGACAGAAACAGAAGGTTTGAAATCAATTTGGGAAAATGATTTAAAGACAGAAATTAAAACAGAGGATTGAATAAAAATTTGGAAGATGAGAGTTTTAAGATTAATGTCGGTAAGAATAAAGGAAAAAAAATAAAATTAGCTTAAGGTGGTATATGACTCCGGTGAAATTGGATATAATAAATTCAGACTATTCTAAGGCCTGTTGGAAATGTGATGAAGAAATTGGCATGTATTATCATATGTGGTGGGAGTGTAAATGGATTCAGAAATTTTGGAAACTGATTTTTAAGGAAATATGTGATATATTTGGAAAAGATATTGAATTCAATTCTAAAATTGCTTTGTTGTCAATTTTTGATAAGATAGAACTTGATTATTGTTCAAAGGAACTGATTTCCAATTTTATGACAAGTGCTAGAATATTAATAGCTAGTTTCTGGAAAGATAAAAATGATATTAAATTAGAAGATTGGTATAATGAAGTATGGGACATTGCATTAAATGATAAATTGACTACTGAACTTAAGATGAAAAGAGGGGAAATAAGTTCAAATATTTTTTATGCTGTTTGGGGTAGATTTGTTGAATTTGTATTAGTGAAAGGAAAGGGGAAAGCCTCTAAACAACAATCAATACAATTTTGGAAAGGAAGTTCATATTAAAAGTATTGTTCCAAGGGGTCCTGTGGGTATGGGGTGCACAGTGGTTTAGATTGTAGAGTAAGTATTTTGTATTTTTGTATTTGTTTTTGTTTTGAAAATTTAAAAAAATAAATAAAAAAAGAAAGTCATTGGGTACATTTCCCTCCTAAAGTATTGATTTTATACTTCCCAAGAATGGCAGTGGAACAAAGCACACCTTACCTTTGAAAAAGGGTCATTTCCAAGACTTGCAATGTGTTTTGTATCTCAAATGGTTACATTTTAAAAATGTCCATGACTGAATGGTATATCAAATGTGTTGTAAGCCACATTGAATATACCAAATGTGAGAAGGATGAAATAAACTGAAAAAGAAAGAATAAAAGAAAATGCACATTTTGTCAAACATGTTTTGGTCAATAGCAGAAAATACTGAATAATGTACACATCCGGAAAAATGTCTAATCTTGTTAGCAAAATATGTTACCTGTATCTCAGCAAAGTTGGAGATTAAATTTAGATTGACATGTTAGTCTGGGCTTCTGCTTGATTTGGGAACTAATACTTTTTGTATCAGGCAATAATCCCAGAGTTCCAGCCATCCTTTTGTTCTCAGAAGTTGAGAATGACATTTTCCTCATCTGAGCATGAAGGGATAGGTGTAAGCTGCCAACTATACCTGCATTGATTCATTTACTCTGCCATCTCCATCTTTTGACCGAACTGAGCTACAGACCTCATGGACAGAATAAATGTCTAATACGGAGAATCTTCTTCTTCTGCCCCCACTCCATATTCTTTCATGTCATCTAGCCTGATGAAGGGGTTGGGAATATTTGAAAGCCCACACCCTTCTGTTGTATTTTGAATGATTTTAATAAAGCATGTTGCCCAAATGTGGATTTTGTTTTTACTCATGAAGCAACACAGAAACAGAGGAAGAAAAAATAAGTTGGGCAACCATTAAGGTAAATGTACAGTATGTAGACAAAAGAGAATTGGAAAATTGGGGGAAATGAAGATCTTTGATAAGGTAAAGGTAAAGTTTCCCCTTGACAATTTGTCCAGTTGTGTCCAACTCTAGGGGGCGGTGCTCATCCCCGTTTCCAAGCCATAAAGTCAGTGTTTGTCCATAGACAGTTTCCATGGTCACATGGCCAGTGCGACTAGACACGGAACGCCGTTACCTTTCCACCGTGGTGGTACCTATTTATCTACTCGCATTTGCATACTTTCGAACTGCTAGGTTGGCAGGAGCTGGGACAAGCAATGCAAGCTCACTCCATCGCGTGGATTCGAACTGCTGGTCTTATGACCTTGCAGGTCAGGGAATCACAAAAACTGGCAGAAACCTTCTTTTGGTGTTTAATGGCAGAGCAGGGCCAAAACCCGTATTACTGCCACATATGACTTGTAATCAAGTAGAAGATCTGGAAAGAAATGAAAAAAGGAGGAAAAGAGAAACAAAACAAGAAGAAGGGGTTGCTGATTTTAAATGAGCCACTAAATTACATGGCCACAAAAAAGACCAAAATCCACCTAAGACTACATTCCTCAAACTGCAGTCTTGTAATGTAACCACCACCATCACCCAATTATCAGCTGTGACACAAAATTGGATGTAATAGCTAATACCCTGAAAGGCAGAAACAAAATTAAAAAAAAATTGATAGGCTTGATCACTGGCATGAAAACAGAAATCAATTTAACAGGGATAAGTTTAAAGTTCTACACCTAGGAAAAAGAAATCAAGCACACAGTTACAAGATGGGGGATAATTGCCTTCATAATATTACACATAAGAAGGATCTTAGAATTACTGTAGATCCTAAGCTGAATATGAGCTAACAGTGCGATGTAGCTACAAAAAAAGGCAAATGCTATTTTAGGCTGCATTAACAGAAGTATAGTCTCCTGTTATGAGATAAAAGAAATCAAAGGGACAAATATACAAAGATGTACAATGACGGCTTTGCTAAATATATTTGGAAACAGTCAACTAGGAAGAGAAAAAATAGAGCTGACTATTATTATGTTAATAACAGCAAGATTGATATTTTCAAGGAACTGGAAAAATAATCAGTTGAGTTTAGAAGAACTGAGATGTGGAATTTAGTCATTAATGATCAATTAACTTGTAAATTGAAACTTTAAAAAGGATTATTGAAAGAAAATAATGTTAATGGGATCTGGAATGCTTTTTTAGAACATGTATTTATTAAACACAAAGGTTACACCCTGACACAAGGATCATTATATTTTTGGAAAGAGATGGGGCACACGATATAAAGTAAGGTGAAAGGGTGTGTATGTGTTTGGAAATATGAATATATAATCCCGGAGGTGGTGGGTAACACTGTATATTTGAGTTATGAATGTATTTGTCATTTATGTTCTTGTTATTATGTATTGTCTGATGTATAGTTTTACTTTTGTTACAAGTATAATAAACATTTTAAAAAAGAAAAATGAAAGAAGTGTAGTCTTGAAATCCCACGAAGTACTAGTTCCTCTCTATTCAGCACTGGTTAGGCCTCACCTTGAGTACTGTGTCCAGTTCTGGATACCACACTTTAAGAAGAATGCTGACAAACTAGAACAGGTTCAGAGGAGGACAACAAGGATAATCAGGGGACTGGATACCAAGCCCTTTGAGGAAAGACTGAAAGAATTGGGCATGTTTAGCCTTGAAAAAAGAAGACTGATAGAACATTTGATAGCACTTTTGAAATACTTGAAAGGTTGTCATACAAAGGAGAGAAAGGGTCTGTTCTCAATCATCCCAAAGTGCAGGACCCATAATAATGGGCTCAAGCTACAGGAACCCAGATTCCATTTAAATATCAGGATGAACTTCCTAGTTAGAGCAGTATGATAATGGAATCAATTACCATAGGAGGTGGTGAGCACTCCAACACTGGAGGCATTAAAAAAAATAGACAACCATCTCTCAGACGATGGTTTGGATTGCTGCATTGAGCAGGGGGTTGGGCTTGATGGCCTTATAGTTCCCTTCCAACTCCATTATTCTATGATTCTTTCTAGCATATATTATGTGTATTCAATAGTTGTTTTCATGTTATGTGCCTTAAAAGACTGAGTTGTTACTAAGCCTCAATCTCTGTATGGGACAGAAACAAAGGAATCATGGGGGGGCAAAGGAGAGATGAGGAAGGTATCTGTAAAATAGACAGGAAACTGGTGCCAATTGTAAGCAGCTAAATACGAGTTAGAAAAGCAGAAGTACTAGGAACGCTGATTATTGATGGGTCTGTTATAGCTTTGCTGATAAGCTGAGTGCAGAAAGCCTTGTCTGTGGTGGGAGGAACATTTTGGAGAGTACAAATATGCCCTTCCTTGTAATTATTGTCAGAATGCATTGATCGAGAATGAAGAACATTTTTTCCTCTGCTGGTTTTGTGTTTCCTCCTTGGAAGCATTTGCCTGTAGCCTAATAAAGTTCAATCTGCTTTAAGCCTTTCACCTAAATTACAAAGTACTGTTTTTTTCTTTCACAACCTTTGACCAAATTCACACTTCTGTCTTTCCCTCTCCAGATCAGAAATAGGAGAATGCCATTTCTTTTTCACTCTTATGAGGAGAGCATGAAAGTGTGCTTTTTATATGAGGGGGAAAGTAGATCAACACAACAATGTTAAACAACCATCAACATGTCATTGTTTTCATCAAGCCTATAGCCTCCAATACTGAATTTTTTCTTTCTTTCTTTCTTTCTTTCTTTCTTTCTTTCTTTCTTTCTTTCTTTCTTTCTTTCTTTCTTTCTTTCTTTCTTTCTTTCTGGAGAGGCAGATGGAGGGGTCCTTCACAAATCCTATATGTCTTACCTAGCTTAGCCCTATCTTTCTTTGAGTGTGGAGATATAACAATGAAATGACTGAACACCTGGTTTCACATGTTACATAGTTTGCTTTGGTACTTGACATTTAGGATTTGGAGATGAATGGCAGGACCAAACCCCATAGATATCAACGTATATTGCCTATATGGAACACACAAGATTTGACACTTGCATAAATAAGATGTTTATCAAGACAAGCCATGTATTATTACAACAAAGGGTGGATGACAGCTGAAAGGGGTGTCTCAACTTTGGGAACAGGGGAGTACTTACTCCCTTTCTATTATTGTTGGGTTGTGGTTTTTTTAAAGTAAACAACAGAAGGAGCAGGAACTGAGCAGATTGAGGGAGCAGCATAAATATGTTGTGATTGATAACTTTGGCAGAAAGTGTGCCCAGATGATTCTGTTAAAACTGCTGAATCCAGAACAATGTGCTCCGTTGTTCAATCCACATTTTATAAAAATGCTGGTCCTCATTATGTCTTTGATTTTTTTTAAAAAAAGTCAGACCATGAAGCCCCAGCCAGTTAAAAAATGCTGCTTGTTTTCTCCTATCTTTGCCTGCCCATTAGTTTATGCATGTATTTTACATCTCAGTATCATAAGAAACACATCACAGAATGGCAGCTGCATATAGTATTTCATATATATGCCACATTATCTGCTATCAGTCATGTATTGGAAAATTAAACCTTCTTCCTCATAGTCTCTATGATGCACGAGTTATTTTGCCTGCACAAAACCTAATTTGGAACATTTTAGAGCAAGCAAAGGATTGGGAGAGACCCCTATGTGCAATCAAAATGTATATTTTGTCATTAAAATCCTTTCTCCCCCCTTTTTCCTGCCTCTGCACAGCAGCAGCACTAATACCCTGTAGGCTTATTCAGGTGTTCCTTACATGTGTTTAAAAGGGATACGAACACTCTCTTCTCTTATTCTGGCAAGTAAAATAAAGGCATTGCTATTTTTCCCCCTCCTCACCTTGTGATAGCACAGTGGGCTGCTTATATATCACCCCATAGTACTTAAAGCACTCTCAGGGTGGTTTACAAATTAATTATACACATTGCCCCCCCCCCCCACTGCAGGATGTGTACTGAATTTACTGACCTTGAAAGGATGGAAGGCTGAGTCAACCTTGAGCCAGCTACCTGAATCTGTCGGGTTTGAACTCAGGTAATGAGCAGAGTCCTGATTGCAGTACTGCCGTTTACCCACTGTGCTACAAAGCTCCTGAAACAGTTTTCCAGCATGAATGACTCATTGATCCTACATTCACTGCAGAATTTGCACCATTCCCACAAAATTGTGACAGCCATTGCTTTGGTTAATGGACTTTTAAAAAAAATATGGAAGTACTGAATGGGTTTTTAAAATCTTTTTTTAGCAACGAGTAAGTCCTTCTGTACTTGTTCTCTCTGTGAGTATACTGTACGTGTGTACACTTTGCTTCCTGCAGGAAAGGACATCCACAGGCGTTCTGTATAATTTAAACAAAAACCTTCAATGTGAAGAAAGATGCTCCTCATCTTACTCACACTGAAGCTGATTGATCTAAAGGGGCTTAGAAATTTATAGTGTAACACCTCATGTCTAGGCAGCCTAAAGTGAGAAGAATGAAGAGTTTGGCAAGTATTCCTTCCAACGCTATGTGTTAGCTCAACAAACAATGAAAGCAGGACACTAGCTCCAATTCTTTCTCATCACTTCACATGTGAAAAGTGTGAAAAAAGAGAGCCTGTTTTAACCCTGGGGGCTCCCAGTATGAGTCAAATTATGGGAAAACCAGGCTTCTCGCTCAGAGGGATACCCTGTGCAGAAAGAGGAGTTTCTCCTCTTCAAGTCTGTATCTTTTCACATGGCAAAACAGCACCACTGGTGGGCGTAAAACACTGGCCCCTCTATAGGTTTTGTAAGCATACTGAAGAATGTCTTAATTGAATTTTTCTCTTTCTTTCTTTCTTTCTTTCTTTCTTTCTTTCTTTCTTTCTTTCTTTCTTTCTTTCTTTCTTTCTTTCTTTCAGTTTTGCATTTTATTATCCTTGGATGTGTCTCTCGATGCCTTCTATGCATCTAGGGTTGATGAACCTGAAGGCCCTGTTCCAGAAATATCCACATTGGGGAGAGAGAAAAAAATCCCTTTCACCAGTAGTCACTTCTTTCCTTTGCCTGGGAGAAAGACACTTGATTGATTCTTGTCAGTATTCTCAAGGCTTTTTGAAACAAGTTGGATCTCTAATCAGGCTTTCCCCCTCTAGATTTCTATGGCAACAAACCTTGAAAGCTGTTGATTCCCCAGCTAAAAACTGACCATTTCACAACATTTAATCTTCACTGTGTTCATAACCTTCCCCCTTTCCCTCATGCTGCCTTGTCAGCATTAGATACATATATAGGTAGTTTACTCTCAGAGTGAGCCTACACCTGTTGTAGCTTCCTATGGAACCAAGGTTCCTACATCAATGTTAGGCTCAGTTCGTAAGTTAGTGGTGGGAAACGTACAGCCCCTGAGGCTCTTATGTGCCCCTCCCCAAAGGTTTTCTATTTTCTCCCTAAATATCTTTATTATTTGGGCTTTTCTTTAAGTGAGAATTGCACATCTGGGAGTGCAATTATCATCTAAAACAACACCTTGTTTTACTATGAAATCATTTCCCTCTCAAATTGGAAAGCATCTTCCCCCCTTCCTTGCAACCAGAAGTGGTTGGATACTTCTGGATATAGGGTTGGCCTCTGTAGGATTTATGGCTTATATAATGGCTCCAGACCTATAGATATTGGCCACCCCTAATCTATGTATGCATGTTCAAACGTGAGAAGGAAAGTTCTTTCTTCAGTTATGATCAACAATGAACTGAGGATGAGGATGGAGACGAGGATGCAGTACTATGAGCCTGCACCAGGGTTAATAATATTTCAAAGTTCTTCCTGCAGCTACAGTCAACCCTCGACTTACGAACAGCCCTAGTTACGAACATTTCGACTTACGAACCGCTCTGATAGAAAAATATTGACTCGACTTGCGAACTTAGATTCGAGTTACGAACCAAAAAAACCTTTTTTTTAACCTAAGTCATCTTAGGTTAAAAGGGAAAAAAATAAAAAAATTCTGCCCCTAGTGATAGGAACGGATTAACCGGCTTTGCATTAGTTCCTATGGGAACTAATGATTCGAGTTACAAACCGCCCCTCGACCTAAGAACCAAAAACAGCCGGAATGGATTAATTGGTTTTCAATGCATTCCTATGGGAAATGCTGATTCGACTTACGAACTTTTCGACTTATAAACTTCCTTCCGGAACGGATTAAGTTTGTAAGTCGAGGGTTGACTGTACTTCCTTAAAAAGAAGAAGAAAGGAAGGAAGGAAGGGTGAGAATTAATTTGCATGCACCCATTACTGATACTGTCCATGTTTCCACTACACTCTATTGTCTAGTCACCTATGAAGCTTTTAGAGTCGAAATTTATGGAACCGCTCTCATCAGACCATGTGGTGCATTCCAGATCCTTTTCATAAAGTGAACTCTATATTTTTGGTTCAAAGTGTGACTTCATAGCTTTCTGCTTCACCACAGTAGCAGGCTGATTTGTCACTATCTCAAAGGCCTCTGTGTACTCACCCAAAATGTTTTCCACCAAAGAGATGATGTCCCATATGTTTTCTGTTATTTACTCCATTGCAGGGACTTGAAACTGAGTGGAAACAATAGGAACTACCACATGCACACAAGAATGCATGCTCACACGCACGCACGCATGCACGCACACACACACACACAAACCAGAGATAGTTGTGTGGTCCTTTACATAATCCAAATGTAGAAGAGGTGATACCTCTATTTAGACGACTAAAAATCAAACATTCAGTGCAAGCTTTTGTGAAGAAAATTGAATGTCCCAAAATGGTCATGGCAGAGATCTGCAGATCTGTTTGAGGTGATTGAGAGTTGATTTCAACCAGTTTTGGAAGGTGGATGTTTTTAAATGCCTCACCTCAGGTGCCATTTGGGTGAAATTTTCCACTCAGCCTCAGTCTCTGCGCATTGCACTAGCAAGGTTAGGAGGGCTCCTGCCAAATTTAGTCAGCTCTAGAATGTTTCCAACCAGGCTCTTCAGAGAGATAAATACAAATGACTACTTGAAGAACTACAGTTTCAGGTAACCTGTCCTTTGAGACACCGCCTGACTTCTTAACTTGATATTTTCAGTTCATTAAATGCTAGGGTGTGAGGGTTGTCCACATTCGTAGTTCCACATTTTTTGTTGCATTTCTTCTTTCAAGCAATCTTTCTCATTGAAAAATGCAAAGCACTGGAAGTTTTATTTTTTACTTTATATAAATGAAGTACTCTGAAACAATTTCAGGAAAGCTATTAAAATGTCCTGCACTGAACAAATGGGATTTATTTGGCTTTAGCTGTCACAAGTAACACAACCAGAATCTCTATTAAATCTTGAATGCCGCTATGGAGTGATGAAAAAATCACAACGGCAATACACCTTTAGCATCTTCTTACATACTCAGCAATTATGCCAAAAATTAATTACAATAGTTCATTTAATGGATGGAAATATATATATTTAATTTTTCTGTCATGTGAAAATAAAAATACTGCAAGGACTAGGCAGGGATTTCTTGACTAGAAGTAGAGAGGTGAGCAATGCACACTAAATTCCTCATCCTCTTGATTTGGATTGTTGAAACATGAGACACCTCAACAAGGAATTTGGCAGCCTTGAGAGTTTAAGAGTGTTTTGTACAACAATTGTATGATTGTGTGAGGGAAGAATGGGTTACAATCACAGCCAAGAGTATCTATAGGAGTTTCTGGAGGTGGAGCAAAGCTGCATAGTAGTGTGTTAGCATCTGCCTGTTTTTTTTTCTTTCTTTCTTTTAGGGTCTCTGCCACAATACAGGAAGTACAGGAGAACTAGATGATTGTTCAGAAAGATATGAACAACCTATCCAAGGACTAATGATTGCAAATGTCCACAAAAGGATGCACACGCACACACATATACACAGACACATCATTCTTGCAAATGCAAGCAAATGCATTACTGTCCTACAGTAATTTGCAGCTGAGGAAAAGAATGATAGAATTTCTTCTGCCTGCTGTAAAGGATAAGACAAGCAAGGATTTGCAACCCTAATCAAGATCAACAGCATAAAGGAGGTTGTTCTTTGAGCAGTTGAGGGCTGAGTGTGGAACTAAAACAACTTGCCCAAACTGTTCATTTATGTGAATGGCTAAGAAATGAGAAACAGCAAGCCACCCTCTCCATGGAGGACAGTGATTTTTCAGGAAAGAGGAGTAGAATTATTTGGGGAAAGAGGAGAAAGCTTGCACATTTATCTTTCTTGTGCATGCCAGAGGAGACAGCAAATTAACTGGTCTTCTGGCCTATCAGCAATCAGCAAACATATGGGTAGTTGCTCTTATATGTCATACTGTTTATTATGTGATCCCTGACTGTCTGGGATAATTGTGATTAACTCAGGAAGGAGAAAAATATACCAGCTAGAAACATGGACCAATGCTGCAGCCACAGTTGGGAAAAAGTTCATATTCCAGTACACTCTTGGGCCAAAACATCAGTTTTCCTCACCAAAAGAGCTATTATGAAATTGAAAATTGAAATTTTATATTTCAAAGTCATAAGATGGAATACATGAATAATTAATGTGAATGTTAATCCTTGCTAGCTGATTGTTCATATACCATGCCTGGTTCCTCTGCCCACCCAAATCTGTTTTTCTTCCCCATTTTTCTCTTTACATTTCTAACAATGATAAATCTATAGGCCCAAGTAAGCTTCAGAGGCAATAGCAGATTTCATACAACTTGTCCTGATATGTATAACATTAATAATGTATACATATCAGAAGAAGAAGAACAATAAGGAAGAGGAAGATTATGGCAAGAGGTCCCGCATATGGTGGTGGGGAACACAGTTAAATTGTATTTTAGTT
Source organism: Intellagama lesueurii (assembly GCA_037013535.1). Lineage (NCBI taxonomy): Eukaryota > Metazoa > Chordata > Lepidosauria > Squamata > Agamidae > Intellagama > Intellagama lesueurii. The sequence goes on from JBAJHW010000003.1 coordinate 111,912,582, forward strand.
CGTATGTTATATGTTTTTGTTTATGTTATAGTTATATAATAATAATAATTTAAAAAAAATTAAAAAAAATATGTTGGTGACAACCAGATAAGTAAGCAATAAAACACTTTGTCAAAGATGTTGATTTGAAAAAAAAAAAAAAACCTCTGATGCTTCTGATCTTTAAAAACCCAAGCAACACAGCAGCAGCCACCACTTGTCTTAATGTGCTGTTTTTCATTAAGGTACCAGGGCCCAGGGGGGGATGCAGGGGGTACATCGCACCTGGGACCAGGGTCAGAAAGGGGGCCCAGGAACCAAAAAAGGGGAGCTGGAAATTTCCTGGGATCTCAGAAAATGTTTGTGTAAGCCTACATAGTGTTATATATCATAATTCGTAGAAATTATGATCCATAATTTTATGTAGTGTTAGGAAATGTAGAGGTGTAATTAGGGGTGGATCCAGAAGGAGGGCTGGGTGGGGGGAAGATATGAGAGAGTTCATGCACCTTGTTTTTACAAAAAGAAAAAAGAAAAGAAAGCACTGCTGCTGAAGAAGCTGCAAGGGAGAGGAGACAGAAGCCGCTGACTGCTTCTGTCAGGAGAGAATTCTGTCAGGAGAGAATTGGTGGAGCCCAGCCTGCTGCAGAGGTGTGAAGAAGGCTTTGTTTGGAGGACTCCAGTTAAGAAAGAAGAGGCTCAGCCAAAACATAACAAACATCAGCCTGGAGGCAAAGAGAAAAGACTACTACCACTGGCTCTAGAAGGGCAAGAGGTCTGTCTCTGTTGCCCCTTTGGGTCATTATGGATAGCGACCTTGTTGCATCTGAAGAAGTGGGTATTGCCCTGCCTATGAAAGCTTATGCTGGAGCCTGGAATAAAATTATTAGTCTTTAAGGACTAGTGGTATTTTGTAGGACTCGTGTTTAGGCTATAGGGCCTTTCCCCTCCAACCACGCTCTTCCAAGTTGGATTAAGTGCGGCCTCAAAAAAATTTTCATTGAACTCACCTGTAGAATTGGAGCAAGAACGAACTGTTGGAAACCTAATCCCCAAACAAGGAGCAGTTGATTTGGGTAATCATGCACAGTATTTGGATGAAGGGGCAGTTGCAGATGCAGAAAGTGGAAATGGAACTGGAAAACAGAAAACAGAAACAGACATACAGATGCATGTGGGAGTGAATTTGGAAGCGTCACTCAGTACTGAAGCTGTGAAATGGTACAACATTTTAAAGCACATCATCTCCTGCCTCACCAAATGAATTTATTGCAGAATGCTTGAATCTTGTAAAACAACGTGTTTTGCTTGAGAGGTAATCTGCAAAGTACTTTGCAGTCATAGTAGATTCCCCACCAGATTCTTCCCATAATGAACAAACAACACTTATTTTGAGATATGTACTTTTAAAAGAAATGCATTATGAGATTCAAGAAAGATTTCTCAAGCTTGCAGATTGTAACAACAAAAGAGGGGAAGAAATTACTCAGTTGATAACTGATGCATTGAAACAACATGCTATTCCTCTTAATGATTGTTCAGCACAAGCCTGCGATAATGGGGCAGATGTGGCCGGAAAATACAAGGAAACACAAGCAAAAATACTAGAACAATGCTCAAGTACCTTGAATCAAACATTGCCAAAGCACTTAATTTTCATGCTGTGATTCAAAAAAATTCACAAAAGGCCAGGGAAGCTCTTTTTAAAAAGTAAATAGTAAGTTTATCTACCTTTTTTTTTTTTTTACTAATACTTTTGTTTTCTGATGATCTGATCTACATTGCAATATTAAAGGATGTTTCAATGTGAATTCTTTCTCGTTATCTGTATTGTAGCATAAACAAAGATGTTAAAATCAAATGAGCTTTCTTATCTCTGGTCCTCTTTTATTATATTTATATTTATTTATATTCATCGTGGAGGGATAAATTCTGAGGGAGTATAAGAGCATTAGGCCTTAAATGCAGAAAATGGAAAAGGGAGGGGGCCCAAAAGAAACTTTGTACCCCCTGATAAAATTCCTCTCAGAGACCCTGTAAGATAGTACATTTTCATTCTCTTCTTGTTGAGTGTACCACAAAATACCTCATCACATGTGGGGTGAGCATGATAACTCTGCAGTTCCTCATCCTCACAAGAGAGATGAAAATTTACTCCCCTACTCTCTACTCATGCCCTCCATTCTGGACATTATTGTTGTCACACAAACTTTCATGTATTTATTTTTATTAATACCTGCAAGATTCTAGGTGGGCAGGCCTGAGATGCATTGTGCTACACTGAATAAATGCAAAAATGCCAGATGTCTCTGTTCAGTAGGAGTCCTACTAAAAGATTCAAAGGAAGTTCATGAATGTGAATGTTAATCCTTGTTAGTTGATTGCTCCTGCACCATGCCTGGCCCCTCTCCCCACCCAAAACAGATTGCTTTTCTTCCACTCTTTTTTTTTCCTCATTAGATTTTGAACAATGGTAAAGCCAGATACCAAGGTAAGCATCAGAGACAATAGCACTGAAATCAGGCAATTCACATCCAATTTGTCTGTACTCCTTTTTCATTACCTACCAGTAGGAAGCATATTATTGTCATTGCTGATTGCCTATGGTTATGCACTACATTGCAGGGACTGGAGCAATTGCTTCACTTCGGTGACTATTATCAGCATTCAAGGCACTCACAATGAGATCTTGAACCACTTGAAGCTTGGCTAGTTGCACATTTTATTAGCTACAATTCTCAATCTGGAAAGAAATTATTGTTCTGATTGTGCAAAGCTGATGTCCTTTTCTGTGCGCTGAGGTGAAGCATGGGAACTGGTGAGCATTAATTTGTCCATTTTCTGATCAGTATTTAAAGGTTGACATGAGCTACAGAGAACACAGAAGATTCTATACAGCCAATAATTGTCTCTGTGTTTAGGTTTTTGTTTATTTTTAAATTTTGACACGATACATTGTTGTTGTTGTTACATGCTGTCAAGTCAGAAAATGACTTATAGCAACCCTAATAGGGCTTTCAAGATCAGTGAGATATTTAAGGACTGGCTTTATGAGTTCCACACACACACCCATGAGCTTCCTTGATTGAATGGGGATTTGAACCCTGGTCTCCAGAGTCCTAGTCCATCACTCTATCCACTACACCATGCTAGGTACCTATATATACATAGCCAAGGTGCAATTCTGATTTCCCATTCCACATGTTTATGGAACACAGCTTGACTGAAAAATGTTGCAAAAGATTGGATATTTCTGTTCTAGATGCTGTAACCTTATTCCTCTTTAAAACATAATTATTTAATAGTTGGGGAGTGGGATTGCACCTTGTTTTCATGCCCCAATCTTTGCTCATTTAGAGTAATGTGTGAACAGGATTCTGCACCCATAAGCTCTTTAGTGAGACGGGAAACCTATGTAAAATGGATGTGCACAGATCTCCAGATTTAATTTGGACTCCCATTTCTGCTTCAGGAAATGGCCTACTTCTGCTTCAATCGATTCAGAGACACTCTGCTTCCACTGAGATTCAGAAATTTAATCTCTATCAAAATTATTAAGAAAACTATAAATATTTGGAAGGGGGTTGCATCTCCAAATTACATGAACTTGTTATGACATTATTATTTTTGGTTACACTCCCCCTGAAAACTCAGGTTCGCAGCTTGGGTCTACTCCTAGGCTCATCCCTGAGCCTTGATAGTTGGGTCTCAGCAATGGCCAAGAGTGCATATGCACAAGTAAAACTGGTGCACCAGCTGTATTCATTTGTAGAGCTGCCTGATTTGGCTAGGGTGGCATATGCCTTAGTTATATCTCACTTGGATTTAGAGTCATGTGCTTTGCACAGGGATGGCTTGAAGACTGTTTGAAAACTTCAGCTGATTGAAAATGTTACAGCCAGGCTGCTGACTGCGGCTGGTTACAGGGAGTATACAACTCTGATGCTACAACAACTTTATTGGCTGCCAGTCAATTCCTCGGCCCAATTCAAAGTGCTAGTTGTGGTACATTAAGCCCTGTATGGCTTGGGTCCAGGCTATTAAAAGGACAGTATCTCCTCATATGAGCCTTCTCAGCTTTTAAAATCTTCAGATGAGGCGCTTCTCTCAGTCCCACAATCTCTCATTCATGTTTGGTGGGGACACAAAATGGAGCCTTCCCTGTCGCTGCTCCCAGGTTGTGAAATGCACTCCCTTAGGAAGCCAGCTGTGCCTCCTTCTCCTTCTGGTGATAGCTGAAGACCATATTTGTAAGGCACGTTTTTAACAGTTAATTGGGCAGTGATGAATTTGAGTACTGCCTATCGTTTTAGGTATTATTATTATTATTATTATTATTATTATTATTATTATTATTATTATTATTATTATTATTATTATTGTTGTTGTTGTTGTTGTTGTTGTTGTTGTTGTTGTTGTTGTTAAACAATATATGGATTAAAGTAAAATTAAAAGATTAAAATATGAAAAAGATTAAAATTATCTGCTAAAATGGGGTTCAGGGATTCAGTTATAACTGTTAAAAGCCTGCCTGAAGAGATGGGTCTAGCTTTTTTTCAGAAGGATAAAAAGGAAGGGGCCATCCTGATCTCCTGAGGGAGAGCGTTCCATAAGCTAGGAGCTGCCACAGAGAAGGTCCTCTCCCATTTCCCCATCAGCTGTGCTTCTGCTGGCAATGGGAAAGAGAGGAGGGCCTCCTCTGCTGATCTTAATCACCGAGAAGGCGCATATAGTATGTTTTAATTCACCTTTAAGGTGGGTTTTTGCGGGGGTTTTAAAATCATTTTAATTGATTGTTTTAATATTTATGTTTGTTTAATTCTTTTTGAAATGTAGTAACAATTATGTTTTTAACTGGTTTGGTCTTTTAATAATTTGTGAGCTGGCTTGGGTCTTGTAAGCACATAAATTAGATACAGAGAGAGAGAGAGAGTGCACAACCCCTTAAGAGAGTATTTTGCCTATCAAATTGAAGGGGAGTGAGTGTGTAGGATTGCTGCTCTGTACAGGTTCTTTCTTTAAGGAACTGCTGAGCACTTCTTCCTTTCTTGGTAGAACAGAAACAGATTTTTGAGCATAGTTTCTTTTTTTCTGAAGAAACTAAGGCTACAACATTTCAGGTGAATGGATGCAAATTCGTTTATGTAGAGGCAGCTATTTAATTGGGCAAGAATACAAAAGAAGATTTTAATTTCCCTTTGCTCATTGTTGCTGTTGTTTAGTCATTAAGTCATGTCTGACTCTTCGTGACCCACGGACCAGAGCACACCAGACCCTCCTGTCTTCCACTGCCTCCCGGAATTTGGTCAAATTCATGTTGGTAGCTTCGATGACACTGTCCACCCATCTCATCCTCTGTCGTCCCCTTCTTCTCTTGCCTTCACTCTTTCCCAACATCAGGGTCTTTTCCAGGGAGATTTCTCATGAGATGGCCAAAGTATTGACGCCTCAGCTTCAGGATCTCTCCTTCCAGGAAGCACTCAGGATTGATTTCCTTCAGAATGGATAGGTTTGTTCTCTTTGCAGTCCAGGGGACTCTCAAGAGTCTCCTCCAGCACCACAATTCAAAAGCATCAATTCTTCGGCGGTCAGCCTTCTTTATGGTCCAGCTCTCACTTCCATACATCACTACTGGAAAAACCATAGCTTTGAATATGCAGACCTTTGTCAGCAAGGTGATGTCTCTGCTTTTTCAGATGCTGTCTAGGTTTGTCATTGCTTTCCTCCCAAGAAGCAGGCGTCTTTTAATTTCATGCCTGCTGTCACCATCTGCAATGATCATGGAGCCCAGGAAAGTAAAATCTGTCACTACCTCCATATCTTCCCCTTCTATTTGCCAGGAAGTGATGGGACCAGTGGCCATGATCTTAGTTTTTTTGATGTTGAGCTTCAGACCATTTTTGGTGCTCTCCTCTTTCACCCTCATTAAGATGTTCTTTAATTCCTCCTCACTTTCTGCCATCAGAGTGGTATCATCTGCATATCGGAGGTTGTTGATATTTCTCCCGGCAGTCTTAATTCCGGCTTGGGATTCATCCAGTCCAGCCTTTCGCATGATGTATCCTGCATATAAGTTAAATAAGCAGGGAGACAATATACGGCCTTGTCGTACTCCTTTCCCAATTTTGAACCAATCAGTTGTTCCATATCCAGTTCTAACTGTTGCTTCCTGTCCCACGTATAGATTTCTCAGGAGGTAGATAAGGTGGTCAGGCACTCCCATTTCTTTAAGAACTTGCCATAGCTTGCTGTGGTCCACAGAGTCAAAGGCTTTTGCGTAGTCAATGAAGCAGAAGTAGATGTTTTTCTGGAACTCTCTGGCTTTCTCCATAATCCAGTGCATGTTAGCAATTTGGTCTCTAGTTCCTCTGCCCTTTCGAAATCCAGCTTGTACTTCTGGGAGTTCTCGGTCCACATACTGCCGAAGCCTACCTTGTAGGATTTTGAGCATAACCTTGCTAGCGTGTGAAATGAGTGCAATTGTACGGTAGTTGGAGCATTCTTTGGCACTGCCCTTCTTTGGGATTGGGATGTAGATTGATCTTTTCCAATCCTCTGGCCACTGCTGAGTTTTCCAAACTTGATGGCATATTGAGTGTAGCACCTTAACAGCGTCATCTTTTAAGATGTTAAATAGTTCCACTGGAATGCCATCACCTCCACTGGCCTTGTTGTTAGCCAGGCTTTCTAAGGCCCATTTGACTTCACTCTCTAGGATGTCTAGCTCAAGGTCAGCAACCACACTATCTGGCTTGTCTGGGACATCCAGATCTTTCTGGTGTAATTCCTCTGTGTATTCCTGGCACCTCTTCTTGATGTCTTCTGCTTCTGTGAGGTCCCTACCATTTTTGTCCTTTGTCATGTCCATCTTTGCACAAAATGTTCCTTTAATATCTCTAATTTTCTTGAACAGATCTCTGGTTTTTCCCTTTTTATTCTTTTCCTCTATATCTTTGCACTGTTCATTTAAGAAGGCCCTCTTGTCTCTCCTTGCTATTCTTTGGAAGTCTGCATTCCATTTTCTGTAACTTTCCCTATCTCACTTGCATTTTGTTTCCCTTCTCTTCTCTGCTATTTGTAAGGCCTCGTTGGACAGCCACTTTGCTTTCTTGCATTTCCTTTTCTTTGGGATGGTTTTTGTTGCTGCCTGCTGTACAATGTTACAAGCCTCCATCCATAGTTCTTTAGGCACTCTGTCCACCAAATCGAGTTCCTTAAATCCGTTCTTCACTTCCACTGTGTATTCATAAGGGATTTGGTTTAGATTATACCTGACTAGCCCAGTGGTTTTTCCTACTTTCTTCAGTTTAAGCTTGAATTTTGCTATAAGAAGCTGATGATCAGAGCCACAATCAGCTCCAGGTCTTGTTTTTGCTGACTGTATAGAGCTTCTCCATCTTTGGGTGCAGAGAACATAATCAATCTGGTTTTGGTATTGCCTATCTGGTGATGTCCATGTGTAGAGTGACCTCTTGTGTTGTTGGAAAAGAGTGTTTGTGATGACCAACTTGTTCTCTTGACAAAACTCTATTAGCCTTTGCCCTGCTTCGTTTTGAACTCCAAGGCCAAACTTACCTGTTGTTCCTTTTATCTCTTGACTCCCTACTTTAGCATTCCAGTCCCCTATAATGAGAAGAACATCTTTCTTTGGTGTCAGTTCTAGAAGGTGTTGTAAGTCTTCATAGAATTGGTCAGTTTCAGCCTCTTCAGCATCAGTGGTTGGTGCATAAACTTGGATTACTGTGATGTTGAAAGGTCTGCCTTGGATTTGTATTGAAATCATTCTATCATTTTTGAGATTGTATCCCAGTACAGCTTATCTCACTCTTTTGCTGACTATGAGGGCTACTCCATTTCTTCTACGGGATTCTTGCCCACAATAGTAGATATGATAATTGTCTGAATTGAATTCGCCCATTTCCATCCATTTTAGTTCACTGACACCCAGGATGTCAATGTTTATTCTTGCCACCTCATGTTTGACCGCATCCAGCTTGCCAAGGTTCATAGATCTTACATTCCAGGTTCCTATGCAGTATTTTTCTTTGCAGCATCGGACTTTCCTTTCACTTCCAGGTGCGTCCGCAGCTGAGCGTCCTTTCGGCTTTGGCCCATCCATCCACTTCATTAGCTCTGGAGCTACTTGTACTTGTCCTCCACTCTTCCTCAGTAGCATGTTGGACGCCTTCCGACCTGAGGGGCTCATCTTCCAGCGTCATATCTTTTAGCCTTTTGTTTCTGTCCATGGAGTTTTCTTGGCAAAGATACTGGAGTGGCTTGCCAGTTCCTGCTCCATGTGGATTGTGTTTAGTCAGAACTCTCCACTATGACCTGTCCATCTTGGGTGTCCCTGCACAGCATAGCCCATAGCTTCTCTGAATTACTCAAGCCCCTTCGCCACGACAAGGCAGCATGAAGGGGTTGCTCATTGTACATCATTGTAGTTCAAGTAGACAAATACCATACAGGTGGCCTGAGCTGTAGTTTGAAAACTACACCTCCAGTGTAGCCTTCACCTTTTCTAACTTATCTCTAAGAAACAAGCCTGGCACAACTATCTGCCATTAACGTTTGGGACTCCAATTTCTCTTCATTATCAATAAGTCACTGGTGCATGCCTGAGGAGGTAGACTTTGATCCATGAAAGCTAGCAGATTGTTTGATTTTTTTTAGTGGTCTAATAATTGTTTTCCCTACTACTGCATTATTTGAGTATGCTGTCTAGGTTTGTCATCGCTTTCCTCCCAAGAAGCAGGCGTCTTTTAATTTTGTGGCTGCTGTCACCATCTGCAGTGATCATGGAGCCCAAGAAAGTAAAATCTGTCACTGCCTCCATATCTTCCCCTTCTATTTGCCAGGAGGTGTTGGGACTGGGGTGTGTGTGCCCTGAGACTGTGCACCTTGCCCACACAGATTGACTCTTATCCTGGGATGCACAGCAGGGAATTGAACTCCAACCTCTGGCTCTGAATCCAGATACCTAAATCACTGAGCTATCCAGCCAGCCACAGATACTTGTAAGCAATGTATTTTATTCTATTTTATTTTTTTAATTTAATTTAATTTTTTGGTAAAAATACAGTTCTGTTGAAAAGTATCAGGTACAGTGCATCAAACATCTCATCTAAGGTTAGAATGTTGGTAATTGGACACTCAATCTGTTGCTTACTTAGAAGTAAGTCTTACTATGTACAGCAGTGCTGTTCCTTTCTAAATGGGGCACAGAATGTCAGTTTTATTTGCTACAACTCAGCTAACCAGTTTTGCTGCATTATGACCATGAGTTGAATTTAACTGAATTCATGTCTCTACATCCAAGAGGTTATATGCTGAAAATCAAAACCAAAAACAAATACCACATCACTCATGCACCACAAAAGTGTTTTAAAATCTGAGTTGGAAGGCACAGATTTCTTCATTTCAGCAAAATTTTGGTCTTGCTAAAGGGAGGATTTTAATCTTAGAACTACAGAGTTGGCAGGGACCCTATGGATAATCAAGTCCAGCCGCTATCAAGGAAGCACAGTGAGGAATCAAACATCTCAATCTCTCACCTAAACCACTGAGCTATCCACAATTAGGCAGTTGATTTCCCAGTTAGGCTAATATGAAATCTTCGAGGTCCCTTTTCAAAATCCCTTCGCTTATCCATTCATGGGACTGAAGTATGTTAATAGACATTGGAAGGCTCTTGTAGAGATTCCATTTAATATGGGTTCAGACCAGTTTTCATCTGGTTCATTGTAACATTGTCAAGATCTTCTGTGTTTAGACAAGACTTTTCAGTGAAGATGCAAACCATGCATTTTTGCCCAATGTACTACAGTATTAGTTTGGTTCATTATTCATAGTTCTTTAGAATGAGGTGTTAGGTTTTGTAGAAATAGTAGGAACTTCTTATGAATTTAAATTTGATTCACAAGCCTGCTTCTCAACCTATGTCTTTCCTATGTGTAGCCCGTTGGATATCTTGTTGCTTTAGTTTTTCATTCAGTCCATTGTTAGGGAAAGACTCACTAGTGGGTCACACCTTGCGCTTAGTAGATTGCATAGTGGTGCCACAACCATTTTCTTATTCCTATTTGGTTTAGAAAAATAGATGGTGAGAAATATAATTTGAAAATATAAAGGACTATGAACTTATACCTTTAAAGGTTCCTGCTAATTTAATAACACAGAAAATTTCATCAGTTGGTTATTATAGAAGAAGTTACTGGCAGCATTAAAGAAGCTGTTTACTGGCAGCTTCTCCCTAGGGTTTCAAAGGAGAGTACTTTTCACCCTTATGCTGTGTGCTGTGAACAAAATGTGGGGACTTGTTCACACATGCATGAATTCAACCACTAAACTAAAGCTATTCCTTTTCACATCCAAACAACAATCTTCTAAGCACGCACATAAGCACACCATCCTTTTCTACACTGTTGAATGTATCTGGAATCTATAGCTCTGATCAATTGTATCAACGTCTTGTATCTAATTTTCATGGAAAGCAAAGGAGGAAGATGTTTACTAAAAACCATTTGATCAAAGTCCCATGTTCTAGGCTGATACCAAAGGTGATGTGACAAGTTTGAATACTAGTGGCTAACTCTGCCTTCCAATGGAAAACACCCATGTGTAAAAAGAAATTAGCTCATATTAATTAGTATTCCATAGGGAAATAAACTGTGTTAATGTTTTGTAAAGTTGTTTCCAGATTTGGGTGGAAGAAATAATATGATAACTTCCTTTTCAATAAAGTGATTGGACAGTTTTGTGCCACAGTGGCTAATTTCTTAAATGGTTAGGCATGGAATTTTTTAAAAAATAGTTTTTTATATTAATTATCATAGTCTGCAGTGTTTACATTACACATTTTGCTGTAAAAATGACTGTGCTTTGAGGCTCCATTAGACAAAGGCAAACCACTTATTCAAAATGTCTTCACACAGTTGTCTGAATACTTTAGAGAAAATGAGCTCATATGGGTTTGCATGCATTTTCATAGCCAGATTTATTTCAATAAAAGCAAACATTCCTGAAAAGCAGTAGCTATTATACAATTGAATCATTCAAGTTCACTCTCCTGTTGTACAAATGAACTGATCCCATTAAAATGTAGAGAGTGGAGGGTTGGTTCTCACATCCACTGTCCAAGAATTTCAATATGTGCAGCATGCTTAGGTATACACATCTGTGTTTCATGAGACTATGCATGCACATTTGTACATATGAATATACTATCCCCACAAAAGTGTTAAATGTGAAATGGCTATCAGGATTTGTTGCAGGCCAATATGCTTGTACAGCTGTACATTGTATAGTACTAATAATTAGGATTTGCATTCCTTAAGTAACAGAGCACAGAATTCCCCAAATGGTACAACATTCAGTAAAGTTTGTACCCAGGGGGCAGAAATGTCTGCCTTCTTCTGGGCTTAATTTTGTCCAAGAAGGTTGGCATTTGGTTTACAGAGAACCCCATCTCTCTCTCCATTCCCAATCTCTGCTTCTGTCTAAGATCTACCCTCTCTAGGTGGGGTTAGGGAGAGGAATCTCTGCTGTTGTCTCTGATCACTGAGAGATATAAAGTTATCTATGATCAACCAAAATAATAGCAGTTTCCTTGTGCTCGGCTGTCCCTCTCAATGAAGCTGTGGTATAACTGGCACTTTAAAAGCTGGTAAGGAGCAACCAGTTTCTCTTCTCATCTTTCCCCCCCCCCCCCACATGCAAATACAAATGACCCTAAATATGACTTGTGGAATCAGAATGAAATGTGACAATGATTCTATGATCTTTTATATAACAATTCAAAGAATAATTCTGAACCTGCACAGTTAATAACTTCTTCCATCATGCGTACAGAAACCGATCCTTGTTGTTTGGTTACACTAATATTAAACTGGGTTATGTTCCATTATGGGTGCATGATGCAGTCACATGAAATGCTTTTTCTATGTGGCACAGTTAATACCACCAACACCCATATTTTTCTCCCCCCCCCCCCTGTAAAATAATAAAAAAGAAATATGTGGACAGTCATCCTTATGCTTTTCAATCACATTTAAATTGACCATTTCTGCTTTGGGATCCTAATGCTCTCCTTTTTTCACAGGCCTCTCTTTGCTACACAAATGAAGCGAGTCTGCTCTTTGGAAAGAAATCCACAATTCAGTGATTGTAAGAGATCAAAACACAGAGCTATGCTGGCGACTGTTTCAAAATAAGGGAGAGACACAGGTGATTTGGAAATGAAAATGATATTTGCTGTTACAGCAGGACTGTTGACACCCACTCTATGATGGAAAGCTGGTATCCTATCAGATACCTGCAAGAACACATTGGTGACTGATGAGTAGTGGGGTAGCAATCTGAGACACACAGACATTACAGTTGTTATCTCTGATGCAGACGGTGGCCTACCGAATCTAGTGTCAAGATCAATTATTTCTGCCATCTCTTCCAACATCTATATTTATACCCAAAGGTGGAAAATGTCAGCACTGTAGGACACATGGCCCTGAGGAAGTGGATGCATTTTTATTTCCTTACTCTTCCATGGAGAAGTCTCGAGGACAAAGTCATTCTTTTTGATGGGTAACATCTGATTGCTGAAGGATAAAAATGAACTCCGTTGAGGAATTAAGTGCCAGTTTTCTACAGCCAACTAATTTACCAGGTGTGGCTATTAATGTGTGTTAGGCATACAACAGAGGAAACTTTGCAATATTGCAGTGGTATTTTTTTAAAAGGCCAAGTACACAACAGAAATCACAGAGGCATTTGTCTCAACTTAATAATTCCACTCTGTGAGGCTGACAATTTATCTCTGGACGGACAAGCCAAATTATTATTTTTTAATTAGTCAACAATTGACAAACGTTGACTTCCACCTTTCAAAGTTGTATTGGTGGGGGAGAGGAGCAACATTCAAATACGATTGTTTTAAAATGAGTCTACTGACAAGTTGTTTAAACAAGAATAAAAATAATAGCATACTGCCCTTATCTGTTAATGAGGAGGAAATGTGTTAATAAAACATGGTAATTTCTGAACTGCTACATAGCTCGAAGATTTAGGTCGCTGGCTGCAGAGCCAGAGGTTGAGAGTATGATTTCTCACTGTGCCACCTTGACAAGTGCTGGACTTGATGATCCACAGGATCCCTTCCAGCTCTGAAATTGTAAGATTATTATCTAAGATTATTATTCAAACCCTTTCCTTCAGTAAATATATCATATTTATATGGGCCAATAGTTCCTGTTTATCATGAACAACCCTTATCTCCTCTCCCTCTCTCTCTCTTTAAAATAAAATGTTTTATTAAAACAAATAAAAAATGCATTCATCCATTTCTAGCCAGACAGAAAATGTCACACATTATAGTGTCCAGCATAGTTACAAATTCCTAGACAAAGTGTAACATTAAAAAGAATGAAGAAAGCATCCTGCCATTTCAAAACACAGGGTGTTGGTCATTGAAACTTTGTGTTGTTGTTTGCATACTTGATAAAAGGCAACCAAATCTTGATAAATTTGTCTGACTCTAAGCCTTTAGGTATTCTTAATTTGTAAGTCAATTTCTTTGAAAGAGCCATCAACCAAGTTGTATCCAATGAGTTTGAAAGATTGTCCACACTTTTCCTTGTGTGTGCTGAGGAATCTGTAGATATCAACAAAAGCAAGAAATCTCTTTTTCTGTAGATTTTGCCCTGTATAATTTCTAGGACATTAGTTCAAAATATGGAGGTTTCTGGGTGTTCAAGCTGGATATAATGGAAGGATCCCCTGTTCTCACACCCTCTCCAGTAGTTTGGGGGACCTGATGGGTATAAGTGTTGCAAATGGATTGTGGTTATGTTGTGAGCCCCCTTATATCTGTTTTCATGCATAATTGCTTGATGACCTTCTCTGTTACGGTTGATCACATTTTTTTTTTTAAAAAAATTTTTTTTGCCTCTTCTTATAGTGTTATCCTTCCAGGGAACACAAATCTTTCAGCTATCCTCCAACTCACTGATTACAAGAAAAGCAAGCTAATTTGCCAAATACAGGTTGAAGCACATTTGTGTTAGAATAAACAGCCTTTTCCTCTTGAGGATGCACTGCTTTTTGATTCAGATCTAGAGTGTCATCCAGTGGGACCCTCACAATCCTTCCACTTTTAAGGGGATAGAGAAAGATATTGGTGGTGATTTCATTAAGGAGAACCCTACAGCTGGTTTTCAGTATTTACACAGGAGAAACCTGAAGTGAAACTCTGGATTTTCAATGGAGAAAATGTGGGGAGAGGTAATTGTTTATCATTTGCCAACTCATCACATGATTTTTTTTCTTATGTGATTCAAAAGATATACTGATATTTGAACCTAATCAGTTAAAGCTTGAGGGAGGATGTTCAAATTGAGTCCTAATAGGTAGGTACATAAAAGGTTGAACTGCTGTTCCTCTGCCCAAGTCTCCCCAAACTGTTTTTCTTTAAAAGAAATAGAAGAATTCAATAAAAAAAAAAATACATGTGGCATGAAGGTTTGGTGATCTATATTTCAATGTAGGAAATGCTTAGCTAGTGAGGTAACCAGATTATAAAGAAATTAGAGTGACTATGTGTTTGACTTGACAAAAGACCTCTATTTTTGTTAAGTGGCCTCTGTCTGAAGAGCAGCCAAACAGATTACAAAGCATAAACAGGCAGAATAGGGGTTTTGAAATTGGCCATAAAGAGCAGCTGGAGAGCAGGCACATAAGTTACCTTGTATTGTGTTTCAGTTTCATACAATAGGCTGAAATCCTGTTTGTAGTGTAAGTCCAAGTAGAACTTTCCTATCTAGTGTATACATGAGCCCTGAGAATTGCAGTAGCATTAGTTTGTGTACCAAGGAGGAATGGGTGGAATGTTGTGCTTGAACAACATATGAACAGGATTTCAGCCATACACATATAGTTGCCTATCCAAATTTCATGCAAATCTGTGTCTTCTTGTTCTCTCATTTCTGTGTTTGTTTGGTGGTACCTGTGTGGCCATCCTAAAAGCTATACAGATTTTGTGTGAAACTCAATATTAATGTGTAATGTTATACTTGGGAATAAGAAATAACTATGTTATTGTTGCCCAGATTTCCAACACATCATCATTTTTTCCCTAATTAGAAGGGGTTAGCTGCTTCATAAGGCCCATGGATTTCAAAGTCTCAAAAAAATCCATCAAGTAACATTGCCTTA
This sequence comes from Intellagama lesueurii, assembly GCA_037013535.1. Lineage (NCBI taxonomy): Eukaryota > Metazoa > Chordata > Lepidosauria > Squamata > Agamidae > Intellagama > Intellagama lesueurii. The sequence goes on from JBAJHW010000003.1 coordinate 111,927,768, forward strand.
ATAGATTGTTCTGTGGATTACAGATTTAAGGCCAGCTTTATTCTCTGCCTAGACCATACACTATTGTTCACTATTGCCAACTATAGCCTTTGGATGAGTATGAGATATTTTACCTAAGTGATTGGTTTTTCTCTTAAAAAACAATAAAGTATGACTTCCCTCATAGACATGAATTTAAATTTATCCCAAACTGTTAAAACATAGCTACCAAGTTATCTATTAATACATATTTTCCATTCTTCCAAGTATTACAAAATTCATCTAGGAATTATTCAGCAGGTGCTTATTGGAGGAGATTTTCAGTCATTGGGTACCTCATATATCTTACTATTTTAAAAGCACTACTGGCAAAAATCTTGTTGGAGCAGCTCTGCCTGCAAAAGGATGATGGTGTCACTAGCAGGGAGATGTTTTCAGTAATGGAAGACTTCATCCTTCTGTCTGATGGTTTTGCTGACTTGTGCATAATCATGTTAATCACATGGAAGCCATGGAAGCCCCAGGATAGGAGGAGGAAGTATTTTATTACTGAAAATTACCACAGGCAGATTATAATGATACAGGTAGACTTCAGTAATGAAAGACTTTTTCCTCCCATCTCATGACTCACATGGCTTCCACTTGATAAAAGGGATTATCTTCTAGTCAGAAAAGCCATGGGAGAGAAAGAGGAAATCTTTAATTATTGAAAATCTACCCTGGCTAGTGACCTTATCATCCTTCCACAACAGGATTTCAGCCACTTAATAATTTCTTACACCAAAAATAAGCTTCTCTGGGCAATTTCCATGATGGCCACTTAACATATTGATCCTAAAACTTTGTAACAAGACACGGGTAAATAAATATTTCACAATTCTGATTGTTTATTATTTTCAGTGAGAACTTTCTAAAATGCACACAGTTCTTCATAAATTTGAAGTAAAGAACTCAGGAAATAATAAATTAAATGTAGGAAGAAGTGCATCTGGTAGTTTTATCCAACATGGCAGAGGGTTTTTACTGCTTAGTTTCTCAAGAATCTGGGTTTGAATCCATGTTTTTTTATTTACTCATGCCTGTCAAGGCATTTTCCCTCTTTTTTGCGGGGGAGGCAGGTTCCTCACCTTAACAGTATTTCAGTTCACTTGCTGGACATAGTTATACCGTCATATTTTCATGACTTGCACAATGTCCTTGACCAAGTAGACTCTTCCTTCAATAATCCTCTAGAATTTCACTGTCTGAAGGTATGCACTTTTAAAGAAAGAATTCAGTGCTCAGCTTTGTCTACACAAACTTGCAGAGGGAGAATAGCTACATGTCATTCTAAAAATGTTCTAAAGAAAACAGCATCACTCAGAGAAAGTATTGGAAGCAAACCTGGAGATTTTTATAGAGCTCCCAATAACTCCCAGTATTATACCATGGTAAGAGGGAAAAAATAAATTACAAGAAAGATCCAGTCACAGTTGAAAGTGGGAGTGATCAGATTTGTTATTTATCTCCATATACTGCTGTAAAAAAAAAAGTATTTCTGGAAACACAAACTCATTTGAGAAACTGAAGATTTTTCTGATGACCAAATATGAGGGGAAACAGAGAGATTAACTGAAATATTTTATACAAAAGCCTGTGGAACACCATCAAACTGAGGTTTTCTTTCCAAGAACTGTTGAACACTCTTTACACAATTCGTTGTCACTAATTTTTACTTCGGTGCGCAGAGAAATATAATATTATGTGTATATATTAATGCACTATCACACCAAACAGAATTAGAATTTATAATCACTATTAAAGAATGAAATCTTTGATTTTGAATTAGAATTGTTGTCACACAGGGCTTAAAAATACATTTTAACAATAAAAATGAAATCCTATCCAATTTACTTTTTAAAAAAGAAGTTATAAAAACATATTAAATATGTTTGAACATTGGATTTTTTAATTGACTCTGCACTGAAATTTTCCAGTACAAATGGTTGAGCATGTTGTTTCGTTTATCTGTGATAAAAAACAACAAGCCTCACACTTTTTTAAAAATAATTCAAGACAAAGGATTTTAGATTGAAAATTATAAATATAAATTATATGTGGAAGAAAGTAAAAGGGACAGACTTGCTCATACCCAGTTTTGACATCATTTCAATGTTTTTTCCACACATTCAGCAGTGGAAGCTAAGATCAGGAAATGCACACTTGCCTGGATCCCATTGCTACTCCCAATTAGAGTAGACTCCTCAAACTGATCGTATAAATTTAGATCAAATGGGGGAAACTGAAGCCTATAGGACTCACCATCTGACATGTGGGTCTGTTTCTCTTGAGAAGACCCATTTTACTAAGCCAGAGCCCCATTAGCTGGACATACAGAGATTGAAATCCAGATCTTTAAAATTTAAACTCTGGGTCAAGCTCAAGATTTTATTTTATTTTTTATCTCAATTTTTTAATCTTGAAGATGAAGGAGTCTGCAGATTTAAGAAAATCCCTAGGAAAAATGAATGGAAACAAGCTTCTCCCTTATCTATCTATATCCCAAATGCTGTTCCAGGAATTTCATTCAAAAGCTGCCTCTGCCTATGCATTGCTATAATTTGTTTGGGGGAAAAAATAAAGAAAACAACTGGTGCTGTGCTGACAAGAGAGGTGTTGAAAGCATTGAAGGTAACAGTTTTGATCTGTGAAACTTTGCTCATTCAGGAACATGTCTTTAAAGCACAGCAAAATGAGAAGCATAAAATACACTTCCCCCACCGCCTTCAACAGCACTTCAGGATATAAGTGATTGTTAATTTGTTAAAAGGATATCACTCTTGTTAAAGACGTTAGGACTTGAGATCCAATCTAGAAAGCAGAATCAATCGTTATGCGAAGGGTGCTTCTTGAAATGCAAAAGGCAGTGTTTTGCTTAGAAGTGATGTCTTTCTGAAAAGCAAGTGGTGAATGTAATATTATATGATTTAATGAAAGGGACAAGTACAACCGTCTGTGCAATATTTCATTAAAAAATAGGTGACATCGTGCCTCACAGGACTGAATTTAGCTAATAATTTTTGGACAGAAGCTAAGAAATGGTCTTACTGGGTAAGCTCCACAGAAGGAGAATGACTCAGCTCATGTTTATGAAATGTATATCACCAAATTTCAACCGATGATACAAAAGTGTATCAAATTTATGTGAAAGGATATTTTTATATATTTGAGGAATTTTGAAAGAAGCAAAACAATTTTAGTGTCATGATTACAGTATATCACAGAAGTAAATACACTCCCTCACATTTCATAAATATTTTAGTATATCTTTTCATGTGACAACACTGAAGAAATGACACTTGGCTACAATGTAAAGCAGTGAGTATACAGCTTGTATACTTGTACTCACTTTTGTTGCCAGTAGTTTAGACATTAATGGCTGTGTGTTGTGTTATTTTGAGGGGACAGCACATTTACACTGTTATACAAGCTGTATACTCACTGCTTTAGATTCTAGCCAAGTGTCATTTCTTCAGTGTTGTCACATGAAAAGATATACTAAAATATTTGTGAAATGTGAGGGGGTGTACTCACTTCTGTGATATACTGTACATACCTCTGGTAGTGAAAGACCTGCACTGGTTGCCAGTTGCTTCCCTGGGCCAGTTCAAGGTGTTGGTCTTACCTATTAAAGCTCTAAATGACTTGGGGACTGGCTGTCTAAGAGACCACCTATCTTGTTATGAGCCTGTCTGAACTTTAAGATCTTCTTTAAAATACCAACAATTCCAAAGGCCCAGCTGACTAGCACGTTTGTGAGGGCCTCCTGCAAGTGGCTCTCAGATTATAGAATGCACTTTCTTCCAAGCTACACTCTGTTTTCACTCTGACTAACTGTAAGACTGGAGTAAAAACACATCTTCTTAGACTACTTCTGATGTCTAACCTGCCCTGCGGTCTTGTTTTAACTTCATCCTTGGCTGGATTTTAAGCCCTGTTTGTTGGTTTTTCTGGTTCTTGGTTCGGTTACATGTCCATCTCTAGTTAGCATCATATGTCTCTCACAAGAAATAGTGACAAAATTAAGTGAGAATAGAAGTTCCCAAATTGCAGAAGACCATTAAGGAAAGCCATGGGTTAAGGAGAAGCTTAAGTACATGTTTTCATTTCCCAGTTTAAGACAGATCTTCTAAGACAAGGGACAAAACAATGCCAGGCAAAAATGTTTAGCCTAATGTGGAAATATGGAAGTAAGTACTACACCTTGGGGGAAGGAGGAAGAGCCTGTGAAACACTCATTCCCTGGAATATTTTAAAGAGGATTTTCACTCTTCACTATTAGATCTAATGTATATATCAAACAGACTTCCATTGAGCAGGGGGTTGGACTTGATGGCCTTGTAGGCCCCTTCCAACTTCACTTTTCTATGATTCTATGATTCCATTTCCTTTTTCAACTGTGGAATCATTCTGTTGGTCTATCTTCTCTTGACAAAGAAATCCAGTAGTTAAGAGTGTTTGATCATTAAATAAATATCCAACCTACCAGTCCTACAAACCAGACTACAATGCAATTAAAAACTCTATGGGCTAAATCCAATGTTAGTCCCAACATAATCATTATGTTCTTGTTGGGATTTACATTGGACTTAGCCATATATAAACTCAGGCTGATTGAAAAAAAAATTATCTGAACTCATTAGACAGTAGCACAACAGCCAATACAGAAATTCAGTTAATAAGAAGCCTCTGAGAACAGAATAAAGACCCTTAAACTAGGTTTGAACTACAAATTTGCCCCCAGGAGCATTTCAGCCATTCAAATTGAATTCATTTCATTCAGAATTCCAAAGGAAGACAAAATTTGGAGAAATTTTCAGGGGCGAGGTTCTGGATTCCGACGCATACTTTACTATGAGGTGGCTGTGGATATATGGGAATATAGAACAGTCAGAGCTTGGAACTAACAAATATTGATTAAAATTCATTACATTTTGGGACCATCTCCAGATAATCTTCCTAAAATCTATTTTTTTTTTAAAGTGAAAATGTTAATGAGAATTTGACATATGAAAAGAAAAACATTTTTTACATTTCTCTCCAGAGGGCCCATGCCAGTCCACATTCTCTCTTACTAAAGGGAGATGGGGAAATACTTGTTGGGATAGCAACCTGCCTACTACGCCTTTGGGAGGTTTGGATAGGAGGGACTTTTGGTGAATGTCAGTTACTTAAAATAGACAATTGTTTCACTCTTTACCTCAGATTCCTTTCCCCACTTTTTTTTTAACCTTAGTCAAGGTTCTGTGTCAGTTTAGCAATGTTAGAGTTCTCAGTCAGGTTAGTACTGCCAGTGTTCTGAGTGTTTATAAGCAGTCAGTTAGTGAAGTTAATAATGAAGCTAACCAGTCAAGATATTATACTATGTAACGAGTGAATGTGTTTTGGTTTTATTCTGGCATATGTGAAGATTTTGTAAGTAAAATAGAAACATTTTTGTTCTTTATCAGTATCGGGGTCTTTGAATATATTGAGGCTAGGTTATGTAAATTGAGGTAAATCTAACTAAAACTAACCTATAGAATAAGGAGTGGCATATTTGAGGGAGACTTGTAATTATAATAATCTGCTCTGTGGGTTCATGTCTGAATTTTTCTCCGCTATGTAGCTGGAAGTTTTTTAAGCCAACACTTTCCACATACTCTGCCCAATAATATTTCCTTTGGAAGCTACATTTATACAAGCAGCACAACCTTGGCCCTATAAATGCATTTAAACCATTACACCGACACCTTCATTACATAGCCAAGAGTTTATGCCACTTTTCAAGACTTCTGGAAATTTTAGCCTATTAGGAGCCACATGTTTAGGAATCAATGACCTATAAATAACTTATTAACCACTTCAAGTCATACTTCTTCAGCATAATACTATATGAAGCTTTGACTGAAAGTGTAGGCCTTATTAGAAGCTAACTCAGAAGCTAACTTGCTATACCTTTCCAGACATTACTGAGATCATAGAAACCAATTCCTGTTGCACCTAAATCAGTTCACCAGGAGTATCCAACAAATTAAGAAAATACTTGCTTCAGTCTCCCATGGATAATGTTTGGGAAAAAAGGTCCAGCTATAGCTGAAGTGTGCAGACTGAGATGAACTAGCCATTGCACAGGTAACTACAAATCTGCCTGAATGTGTGGAATGGAACAAGCAATTATTAGTTAAAACATGAGCTGACAAAAAGAAAACTTTTATTAGTGCAAGGAGCTTGTCTTTTTGTTATTGCAGAAACGGTGCAGGCTTCTTACTGCACTGAAAAACAAAGAGAGCTAAGCTGCTACATTTTGACTCCAGTTATTTTTCATCATCCCAGATGTTGCTGCAAATTTGCTTCTTTGAATGACACAGAAAATGAAATGAGCATGAAAAAGACCAAGGGGGGGGGGGGGCTTAGAAGATGCCATGCATGTCTGAGGTAGGAGAAGCATGTGAACCTGAATGCACACTAATACTTTTGTAGTTACAAAAACAAACAAAACAAAACACAAAACACAAACTACCAAAATCAGAGGCAATGGTGGGGAAATGCTTTTTGTGTTTTTTTTTTATCGCTATGTGTATTAAAACTTAAACACATTTCCACCACAAATCCTTTCTGCTCTTGAGAATTCTTTTCTTCCTTGTTCACTGTCTCATCTTACTCTTTAATGGAGGAAGAGATCAATATTCTTGTTGAGCTGTCTAAGACAGATTTCTGCATCACCTATTACAGCAATAAAATTATGTATAAAAAAGAACACTGCTAACCAACATTTGTGGGAAGCCAAAAGAGCATAAAAAGAAAAATCACTTTGGTTTTCCTGTTTCACTTTGATTTGCTATTTCCCCTAAAATAAAGATATTAACAAAATTTGGGGAAGAAAAGATAGATCAGGGAACTTTTGCCTCACCCCTGTTTTGTTCTTTACCTGTCCCCCATCAGAGAGACTGTAGTTATCAGGAATTTGGGGAATTTGCTTAAAATTATGCAGGTGTTGCACAATACACATTATGCAGCTACTACTGTATACATTCTGCAAGACAAAGGTTCATCTTGAGGATTAAAATATATCAGTGAGGGTTAATATATTAATATTAATATAAGAATATATATAAAAAATTAAAATCAGGAGTCAGAGTACTGTCATGGTCAAAGTCTTAGGCAGGGATTTGGGAGACCCAGGTTTTACTCTTCACTGAGCCATGAGCTCAGTGGATGGCTTTCCTAGCAATTTTCTCTCTCTCTTCCTCTTTCATTGCATGTCTCACAGGGTTCTTATGAGGTTAAATAGGGAAGAAAGAAATTCATATATACTTTGTTGTGCTCATTGAAGAATAGGTAATAATATAATTGTGTGCCCTCAAGTAATTTCTGACTTATGGTGACCCATTTGCAGGGTTTTCTAGATATAGAGTATTCAGAAGTGGTTTGCCATTCCCTTCTACTGCAGGCATCCTGGGACTGTGCAGCTTGCCTGAGGTCACACAAGCTGGCTCTTCGGGAATGCACAGTGGGGAATTGAACTCCCAACCTCTGGCTCTGCAGCCAGATATCTAACTAGCTGAGATACCCAGCCAGCTATAGATACTGTAGGTGGGAAACACATAATAAATAAATACGAGGGGAAGAGAGGAAGAGAATGGTCTTTTAAGCATTATACAGCATCTTGAGACTAGTTCAAGTATGGCCTGAACCTGGAATGTTATACTTCACATATTCACCTACTACAAATGTCACCCTTTGTGGAATGTTCATTTCTTGCTGTTTTATAATTACCACCATGGTTATAAAGCCAATTAATCTATATCGCAGCAGCTTGAGAAGGCAGCAGCTAGACCCTTTTTGCTATGATGTTTTAGAATTTTGTGGTGGTCCTTTTCATCACACTAATCCTATGCAGGCATGTACCTGCTTTGAGGCAGAACTAAATTTGTAGTAGACACATGAGGACACGTATAAGCCCCACACCTGAATATTTTCACCAGCCAGACCTATTGTAGCATGCATGTTGGGCATGAGCATTTGTGTAGGATTCTGTGGCTGAAATCCTGTTGTGCAGCTGCTTACTGCATAACGTGCAGTTGCACTTGTTGTTGCAAAATTTGGAAAAAGGGGAAAGTCTTATCCAGGAAGCAGTTCTGTGGATCCAGTTATACAGTCAGTTGTGCAGTCAGTGTGTGGTCAATTATGCAGTTAGTTGCACACAACTAGTTGTGCAATCAGACATGGGGACTGCCTGGATATAACTTCTTGTGAATGTCTGCAAGCATAACTTTATGCTATAGCAAGTGCTATAAGATTCCAGCGTGTAAGTGCATTTGGATAAACATACCTACAGATATTGTTATCAACAATTTCTGGACGTGAGAGCTTTTCAGACCTTCACGCTCAACAATCTAAGGACTTGTAACACTGCTGGAGATCTGGGGACATTTGGGAGTGTGTCCTTGTGTCCTCAATACAAATGTAGCCTACGCACAAGTAGGCATATACTTTGCATAGGACACGTGGGTGGCTTTTTCTGTGTACAGATAGATGAACTGATAGACTGACAGTTTTGAATGATGTACTTGTATGCTGCAAAGTAAGTGCAACATACAGTTTGGCCTGTAATTCACAAGGTTTGCCTTGAAACCAACAGTATTAGTTAGCAGCCCACATGGAGAGTTCAGATACCTTCAAATCTTTATCAGAATACAGAAAGGATGACCTGAAAGTAGAATATTAGAAAGATTCTGTCTTGTGCTTTCCATGATATATAGAAACAGCATGGGAAGGAGAACAGTGAGGGAGATAGTTTTGCAAGTGATAGAAGCCTTCCTTGTTTCCTCTACAACCTGTTTTAATGCACTCAGGTAGGCAATTACTCAGCACTTAGTGGTGATACTTAGTGATGAGGAACAGGAAGCAGGTCTGTTTACAAAGTGTTCCTCAGGTTTCAAATCAATAATTGCCATGTTGTAACATCTTACTTGTACTAGTGAGTGACAGTTGCTGAGCATGATAGCATATTGTGACTCAAACTATAAAATTTTTATTCATATTAATTGGCAGAATTATGTAAAGGAAGGCATATTAATCTCATTCTATTTGCAATGGGTAATGGTTACCAGAGGAGTCATTTACCAGCTGTTTAGGAAGCTTACTGCCACCTGATCTGTCTTATCGTTTTATGTTACTTGAATGTGCTTGCTTCCAGAAGCCATCCATTGCCTTTTTGTTACATTGACACCCAAGGCAACTTACACATTGATTTTTAAAAATTCGCAAAACTGTCTCATGGACCAAAAATCACTCACACTTAAATCTGGAAGAGCATTTTTTAAAAGATCTATAAATAGATAAATTCTAATAAAAATAGTATGTGTGTGTGTGAGTAAATTATATATAATAACAGGCCCTTTGAAAGCTAATCAACAAGCACTGCTTGTAATTGTTAAAATTCAATGCACGTTAGAACATTGCCAACATTCAACAACATCTGTTAGAGCAAGTAACTCTTTAAAGTGACTTTTGTATATCCAGATAAAAAATGTTGTACTTGATATGGCACTGCAGAAGGACATTGCTCACTTGAGCTTAGTATTGCCAGCTCTGTCCAAGAGTTTCTTCCAAATCTTAGACAAAGGTGTTTTCCAGACCTTCTATACAAGATATTTTAACTGCTTTCTAGACCTGTGCAGATGTAACTCTGTCAGAGTCTATGGGACTAATTTATTTTTTTTATTTTTTTAAAAGGATAGTACAATCACAATTATAAACTTGGCAAGTATTTTGATTTTAGAAAAACCAACTAATAATATTGCATATATAAGTCACCATTGAATTATGCATAGTTACAGATCAGAACAAGCTTTATTGTTTAAAACCATAGGTCATCACAATATCAACAGCAAGACAAAGCTGCACTGACCCCATATATCTATACCTAAAGTTAAGATGACGTAACTTCCCTTCTTTATTAAGACTTCTGATGTTTGGCACATATTTTCTTTGCTGCCAAAGCAAATTTTGCTACTTGATAGGTAGCAGTTACATCCCTACCCACAAGCAGTGTACAAAGTTGAGCCAAGGGGGGGGGGGGTCTATCACACAGGAGTCTGAGAATGTCAGCAAGAAGTTGGCTTCTGGGGTGCTTATATAAAGGGTAACTTAATAAATAATGGAAAGCATCTTTGACCTCTCCTGATCCACAGATACAGAGTCTTTGATAGAATAGGACATTATCTCCCCTCCAAAATGGCAGATGGCATACACTGAAAACGCAAAGCTGTGAATGCTTTTCTTAAAGGGGCTGAGGTTAGATAAACAAAATAAACAAAATACATAGTTGCAGACAACCACATCAGTGCACCAACTAAGGATGCAAGAGTGGTTTGAAGACGTGTCTAGCAAAGTGTCTGTATTCCACAAGTCAACAAATCCTGTTGCACTTGCTGTAGCATAATGTTGTGCTCGTGCACAAGTCTCCCATGAAAATTGCCCTGCAGAATCCAACACAGATAATTCAGCAGTTCCAAGTTTCTTTCTCACTGCAGCATGAGAATGAAATGGGCTTCCTTCTTCCTGAGCAGGAAACAGATTCATGTTTAGGTCAAAGTATATAAATATAATTATGTGCTGTCCTATCAATGGTGGTTTATGGTGACCCTTTCTAGAGCTTCCTAGTTACAGAGTACTCAGAAGTAGTTTACTGTTCCCTTCTTCCAGGGACATGCATCTTGCCCTAGGAGGCACAGTTGGGGAATCAAATTCCTAACCTCTGGCTCTGCAGTCACTGAGCTCTCCAGCAGAAATATACATTACAGCACAGCAGGAGCTTGTCTCACCTCCCAAACTTTGCAAATTAGCTTCGTTATATTGTGATTCATTTTCAGCCATGACCATGCTCTTTTTCTATAAGCCTGGCCTCACAAGCATAAAATATTGCCTTAGTCTGGTCTCTTGAGCACTAATGTGATTTCAGCTGTAACAATGGACATCGTTCTTGTTTGATTTCTATAGGCCTGAAGAGGTCTCATGACCTGACAATAGGTAGGGCAGTATCTATGAGAAGCTTACGGGATGCATGTAAATCTCATCCCTAACATGATACTCCCCTAATAATGTTAACCAAACTGTTGTGTGATCAGTACTATAAAGCTGAAATAGCACTTGTAACACTAGCCCAACCTGTGGCAGGGGAAAGCAAGGATTCAGAAATACAAGAGTTAGTTAAGAAAGAAGAAGAAGAAGAAGAAGAAGAAGAAGAAGAAGAAGTAGTTAGTAGTAGTAGTAGTAGTAGTAGTAGTAGTAGTAAGTAGTAGTAGTAGTAGTAGTAGTAGTAGTAGTAGTGGACTGGCATTCCAGAACAAGGGAATGGCCTGATGGGTCATGGTTCAACATCTATCTTGTTGCCTCACAACTGCCACACTATAGTTCTGCCATAATCAGACACCACAAGACAAAAATCAAGGTGCTTGTCATATATTTGTGTGTGCCATTGGTACTGTCTTTAGAATTTTCAGATCCACTTTAACTGATTTGTTTCTGTTTATTTGTCAAATTTATAACCTGCCTTTCCACTAGAAAATAGCAGTCAAGGGGGCTTGCAAACTTTATAAAATAATAAAAAGAAATAAAACTAAATAAAACCAACCCCAGGACATCTGGCTTGACGCTGCAATGAGACAGCAGCAGGAGGACGGAGGTCCGTCCCCTGGGCTGAATTTTGACCTGTTTGGGACCCCCCCGGGGGGTTAAAACCACCCTGAAGAGGTGGTGAAATGGGGGAGAAGCCTGTTGATCATGGGGGAACGGCGGTTACCCACGTTTGATCCAGGAAACTCCCCAATCAACCAGCGGGTGGAAACAAACAGCTGAACTAGCTTGCTTGCAAGTCGTCGGCAGCTGGCAATGGAGAAGCGATAAATTAGCCTAATTAACATAATGTTACCACTGGGTGAGAAATATTTTTTTAACTGTATTGCTTTACTATCCCTGGACGAGACAATTCCTACGGCAGAAATAGCATCTTCTATCCCTCACCACTGATTGAGCAGCGGTGAATCTGGAGAGAGGAGGAGACGCAGGGAGACACAAGGAAAATAAATTGGACATTAATTAGACATTTAATTTTACTTCAAGGAAGGAAGTTTGGTATTACTTTGTCGTTATAAACTTAAGAATCTTTCTCCTGAAAACATCATTGGCAACAACTCTGGGAAACTAAATTTGTTTATGCTACTTGTAACAGCTATCTAAGGTGTTGGCAAAAAGCCTAGAATCAATTACCTTGAACACTTTATGGCTGGTTGGAATTCCCTTTCTTTTTGAGGACGGAACTGAACTACAGATAAATTAACCCTAGAAAGCCTAATCCAGCCAAAGTGGAACTTCTAAACTGTATCCTGGGTTCTGTACTTGATGGGACCTTGAGCCTTTAGGTGGGGGAAACTCTCTACATCTGAGACTGGATTCAAGCTTAACCCTAAAGATGATCAATCCATTAAAGTGGACCTATGGAAGCAAGTATTGATGGAATTGGACTGATTACTTTAAGCATCTGGACAACTTTCACTTGGAATACAATTATTTGACATCTGGAACATAATACCACAACAATGACAATTTTGGGATGAAACAAAATCTACCCTGTAAGCAATTTTAGAAATAGTGAGATGCCACAACGAAGAGGCAAAATTATTCAAGGAGCAGTTGAAGAAGAACTATAGTCAACAGGAGACAGGGAATAATGAACAAGGAAATGAGAGGGTGGTGGATGATGTATGCCAATCAAAAGAGGGGCTGGAGGAAATCAGAGGAGAAAACCTAGGAGATTTAATTCTAACCCTGGAGCCAAGAAGAGTTTTAGGTGTGCTAAGGGAAGATAAGCAGAGAGAATCAGCAGATCTAATTAAAAAGAGCCTGGAAGATCTATTGGAGATAGATCAAGTGTATAAAATGTTCTCAGATGGCACAAGGCACGGCAGAATTTTTAGAGAGATAGAAACAAGAATTGGGAAAAGACAAATAAGAGAAGGATTTACTTAGAAAGATGGGAAAAAAATTAAGGTGGCCTTCAACATTGAAAGCATGTATATACCTAACTTCTGGGATTGTAAGGGGGCATATCCTATATATTAGAAAAAGGAATTAAACTGAAATAAGGGATCACTAATCAGGGTGAAGGCATAACACGGTGGTTCTTAAGGTAAATTGAAGCTAGATATAAGGATGAGGTAAAACACATAGTACTTAATGAACATACATTAGATACATTAGATATGATATTGATATAGACATGATAGAAAATGTGGAGATAGAAATGGCTAAACAATTATATAAACAAAATCTGTATAAAATGATTTAGATAACATCTATTCTGTGTTAGGAACCTATTCAAGTTATTATTGGTATAAAATACAAAGTTGGTCGGTTAAATTACCTCAAAATTATATAAATTTGGAACCAGAATTACTTTTATTAGGAATGTTATTAGAGGATTTTGAGTACATTGTATACTATGAGAGCAATATTATGATAGTAGCCAATATTGTATACCAAAATACACACATGAATGGTTTAAATGTTTTAAAAATGTATAGGTTTTGAAGAGACAACTAAGAAGACACCAAGACTCAAAAAACAAATAATTATAAGCAACCCATGTAACACGATGTTTAACAAGCACAAATTGAATGTAGAGAGATTGAAAATCTAATAAAATGTTTTTTTAAAAATGAAATAAAACCAATCCCACTATAAAAAAATCTTTGAAATCAAAGTAAATGCAATAAAACTATTACAACCCACAAATGCTAAAGCTGAAAACTACACAGCAGGGCAGGTTGAACATCATATGTCAATCTAAAAATATGTGTTTTAACTCCCTGCTGAAAATCAATCAGAGTGGAAACTGATTGCAACTTTAAAAGGAGTGCATTCCACAGCATGAAAGCCACAAAGAAGAAGGCCCTCCATGCTTGGGAGCTGGGCTTCTGAAACTATTGCCCCCCTACCCCGGAATAAAGACGCGAGACCAAGATTATGGATTAAACACGGGCCACTCTTTATTGAATAAACAATATTGCCAATCCTTTGGCAAAGGGGGGTCCTGCTGTAGTGCGGAATCAGGTCCCCTCGGACCCCCTAACAAACCAATGGGCAAGTCCCTGGCCCCGTAAAGACAGCGCTAACCCGGCCGGCCTAAATTTGACCACCCCTGGACCTCAAGCCACCCTCTCCTTGTTGACTGTTGGTCTGGGTGTGGCCCCAGCGCATCTTTTCCCGCAACCACTGTAATTGCATGATCCGCAATGCTAGGAGTTCAGATGAGCTATACCTTACGTGATAGCTATGGGACTCACCAAAAAACCTGTTTTATCCGCACTACCCGCCACAGCATAGGGACTAGCCATGCTAAGTCCCATGCCCGCCATCAAGCTTATCAAGCTCCAAAAGCAGGGCCCCCTTGCTCTCTTCAAGCAAGACATCCAAACCAGCATTGGACAGATGTACTCCATCTGGCTGAAAAAATTCAGGCCTATCCAAGCGGATCCTCTGGTGACCAATCACCGATCCAAGGCTGCTGCAGACAGCTCTGCAGACCTCCCTATTAACACTCCTCCGCGCAGTGTTAACGGGCGAAAAATTCTGTGCATCCCTCCAAATCAATCGAGGGATGATGGTCGACCAAACGATGCTCAATGCAGGGTACGTGGCCCTCAACCACTTGATATCTCGTAGCACATCAAGAATTAAGGCCTTTCCACCATGCCTAGCCAGATCATTACTGCCCAGGTGTATGACCAATACGTCTGGGGAGGTGTTGACTGAAAGCAGCCACTCGACACATCTGGCTCCACAGCATTCCGCGTAAGCCCTTCCATTCAATATGGGCTCTAGCTCCAAGGCCCAGACTACTCCCCCATGGGGATGTAGCAGCGTGGTGTGCTGCCCAGAAAATGTAACTATGGCCAACAATCATGATATGCCTTCTTTCCACTGGCGCCATGGGACCTGCAATGAGAGAAACAAGACCAGGCCCCTACCTAGACATTAGGGAATGTCCTGATGTACCTACGATAATTAGAAGAAGACCACCGACCTATATGCTTAATGTCATCTGTGTGGTATCCCAATGCCGCTGCAGTAGATGCAGCGCCAATTCTAAAAGAGTGTTTGCCAAATTTCAATCCCTGCACGCCTACCTTATTGAGTGCCAGGTCTGTCAGCCTCCAAAACTGGTACTTCGTCAATGGGGAACTATCCTTATGAATAAAGAAATATTCCTGCCTGGCTCACCTAACCCTCAAATATGATGTTATGGCTTTCAGTGGGCAAAGATCTTCCACATGGCAACGCCCTAAAGTAAGTTAAACTCCCTTACCACGCTGATCCGCCTTGGATCGGCGGATATGAATCTGAATTGACCCTGCAACTAAACGAATATCCTGCCACTGCAACGCTAATTTGGATGTGTCTCCCTTCCCAGTGGCCACCACCTTGCTGATCCTAAGAGCTCCAAAAATGTCAGCAGAGACGCCGCCTTAAATAGGACAGTTTCATAATCATCCCTACAAAGCACCTCCCATTGCTTACAAATATTTTCCAATAACTCCGGCGATATAGGTGCCCTCGTATCTCTAACCCTACCTCTTTCCTTAGACCAACCTTCAATCATCTTTTTAATGTGGTAGTCTGAAGAATGATCCTGATAACCATGGACCCTAGCGTAAAAGGCTAGCGCCGACAATCTGCCCTGTATAGATCTCGGCGCCAACCCCTTCATGTTCAAAAACACAATGAATTGCTGAAGATGCTCAACTGGGGCTGGCCACATTGGCTCCAATTTAACTAGCTTTCTAAACTCCTCAAATTCTATACTCACGGCCAGGTACCCTTTCCGTGTCCTCAGTGCCAAGGCCAAGCCTATTGCCCTTTCAGCATCTTCTCGCCAATTTGCCAGACCTCTGGTGGAAGAATTTCTGGGAACTCATTGGCTCCTGGATCTAGCTCCCTGAACCGCTCGATCTGTTGGCGTGATAATGCATCAGCCAAGCTGTTATCTATCCCTGGCACGTGTTGGGCCTGAACCCAAATATTAAATTTCAAAGCCAGCAGTGTAAATGCCCTAACTAAAGTCATAACCCATTCTGAATGCGACGTAAGGTTGTTTATGATGTAAACCACTGCCTGATTGTCGCACAAAAACCGCACAACAGAGTTTGCACATTCTTCCGCCCGGAGCCACAATGCCCCAACTATTGGGAAAAATTCCAGGAATGTCAAATCCCTGGTAATCCTGGCCTGGTGCCATTCTTTTGGCCAACGACCAGCACACCATCTGCCCCTAAAATAGATTCCAAACCCTAATGAACAAGCAGCGTCCGACTTGACCTTAAAGTCCGCCTTAAGGCCCAGGTCCCCTCTCCAGAAGGATACTCCATTAAACTGAGATAGGAACTGACTCCAAACTTGCAAATCTTCCCTCATGCCACGTGTAACTCTAGTCCTATGCAAGGGACGACTGAGGCCCTTCATTGCCACGCAAAGCCTACGCAAAAAGGCACGACCAGGCGCTACCACTCTGCAAGAAAAATTTAGATGGCCCACAATCTCCTGAAGCTCCCTCAGGGACACCTTTTTCTTCTGCAACATCCCTGCTATCCTGCCCTTAAGGTCGGCTAATTTACTCTCAGGCAGTCTAGATGTCTGCTTCACCATGTCCAGCTCAATACCTAGGAACGTCAGAGATGTGGCTGGTCCCTCAGTCTTTTCCTCCACCAAAGGTAGCCCGAGCTCACTCGCCATTGATTGAAAATTGTTCAGAATCAAACTGCACCTACCTGAATTCTTCTCACCACAAAAAAGGTAATCATCCAAATAATGGGCCTTAGACTTACAGCCCACCCTCTGCCTGAGCTTCCACTCGAGGAACGAGCTAAAATGCTCAAATGCTGCACATGAAACAGAGCAGCCCATGGGCAGTGCTCTATCTATGTAAAAGGATCCCTGGAAATGAAAACCTAACAGGTCAAAATCCAGCGGATGAACTGGCAAAATCTGGAAAGCCGATTTTATATTACATTTCGCCAGCTCCACCCCTACACCACACTTTTGTACCATGCAAACCGCCTCATCAAAGGAGGTGTAGCGCACAGTACAAAGCTCCTGAGGGATGGCATCATTAACCGACACCCCCTCTGGGTAGGACAAGTGGTGAATTAATCAAAACTCACCTTGAGACTTTTTTGGAACTATTCCCAAGGTGAAACCCTCAAGGTCTCCAAAGGGGGCGTCACAAAAGGTCCTAATACTCTCCCTTCCTTCACTTATTTAGCAATCTTTGTCTGAACAATACCCTCCATGCCACAGACGGAATTCAGGTTTTGCACAAAGAAGGCTTTACGCTCACCAACCACCGGTATCCTAAAACCGTACCTAAAACCTTCCAATAAATAACTGGCATCCTCTCTAATGGGATAATCATGCAACCAAACTTCCAAAACTGTAACTCTAATTGGGCTGGGGCCCTTTTCCAGGGTTACCCCCGCTGCTATTGGGTTTTTTACCTCCTCCTGGACCCTTGCTCTGGAATTGAGCCCCAGTTCTGAAACAGGAGGCACTGGGATGCTGTCCCCCGCACACCGAACACTCGTGTCTAAAATGACATGGCTTCCTGGAACAGGCACCCTTGTAGTTGTAATCCGAGCAGAGCAGGCGGGGTTAAACCACCTGCCCCACTCCAGCACGGGGATTTTGATTCAAAACAGTCTTCCTAATGAGATGCTCACTATCGCACCTATCTCCAAAATGGGGCCTTGTTGGCATCATAGATTGCAGCCAAAGCCCAGGAAGGGGCTCATCCAAGCTCAGGTTAGGTTGAATCGCACTGCACATACCGAATGATTCATCATAGGCAAGTCATGCTTGACCCGTGAAGTCTACATAAGGCCTATAGATTATATCTAGATATTTAAAGCGAGATTGAGCCCGCCAAGGTTGATCCTTTACTACAACCCCAGCATAAATTATAAAACCAGGTAGCCAATTCGACCATGTCCTATCAGGCTTCTTCCTTCTATGCCTCTCCTTATCTTTCTCATCCTCCTTATCCAAATCCCTCTTCTCTACTTCTCTATTTAGTAGGTCAAAGAAGTCTACGTATTTACCCTTTCAAATTTTTTCCTTAGTTGCCGGGATGAAGTGGTCGCCCAGAGGCGTTGAGTAATCCCCTGCTGGTAAAGCTTGCAAAGGCACCGTATTAAACCCGGTGTCTGGAACCGCTGGGTTTGGCCAAATTCCAGCGCCCCCTGTCAAATTTAGTGGGGATGGGAATGCAACCTGTGGGTAGGCTGCAGCCCAGCTGCCAAAGTGTGTGTTCGAGCAAGGCCAAGGGGAACAAGAGGCCCAAAAACTCTGCCCTTCATATGGATTGTAATAGGGGGAACTAAATTACCCCATGCCTGGCCAAGGCCAGACAGGTGTAGGCAAAGCAGTGTCCGGTGCAACGGTTGACTCACCGGCCGGAGGAAGCATCCCCGTTGGTTCTTCCCTGCCATACTGGCATTCCGGGCTGGACCCGTCTCGCGCTTCCGAAACTCCATGCACCACCGCCACTGAACCCGCTGCCACCGGAATCGGTGTCGCTTCACCTTCCTCAGCCCACTGGCATATTGGTGTAAACACTGACCCGTCAGTCTCGCTTGGATGACCCTGCCGACTGCTGCTCAGCTTCTAAGATGGCAAACTGAGACATTAGATTGTCTGCCATAGCTTTGAGCTTAGCCCGGCAATAACTCTTGGCCTCCCTAGCCAAGCGACGTGGCTGCACCTGGCTGGACTGTGGGGCCCGACTCACTGCTCTTTCGGCTTCAAAGGCAGATATTTTCTCCTGTAATTGCTGCCAAATCGGCCAAGATGCCTCATCCAATGAGGATTGAGGTGGTGAAACCTGGGGTACTGGCCACTTTTTGGCTGGCTGCTTTCCCTTCCTGTTACCCTGCCCCTTCCTTGAAGCCATTGCAACCTTTAAAGCTCAGTGCCAGACAAGAACTACACAGGCTTTGGTGCCATGGTCATCCAGCAAATTGCTACGTCTTTCTGTACTGCAACCTGGTATGTTGCTACTGTAAGCAAATACCTAAGCAGCGATATGTATGCACACGCCTATTTATTAAATCACTATCAATATTTATGGTATCTGTTTATCCAATGTAATTGGATGCCTAAATATCAATTTGTAGCGAATGCCTATTTATTGAATCCTAAATTATTTATGGCATCTGATTATACTACCCAAATTTATTTATTAATGGCAAAATCCTATTAATTAGCCCTGTCTGATATGTGATTTAATTATTGCCTATTAAATTTGAAGTACTATCAAAGTTTATTAATAATCAATAATCCAATCACTTAACCAGCCAATTTATTTAATTATAATTATTCTAATATTAGTACACTAAATTATTATTAATGATCTACAATTCCTAGGCAATCAAATACTAATTTAATTAAACCAGAACTAAGTTAGGTAATTAATTTCTATTTTATTTTATTTTATTTTATTTTTATTTTTTTATAAGCCACCTAATAACTAAATGCAGCCTAGGGAACACCTATGACTCTCAAATGAAAGAAAATGGCCGACCACCAAAACGTGCTTGGCCCAACTGCCACGCACGTGGCCAGATTCAAAATCGAGCGCCACCAACCTCCATCAGTTCTATCTAACCAAGGCAATGGGGTGGGGCGGGGTGGGGTGGCGAAGCGCCAAAACAACTGAATTACCTAATGGCCTATACGCCCCACCGCAACCCCAGCAGTAAGGCACCCAGCCGCAAATGTGGTTTTGTTGTTGTTATTATTATTACTATGTGTAAATCAATACTAAAATAAGCAGTTAGATATAAGCTAACTAAACCTTTGCAACGGCCAGCCCAATCCAAATGTGCTGACAACGAGCAGATCACGTCCCAGCGTGGCTGGGTATCAGAAGTTTAATCCACCCCAGGGGAAACAGTCGGCTATGAGGTAGAGCCCCAAAGAGCCGATCGCTCCGTGGCATGGCTCGTATGAGCCTCACGTTTGCACACACCCCTTTCCCGGTAATAACAAGACAATAATCAAAATTACTTAAGTCCCCCAACCCAAGTAAAGAATCACAAAATAATTAATGAAATTCCCAGCAAACCCAGGGAGGGAGCCAATGCTACCCCCCCATTCCAATCTCCGCTCTGTGCCAGTCTCAAAGCCAACGACGCAGTTTGAGTGAACCAACAAACAGCCGTACTTCTTCTCCCACCATTGCCAGTGAAGGAAGAGGAAGAGGAGAGGGGGGAATGGCCCTTAAATTACCTGCTGTTCCCCCCTCTCCCAGGAAATGCTGTTGCAAGACTTGAGAGGTCTCACGATTTCCAGGGACGGAGGCAAAGACGAGCCGCGCCGTCGAAGCGTGGCCCAGCCACAGCTCCAACATTGGCATTTTAAAGAGGGCCTCTCTTGAAGAGTTTAACATCTGGGCAGCCTCATCACAAGACAGACAGTCCTTTAGATAACCAGGCCCTAAGCCATGTCAAATGTTAGATTGAAACCCATAACTTCAATTGAGCTGAGTAAGCAATTGGCAGCCAGTGCAGTTTTTTCAGTATTGGGTTGATATGATCACAATTAGACATGGGCAGGAATTTAAAAAACAAACCACCAAATTCATTCAAAAAATTGCTACCTCATTGTTTCATATTTGTACAAATCAATGCCACAAACAAATACGGATCAATAAAGTTTTAGCGATTTTTTATTTTTTAAAGTTTGTTTGGCTATAAAATAGTCCCCAAGGCACCTAGAGACACCAAACCCTGTGACTCTCCTCTACAGTCCCTCCAGGTTTGATGGGGATTGGGTTTCCGCAAGCCAGCTGCGAAAGGGCACTTTCCTGGGATGATACACTTTGTGGGTGTATAACCTGGATGGTCTGAAACCCAATATTCACCAAACCTGGAGAGATTGTAAAGGAGAGTCAGTAGAAGCTTCCCTGTGAGTCTGGTGTCTCTAGGTGCCTGGGGAGAACTTTCCTGGAGTGCCCTACATGTGGGTGTATAATCTGGACATCCAAACTTCAAACTTCACCAAACTTGGAAGACTTGTAGAGGAGAGTCAGTGGAAGCGTCTCTGAAAATTTGGTGTCTCTACATGCTTTGGTGGCTGTTTCATAGGGTTTTAAATTAAAAAAACAAAATGACATCAATTCATCAGAAAAAATGTAAAATTGTAATTCGTGATTCGTCACCTATTTTTCTGATTTGTGCACATCTCTAATCACAATACCACATGCCAGTCAGCAATCTAGCTCATACATATTGTATCAGCTGAAGATACCCGTCCCTCTTCAAGGCTAGCAGCACCATGTAGAACTCATTGCAGCATGACATGATGCAGCTAAGTCATGGGTGCAACATGATATAACTAAAGCATGGATTTTAGATTAGATTTCAACCAGTTGCCTTCCAGATGTTTTCAAGCAATAATAAAAATAGTTGTCATCAAATCCATTTCTATAGTTTTCTAGGTATAGGGTATTCAGAAGTGGTTTATCATTCCTTTCCTCTGGGAGTGCTCTGGAACAATACAGCTTGCTGAAGACCTCACAGACTGACTCTTCTCCTGAAAGGCACAGTGGAATATTGTACTCCTAACCTCTGGCTCTGCAGCCAGATACTCCCTCTCACTGAGCTTATAATTCATATGCCTTGGCCATACTTCTAAGACTTTTAGTCTGAAACATTTGAAGGCCAGCTAGTTAACCTTCAGCTAAGATGGACTTGCTTTTGTTTCTTTGAACATTTTTATGAAAAGTTATAATTTTAACAGGAGTCATAGTCCATGCCAGGTAGCAAAGGGGTAAGAAGAAAAGTAAAAAAGGGATGGGAAAGATTGTGGGATGAATTACTTGAAATATCTTTAGGTTTTTGTAAGGACAAGCAGTTATAAGAGAAATGTTACTGAGGGTAGGAGAGAAGAGTATACTCTTACAGGACTAGAAATCTTATTCCAGAAGGCTACAGTATGCTACATTTTAAAAGCAGCACTGAAAGATGCTCTAGGCATTACTTCTCTTTGCAGTATGACTGTTATATTAAAACTAAGCACAAGAAATGTATAAAAAGAATATACGTATCTGATTCACAATCTCATTAACCTGCTGCAAATGGAGAAATGACTCCTCTTCCGTTTTCTTCTTCTTCTTCTATTGGAAATCCAAAATTGGCAGTGGTGGTTCAGATAATTAGCCCCAAACAAGCCTAAAAATGGGTTTTACACATCGGCTAAATTTAACAATGCTTCTGTGGCAATTCTACACAGAGTTAATTTTGTGTCTGTGAAGAATGTGCTATATTATGTTCTAGGAGCTACAGAGTATTAGCAGGCTAATAGTTTGGTACCGCGTATGCAGTGTGTAGCGGAGCTGATTAACAGACACAAAGTTCCATTTTTATTTGGAAGGAGACAATAACACCTGCCTAACTGCCCACATGAACTGAGTCACTGCTGAAAGCTGCCCTTTCAAAATTAAGCCTGCCATGGTGAGTGGCGCAACTTGCAAGAAAGACACAGATGTCCTCCTAAATGGCCCATCCTCTGCTCTGTGGACTTAAAAGACTCAAAGCTGTGTGGGGACTCTCTGGCACTAACCTGCACCATAGAGTTGCTGTGGGTGTCACTGAAATTAGGTAGTCCATGCTGGTGTGGCAGGGAAGATTAAAGCCTCCAAAGGGTCACAGGGCAACCTATTGTCCTGTACCCCTTGAAGAATTTCTCTTTCCTTCAGATTTGGGTTTTACACCTTTTGAGCTGCAGTGCTAAGCTACAGTTAGATGTTCAGAAGTTCTGTGGTTTCAGTGACACCCTAGCCATGTGACAGGTTGGCACACTTGGGTCACAACCCAGAACAGTCTCAATAGTTAAAGAATCATTCAACTGGAGATACATTTCCCCCTGCATAAGATATTTCCATTTGTGTCTCTCTCTCAGTATGATATTGCCCACTCTCCCAGGACATCTCTATTCACACTGTTACAGTGACAGAGATGTGACTGGTAAATACTTTTCTTTGTGTGACACTTCATTGTGGGACTGCCTACCTCAGAAGATCTGTTACCTGACTTTCCAATTAGCCTTCCAGTGTATACTGCAGATATTTTGCATTTCAACAGGCATTGGCTGCAGGCATTAGAATACGTTGACCCCTTCTCAATTGTTTAACTGCTGTGTCACTTCAGATATATTATTTAATTTTAAAAAAGAATTTTAATGGTTATTTGGAGTTGATTTAATCTTATGGAATCTGCCCTGAGCAATGAGTTCACACTGGAAGAATTGGGTGTATATTTTCCTAATTTTTTTAAAAAATCTGCCTTTTCCATTTTTTTCTTGCTATATAGAAAGAAGAACCACTTTACTGAAGTTCTTGTCTGTTGAAAACAATTGCAGTGAGAAAATTCATGTTTGCATTGTTGATGGTTATTTAAATTTGAACACCCCAGCTTCTTTTGTTTGCATATGTCAGACATCAAATCTAATAATAATTATACAGTGTATCTTATACACTGATTGCCAATGACAAATGCAAACAAAAGCATTGCTGGAATCATTTGGGACCTTGATATTACAGGTTCAGCATTGCTGAATACAGAGCCTAACAGACACGAGAGCCACAAGTTATTTGCCTGTATCCGGGTCAATATTTACAGTCAAAGAGCTTCAAGTACCACAGTGATCTGATAAGGTGCCATTTGCATGCAGTTGTGTGTCTCATTGCATGACCCAATCTGATCAAAATGGCAACTTACACACTGGGGGTTCCAAACACATAAATACTGAACATGATACCAGTTATTGTCAACTACTGATATTTCCAGTGTTCTATATGAGTGAAATTGTTGCATTACATCAACTGGATTTTGTGACAGATTCCCCTACTTCTTGCTGAGATTGAAAAAGGTCAATATAGGGCCCAAGACTCACCTATTTCTAGAAAACTGAATATAAAGCAGATTAACGTGCACTGAAATTAATGCTGTTTCAGTTAGTTCTGACTAAAATTTTATTTACAAAGGGTTCTTCATGTAGTGCAGGAATAGCACAGAAAACAAGTCTATGCACTGTGCTATGGTTCATGTGTGGCTATCTTCCATGCTGGCATGCCAGCCATTTTGAAATCTAGAATGGATATGAGAGCCTATAATATGGTCATGTGTTTCTGGCAAACTAGAACCAAGTGTTTGCAGAATGGATTTCAGCAGTTTTGTCAATCCCTGATTCATAAATCTGGGTTAAGGTTAGGTGGGGGCAAAATTCCATAGAATAAACTGCTCAAGCTTTCTCTTGGAATGTTGATATTTGCAGTGCTTTGTTTTACTGACCTTATAAATGACAGCTCTTTATGACCCTTTTGGAAAACAAGGGAACATTGTTTGAATGGTAACTCTAGAAAGATTTTGCAGGCTCCATTGCTGAGCGTGCTTCAGCAATGCAGAGCGCCATTGCTTCTCTCCTGGGATATCGCGAGACATGGTAAGTCTCGTGAATGCGACCCGGGAGGGGAGGGGGGAAGAGTGCACTACTTAGGGAGCGATCCCCCCTCCTTTCAGCCTCTTCTTTCTTTGGCACGCAGCAACAACGGAGCTCCACCTTTGGTGACTTTTTTTGGCTGCGTAGCTCCATGTTTTGGCGGTTCGGAAAGGGGTTTGCATCGGCACCCCCCCCACACACACACACACATTGTTTGAAAACAGTGTTTTTGGCTCCTTAACACAAGGAGCCAACTTGTGGGGAAGGGGTATTTCTTTTATTAGTTATTTAAAGAGAGAGAGAGAGTGCGCGCAAGGAATAAAGGTGCGAAGCACGGCCGCTAGGGCTTGGCCGAGCAGGGTCTGGGTGCTGCATAGGTCCTTTAGAGAGAAAAAACAGTTAATTTAAGTTATATAACTTAATGGGTAAATCAATAAATAATATGCTTTGATTGTATTCCTGCATTGAGTGGGGGTGTGTGTGGAATTGATGGCTTTGTTGGCCCCTTCCAACTTCACTTTTTTATGATTCTATGATTCTATGATTTAAAAAATATATTACAAAATAATAATATAATAATAATAATTAATTCTAAGAGATAAATTTTAGATTATGTTAACATAAACGAGGAAGGCTCACAAATGGAGCAGTGAGAAACCGCTTAGTGAGCAGGGTGCCCAGCCCACCAGGGCCTGTAGGCTTAGATGTGAATTTTGCATCATTAATAATTAAAATAAAAATTTATATATAGATAGCCACATATAATTCATTTCTTTTACCAAAGAATACAGCAGTTTCGGGGCCTGGCTGTGGGCCATACGTAGGGAGCTTGATCCCACACTGGGGCACATTATGTGGTGTTGGACTCAGTGATCCATAGGGTCCCTTGAAGCCTAGCAGAGTTAATTTTATGAGGTGGTAGTTTGGTTTGTGTTAATTCAATAGGCAAAGTTAAAAAAGGGGGGGAGGAAGGATAGGAGAGCAGGGGAAAGCAAAAGGGTTCTTAGAGCTTAGGTGGCATTTGTGCAAGACCTAATAGTGGGGCTTTTGGAGGCCTTTTTCCAGGGCAATTTAATTCCATAGCCCTGGTTAATACAGATTAATGATTAAAGCTATTTGATAGTAATCGTTTCATGATTAGTTAATTGATTAAAATTAATTTTAACTGAACATAATTTAGCAGGTGATAAAATAATTGGGAGGTTAATATGACACAAAGGGCCAAGAATGTGTAGTTATAATGGCTCACAAGAAGGGCCAGGGGAAAAATAAGGGCAAGCAGTTTGCCAAGAAGCGCACAACGCCTCAGGTCTTGCCACTACAGTCATTCCCCGGGGAAGAGAGCTGGCCTTTATGGGAACGGCTGCAAAATAAGATGTCGGCCCTTGAAGCAGAGTGATTGGTGCAGGGTGGTGCAAAACATAGTGATCAACAGCCGTGTCTCTCAGCTAGAGAAGCGAAGAGCCATAAGCTTGCTAGGCCTAAGGCTCTGGCAAGAAATTTAATGTCTTATTTTGCTGCCCTAGAAGCCAAACAGTAGGCATTGGACCATCGAGAACAGCATCTGATCCCTCAATGACAACACCTCAATGTCAGAGAGTAGTGCAGGAATCGTAACTGTTTGCTAGAACAGGTGAGCTGGCGGTTGCACTGGACACATGCCAGACCTGGCTGCTTGGCCATGACTTGGCAGGGGACAAGGTAGTGAACCTTACAACATAACAGGTGACTTACAGGGGTTTAGGTCCCCAGCAAATCACTGGCCTAATACAAGCACATAGGCGGGAAGCGGGTTGGCTCCCTACCCGCAAATCACATTCCCTGCACCAAGGGGTTCAACAGCTGGGGTCGGGGTTTGGCCCTACCCATCTGTGACCTACGCAGGTTACAAATCGGTCCCCTTAAAGGCCTTGCCTTTTGGAGAATACGCCATGCTATTTGAGGATCATCTCACTCTGGCCACTAAGGAGAGAATACAGAAGGATGACTATGTAGATATGTTGAGCTCCTCAATAGAGACGTAGACAATAAGGACCAGGAAAAAGAGGATGTTAAGGTGAAAGAGAGGCGTAGGAAGCACAGGCTGGGACGGACCTGGGCCAACTGGCCCCCTAATTTATGCCGGGGTAGTGGTAAAGGCACAGCCTTGTAGGGCATAGTCGATGTTTCAATATTTTGCCTTGATCTATAGAGCATACATAGATTTCACAGGGCACGCCTGAGACCAGCCTCAACTGGGCCCCTGGCTACAGTTTATGATGCCAGCCAGACCAAACTTAGGTGACAGGCTTGATAATGAGCACCTTATTCACAGAGCTGGCCAGAATTTGAATCCCCATGTAGGCACGGCGCAGGCAGTTCAACCCCACTTGCTCTGTTGGGATTGCAATGCATAAGGCACATGCTCATGTACAGCATGCCGATACAGGCATGAGTGCTCAGTAGGGAGGCCAGTACCCAGTCCAACGTGTTTTAGAGCTAGGACACAGAGGACTAATAACAAGAGGCCGGTGGTAACAGGAAGGCAAACGGAGGTGGTGGCAACCCTTCTAAAGGGACCCAGTCCAATTAAAACTGCAGTGATGGAGGCATGGCTGCATGACTATCCAAGGCATGCTGACTCTGTTTACCTTTTAGAAGGTTTTAGGAATGGCTTTAGGATCTCAGCTGTTGGGTAACGTAAGGGGTTCTTTGCCCAAAACCGGAAGTCAGTAAAAGGGATGGAAGACATAGTTAGGGAGAAAATAGAGAAGGAGGTCAGGGAAGGATGAGTGCTGGGACTTCTTCCACACACCCCGATGGATAAATTGCGTGTTTCACCACTGGGGGTGGTGCCTGAAAAGAATCAAAGTGAGTTTAGGTTCATACACCACCTGTCGGATCCTGAGGGAGAGTCAGTGAATGATGCCATTTCCCCGGAATTATGCACAGTGCGCTATATCTCATTTGATGAGGTGGTGTGCATGGTACATAGTGGTGGCATAGGGGTGGAGCTTATGAGATGTGAAATTAAATTGGCATTTTGTAGCTTTCTGGTTCATCCACAAGATTTTGATTTATTGGGTTTTATTTCAAGGATTTTACTTCATAGACCGGGCTCTGCCTATGGGTTGTTCCATCTCAGGTGCTGCATTCTAGCATTTCAGCTCATTTTGATAGGAAAATCAGGTGTAGGGTAGGAGTCAAGAGCCCAGCACATATTTAGACGATTATCCTTTTGTGGACAGAGCAACTCTGGGAGATGTAATTTCATATTTAGTATCATTTCAATCGATGGTATGCGAACCAGGATTGCCCTTAGTGGAGGAGAAGACCGAGGAACCATTCACTTCCCTCATGTTCTTGGGGATAGAACTTGACACAAACATGCAGTCCTCCAGATTACCAGACAATAAACCAAACACTCACAAGGTTCGGTTCAATTGGCTACTAGGGAGAGAAAAGTGTCACTTAAGGAGTTGCAGGAGATTGTAGGACACCTGAACTTTGCAGGTAGGGTAGGGGCACCTGGTCGCGCCTTCTTCAGAAGATTATGCGATGCTATGAAGGAGCTCCATCGCCCATTCCATACAACTCGAGTGACATCGGGCATGTAGCAGGGTTTGCAGGTTTGGACCCAGTTTTTGGAAGATTTTAACTGAGTCTCCTTTTGGAGATCTGAGACCAGCCTCAGGGCCGATTTCCAGGTCCAGACTGATGCTGCAGGCTCATCGGGCTTCAGAATTTAATTTAGAGGTAGGTGGTGTGCAGAGGTATGGCCAGAGGAACGGTACCAGGAGGGGATCACCCTGGTCCTATCATTCCTGGAATATTTTCCCTATAGTAGGTGCATTGTGGTTGTGGGCGCACCAATGGGCTAACTCAGTAGTGTGCTTCTGATGTGACATCCTGATAGTGGTTTACATCATAAACAACCTCACTTCACATTCTCAACGTGTGATGACACAAGGGCATGCATTCACACTGCATGCCTTAAGATTCAATGTTCCAGTTCAACCGAAGCACATCTCTGGCCTTGACAACAGCTTAGTAGATGCCCTACACCGCCAACGGATTCAGGGCGTTAGATCCAGGAGCCAACGAATTTCCAGAGATACTCCCCCCAGAGGTTTGACAAATTAGCAGGATGACGCAGAATGAGCGATAGGTTTGGCCTTGGCCCTGAGGATGCGGAAAGGGTATGTGGCAGTGAGGATAGAATTCCAGGAGTTTAGAAACCTTGTAAGTTTAGAGCTCATATGGCCCACTCTGGTGGAACATCTGCAGCAGTTTATAATTTATTTGTTCAGGAAAGGTTTGTCAACTGGATCCTTACAGGGCAGGACATCCACCTTAGCCTTTCATGCCATGGTTCAGGGACATCAGGACCTTACCTCTGACTTCCGCATTTGGAAGAAGATTGAAGGTTGGAGCAAAGAAGCGGGCTGGGTTACGGTTATTAATGCACCCATTTCCCCAGCATTGTTGAAACATTTGCCAACGATGACATTTTCTTTGCAGGGATGAGTACAAGGCAACATTATTTAGGGCTGCATAGTTGCTATCAATTTTGGAGCTTCGAGGATAAGCGAAGTGGTAGCTACAGGAAAGGGTGACCTGTTAGGGTAGCCTTACAGAGGCATGATGTTAGGTTAGAGGATAATTAGGTCTAGATTCATATTCGCTGAACCAAGGCCGATCAGCGTGGCAGAGGAGCCGATCTTACATTAGCTCCATGCTTCATAGTGGAGTTATGCCTAGTAAAAGTGGTGGAAAGCTACTTGAGAGCTAGGGGCCTGGGACAAGATTATTTTTGTGCACGACGATGGTTCCCCCTTAACAGAATACCAGTTCTGGAAATGACAGACCGGGCATTGCAAAAGGTGGGAATATGAGGCTTGAAGTTTGGCACACATTCCTTTAGGATTGGTGCGGCTTCAACTGCAGCGTCCCTAGAATACCATCCTGAGGATATTAAGAGGTTGGGACGGTGGTCATTGAACACATACCGTAGATATGTATGAACTCTTCCTCACTTCTAGGCAGGTGCCTAGTTCTTTTCTCTCCTTGCAGGTTTGGTAGTGGCAACGAGGCAGCTGCACGTCATGGTAATTGGCCATAGTTATAATTTTGGATGGCACAATATGCTGCTAATTTGGCTTGGTGAAGCAATTTGGGCCTCGGAGCCAGAGCCCAGATCGAACGGAAAGGGCTTCATGGAATGCTATGGGGCCAGTTTTTGCAGAGTAGCTGCATTTGGCTTGCTGCCCCCAGATGAGTTGCTGATACATCTTGGTGGAAATGATTTGGTGAAGTACGGTGGCAAGGCTGTGATTTGCCGTGATACGTGACCTCAGCTGGCTGAGGGCAGCATGTCTCGAGATGCGGACCGCATGGTCCATGATTGTCCCACAGCTTGTATGGGAATCGGACTGCCATGCACAGCGGGTTAACACTGTGTGGAGAAGTGTTAACAGAGAAGTGTGCCGAGCAGTATGAAATGGCCTTGGATCGGTTATCGGTCACCATGAGATCCGCATGGAGAGGCCTGAGCTTTTTTGGTGCAATGGAGTGCACCTCTTGGATAGAGGCTTGGATATATTCCTTAAGGGCATCCGGGGGGGGGGGCTGCTTCTGGAGATGCATAGGATGGATGGTGGGCATGAGATTTAGTGTTGCTAGTCCCTATGCTATGGAGGGTAGTGCAGATAGAACAGGTTTTGGTGAGTCCCCTCACAATCACAGGTAATGTATAGCTCATCTGACCTCCCAGTGCTGCAGATCGTGTGATTACAGTGCTTGGGGGTGAAGATGTGCTGGGGCCACTCCTGGACTGATGGTCACCAAGGGGAAGGTGGCTCAAGGTCTGGGTGTGGTCAAATTTGGGCTGGCCGGGCTCTCACTGTCTTCATGACCTCGGGGCTAGGGACTCGCCCATTTGTTTGAGACCCCTGTGCAAAACCTGATTCCGCACTACGGCAGGACCCCCCTTTTATGGTGGGCAATAATTAATATTCAATGAAGTGTGGCCCATGTTTATACCACAATACTTGTCTCATGTCATTATTCTGGGGTAGAGGGAGCAATGCATCCTGTGCTTCATGGAAAATCTCTATGAAGTTATCAGAGAGACGATTCATTTCTGAAGACAACCAATCCCCAACCTCCATAGACAGAGGGGCAAGCAGTCTGTTGCACTGGCCTGTGTACCATGTTCCCTAGCCTAGATCTCTAACCTTTCTGTTAGTATCTCTGGGCAGTTATAGTCAGTGGAGGTGAGCATTAGGTGAAATGGCTCAATGACTCACTTCAGACATATATTGCTCCCTATGAACCTGTGCCTGTTTGCCTCCTTATCAGCAGTGGAAGATCAGGGAGCCACCAGTATTTCCCTCTTGCAAAATTATTTGCTTTACCACACTCTGTATGGGTCTTCAGGGGTGGAGGAGACAGAACAAGAGAATGGATGTACATGAATAAACCAGCAGTCTAGGCACCAAGGGAAGCAAGAACAGATAGGAATATTTTTGGTTTAGAGGGAATGACTGGGATGGGAGTCATGAGTGAATGACTGGGATGGGAGTGAAGCACTGGCAAAGTAAATTACCACCTCTGTGTCTGTGTGTGTACCTGGGTCTGGGTCTTTGTGTCTCTGTGTGTCTCTGTGTATGAACACCCATTTGTGCCTCTGGCTCTGCCTGTCACTTTGCAAAGGAAGGAGCACAAAATGTCACAGACTAAAGTTTCCTGCTTCGTTTCTCTGAATAGAAACCCCCCTGAAACACATGCTAGTCTACCATTCCAAAGGTTCAGAACCAAAGGGAAAGAATAATAAAAGCAAAGGCACAAAAAATATGACCTCCCCTCCCCATTTAGGCAGTGTTTGCAGGTTCCATTAGCTTTGAAGTAATAATTTAAATTTCTGGCTTATATATCTTCACATTGTTAATCTGACTCTGTTTATATATGTACTTATTTAGACTCAGTCCTACAAGAGAATGAAATATTGTCCTGTGACAAGAAGGTGAAAAGAAAGGAAGTAATTAATTTCCTTCAGCCCACATTCTTGACACTGGCATGCCAATAGGAACAAAGATGAGGATTCCTCGTTATTACACATTATTGATTAAAATCTCTCATTGAGAGTCTGTCCCCATGTTCAAATGCAGGGGCTTTCATCTCTGAAATATAAATATTGTTTCATGCTCCAAAATATTATTCATTACCATATTTCAGTTTTGTCAGGATGCCTCAATGGCAGGAGATGACAGGGGCAAGTTGCAGAACAAACTGGGAAGACTGGGCATGTACACATTTAAAAACAAATAAAAAACATTTAGATCAGGAATGGGGGAAATTTTCCTGCTGAGGGGCAGTCAGTTGGGGGATCCCTCCAGGCAGGCAGTACAAAGCCAGGAGTGAGTGGGGACGGAATCAAATGTGATTTGTGGGGGGGGGGCAAGTTCCAAGGAGAGCATGAGAATTGCTTTCATCCATTGCTTCTTCTGCAAATGAATAAGATTTATTGATTGAACAGGTACAGCGTCAACATCTGCAACCTGAACTTTCTTTAAACTGGTATTAACAGGTACCTCTCAAACAACTTCTTCCCTGAGCTCTTTCTCAGAAGCACTCCAGTTTCAACCTTATAACAAGTTTGAGCATCACTATCTTTTACATGTATCCCATCCAACTGAAGGTTAGGCAAGTGGGTTCATAACAGTGATGGTCTATATGACCGCAATGAATATAAACTCAAGGGCTCCCTTGGTAGCTTCCTCAATGAAGTAAAGCGCAAGGGGTCTAACAAGCCTTCTCTTTTTTACCTCTTCAGAATTTGTTCTTATCACTATATTTCCCCTCCCTTTCCTCACCATGCTCTGAGTTTCTCTCTCTTTCTGAGTTGTTTGTTCCAAAGTCTCCCTTTACTTCCTCGAGCACATCTCTTTCTTCATTCCCCTTCTCTTCCCATCTATCCCACCTTTATATTATTCGCTTCTCATTAGTCTTTTACAATTTGCCCTGACTGTTCTCCTTTTCCTGCTCTTTCTTCCTTTTTGGGACTCTAAACTTCTTAAGCCTTCTTCTTGACTTGTACAGTTCATCACAATTTCTCCAAGGTCTATTAGGGGGCTGGATGTTTTGAATTCAGTGGGTCCTGAGAAGTGACTGGATGGCCCACTGACAGTGGTTCCATCCTCTTCCTTACTGGGTGAATTTGATCCTTGCAAATTCCTCTACCAACTCACTTGATCTGAACTTTCCAGATTAATATGTGATTGGAGTTTAAGTATTTCCTGGATTTTGCAGTCCTTTGTATGTTATAGTACTTTTCTATGACATTATAACCTTGTCAAACTACACATTTAAATATGCATTTTAAGTAAAACCGTATATTTTAATGCATATTTTGAGGGAAAACTTGATATCTCAACATGTGATTATTGGAATTATTGTACTTTATATATTTTGAACAAAGATACTTAAAACCAATTTAAATATGTATGAAATGAGTATTTAAATACATTTCGAATATATTTTTGATGCAGTTTGCATATTGATATGGAAAAAGAATTATGAATACAATCATGCTCAAGTGATACGGAACAGAAAGAGAAAGATTTATCTGTTGTTATTTCAGGGATAGACATCAGCTAATTAGAATCTGTTCTGGTCCTCCCTTTTTGTTACAATTTGACAAATGGACAGCAATGGAAAACAACACAGGGTTCTTTTTGGGCATAACCAAGGATTTGAGTGTGTTCAGGTGAAAATGTAGTATTGTTTCTCTTGATTACTGAATCATAAACTGTTCCTGAAGGTCGAAACCAGAAGTGTCCAAACCCTGAATATGGAAAGCACAACTGCAGAAGTCTGTGCTTGTTTATGGGTTTGTAGTGGCCCAGATGAAAATATAGTGGCCAGACATCTCACAAGATTCTTGCCTGAATGTGCTGACATATTGTATAACCACATCTTGCACATACATTATTATTATTTATTAATTAGATTTATATACCGCCCATCTAGAACGTGTCTACTCTGGGTGGTTTACATATAATATAAAAAATAAACTAAGATAAAATCCAGATTAATTCAAGATGGGAAAGGAAAAAAGAGGGATGTTGGCAAGTCTTTGGGTCTGAGTCCCAAGTCTGAGTCTAAGTCTTTGGTGTCAAGTTCCAAGTCCAAATCTGAGTCTTTGTACTGAGTCCCAAAATCCAAGTCCAAGTCCCTATTACAAACAAGATTCTTTCCCAGAAAAAAAAAGGGAGGGTGGGTGTGTTCCAAGTTGCAAGTCGAGTCTGAGTCATTAAAAAAAACAAGCAAAACAAAACAAAACAAAAAACAAGTCCACGTTACCTCAGATATGACAGTGAGTCCCATGACTCAAATCCCCATCCCTGCATACAACCATATGAAGCAGCCTCATAAAGAGGTAGAGCACAGATGGATCTTGCCCAGCATTATCTTTTCTGAGTGGCAAGGACATTACAGATTTTCAGGATGAGGTTATTGGCCCTGTTAAACTACTTTTAATCTGAAATGCCAGCTCTGGACTGCCACAATACCTTCTACAGTGGTGCCTCGACTTACGAACTTAATTAGTTCCAGAACTCTGGTCGTAACTCGAAATGGTCGTAAGTCGAAGCTCCATTTCCCATAGGAATGCATTGAAATGCAATTAATCCGTTCCGGCCAAAGAAAAAAAATTACTAAAAAAACCACACAAAAAACCCAAGACCCATCGGAAACACAATTAATCCATTCCGGCCGAAGGGGGGAAAAAAGAAAGAAAAGCAAACAAACCGCGCAAGACCCTTCGGAAATGCAAAAAAAGCAAAGCAAAAAGCAAACAAACCGTGCAAGACCCATCGGAAATGGGGAAAAAGCAAAGCAGAAAGCAAACAAACCGTGCAAGACCCATCGGAAATGCAAAAAAAACCAAAGCAGAAAGCAAACAAACCGTGCAAGACCCTTTGGAAATGCAAAAAAACCAAAGCAGAAAGCAAACAAACCGTGCAAGACCCATCGGAAATGGGAAAAAAAAACCCAAAAAGCAAACAAACCTCACAAGACCCATTGGAAATGGGAAAAAAAAACCCCAAAAAGCAAACAAACCCCACAAGACCCATCGGAAATGGGGGAAAAACACACCAAAAAACAAACCAACCCTGCAAGACCCATCACAGCATAGAAACATAATCCCACCACCCAGCCCAAAACCATGCTGCAAAACCCACCCAGAACAGTTTTTAAAAAGTAGAAAGCAGCACCAGGCAGTCCGAAGCCTCCTCCGATCGCACACTCTCTAACCACTGGGGCAAAAGAGCTACAAAGAAGCAGCCTCTTTGCCACCAATGGTTAGCAATTTAAATGCCCCGCCTTTTTCCCCTGCCTTTTTCTGGTTGTAACTTGAAGCTCCGGCCGCAAGTCGAAGCAAAATTTTGCGGCTGGAGCTGGTCATAACTCGAAATGGTCGTATGTCGAGACATTCGTAAGTCGAGGCACTTGGAAGACATTATCCAAAATCAAACTGCACTACATATCAGGTTTGAGAATAAATTGTTAAGAACACCATGATGCTTCTAACCTGCCCCCATAATTGAAAGGGGAGAAACAATGCTATATAGGAAAATGTTTCAGAGTGACGTAAATTTGTAGAGAAACACAGGGAATCTGTTTCGTTTATACCCTTTATGGAGGCAGATTAAATCAGTAGTTTCATTCCCCACTCCCTGTTACTACCTTTTTACTTTCAGAAAGCTGAGGCACACCATAGCCATGAGGTTAGAGAATCACTTTAATGTTTTCTCTTTAGCTCTCTGAAAAGCTGGTGAGCCCGTAAATCTCTGCTGGATTATTTCACAGCTCAGCATGAGTGCATCATGTGGGAAGGCAAAGGCGATGGTCTCTTTTAAAATGCTGTAGGCACAGCTCCAAGGTGGCGGTGGGGGGAGGAGAAACTAAATGACAAAGCATAGGGAGTGATCACTGTGCAATAATTAAAATGCTAAATTCCATTAAAGAGAGAGGTGGCAAAATATGTTTTGTGCCACTGTTCTTGTTGCAGTTGAGGAAACTCTTCTTTCCCTGGCAAATGGGGGCATTCAAGAAAAATCTTCTGATGCCTTTTCAATCTAACCAAGTCAACCACTAAACTCTGGAAGAGTTATGAAATGCAAACACAGAATGGGGTAGTGTGTGGTGTGATTTGATTAATTTAACTAATGGGTTGCCAGTAGCCTCATTCAGGCATACTTGACATGGGTCTCATCTGATTTTGAGGAAAGTAAGCAAAGATGAGCTAATCAGCTCTGCCCCTTTTGTTACCACCCTCCATGTGTAGAGGATGTGCAGTGGGGATACCCCTCTATGGATAAATGCTTTCTGTGCCATTTATCCTCAGCTCCCATTCTTAACACTGGAACACCACAAGGATGTGTGTTGAGCCCTTTACTTTACTCGTTGTATACATATGATTGCACACCCATGCATCAAAATAATATTATTACCAAATTTGCAGATGATACAACAGTGGTAGGGCTTATTTCTGAAGGAATGAGTTAGCCTATCGGGATGAGGTGAATCGACTGCTCTCGTGGTGTGAAGATAACAACTTGACCCTTAACATCAAGAAGACCAAGGAGCTTATAGTAGACTATAGAAGAAATAAATCAGATATTCAGCCCTTGGTTATAAGTGGAGAGCAAGTGGAACGGGTAACCAGTTTTAAGTTTCTGGGTTTTATCATCAAGGAGGAACTGTTCTGGGGCGCTCATATTACAGCAGTGGTTAAGAGGGCCCAGCAGAGACTGTATTACCTGAGATTTCTCAGGAGACAGCAACTGAATGGAAAACTGCTGGTAACCTTCTACCGCTGTATCATAGAGAGTATTTTAACCTATTGCTCTGGTACAATATATGGTTTGCTAACTGTACAATGGCAGATAGGAAAACGCTCCAGAGGATTATTACTATGGCCCAGAGGATCATTGACTGCCCTCTTCCCTCTTTGGAAGATCTCTATAATTCCCGCTGTCTTAAGAAAGCCCAAAATATTCTCAAAGATCCATCACACCCAGGCCATTCCCTCTTTCAATTGTTACCATCTGGTAGGCGGTACAGGATAATTAAAACAAAGACAAATAGGTTGGAAAACAGTTTCTATCCCAGAGCTGCAGCTCTATTGAATTCCACTGTATAGTGCAATATTAATGTGTTGTGCGATGGGAAATTGAATGTGAAGGATGTGGATGTGAATGAGAGGGATGTGTTTCATGTGTAATGTGCTATGTTTTCATGTTATGGATGCTATGTTCTTGTGTGTTTTATTATCATGTGTACTGGAGATGGCATTTAATTTCATTGTACGGAAGTACAATGACAATAAAGCAAATTCAATTCAATTATGCCTTCAAAAAAATCAAGCTGCTGGCAGTTTATTTATTTATTTGTCTATTCAAAATATTTATACTCTGAAAAAGACTCAAGGCAGTTTACAGTATTAAAAATAAACTGTATCAAAGACTAAAAGGCTATACATTATTACAGTTTAATTAAGCAGATATAATATTAAAACTACACTGGTAAAAATGGTTCTAGAGAGGAAGGTCCACATTGTTGACAGGTGTCTTCTCCTTGTGGGAAATAACAGAGACAGTGAATGTAAATCTTTACTTGTCTCATTCAATCTCACTCATTTTATAAGAATGGTACAATTATTCTCCTTGCCCCATGAGACAGCAAAGAATATTGTGGCACTCTTGACAAAAGAAGGGAATAGATGTTTTGCACAAAGTAAGGGCAATTGCACAATATAATGCAACCAGCATTTTAATGCAAATAATGCAACTTGCACAACATTGGGACAGGTGTTGCTTTACTGCAT
The DNA here is from genome assembly GCA_037013535.1 of Intellagama lesueurii. Lineage (NCBI taxonomy): Eukaryota > Metazoa > Chordata > Lepidosauria > Squamata > Agamidae > Intellagama > Intellagama lesueurii. The sequence goes on from JBAJHW010000003.1 coordinate 111,965,194, forward strand.
GACAATGCAAGGTAATGATGTGTTACTGCACGAAAGAGGAATATGTTTATATGATCATCCATTGTTCTTTGCTTGCTCTGTATGCTTGTTCTTTACTAAGATAAAAGACACTAATCTTGTGCAGATGATTTGCACAAATTATGGAGGCCTTAACAAGAAAAAAAACTATTTATCTTTCTCACATGGTTTGAAAATTTCTCAAGCTGTCTCTTCAGGTAGAGACAGCCTAAAATGGCAAATGAAGAATTTAGCATTCTTAGTTAATGGTGACAGAAGGGGGACCAGAGGTAATGCACCTATGTCTCAGTTCCTTCCTGGTAATACTACTTACCATATTTTTCACTCCATAAGACGCACCTAATTTTTTAGGGGAGCAAAACAGGAAAAAAATATTCTGGCGATTTCGGCCCACTGGGCTCGCCGGGGGTGGTGGAGGACGGCTGGGAAGGGTCTGGGAAGGGAAGGGAGGGTGGCGATTTCGGCCCGCTGGGCCCGCGGGGGTGGTGGAGGACGTCTGGGAAGGGTCTGGGAAGGGAAGGGAAGGTGGCGATTTCGGCCCGCTGGGCCCGCGGGGGTGGTGGAGGACATCTGGGAAGGGTCTGGGAAGGGAAGGGAAGGTGGCGATTTCGGCCCACTGGGCGGTGGAGGACGGCTGGGAAGGGTCTGGGAAGGGAAGGGAAGGTGGCGATTTCGGCCCGCTGGGCCCGCAGGGGGGGGTGGAGGACGGCTGGGAAGGGTCTGGGAAGGGAAGGTGGCGATTTTGGCCCACTGGGCCCGTGGGGGGGTGCAGAAAGGCTGGGTAGGGTCTTGGAGGGGTACTGCAGGCATCGGTTTGGGCCTTCCTCCACCCCCGCGTGGGCCCACCGGGGCTGAAACCGCCACCTCCCTTCCCTTCTCAGATCCTTCCCAGCTGTCCTCCACCCCCACCCCCCCGCAGTGCCATCTAAATCTGTGAGATTTCAGGCAAAAGCCTATGACCAGGAAGTGGGTCCATGTGATGTCACAGCAGTGGAATGTAGGCACACAAGAGTTGGAAGGGAAGCAGACAAGATATGCATGAAAACTGCTTTGTACTGAGCTAAGGAGCCTTCATGCCAGCTGGGATCATGTGGAGATGGCTGTTCAGGCTTTAAAGCGACCTCACACATAAAAATCAAACAATGTGTTCCTCCACTGATGCTCACCTTGATATTTGTCTCCCCGAGTAGAGACCTGAAGAAGCATAGCCATTTGTGAGATATCAACTGGCACCTTGAGATCTGTGTTCTGTGTGAATACTTTGATTAGAAAAAAGCCAATTTCTTACATGGTTTTTCTGATGGCACTCAAGGAATATCTGCCCTCTTGAGATATGTAATTTCCTATCACCCGGCTGAAGGCTCAGTTGCCTTTCATAGTGGGCTTCCAGTTCCCAGGAGCTTGAGCTGGTCTAGTCCTAGAAATCATTATATGTGCTTATATTGACATGGGAGTAACTAATCATGGTACAGCCTGGGGAAAAAGTTACACATCTCCACCATCCCTTGAAATCTTTAAAGAAAACTCCAAATCCCATGACTAACAGAGAGCATGGCAAGCATAATTTGAATGTAGGGGGTTCTAGGTGTCTAGGGTTCACTCAAAATAAGGCACACATTTTTGAGTTGGGTGGGAGAGAGTATGCATCACTTACTCTCCATCAGAATCCTTAATGAGGTAGGTGTCTGCAAACAACTCTGTCGTAGGGACTGCAAAAGGAAGAGTGATTGTTCAATTTTTAAAAAAATAATTTTAAATGTGCCTTTCAAGACAGAAAAAATACCTTTCATTTTGCCATACCCATCAAATAAGCTTGAATTATGAATTATGGACATGATTTCAACATGTCTCAGTTTTGACCAGGACAACATGTTTTGTCAATAATTCTTTAATCTCATGTTGGATTTTGCTTCTATAGCCATATTCAGCCATCAAGCCCTTTTTTTCTTCTTTGTGATTTCTGTAATTTGCACAAAAAAATATCTGAATAAAGCTAGCATTTTCTTCCAAGTCAGACTTTTTTTTTTCCTGATAAAGTTACAAGCTTGGCAGATAAAGGGAATACTGTGGATGTACTTTATCTGAATTTCAGTAAAGCTTTCAGCAATGTTCTCTCTTCTGCCCAGGATGATTAAATGGGGACTAGACAATACAACTGTGGTGTGAATTTGTAGCTGCTTGATGGGTCATAGCCAAATGGTGCTCACCAATGGTTCCTTGTCATCTTGGAGAAAAGTGGTAGGTGGTGTCGCACAGGGCTCTCTCTCCTGGGGCTGGTGTAATTTAATATCTTTATGAATGCCTTGGGCGAAGGAGCAGAGGGGATACTCATCAAATTTGTGAGAATTAACCAAGTCAAGATTTACTGGATAAGCATACACAGAACTTGTGCTGCTAAATACTAGGTCAGAATTTACGTTTTTCAATTCAGTGAGGGATATAGCAAAGAGCCCTCTCTATTTTCAGAAGAAAATGAAGGCCCTAATTGTTCATGCATCTGAGTTACTGCTGCAGATTTTTTTAAAAATAGTTCTGCAATGATTGGTCATCTGAAATGTTTGAATTATTCAGTTAGTGCAGTGAATTATATTATGTTGCTGTCAACAGTTTTTACAAACTGCCATGATTAGATGGATAGTTTGGGACCAAACACATTGTAAACAAATAAATAAAGATAAAAGGTGTGTACTTCCAATCAAAACAAATTATTTCCCTGAGAGAAAATGAGGAGCAGGACTATATTGGCTTTAAACGCTCGCCAGTGATGTTCATTTAGAGATGGTATTAGAAGGGAGATTCTGATGAGAAACATTCACTCTGCTCTACAAATTTATTGCAAACCTAGGTGGGATAACCCTGAACACCTTCCCTTCCCTCACTTAAACACACATGTTATTCAACATTAACAATTTTATTGGGAAAAGGTTGGTAGTAAATATTAAAAGGTTAGTAGTGAATATATGTTGCACCAATACGATGCTGCTGCTTAGGTTGGTTGCTGCGGCATTGTATTGGTGCAACATAAGGAGCAAATCCCTGCATTGGATGGCCTACCTGCTATCCAATGCCAACCTTACCAGGGGTTGCTGGGTAACCAAGGAGGTTGGTAGCCAAAAAGTGCAAAATGTGGACATGTACCACATCCTGGGGTGCAAATCCACTACGGTGGAGAGAGACCTCCCCCCCATGGCTCCAACTGTGGTGGTCCTCTTGATATGGGAAGGTCTCTATTTATTTCCATCCCCCCACCACTCCATCCACTCACATAGGAGATTGCTTACCTGGGATAGAACAAACTGCCCATCTCTCTCACTGAATATCTGCTTCTATGCGTAAAACCATTCTGTCCCTCTGTTACAACCAATAAAGCAGTGACAACATTGTTGATTGCACAAGCTGAACCCCCCACAACTCTCCCTCTCCCAAGATCACAAAATAACCCAATACATTACAGGGAGGGTGGGTGGGTGGTTAAAGACCTATTAGAGACTCCTAGAGAGGAGGCTGGGGTTCCTTTTTTATTCTAGTCTGGTGAACCAGTCTGAAAACTGACCCAATCAGGTCCACCAGGTCAGGAGCTCCTCCCCTCAGTGTTCCTGGCTGTTCCTGATTGGTTGGCCAGCAGCACATTTTCTGGGGCCCTCTGCCCCAGTCCAAAGATACCTGGGAAGAAGACTCTGAAAATGGTGGATCCCTCTGTTGTCAGGATCTCACCAGGCTGCAAACTGCCCCAGCTGAATAAATGTTTAACAGGGTGACCCTGGCTTCTTGAAGGACCTTCAAGGACAATTGACTAATGGCTCTTTGACATTAATTGGTCCACTTTTTTGTGAAGAAAAATCTACCACATTGCCATAATTAGGGGACATTTTTAAACAACTGTGATTAATGATTGAGCCACATTTGAAAATATTAGACATACTTTTTCCTGATTCTGCTGAAGTCTGATTGCTTGCAAAGCAGCTAGCTTCTATGTAGGAATATTTAGGACTACAAAGAATTAGAGCTGATCTTGGTACCTAATTGTAACAATGCACCCAAAGCATTATATTACAAAGCACAACAAACGTCTGTATATGGGGGTATGAACAACGTACAACAAAATTTTAAGAGGACAGTATACAATGGCTGAAATCCTGTTGCATTGTGTAGTAAGTCACAACTAAAACAGGCCCATTTGAATCAACAGAACCTACAGAGAAGCTGACTCACCAAATCCCCACTGATCCAGTGGGATTACTATAGCCGTGACTTACTATGCTAAGAGACAGGACTTCAGTCAATGAGTAAGCAGCAGACAGAGAAAATGGAGAGGAAATACAAAATGTTGATACATATATATTATGTGTTTGATTTCATGTATTTCAGCTGATGTGTTTGAACTATACAAATTGGTGTGGCGTATATCTGCCTACAACAGAAGAACATTCCGGTCTTCGCTGTAGGAATGAATTTAAAAGTTTGTTCCTTAAACATCAATTATGTTTACTCTGTATCACTGTAATTTGTTAATTGTTATATATCCCTTATGTGTTCTTCAGAGAACTGACACAGACAACAATGCACACAGCTGTGATTAATAAAAAGGTACCAAGTGATCTTTGGAACACACCGTTTGTTCAGTGGGTGTAAACAGCACCTGGCATTCCTTTATCTGAAGATATTGCTTTTAACAAATATAGCAATAGAGAGACTTTGGGATTCATGATGTCTTTTTGTTAAATGAAAAAACACAAATTGGGCAAAGAATTTTTATGAAGACATTGAACAGAATTCTGTGAATTCCAGCTCATTATACTTACTTTACTTGTCAGTAACGTTTCTCTCCCTTCAGCTCATCATTTCAACTTCCATTGTTTTGCTGCTTAAGTTAAGCACAAACACTATGATTCGAAATGGGATCCATCTTTGGATAGGTGTTCAAAGATGCTTCACTCCTGCAAGTAGCCCATTCTGCTCTTGATAAAGCCACCTTTCCCCTTCCTCTGTGGATGTATGTTGCCACATGAGATCAACTTTCCTTTCTTGCAATCCTATACAGCCTTGACTGTCCTGTTTTGGAGAAAATCTGACATAGCTGGCTTATCAGTGGAAATGTGGCTGAAGAGAATCAGAACTAGTTCTATCAGAATCAGGTAGCCACCTTAAGGCATAAGATTTCCCATGAAAGGAAAACAAATTATTACTTCTTTATTTTGTAATTACTGCATTTCACGGAAACAGTAATGGCAGCAGATAGATGTCTGAAAAGAGAAGAAAGTCTAAAAACTCAGAGTAATTTTGAACACATCAAATTTTCCCTCTTAAACATGCAGAGTGAATGTGCTGTCCATTAGGAATCCCTTTACTAACACTGAAATTTTTTAAATAGGGGATGTGACCAATATTTCTTTAATTCCTTGTTCTATGTGATTACTATTACCAAGAACCATTACTGATATTATTATCAGACAAGGTATTTTCTATTGTCTAGATATATAAAAAATAGTATTTTATGAAAAGCCAGAATTGCACAGTACCTTGTGTGTAACAGTGCTTTTTTCTTCTTCTTCAAAACACAGATTGTCAGCTGCCAGTCTCATATATATTTGAACCACTGCTGTCATGCCCTGCTACATATCTAGATGGCTGTGGGTTGTGTGGTAGCTGGCAAACTGGCTCCCATCTCATATGCAAATGATGTTACAAAATATCATTTCAGATCCTGTCCACATATTTTTTTTTAAAAAAAGTACCCTGTTGCCCCGAAAATAAGACCTAACCTGAAAATAAGCCCTAGTATGACTTTTCAGGATGCTCTTAATATAAGCCCTACCCCAAAAATAACCCCCAGTTAAGTGAAACCCCGCCCTCCACCATTGTGCAGCATTGTGCAGCAATCAGAAGAAGATGACATGACTGTAAAATTAAACATCCCCTGAAAATCAGCCCTAATGCATTTTTGGGAGCAAAAATTAATATAAGACCCTGTCTTGTTTTCGGGAAAACACGGTAATTAATTGAAGGTTAATAGTTTTGATGTGCAAATGTAATTAATTGATGTGTAATAAGTTTTTTCCCATTTAAATACATACAATTAGGGAAAAAATGAAAACATGGCATGACTACACTGATATATTTAATAAAAACTGGTATTCTACTTGCACCCCTTTGCCCATCATCCCCATACAAGCACTCCACTTGCTTTCCATACTTCACTTTCCTCCTAGGCATTAGCACTTTTTCTTCATTTTTTAAAACTTTATTTTAATGTTTGAACAGGCTGGCTATTCTTTGGAGGAAGCTTAGCATCCAGGATCTTTATGGCTGACATCTTCGTTTCTTCAAGACAGCCTCTAAGCAGACAGGCATGCTTCTGCCACCATCTTATGAAGGATGTGGGGAAGTGATGGCAGAAAGTGAGCACAAGGTGTCATGGGAGAGAAATGGCAGAGAGAAAAATCTGATACTGGTTCAAAGGCAAGGACACGCGATTCCTTTGAGTGACACAAGGACCACATGGATCCATTTAGTTTTTTTCTGCCCTATTCTGATATTATTCATCTGGCTACTGTGAATAGGCTCAGAGAGGAACACCTAGCCACACCTGCTCTGTCATAAGTTCTTTTTGATTGCACCATGGGGGGGGGGGAGAATAGCCCTGCTCAAGTGGAAGCTCTACACACAAGAAAGAACCCAGATTTCAAAGGTTTCATGATCACACAGAGAGCTGATTTGACAGCATGAACACCTCCGCTTCAGACCTGGTGCTTGACCTGTCAACAAAGCCATGACATAAAAGGGGAGGGCTAAGCACTCTGCTCTAAACATGTTCACAACTTCTAGTTGAAGGGTGCTTGCGTAAAGTGGTGGGTTGGGAGGGTAAGAACAGAGTAAAGGAAAAAGTGACTAGGGTTGAGTGAGAAAAGAGAAAGAGCACAGCAGGGAGAATGAAAATGGAAGTAAACACCTGGGAGAGTGGTTCATCTTAGGCTGTGGTCACACCAGCAAAATGTTTCCGAGTTACTCCTCATGAATTTTGACCACTTTTTTGGGTTCAGACAATGCAAAGCCATTATCGATTCTTTGGTTCCTCCTCCGTACTATCTCCACATCAAGTCTGGCCTGCTGGGAGGCTGCTACTATATTTGTTCCATGTTTCATTGCAGAGTACAACGGACATCCCATTGAGTGTGTACTCCAAAAAGTCTCATTTCCTATGTATCTGGCATGAGGTCCCAACTCCCTCACCTGCTGTCATTTGACTCCTTTAATTTTTTAAAATTAATTTTCAAACAAGAACGTCTCATTCGTATATTTCTGTTAAATACGGAGCATCAGTCCACCTACTGTCTTATGACTGCACTGCAGTGTGTTGTGGGTTCTCCTCCATAGAGGATAACAAAGCACAGAAGTAGGAAAAAATGGCCTAAATCATCATGTGACCAGCAAGGGCATTTTGCCGACACATTGATGTACCCACACATTTTTTTAAAGGAAGGGAGGCAGAGAAAGACATAAGAAAAGGAAGAGGATATGCCCTACTTGAGGGGTGTAAATGAACATACAACATCTAATTCACTCAAAAAAAGTAGAACGGTTAAAAAATGTACGAACCACTATCACAAGATATATGTCACATGACCACAATACGTGACTATACAGGAAGCAGAAGATGTGAGAAAGAAGGGGGGCATTTCTCTAGTATGACCACAGCCTCACCTACCTCCTCTACAATCATCAACATCTTAGAACTGCTGCACTGGAAGGCAGTACCATGACATACATGCACCTATACATGCATACACCGTACATAGATACAATAGGTATGAGATGTAGTTTTTCTAACAAATATTTAACAAGGAAACAATCAAGAGAAGCAATCTATAGAATTATATTTACCAATAGCACACATGTGGGATAATGCTACTTGTTTGTGTAAAGAAAGAAGAAAAGCAATGCAATCAAATCTCTATTTTTCCCCAGTTCTACAATAGGAAATGCTTCTGCCCTATGAAATAGTCATATTTAAGTCCATTAGCACTGTGACTAGGGAAAGCACAGTTGTAATTTCAGAAATTGTCATTGGCTTTTAGCATAACTTGTATGTCCTTCTTATATGCCAAGGCAGGTTTCAAGGACTGTTGACCATTGGTAGGGAAAACTGATTTCTGTGCCTTCTATTATGAACACCAGGGAACTCATTTCTGTGTTTTATAAATGAGCAGTGCACAATTTCCCCCAAAAAATCACAATATACTCATTTCCTTCCTTCCTATTGTATGTTTAACAGCCAGCAGGATAAATGAACAAAGCAAACTGTACTAGACACTTTGCTAAACAGAGGGCATTAACAATGGGAATACTCAGCACACACTTTTGAGAAGAAAATGGTTTTGGAAAAAAACTGTATGTTCTTTTACTTCCAGGGACCTCATATTAATGAGTTAGTTAATAATTTCCTTTTATGTCCATGAGCTTAGAAAGCTGGTATAGATCAAGGGCCAGGGCTTGTGGGTTTGGATTCTCACTGCTCCTCCCAGGAGAGGGACCAGCAAAGATCATTGGCACATATGTGGGTGATGGGGTTAAATGCCCTGTCACCTGTGGGGCATTGGGCAAGGTGAACAGTTCCAGAGCACCACCAGAAGGAGGAACTGGTAAACCAGTCCTGAGTACTTTATATCTTGAAAACTCTACGAGTGTTGCCATACGTCAGAATTAATGCAACGGCACATACTTATTATAATTAACTACATGAATTCAGAATTGGAAGACTTGTCTTTCAGTTATACTTTTCAAGCAAGTAAAACAAGCAATGGAGAAAGGATTATAACTCAGCAGCAAAGTACATATTTTGCATCCAGTTGCCACTATCTAAAGCCGGGTACTCCTTGAAATGCATCAGTCTTGGTGGCAACATTTGAATCATGCAAGTCCATCTTTAGAGAGGTGCACCAACCATGTTCTGCTAAATTGTTCTGATGTAAAGATTCATCTGTTCAAGAGATGACACCTGAAGACAAGACTTTGTTCAGACTCTGTAATTGTGCTTCAGAGGGAAAATGTTTCAATTCACAGCCAATCCACCTCAACTCAAGTACTATCTCTTCTTCAGATTGAGCTTCAGACTTTGTCTGAATCCAGCATGCACTCAATCTGTTCCCTTGGCTTGTCCATGTTTAATCTCAATTATGATTCTTCAATTTGTTTTTTTTAATTATTATTGTTTCTTCATTTTGTTGTGAACACCTTTGATTATCTAGAGATGGAACTAATTATATTATATTATAAAGGTATTTGAATATATACATATATATATGGTTGCAATGGGCCCTTCTATTCTAAAAATAAGAAGGAATTAAATTAAGAGGCAGAATAACAGAAAAATCAGCCTAAGAGTCAAACACTGCTGATCTTAAGAACATTAGTTGTGGTTCACAGAACCGTTTAAATTGTTCAAAGTAATAGTTGCTTGGTTTCAAGGTGGGTACATTGCCCAGAGCTTAATATGAATTTCAATTTCAGACGGGTGCAGTCTCCAAACATTAATGTGCATCATTACATTCATTGATGAGAGAGGAAATACATGCTAGCATTCTGCTTTTCGATGCTCACATTTATTATATTTGGGGGAGGTGTCAAACCTCAGTGGAACAGCACATGTGTTGCATGCAGAAGGTCACAGCTTCAGTCTGGGGCATCTTCCTTTGATGCTAGGAAGGTGTTCTGCCTGAAACCTGGAAGAGATACTGAGCAGTGTTGACTATGTTGACTATGGGCTAACTGGATCAATGGCCCGACTAAAGCAGCTTCCTTTTTACTATTTGTGGTCCAAGGACATCCTATTTGCCCATGTGCAATCTTAGCAGGCAGGTCTTAATGAACCCGGTCCTAAAATGACATACAACAAAAGTTAATTATAAGGATGATATCAGTACGGTAGATTTCAAAGTGTCCCAAATGACCAATCACTTGATGTGTGGAACTTTATTCCCTGGAAAGAACATGCATGTGTGTATAGTTATTAAACCACTTGAGTTCACTAGGATCACCGTTACTGTCAATTATATCTTTGGACTGAAATTTAATTTCAGTTGTTAACTAAACAATGCAATGAAGGATATAAGATTCTTCTAGATAACGGGTTTGTGCCACTACCAATCAGAAGTAGAGACAAATTAATCAGTTCTACTTTAATTAGCCAATTACTTTACATGACATTCTAATTCTATTGTGAAATTTTTATTTTCCAGCTCTAATTGGTTTTTTGTCCCATTTTAATTAAACATTTAATTAAAACATTTGCTCTTTTTTGGGGGAAGTGATGCATGAAAGATAAATATGGAAACCAATCAAGCTGACCCTTTCTGCTACCACCACTTGGTGTTTACTCTTGCACTTTGGCAAATGGATTTAGCTCAAGTGCAGTCTTCGTTTAAACAAGCAGGGGGAAAACTAGTCACTAATTGGGTGGTTAGCAACTATGCTTACTTTTAAATAATGGGCAAGATCCTGTTTGTTCCTTTGGCTCATGCAACAGTCCATTCTACGAATGACTGAACAGTTTTCAAACATGACAAGGAGTTATCTAATCACACCTCTTTACACAACCTCTAAAACTGCTCACACGATGGACTGTTGTGTGAACAGAAGGAACAAATGCTGTTCTGTCCCTTAATAACAGCAACAACAATACCGCAGGGAAGTGATTTTCTTCAGGGCCAGAGTATATGGGCTGGAAAGAATTATCCTTTTCCCTCTAGCCATGCATCTGACAAAAATCTCCTGCCTCAATGTATGCTGATATTAAACTGGAAGAACATTCCATTATTATCGAAATACAAAAATAGAAAAGGGCCTAACATGTAGGTTTACCTACAATCATGTTGAGCCCCCTAATGATGTGAGGTCAAATGGATGATAGGGGCATGACTGCATATGTAAGCCTCTCCTCCCAATTTTTTTTTACACCCAGCAGCCAGAAGACCCTTACACATGGGAAGCAATATTTAAAAGCAAAAACACTAATTATACAAATATTTAAAAAGAATTAAATATATTTAAAATAGTAAATAAAATCAATACTAAAAACTCTTTAAAAGGCAAAAAGGCAAAACAATCAATTTTAAAAACCCTTCTCAGACAGCCAGTCACTAAGGGAAAGCCTGCCTGAAGAGGAAGGTCTTTGTCTGCTTGCAGAAGGACAGCAAAGATGGGGCCAGGCTGGCTTCCCATGGGAGGGAGTTCCAGAGTCTGGGAGCAGTAACAGAGAAAGCCTTCTCCTGTGTCCCCACCAAACACGAAGATCAAGAAAAGGCATCCCCTGATTATCTTAACACTCGAGCAGGATCATAAAAGGAGATGCAGTTTTTGAGATAGCTTGGACTCAAACTGTTTAGGGCTTTATAGCTTAAAACCCTTACTTTGAATTATGTCTATAAATGGATTGGCAGCCAGTAGATCTGCTATAGCAGGTGGGTTATGTGATTCTTATAACCAGCTCCAGTTAACAATCTGGCCGTGGTGTTTTGGACCTGCTGAAGTTTCATAACACTTTCAAAAGGCAGCCCCATGTAGAGTGCGTTACAGTAATCCAGCCAGAATGTAACTAAGGCATGTGTCACTATGGCTAGATCAGACCTCTCCAGGAATGGGCACAGCTGGTGCACTTGTTTTGACAGTGCAAATGCAGTCCTGGCCACTTCCAAAACCTGGGCATCCAGGCCCAGAGGTGAATCCAGGAGCACCCCCAAGCTGCACACCTGTGTTTTTAGTGAGAGTGTAACCCCATCCAGCACAGGCTAAATTCTTATTCTGTGATCTGCCTTTTGACTGACCAGGAGTACCTCTTGTCTGGATCAAGTTTCAATTTATTCAGCCTCATCTAGTCCATTACCGACACCAAATACTAATCTAAAGCTGAAACAGCTTCCTTGGATCTAGATGGAAAGGAGAGGTGTTCATACAGTATCTATTTCCATGCCATTTAGGGAAGAGAAAGAATATAGTGAGATTAGATAATTTCAGTGAAAGCAATCTTGTTCAAACTAATCACAAAAAGAAAAATGCATAACCTCTGCACTGTCATATTTGCAAGGTTTAACAAGTAGTTTATAGAAAGAAAATAAACAGAAAACACTATGCACATTCAAAAATATGAACATCTACAAATGTGAACAGTTAAAAAAATATCTATAAACATAATTTAATTAAACGGGGAAACATGTACAGCAGGAAATGTGTTTAAAATGTAATCATACTTCAATGCAGTAATGAAAAAAGACAAAGTAAAATCTTGAAATCTTGTATGAAACTAGAAGAAGAAGATAATGTAGGTGGAAAACACAAGGAACTTGAGACTGAAAGATTGCCATGACCTTAGTGTCACTTTGATGCTCTCGGCTGAGATAAGAGTCCTTGGTTGAAATAACTATGGTCAAGAATTTGATAGGGGATGCTCACCTCCAGCACCATATATCTGCATGGGCAAGATGTCGGCTGAAATCCTCTGAACTGCAAGGTGTTTTTTTTTTTTTTTTTTAATGCCTTGGAAACTACAGGGGAAAAAGAAAACTGCTTTGTGGCATTACGGTTAGAGCATTGCAACAGAAGCAGAATTCCACAGAACTATACTGTGAAAATTTACCAAAAGAAAAAAAGAAAAAGAAAATGGAGAGAGCACATTCATAATTTTCTTTAAACTTTTGTCTTCATCTTTAAAACAAAGCAAGAGCAAACACTATATTTCAGTAAGGAAAATGATGGATGATGGCCCAATTCTTAACCTTGATTGCAAAGATACCTAATTCTACCTTTTTTGAGTAGAAACATACAATTGTTCTCAAATTTTTGTTTCCCTTTTTCCATGAAAGAAGGCACTTTGTTGTTGACATAGAGTTGTACAAGAAAACAACAGAAAGGGTATACTCATAGCTTCTAATCTTTGACATCACATTTGTATTTCTTTTATATAATTTCCTTTGTATAATCCCTGTGAGGTCAACTATATTACTGTGGAACAAGCACTATGATAATTGCTGCTAAAGGAATGTTAACAGAATGATGAACGTCTGACATTATGGCAAGTTATGATTTTTTTAAAAAAGTGTTACTCTTTAAAGAAAAAAAACTAAGTGTTGAAAATCCACCTACTTGTTAATCAAGGCTGATTACTCTAGAAGCTAGGAAACGGAGGGATTATTTTTATATATAAAAATCATGGTGAGTTTTCTGTAGTTCTTATTTTAGTGAGCAATTATGATCAAATCAGGCAGTTTTGCGACATCTTGCAATGAGTTCACAACAATCAAGCTTGGGACGATATAGCACTGTGCTCTGGGCTCTTTTCCCTGTGCTGAAGTCATAGAATCATGGAATAATGGAGTTGGAAGGAGTCTATAACAATAACAATAATCTTAAAACCACAGAGTTGGAAGGGACCTATGGATTATCTAGTCCATCCCCTGTCAAGGAGGCACAGTGGGGAACTGAACCACCAACCATTGGCTCTGCAGCTAGATGCCTAAACCATTGAGCTATCCAGCAGTTAGGCCATCAAGTCTACCCCACCCCTCTGCTCAGTGAAGGAATCCAAATCAAAATATAGTTGTCTAACCTTTTCTTGAATGCCTCCAGTTTTGGAGTGCTTCTGAGGTTATTGTACTGCTCTAACAGTTTTTAGAGTGGGGGGAACATTTCCTCCAAAATGTTCCCCTCACTCCAGATAGGGCATCATGTACTCAGCTTATCAGTAAAGCTATAACAGTCCTATTATCAGTAATCAGCATTACTAGTACTTCTGCTTTCCTAAATTTAATCCTTACTTAATCCTTTTCATTCTGTAAAAGTTGCAGGAGCCGCAGGATGGCAGGAGGAAGTCTTTAATACCCAAAAACCTTCCAGTGGCACTAACATCATCCAACAGTAGCAACTTTTGGTTTTTAAAGATTTCTTACTTCTGCAGTTTCCATAGTTTCCATGTCATACACAGGATTATGCAACAGTTTAAAAAGCCACATGACAGAGGTAGGAAGTTTTTTAATTATTGGAAATTATCCCTACCATTGACATCATCACCCTACCACAGGCATAAGTTATGCAATTGTATTTCAGTGACAGTATACTTCTAAAATATATACAGTTATAATTTGGTCAATGGGGCATGTATGCACACATTTATTCTCAGAGCAAGAAATCCCTTCCATTTTGCTCTGTCACATGAAACACTTTGCTCTGTCACATGAGATATCCACCTCTAAACCCCCACTGAATCCATCTCCATTGCTTGAAAATTCACCAGTCCATTCAAGAGCAACACTCAAATTCGAACACCACAAAACCCAAGTAACTTTTAACTGTGCTTCAAAACAGGCCTCTTCTTGATGTACTGATTTAAATAATGCTAGAAAAAAGGGGAAACAGGTCCTTGTGACAAACAGAGGGTAGCATTCAAGAACTATGTTTCCCCCCAGTAGATAAATTTGATGGACAAGATAGCATTAATGGAACTTGTGACCTATTCAAAGTGCTTAAGGGAAAGAAGCCTTCTTGTAGATTGACCATAGTCATGTTCCTACAGAACCACCTGGGGAACAGTCCTACATGTGTATATCATTATAGGCTTCCTAGCTTTGTTTTCCCATCTGTGGGCATCTGCATTGCCACTATCTTTCTCCTCACTAGGCACTTTATGTTGTTAGTAATTGCTAAATAATGAAGAGGTGTCTGTAACGAAATCTTCAGGGGACCATTTGTTTTGATATCCCTGATACTGGATCTAAGAGGTGTTTCACAAAGCATTTGATCTTATCCCCTGTAACAATGATTCATTTTGTGAAGTTATATCATTTCCAATTAAGTGCTACATGTAGCGATGATGATTTGGTTCCCTGCAGCTTTGAGTTCCATTAGAGATTCAATTATTAAAAACAGGGTGAAGCTTAATTAAATAAACTTAATTAAAAATAAATTAACCCTTATTTCATGGAACAGCCAGAAAGTTCTGTCGCATCAAATAGACAAAAGCACACACAAAGCCACATAATGTTCTTCTGTGAAAAGGGCCTTTGAATGTCAGGGTTACTCAGGTGTCAAATAAGTTTTGCCAGCCTGGAAAAAGAAACAGATACTTGCCTGTTTATAGAGCTCCATTCAAAAATGTGTGCCAGCTTTTAAAATATATATATTTTGAATTATTAATATTTTGATTTGCTGGTATTAGTGAAACCTCTTACAGTGGCAGGCTGAACTGGTATAATATTATAAAATGGTCGGATGATCCATATACAGCTTAGACTCTTCCATTCCCTTGACTCCAGTGCTAAGTTAGATGGCCGTCTATAAAAGGTTGAGGTGTTGGAGGCTTCAAACAAGTTTCCATCTGTTGTATTTCAGGGAAGTTCTGGATCCTCTGTTGCTAGCTTGAGTGGTTAATGAAACAATGAAGCTACAACTAGCCTCAACCAAAGCTTTATTGGAAATGGAAATGAAAGCAATGTGTAAAATAAAGTTGGGGCATGTTCCGGTTGGATTTTGTTGTTGTTGTTAGGCAGAACATAACATTTCAACTTTAGTTCCTCAGAGCTCATTCAAGATTAGATGGCTTTGTGACAGAAAGCAGAGCTTTGAAAGGTTACTTGGACTTTGTTTTGCAGAATTCTCCCAGTGGGCTAGCTGAGTGTAGGATTCTGAGTTGCAGGCCCAAATCTTTTCCTGTACCTACTCAATGGACCTACTCCTATGTCAATGAATCCTGTTCCTTGGCAGCTCCTAGGTGCCTAATGCTGCTCTGGCCTGTGTACACCATTAGGTAAGCCTGCCAGGAAATGGCAGGATTAAAAGTACATAAGTAACATGTTAGAAAATTAAATAGTTGTCCCCCAGCTCAAGGTGCCCCCTCTACATTGTTTGGAGTGCCTGAGGGGGGGGGATCAAAGGGGCCCCCAGTTAGGGCTACTGGCTGCAAACATGAATAACATGTTACTTGTAGTTATTCCTCTTTGCAATAACTATGGCATAAGATGCATTACAAATTGAATGTAAAAAGGGATGGCCTCACTTCTTCTGTGCTGAAACTTGAATGAGCTTACTTTCAAGGTCAGCCTAAATAATTAGCTTTGTTTTAATACCACAGGCTAGGTACCTGTAGTAGTCCTGTGTTTCTTGTGAAAGTAACTGACAAGCTAAGTTAAATAAGAAAGTGTTACTTTTCTAAACATATATATTTGTAACTATTTTTGGACATTGGTTTGGTCACTATAAAATTACCTTTTGCAAGTCATCTTCCAGGCTGTGGATGACACTGACCCTGGTTAAGAGTAAGGATTTTAAATCTTCATTTGTCTCATCCTCATGTGAGTACAAGGAACTGCAAAACTATTTTCTACCCACAAGAAAGTGGGGGCCTCTCAGAAATATAATAGGATGAGGATGATTTTTTTTTTACTTAATTTAAGCAGATTTGTATAAGTAATGCAAATAATGCTGAAAGCAAATCCCACAAATTGTGCATCATGATGAAAGTTTTGCTTTGTTGCATGGATTTTTAGGGTTCAAAAACATGGTTTTTAGGGTTCAACAATCTGCCAATCCTTCTGTGCTCATTCTGTTTGTGTACTTTGAAAAGCATAGCGGACACTAGTTTGCATAGAGAGCTGGTTGTTATGTGCCTTCAAGTTGGAATAGACTTACCATGAGATAAGTGAGATATTTAAGGAGTGGTTTTACTAGTTCCACACACACCCCAAGAGTTTTCATGGCTGAATGGAGATTTGAACCCAGGCCTCCTTAGTCCTAGTCCGTCACTCTATCAACTACACCACACTGGGTATCAGGCATAGAGATAATATTTGCAAATTGCAGAAATCATGATGAGAAAAAGTAGCATTCTTTGTCTGGTTCTCACCTGAGGGCAAGAAATCTCACAGGGCTTGAAAACTTCTCATTGTGCTGTCTCATCAAACTGAGACAGCTTATATTGACATGAGTGAAGAATTTAGTGAGTATATTTTTCCGTTTGCCATCAAGATTTCCTTCCTCTCAGTCTCCCCCCCCCCACACACACACACATACACACACAAGGGAGACAGCGCCTCCTCTACTGCATCCCTTTTGTACTTCACATTTAAAAAATCAGAGTGTACTCATAGGCGTACTTACATAGGCGTACTTACAAGCCTCATCAAAACAATTAAAAATATTCTTTATTCTTGGGGAGACCTTGAAAGACTCAAGCAGCGCATATTCCCAACTATTACTTGATTCATATGTAAATTTATGCAGTTTTAATTGTTTATATGATTAATGAGCTAAAAATTTTAATCTGGCAGCAGCCTTAATGAAAATGAAAATACTGTTGTGTCTTTCTTACAAGTGATCTCACCGTTTCTAGGTCTTAGGTTGTACTCCTAAACACACTCATGTAATAAGTCCAGCATGACTTACTAATACTAACTGTATTAGAGAAGCCTAGGGCTGGATTCCTCATGCCCATTCTAGCATGAAGGAAGCACGGTGAAAGAAAACAAGGCATTTTCCCTTTTCTGTAATTTTTTGTGTGACAAATAGCTGGAAGAATGCTATTTTTTTTCTTGCAGAATTGGGCTAACAATATGCACCTCCTTCCAGATCCCTTGATAAGGAGGTAACATAGACAGACCAAGGACCAAGCTGAGAAGAATTCACCCAAACATTTAGGATAAGGCAGCTTTCCTTAAACCACAGTGTGTGTAGTCATCCTTCAGTCTCGAGAGACTATGGTAACGTGCTCTGTATGGAGGACTTGGAACAGTGTCTAGTGTGGCTGAGAAGGCCAATTCGAGAGTGACAATCCCTTCCACACTGAAGACAAATACAAGCTGTCCCCTGTCCAGCTCCCTGATTTTGCTGCTTTCGGGACTGTCTCTTCACCTCGGCCTGCTGGACAAGGGTCTCTTCAAATTGGGAGAGGCCATGATGCACCGCCTGCCTCCAGGCTGAACGCTCAGATGTCAAGGTTTCCCATCTGTTGAGGTCCATTCCTAAGGCCTTCAGATCCCGCTTGCAGATATCCTTGTATCACAGCTGTGGTCTCCCTCTGGGGCGATTTCCCTGCACTAATTCTCCATACAGGAGATCTTTTGGAATCCGGCCATCAGCCATTCTCATGACATGCCTGAGCCAATGTAGGCGTTGCTGTTTCAGTAACGTATACATGCTAAAAATTCCAGCTTGTTCTAGGACTACTCTATTTGGAAATTTGTCCTGCCAGGTGATACCAAAAATGCGTCGGAGACAACACATATGGAACGTGTTCAGCTTCCTCTCTTGCCGTGCACAAAGGGTCCAGGACTCACTGCAGTACAGGAGTGCGCTCAGGACACAGGCTCTATAGACCTGGATCTTGGTATATGCCGTATACTAAACCACAAGCCACCTCTTATTGGGAGGAAGATGTAAAGGAGCCAAGATGCATTCCTGGGTTTAAAGCTAGCCAGCAAGACAGAAAACTGTCATCACCCCTCTGTTTAACCTACCCCGGTCCAGGGAAAGTCTAGAACTCATTGATGTTCCCAGGCACTAAATCAACAGAGAGATAGACCCAGGTCTGAAAGCAATATGTAGCAGTTAGTAGCAGGTAACCAGGATGAACTTACTGGATTTGGTACTTAACCTATTTGAAGTAAGCCCACTATATCTTATGCTGGCATGGGTTTATTTACAAGCATCAAGGCAATAGGAATAAACTGAAAAGTACTTTATAAACAATCAAGAAACTGTAAATAAAGAGGTATAAAATAAGAAAGCAAAACTCTGATTTTTGGTATTTAAAAGCCTCCTCCTTCTGTTCCATGGCTCCCATGGCTTCCACATATGAATGGAATTACACTGGAGTTGGAAAAGCCACAAGACAGAAGCAGAATGCTTTAGCTTCTCATTACTTAAAATCATCCCTTTCTGGTGATGCCATCAGCCTTATGCAGCCATAGTAATGCCAACAGAATTTCAGCCACCATTAGCCAAAAATGTGGGGGGGGGGGGGGGGGAGACTTAGAAGCACTGTAATCTTTAGTCAAAAATGCCCACAAATTCTTCCCAAGAGAGAGAGAGGGGATGTCACAAAGAAACAGAAAGAAAAGGAGTGGCCACACAGCTTGGGGCCTTGTTCTGCATCTGTCACACACATCACAGACCATCATGAACTTTAGGCTTACATATTCAATATCTTGAAAACCTAATTTAGAGGAGGTAAGTGATCCAAAACCTCTCAGTATGTGTTTATTTTGACAGGTCTACAGTATGAAAGTTCATAAACAGTCACTTACCCAATGCAAAATACCCCTGCATGTAAGCTACAAACTACTACCAAACATCAGTTTGGACATTCCAAACACTGGAGTATAGATAGAGCCAATTGTCAAATACCCACCTCAAATATTCAGTAAGCATGTGAAGAATATGCAGCACATCCCAAAATTCAGTGAGAGGTATCCAAGAAAAAGGATTGCTCTGTTTATTTCGGGTCACATACAATTTTCACTGAAGCAGTGGAGCTGTGATAAGCATAACCAATGGCAGGATTTGACCTGTAGGCTGAAATTCTGAACCTGCTTAGCTGACAGTGAATCTCATTCAGCTTAATAGGCTTTACTTTCAAGTAGACTTGAAGAGGATGGCAGTGTTAGTTTGTGCATTTTTGCGTGAGGAATGTTTGTGGCAAGTGTGGGATCCTCCTGCTGTTCTGTGCATCTCTAGCTTCATTATTTCAGAAGTATTTTTTTATGTTGTAGGGCATTTCTAAGGCATAATTGGTAGTGATTCAGTCATGCCTTAGATTAGATCAAAAGATTAGAAGCTGCTTTATATTCTATCCAAGTTCTCCCTTAACTCCCAAGGTTATATTTAGCCTTTGCAGAGCAATTGTGGAATGCTCTTACGGCCTGTTTTCTGCATAGCCATTTGTTCATCTCATGGGCTGATAAGTGTACCTGCATGAATTCTATGGGGCTGAAGCCTTGACTTTTGTATGCTAAGATTTCATCATGTGTATTTAAAGTGCTTGGCCTCTAAGGGCTCAAATCCTCAATAGCCCTCTGGGCATTACCATTCTAACAGATTCGGTAGGTTGAAAATCAGCAATGTGATCTTGTTTTCCATGTATACTGTTACAGCATGGTACATGCTGCAGGCATGGCTAAATAGGTACAGAAATATCATGTACAATCATGCTTGTCAGATCTAATTATTGCCGCAGCTGAAGTTTCACCTCACATAAAATTTAAGACCCATTTATTGGCTTCTTCTCTGGAAACACACTGGTGGGATTTGGAAAGAAGCCAAAAGTCATTGTATTATCAAAAAATATCAGATTTTCCTCTTTATTACATTGCTAACCTGGATTTTGCCTTAAGTGAATTTTGAATATAATATGAAGGTCCCCCCTTAGGTTAAACATCTGAGGAACTCTGACAAAACCCAAGGGACATTTTCATAAAACTAGTAAAATCTTATAAAGGTGTTTCCACACAGTCCTTGTTCTAAGGGCAGTGATGGCCAAACTATATGTCACTCTTAATGTGTAATATACTGCTACATCCCCACCTTTATACTTTATTGATCGGTAACTTACTTGTTGAAAGTATTTATTCCTTTTCTATCTGCCATGGCTCCAAATATGAGCTGTAATAGAAAGAAAACAGATTTAAAAACAGATTTAAACAAGTTCAAAAACCAAACCAACTTTTGTGTAAAAATGAATTGAAAACAAATCAAAATGTAAAGCCAGTTTCGAAGGCCACACATTAAATTAAAAACTGAGACACACACCAGAAGCATAGCAGGGGTGGAGCAAATCTGATTGCCACTGGGAGAGATTACATAATGGAGATATTCCTACAGAGGAAAGCATGTCTTGTGCACACACTAACCTCACCTAAGGATGATGGGACAAGGAAAAAGTCCACCACTAAGGATTTCAAATTCTAGGCAGGCTTATATAGGATGAAGCAAATATCCTGGGCCCAATCCATTTTGCAGGTCAAGAAATAATTGCTTCTGCCTTACCCCTATCCAAATTTTTATCCTGCACTCAGCACTAAGTCATTGCAACACAGAGAGAGAGAGATTGAGAGAGATTTTCCAAGCAATCTGATTAGTGTGTTGCAGGATAGCTCCTTTTCTGGGTTTTACTTGACACTTGGCGGAAAGCCAAGCAGCACTCATGGCATTCTAAATCAGCCACGCAGGCATGCTGGCACGGGCAAGAAGAGGGTAAGACAGCTGCCCACCCCCCAGCTTTGGACAGAGTATGAGGCAGAACAAGATTCCTCCCTCAACCAAGGGGAAAATGGTCTAAGATGAGAGGAAGAAAATATGTCCCTATGAGATGCAAAAGGAAGTAGTTTTGAAGGAGGGGGCAATCTGAAAAGATACAAGCTGGCATTTGCCTGCGGTAGTGGTCCTACAAAGTAAATAGGGAGTGATCCAAGAGGGTCCTGGCTGCAAAAACAAACAAACAAACAAAAAAGGCCAGTACTTCACCATTGTTCACCTCACTCCAATACAGGTGGTATGATTAGTAAAAAAAATGCCCTTGTCTTTCCCAAAAGAGTCAGGACTTCTGAACATAGAATAGATGTTGTTACTGTTGTTTTTGATTGTAGCACAATGCCAGCAACATCCATAAAAATTTACAAACATGAAGAGGACTAACTAAGGGCACCATTACACTGCTGATTTGTATTGGTTTCAGTGCCAATGTATTTTAAATCGATTTACAGTCACATGGTTTTTGTACTGCTGTGTCCATTTACTTTGAATTTTTTTTCCTCTGGTAAAGAGCCTCAAAATTGCTTCAGGAAATGACATGTGAGGTGTGGGTGATCACAGAACAAAGGAAGGCTAATTGCCTTAGAGAAAGAACAAAGGAGTCGACAACGGATGTCCCAACCAGCGGAGCCTACAGGCAACGCCCTGAGAGCTCTTTTATTTACTTAGCATGATTTACATAGTATGTTGTGAGAGAGACACATAGGATACTAGTTACCTAAACGTAATCAGGATTGGCTGAAATAACCCTTTGATCTCATGCTCTACCTCTAAGCGAAAGGGCAGAATCAGGGGTTACCCCACCTGCTGGCAGCTGCCGCTTCCTGCCAGGAGTGTTTGCACATCACTGGAACAGAATGCAGCTACAACCTTTAAGCAGAAGTTTCCCACAGTGAGGTTTTAAATCATTTCATTAACCAGCATGTTTGCAGACCATGTCTTCAATGCTGTGTAGTATTTCATTGGTTTTCAGGCATCCTTTGGAGTGGCTGCATTTCTCTCTTTTTTTAAAAAAATAAATAAGTAGCACATCACTACAGTGATGCAGTGCTGAAGTTAAAAAAGAATAAATGTTTTGGACAGATGGCAGTGTCACTGCCATGTGAAACCTGCAACTGCCCACAAAGGCAGTGTTTAATATGACAGGAGTGTTCACATTGCCTGAAGTGATTAATAAAGGATCAATTTCAGAAGTGTGTTAAATTGAAAAGCCCCTGCTGGCCTCTTAGAAAAAACTCAGTTTGCAATCAAAAAGTAGCGGGTTTCATTGTGAGTCAAGTATTAGGATTTTTAATATCAATTTTAATTATGCAAAAACCCAGTTCAACAGCAGTTCTTGTTGTTAGTATAACCACGCCCTAACTGACTGACTGACTAGATAGAGAGGCTGCTGCTCTGAAGGAGCTTTCAAAAATTATTAGGAAAGTGACTGAAAACAAAACGTAAGTTTCCAAAAGGTGTTTTTTTTTTTTTGCATACAAGAGACTTCTTGTTAAGACTCATAAGGCAATTCAGTATTCTTCTCTTTAGAAGTTTTTACATTCCTCAGGACCTATTGGAAATGTTACTGAACTGCTTATTTCTCCATTGCTGTGGGTAATAAAGATGTATTAATGGTGGCACACATAGTTCAAATAGCCTCATTGGAATATTGTTGTTGTTAATTCTGAAATCAATCCACCAGAGAATAACAGATTTTTTTTGTGGGAGTATAGGTACCAGTTCTCATTGATGCCCATGATACAGACTTGCAATTTGTCTACCTCTCAGACATAATGACATGACTATTGGCTGGATAGCTTAGTGGGTTAGGTATCTGCCTGCCAGAGGTTGAGAAAGTTTAATTTCCCACTGTGCATTCAAGAAGAGCCAGCCTGTGTGGCCTTGGGCAAGCTGCACAATCCCAGGATGCCTCCAGAATAAGGGAATAGTAAGCCGCTTCTGAGTACTCTCTATTTAGAAAATCCTGAAAAGGATTACCATCACCATAAATTAGAAGATTTGGGACTATGGTATTGATTTGGGATACTGTTTTCTTTTCATTTTCTAGAGCATACAGTGTTCTTGTATTTTCATTCATCTTGATAAAATCCATTCACAATTGCAGTTTTTTTAAAAATGCACACGAATAAACAAAATGGAAGAGGAAATAAAGTGGCCAGGGGTAGAAGATTACCCCTAACTCATGGGATTGCCATCCCTGCATTTAATGATCAGTTTCATTCCCTCAGATCTCCATCGTATGAATGAAGCCAGCCAATTTGACCCTGTTAAAGTTTGCAGGAGCTATCCAAATGATCAACCTCCCTGCTCTTACTGTCTAAAGTCACTGTCTATCACATCAAGAGGAACACCTATGAAGAAAGGAATGGCATTTAATTTAAAAATACATCAGTGACAGTTCTCATTTTTCTTTCTTCAGAATAAGCCAGCTGGGAAAACATTCCATAATTATAACAGTTGAACATCTGTAAACAAATAGGTAACACCACCAGATTGTTGTGCCAATCCAGTTTAAAGACCAATATTTCTTTTAATAAGAACGTATTTGAGAACAACCAGTGATCTTCAGGGCACAGCCCCAAAATTTCTCCTTTGTTTTTGCATCTTTGTCCTTAAATGTCAAGGTCCCGGTTCAAATAATTCACCAAAATTCTTTAATATTGAAAGGTGCTCATATGCACAAGAGGAGGTGGTGACAAATCCCAAAAGCACTGAGACTCATCAGAGTCTTGATGTATAATTAAAATAACATCTCTGCCTTTAATTTCATATTTCTTCCTTTTCTTCCCTTGCTCAAGACTTAGCAAAACCCGCCTTCAGAATTGAAACCAAAGCTGTTCCGTTCTATTTTAAGAAGAAAGAACATGACATCTCAGAAGGAAAGGAGCTTTCCTCTCAAAGGAATCAGTGAGAAGAGATAATATAACTGACAAGCCTGTGTTTGATTGTCTCTTCAGGTCACTCTTTTCTAATGGAAAACGTCATTATTTTCACAAGCTTATGGCTTTATCCAAAACAACAGAATTTTAGTTTGGATCACAAGCCTCCCTTCTGGGCATGCCTGAGCTCTGCAAATGCCAATATCTGATCCAATGATTTGAGTCCAACATACTGATCCACTTGAGCCCATACTCTGAACAAAAAAAAAGCATCAAAAGGTATTTCAAACATGGGAAGTGCAACAGTGCAAGCATTGTAAGTTATTTTGAGAGGAAAGTGTCAAAATATGTATTTCAGTGTGACTTTTCAACAAAGTAACAGATCTTCAAGTAGATGTGCTGCCACGAGACAGGAGGCTGGCCACCTCTTTCCACTGGCAACTGCTACTTGTCTGCTGTGCAACAGAAAATGTTTATGCTAGCTTCTTAAATTCTGGCGATTTGCAGTTGAGATGTTTCTGCCCGCAGGAAGGACGTTCCAGCGTCCTTGAAATGCGGGGCCGGCTTTGCCCTCCTCAGTTCCGAAGGACACAGGGCAGATCCGGTCACATGGGAAGGAGGGAGGGGGCGAGAAGTTATTTAAAGAAGTGCTCGCCCCCGACGCGTCCTCTTTCTTGTTCGGGCACCCGCCCGCCCGCCCTCTTTCTAGTGTGTTTGTGGTCGCTTTTATAGGGCCGGATAGGAATTTTTGACCTCTATCCTGATTGGCTACTGGATGGAGGGATTTTTCGCCTATCCCACACTGGAAAAGGGTTTTGTTGGCATTTGCTTGGTGGTTATTCTCAGTCACACTGGCGGGTAGTGTGGGAAAAAACTGGTTGTCTCGGTGTGTCCCTTTGATAATTATGGTAAGCCAACAGCGCATCCGACCTCCCGGCTCTGCGGATCATGCGATTACAGGGCCGGCGGCGGGAAGATGCGCTGGGCCACTTTCGGACCGACAGTCATCAAATAAAGATGGCTCGAGGTCTGGGGTGTTTATTAGAGGCCGGCTGGGTTCCTGCTGTCGTCGAGACAGCTGGAACCTGGGGGCCTGGGACTCGCCCATTGACTGAGAAGGGTATTGTGGATGCCCTGCATTTATTTCTCCGCACTACCGCAGGCCCCCTCATTTGATGAGGACAATGATATCTATAATCAGAATTGATTTAATAAAGTGTGGCCCGTATTTAATCCATACCACTGTCTTGCGTCTTCATTTCGGGACTTGGGAGGGCAATTATGCTGATGGATTTATGCTGATGGGCATAAGTAATAGGATTCTGGCCTAAGAAGTTACTATTTAGGCAGGACTTTGGCAACTAACTGATGGCTAAAAACGGAGGCTTTAAAGGCTACACCTCTCTCTCTTTTTATTTTTTAACTAAGATATTTTACTTTTTAAAAAGCTGTAGTCTGTTTTAACATGATAATTAGTGTAGTTTTGATTTCATACTTCTAATATATATATATTTAAGGATGCTTGGAAACAGACCTCTCAGCACCTTCCAGTTTCATTGACCATGGCTTCCTTCTGAGCTTTTTCTGTAAATAGGTTTTGGAGGCACTCCCATCCTTCCAGAAGGTGCAAACTCCAAGGCAGTGCTGTGTGACTCCTGTTTGACACCCTGGCAGGGGCTTGTTGGGTCCTTCAGAACTGTGTTTGGTCCTCGCTGCTATTTAACATACACATGAAAAGGTGAGAGAGGTTGTCCAGAGGTTGGGGATTCATTGCTACCAGTACGTTGATGAATTGAAATCTGTCTAAATCCAAAGAAGCTAGTTTAGTTTTAGACCAGTGCCTGATGTCAGTAATGGACTGGCTGAGGGCAAACAAACTGAATTTTTTTTTCCCAGACAAACCTCATTAGCCAACAAACACATCAGGGAAGAGGGATCCAACCTGTGTTGGATGGAGTTACACTTCCTTTGAAGATACAGAATTGCACCTTGGGTCTGCTCCTGGATGCAGCTCCTGAGTCTGCATGCTCAGGTCTTGGCAGTTACCAGGAGTAAATCTGCCCACTTAAAACTAGTGTACCAGCTGGGTCCATTCTGGCAGATGTCTGATCTGGCCACATTGATACATGCCTCAGTTGAATCCCAGTTGGATTACTGTAACGTTCTCTATGTGATGTTGCCTTTGGAAAATGTAGTCAGCCAGCCTGCTGACTACAGCTAATTACAGAAAGAACTGGAAATATTTGCTACACTTGGCTATCTCTGAGCACAATTCAAAGTGCTGCTTATGACCCATAAATAAAGAAGAGGGAGGTATTTCTTGATGGAATACATAACTGTGGTTGGCTTCAAATGAGAATTATCACTGTTAACTCCATTTGATTTATACCAAAATTGGAGGAGAATGCAAATACGTTGCACATACTGTGCAAATCAGAACTCCCAGTGAATTCTGTGGGATATGTTTGTCAGGTATTATAACAAAACCCCAGTGCTTGCTGTCTGACACATAACACTTAACTTGAAATGAATTCCACCAAACTCAATAAGAGTCTCTTCTGAATAGACATAGAAAAAGTCATATTTGTTTGGAGGAATTTGAGCAATTCACATGGTTATGCAAAAATGCAAGGTATTATATAAAAGCAAGATATTCTGTGGGAAATAAAATGTTCTAAATTAAGTGAAAATTCCACTATGAGGGGCAGGATGTTCCTCACCATCTTTGCAGCCATGGAAAATAATGTTCTAGTTCCTTGTGTCCTGTGCAAGGATTAGGCAGGTGAAGATTTACATTTTCAGTATTCACACAGATTAGTGAGCTGGCAAGGGACTGCAGGCACCCCATGATAATTTTTTTCCCATCGCTCATGGTCATACATGTTATGCATCCATTGATTTTTGAGATGAGCATAATCTATTTCTTTTTCAAAAACTGCATTCATTTCAATATTTGTATAAGAGAACAATGTGGGAAGGAGTTACTCTTTATTTAATGATTTTTTTTCACATAACTAACCTGGACTTTCTCACAAAACAAAACAAATCAGACAGAGAACGGAATAAGCTGTTAAGTTCACCATGGTGTACTATGCTATCTCAATACTATCTCAGCAATTACTTTTGCCATTTTTAAACTAAACAACCCTGTGCCTCCAATGTAAAGTTTTGTTTTAACAATTAAAAATCATGCACGACTGAATAAAAGTCTGACTTCGGCATCAAATGGATAGGTACACAATCTGATATTTTGTCACACACAAATCTCCTTGCTAATGCACCAAACAAAGGGATTTATGAGGAGGTGTGGCCTGTCATAAGAAATATCATACAATTGCCAATGTATTAAATATTTGATCAGGCTGCCTGTCTGGGTGAGCAAGTAACCCATCTGCCTCTCTGGAGGTTAAACAATGTGTCTAGATTGAAAGTATCCAGTAAAACCA